>OX451739.1:1126299003-1127499003 GCA_948472305.1 Vicia faba | reverse complement strand
AATGAAGTTTTCAAAATAAACTTTTTCAAAACCCACAAACACAAGAAAAGCAAAACCTTTTGAAAACATAGTGAGCTAGTACCTAAGAGCCCGTGGATAACCACAGATAGAAAGGGTGCTAACACCTTCCCTTTCTATAATCTACCTCCCGAACCGAGAAACATCTCGAAAAGGAATTTTGCTATGCTTTTGAACTTTCCTTGTTGGAGAAAATAAAAGACGGTGGCGACTCTTGCTTACCGCGACATTTCACGAACCAGCATTTCAAAACAGTCAGTTTTATTTCCACCGATCACAGAACCGGCGACTCTGCTGGGGACTCTCATAAATGAGGTGTACCTTAGGATTAGACCATTCTATGTTTTCAATTGTATGCCTTGAATGCTTTAATATTGTGGGCTTGTATCGGAGTTTTATGGATCCTAACTCGGATCTGAGGATACCCTTTAGAAGTAGCAACAAACTGTGAGGGAACTGTGCGGGGTAACCCTTGAGTCAAGTCAAGGAGAGTACGGGGCCGCCGCGTGGTGTCGGGAATCATCAACTGACCTTAGGAACCTTACTTGACCATCCTGGCCTCTTTAGGGGTAGTGAGATGACCGACTTTGGTGCAGTCCGAAGTTGGTAGATACTCGATACTACACTCATTGAGGGTTGTTTTCTTGGAATATTTTGGTCGCCAGTTAAGTGGCTAAATTAAAACAATGAACATAGAAAACAACCCAATGATCTTGAGCTCCTTAGAACCTGGTTACTTTTGATAAGACAGGTTTTGAGCCAACCAACTTCAAGAGGGTAGTACCTAAACTTCATGCTGGCCTAAACTCTAAGGGTTGTCTGGTGTGACTTGTGTGCCTTATCATGTTTGCTTTTTGTGAATACTTGTGGTGTGTCTTTATCATAACATCATAACATCATAAAGCATCATATGCATTTACTAACCACTTCAAGGGTTCGAATCTTCATCTTTGTTCTTGTTTTGTAGGACATGGAGACTATCCGCAGGAAAACAATTCAGGTCAACCTTGTAAGGATCCGTCCTCAGCTTAAGGAGCTTACATCCAGGATTACCGAGAACTCTTCCTTTAGTGAAAGGCATGGTAGACTCATCAACTTGGTCAACACCAACATTGAAGAAGATATGATAAAAGTTCTCTTCCAGTTCTTTGACCCCTTACACCACTGTTTTACATTCCCTGATTATCAATTGGTGCCTACTTTGGAAGAGTTTTCTCAACTTCTGAAAATTCCTATCCTTGGTCAACTACCCTACAACGGTACGGAAAAGGAACCAAAACTTGAAGAGGTTGCTAAAGCATTACGTCTACAACCATCTGATATCAAGGGGCATTGGGAAATCAGAAGTGGTATCAAAGGATTCTTGGCAAAGTTCCTGTTTGAGAAGGCCCAATAATGTTGGAATTCTCTTGACCTACAAGCCTTTGAAGAGATTGTGGAACTCCTTGTCTATGGGTTGGTCTTGTTCCCAAATCCTGATCAACTTATAGATATAAATGCTGTCAAGATTTTCATGTCCAGGAATCCCATACCTACATTGTTGGGGGACATCCTCCACTCATTTTACACTCGAACAATGAAAAAAAGAGGTGTTCTCATGTGCTGCACTCCTCCCCTGGCAAGGTGGTTTATTTCGCACCTTCCACAATCAGTTTTAAAGAACGAGCGGGGTTTAAGGTGGTCACAACGGTTAATGACTCTTACACATTCTGATATACATTGGTGTTCTCGGTCCAGAGAAAATGTCACTATCATTGACCGTTGCGGATAATTTCCTAATGTTCCTTTACTTGGAATTAGAGGAGGCATTACCTACAACCCATGTCTGGCTTTGAGACAGTTTGGATATGCTCGGAGGGATGGCCCTCATGACATGCTGATTCCTGACATAATTTTTGACTTCGACAACGATACGTAAGGACTTCGACAGAGATTCATCAGAGCTTGGAGGATGCCTAACAAGGTGGATAGTAAGACACTGGGGCACAAGAATTCCACCCCCCTTGAGCCTTACCTCAAGTGGGTACGAACCCGCTCCCAGAAACTTATGATGCCATACCCTCACATTCTCCCCGTGATCAAAGAGCCAGTTATGGAAGGAGAGGTCCCGTACACCATTCAACATCCTGACATTCCCACATCATGGGAAGAAATGCAAAAGATCTGGATCCAACTCAAGGAAGAACGAAATTCTCTTGAAGCCAGTTTACATGCCAGCGAGAAGAAGGTCTTGGAGCTCACCCGCCTACTTCACGAGGAAAAGACCCTCAACACTTACATTGCTCCAAAGAGGATGTGCAATGTCTTTTGGCATTAAGTATTTTGTAATATTTCGCCCATGAGGCATTGATGTACTAAACAGATTACTTCTTAATATAACGTGTGTTCCTTTTTTGTCTGCAACGAACTTGAATTTTCGAACCCTTGAATGCATTGCATAAATAGCATATCATGCATCATATGCATAACAGGTACACTTTTTACAGGTCACTTATCTTCTTCGCTGTTTATTTCAACAATCATCATGACTTCCGAACCTACTACAGAACAAGCTATCAAGGCCCTCCAGGCCCAGAATGCCCAGTTCCAAGAGTTGGTTATGAGCCTAGCCCAGGGTCAACAGGAGTTGAAGACTCTGATTCTGAAGAAGAAGAAGAAGAGGACTGTTTTGTTCAACACTGGACGCAGATTCCGGAATGGACTACAAAATGAGGTTGATCTGACTACTTCCTCTGTAGGGAAGGACAGTCCCCAAGAGAGAAGGGTTCCTAGTCCCGTGGTCTCCGACAACGAGACGGATTACAATGATGAACAATATCCTCCTGCTGAGGATAGGTACAAACAGCTGGAGGACCGCTTAAGTGCTATAGAGATTCAACATGTGCCCGGGTTGGACTTTGGAGACCTAGGCTTATCCTCTGGGGTGGTGATTCCCCATAAGTTCAAGGAACCTGCTTTTGCAAAGTACGACGGAGCTTCTTGTCCTAAGCTGCACCTCCGATCGTATGTAAGGAAGATCCAATCTTATACAGCTGACAAGAATTTGTGGATCCATTTCTTCCAGGTTAGTATTTCAGGGACTCAACTCGAATGGTTCTATCAGCTTGATGGAGCCAGTATTCGTAACTGGGAGGACTTGGCTACTGCGTTCTATAAGCAGTATCAGTATAATTCCGAACTCGCTCCTACGCGTACCCAACTCCATGGTATGTCACTAAGGACGGGTGAAGGATTTAAGGAGTACGCCCAAAAGTGGAGAGACCTGGCTGGAAGGGTGCAGCCACCTTTGACTGACCGTGATCTTGTGGATATGTTCTTGGGGACCCTGTCTGGTCCGTTCTACAACCATCTGATTGGGAATTCTTCTGCCGGGTTCACAGACCTTATCTTGACTGGTGAGAGAATAGAAGCTGGTATCAAGTCTGGGAAAATACAGAAATGTGCCTCCTCGAGCACTAAAAAGAAGCCCTTCAAGAAAGAATCTAGTGCTGTTTATGGTTCAAGGAGACAGAATAAACCGGAACGCCGCCAAGCTGTCAACGCGGTGGTAATCTCAAAGCCTTCTGCTGCTCCTCAGCAATACAACCAGCAAAGGGGTGAGAGACCCAAAAGGCAGTTTACTCGACTCAGTATGACCTTGTCCCAGATATTGCCGCAACTACTGTCAACCTATCTGGTAACTATAAAAGAAGCTCCAAAGGTTGTAAACACAACATCTCCAAAGTACAATCCTAACGCCCGCTGCGCTTATCACTCTGACAGCTCGGGGCATACTACGGATGATTGTTGGGCTCTGAAAAATAAGGTTCAAGACCTTATTGATGCTAAAGAGATAGAGTTCGAGGCGCCCGAAAGGCCCAATGTTGTGACTGCTCCCACGCCCAAGCATGGAGTGAATGCTGTAGAGGAAGACCTGTATGTAGCCTCTGTGGACGATATTGTTACTCCGTTGTTGACCATCAAAAGGAACCTGTTGCTAGCCGGTTTATTTCCGAGATGTAGTAAAGGTTTCCATCTATGTTCTGTTTCACCTGCTGGTTGTCCTTTGTTGAATTCAGGCGTCCAAAACCTGATGGATAACAAAGAGATCTTGTTCGAGAAGATTGTTGTTCCTGCTATCCCTACTGAAGAAGTGTCCATTGTTACTATTTTCAACAATTCTCCCAAGGCTCCCCCGAGGAAGCCTGCCAAAATCATGTCTTCTCAGAAGGTTGCACCTATCATTATCACTGTTCCGGGGCCCATCCCCTATACATCCGACAAAGCTGTCTCTTGGCACTATGGGGCAGATGTTTATGTTCTTGGAGTGAAACAAGAGTTTAATACCAGTACCAGTGTCAGCAACATCACCGGGCCTGCCAAAGTCACCCGCAGTGGTAGACTTTTCTCACCAGACATTGCGCCACCAGCTATTCAGAGACCTATTGTCATCACACCTGCAAGTGTGCCTATTTCCCTCCCTGATCAAGTTCCTATTTCTACCCCTGTTGCTGAGTCATCTGACGCTCGAGGCAAAGGGATCGCTACTGATACGCCTGCCCAGACGGAGGCACCAAAGACAACCACTGTTAAAGCTTCCAAGCAGGAGATGGAAGAGATTCTTAAGATTATCAAGAAGAGTGATTTTAATGTAGTTAAGCAGCAGGGGCACACCCCATCTAAAATTTCTATGCTATCACTATTGTTGTGTTCAAAGGCACATGCCAAGGCTCTGATTACCTTCCTGAAGACGGCCTACGTGCCACAAGAGACATCAGCGGATCAATTTACCGATTGTGTGGCCAACTTAACTGCTGATAATGGTTTGGGTTTCTCCGACGCCGATCTGACTGCCAAGGGGAAGAACCATAATGACGCCCTGCATGTCTCCATTGAATGCAGGGGCACTACTCTGGCCCATGTGCTGGTTGACACTGGTTCCTCGTTGAATGTATGTCCCAAGAAAGCTCTATACAGGTTGGATTGCGAGGGGTTGGAGCTAAAGCCAAGTAACATTGTTGTCCGGGCCTTTGACGGGTCTAAAAGGATGGTACATGGTGAAGATGATATTCCAATCAGGGTTGGTTCTCAGGTCTTTGATTCAACATTCTATGTGATGGACATCCGATCGTCCTACTCTTGTTTGTTGGGTCGTCCTTGGATCCATAAAGCTGGAGCTGTGACCTCCACATTGCATCAAAAGTTGAAATACCCGGTCAGAGGGGAGATTGTGACAGTTTAGGGGGAGGAAGAATATATGGTCAGCCACCTCAACTCGTTCCGGTACATAGAAATGGATGGGGAATTCATTGAGACTCCATTCCAGCACTTTGAAGAGGTTACTCAGACACTGGCATCAGCAGAGACTGTGATCGAAGATTCTCCGTTGAAGATGGCTTCCTTAAAGGATGTCCGGGCTGTTATTGAGAAGGGTGAGTGAGCAAACTGGGGCCGAATTCCTGATTTCACTCCAAAGACTGACAAGTTTGGTTTGGGTTTCATTGTAGAAGCTCAGAGGGTTGTTCGTAAGGCAAGGATTGGAAGACCTCCTGTGTTCATCACCAACCCGGGAGTAAATGCTATTAAAGACGACGTGGAGGAATCTGAATTCGACAACTGGATCTACCCTACGACCGACGGTGGACCGAACAACTAGACTGCGAAAGACTTCATACCTATTACTTTTGTCACTCAGTAATGAACTCCTTTGTTTTGAATTTGTAACATACAATAATTTGAAACTTTATGGCCCGGTGTCTTAGCCGGGGCACCGTGGCTTCATTTGTGAGGGCTTTTGTGTGTCATTTTCATATATCATTAATAAAAGCATTGGACGTTTTTTGCATTTCAAATCTTGCGCTCCTTGTCTTTCTTTATTATATATTGCAAAACAGTTATATTTACGCACACTCACATATACAGGTCCCAATCCACTCTGGATCTCACTGGTAACGACTCTGCTACTGCCAGTTATGACTTTGAAAATCCGATCAACTTAGCCGAAGATGAAGGTGAAGATGATTGTGAAGTGCCTGGTGAGCTTGCAAGACTGCTACTCCAGGAAGAGAGGGCCATTCAGCCGCATGAAGAGCTAGTGGAAACGGTAAATCTGGGTACTAAGACAGACAGAAAGGAAGTCAAGATTCGTGCCAATCTGGAGTCTAGTGTGAAACAACGGTTGATTCAGATGCTGCATGACTACGTGGAAATCATTGCCTGGTCTTACGAAGATATTCTTGGGTTAGATACCGGCATTGTGGTTCATCACCTGCCTACCAAGGAAGACTATCCTCCGGTAAAACAGAAGGTCTGCCGTATGCGCCCAAAGATGTCCGAGAAAATCAAAGCTGAGGTTATGAAACAATTCGACGCCGGTTTTCTAGCAGTGACTTCTTACCCTCAGTGGGTTGCCAACGTGGTTCCAGTGCCGAAGAAAGATGGTAAGGTCCGAATGTGGGTTGATTACAGGGATTTGAACAGGGCGAGCCCCAAGGACGACTTCCCTCTGCCTCACATCGACATTCTGGTTGACAACACTGCTCAGCATAAGGTATTCTCCTTCATGGATGGGTTCTCCGGTTATAATCAGATCAAGATGGCTCCTGAAGACATGGAGAAGACCACTTTTGTTACTCAGTGGGGCACCTTTTGCTACAAGGTCATGCCTTTTGGGTTGAAAAATGCTGGGGCAACCTACCAACGTGCCATGGTTGCTTTGTTTCATGATATGATCCATCATGAGATCGAAGTATATGTCGACGATATGATTGCAAGGTCCCAAACTGAGTAGGAACACCTTGACCATCTACAGAAGTTGTTTGATCGTTTGAAGTTGTACAAGCTGAGGTTGAACCCGAACAAGTGCACCTTCGGGGTGAGATCTGGAAAACTACTAGGTTTCTTCGTAAGCGACAAAGGTATTCAAGTGGACCCTGCCAAAGTGAAAGCCATACAAGAGATGCCAGTTCCCAAGACAGAAAAAGAAGTCAGAGGCTTTCTAGGACGGTTGAACTACATTGCCCGATTCATCTCACACCTAACCGCTACTTGTGAACCATTCTTTAAGCTGCTGAAGAAAGATCAGGTAGTACATTGGAACGATGAATGTCAGGCCGCTTTCGAAAGAATCTAAGAGTATCTCCAAGAGCCACCCATTCTTATGCCACCAGTCGAAGGGAGACCTCTAATCTTATACTTGACAGTACTTGACAACTCAGTGGGGTGTGTGCTGGGGCAGCATGACGAGTCTGGCCGAAAAGAGCACGCTATTTATTACCTTAGCAAAAAGTTTACCGACTGTGAGACCCGATACTCACTGCTCGAGAAAACTTGATGCGCTTTGGTATGGGCTGCTCGCCGGCTGAGACAATATATGTTGACTCACACTACTCTGTTGATTTCAAAAATGGATCCAATCAAGTATATCTTCGAAAAGCCTGCCTTGTCCGGAAGAATAGCAAGATGGCAGATGATCTTGACGGAATATGACATCCAGTACACGACTCAAAAAGCAATCAAGGGAAGTGTATTGGCAGACCATTTGGCACATCAAGCAGTGGATGATTACCAATCTATGAACTTTGAATTTCCAAACGAGAATATCATGGTAGTGACTGATTGTGAAGTACCTGGACCGGATGAAGGACCTGAGGAAGGATCCCAATGGTCTATGGACTTTGACGGAGCTTCAAACGCCTTGGGTAATGGCATTGGCGCTGTGATCATATCCCCTAAATGCTCTCATACTCCACTTACCGCCCGACTATGTTTCAACTGCACCAACAACATGGCGGAGTATGAGGCATGCATCATGGGTCTTCAAGCTGCAATTGACCTAAGGATCAAGTTTCTGAGTGTCTTCGGAGATTCCGCTCTCGTGATCAGTCAGATCAAAGGTGAGTGGGATACGAAACACCCAAATCTTATCCCCTACAAGGAGTATGTACTGACGTTGATCCCCCATTTCGAGAAGATAACCTTTGAACACTTCCCAAGAGAAGAAAATCAGTTGGCGGACGCGTTATCTACGATGTCTTCTATGTTCAAAGTCAAATGGGATAATGAGGCTCCCCGGATCATTATTTGGAAATTGGATGAACCTGCACATTATTGTGATCTGGAGACCAAAGAAGTAACAGAAAAACCTTGGTATCATGAAGTGAAGAGGTACATCGAAGCTCAAGAATACCCCGAGGGTCCATCTGTTAACGACAAGAAGTTTCTAAGAAGGTTCGCGGAAAAGTTCTTCCTCAGCAATGACATTCTCTACAAACGAAACCATGATTCAACCTTACTGCGTTGTGTGGATAAAACTGAAGCAGAAAGGATCATGGCAGAGCTGCATGAAGGTACTTTCGGAACGCATTCCAGTGGACATACCATGGCAAAGAAAATCCTTCGGGCCGGATATTACTGGTCCACAATGGAAGCCGACTGTTATCAGAATTCTCGGACATGTCACAAATGCCAGATCTATGCAGATAAGGTGCACATTCCTCCAGTTCCTCTGAATGTATTGACGGCACCTTGGCCTTTTGCAATGTGTGGCATTGATATGATCGGCGAGATCAGGCCTACGGAATCCAACGGGCATCGCTTCATCCTGGTAGCAATTGATTACTTTACAAAATGGGTTGAGGCAGCTTCCTTTGCCACCGTAACCAAGAATGTCGTGGCACGGTTCATTCGGCATAACCTGGTCTGTCGATACGGTGTAGCAGAGAGGATCATTATGGACAATGGTACCAATCTTAATAACAAGATGATCACTGAGCTCTGCGAGCAATTCAAGATACAGCACCATAACTCTTCTCCTTACCGGCCGAAGATGAATGGGGCTGTAGAAGCAGCTAATAAGAACATCAAGAAGATTGTGCAGAAGATGACAGTGACCTACAAAGATTGGCACGAGATGTTACCGTTTGCTCTTCATGGGTACCGTACCTCAGCACGGACATCAACAGGGGCAACACCCTTTTCCTTGGTCTATGGCATGGAGGCAGTCCTGCCCATTGAAGTTCGGATACCCTCTCTCCGGATCATGAAGGATGCAGGTTTGAACGAAGATGACTGGATCCAAACCCGACTTGATCAATTAAACCTAATCGACGAAAAGAGACTCACTGCTATTTGTCATGGTCAGACGTACCAAAAACGGATGATCAAGGCATTTAACAAGAAAGTCAGACGACAAGAGTATCAAGTCGAAGACCTGGTAATCAAATGCATCATTCTACCTCAAGGTGATCCCAGGGGCAAATGGACCCCTACGTATGAAGGGCCATTTGTGGTTAAGAACATATTCTCAGGAGGCGCGATGATTCTAACCACCATGGATGGTGACGACCTTCCTCACCCCGCCAATGTAGACATAGTAAAAAGATACTACGCATGACTAAAGACCCGCTTGGTTGACAGGCCTAGGCAAAAATAAGGGCTTCTCGGCGAACCAAAAGGGTTCGGGCAAAAATAATGGATGAAATGAAAAAAAATATGTACACCCGGAAAGTCGAAAACCTGAAAAGGCGGCTTGGGCAAAAATGGGTATCCCGGTGGACTGAAAACCCGAAAGGGCGGTCCAGGAAAAAGTTAGGGATTAAAAGCGTAATACTATGTCTCATTGGATCACCCTGCATCCAGACTTTGGTATCAACTATCAGGATCACACGGCACCAATCAATCAGCTTCACCTCCAACCAAGCAACAAAGGGATGAGACGCTTGAAGACATAAAGGCGATAGCAGAGTTAGAACCCAGTGGGATTTTTCACATAGCTGTTTTGTTTTCCTTTGCACAAATTGTATAAACTCTATTTTGTTTGGCGGCGTTCTCTTACTAGGACGCCAGCCTCTTGTATACAAAACGCCTATTTACAGGCAAATTTCAAAATCAATACAAGCTCATCTTTTCCAGACAAATTGCCAATTATTTTTCCTTTATCTGTTTTGTTTTGCAAAGAACGTCCAATGTTCATTTTTTGATATATGCATTTGACATTAATTGCTGACCATAAATATTTTCATGCGAAACAAAGGACTAATTACGGGTGACATCAGAAACAGGGGCAATAAGAATTGTCTAAGTGGTTTAGTTGCTCTGTCCACCAAGGTACCAAGGTAGGTTCGGCTGAAGAATGTAACCAGGACACCTTCACTCCCCACAGAGTAAGGCAAGACTCAGCAATACTCTCCCCAAGGAGAGTTGGTCTCCCCATCAACCCCAAAAAGGCACAGTATCTCCAGAAGGTCAGCAATACTCTCCCCTAGGCAGAGTTGGTCTACCATCAGTCCTGAAAAAGTTGGGTATCCCCAGAAGATCTTAATATCCCCCAGCGGAGTATACAGATTCCTCAGCAATCATCCCCGGCAATCTTAATATTCCTAAACAGAAATATAAGATTGTTCCTCGGCGGAATACAGACACCCCAGTGGAGCCGTTTCCCCAGTGCAGTCCAAAAAGTTTCCCCAGGAGAGTTGAACCATCTCCCCAGTAGATTCTGGAAGCTTGTCCCCTGCAGAGTACAAATGAATCTCCCCAGCCATATCCAAAGGTTATTCCCCACCAGAGTCTAACTGGGTTATCCTCAGTGAATTGCAACGGAAAGACGTCCTCAGCGAAGTCCTTCCTATCCCCAGCGGAGTTCATCAAATTCCCCAACAGAGCCTATCAACGGAACCCCCAGCGGAGTTACCATTAAAATCTCAGCGAAGTATCTCTTCCCCACAGAGAAATCTCTTCACCAGGTTTATTCCTCAACAGAGTCATCCTCTCCTACAGGTTTATTCTTGCAATCATCTTCGTTCATCATCCCCAGCGGAAACAAAGAACTCTACTCTTCAACATCAGCCCAAGATTCAACAAACTTCTCGGCATTCCTCAAGGATTTATTTTCCAGACGAAAATGCATTCATAAACATATCATATTTCACATATCCCATTTACATACATGATAAAGTGCATACGACAGGATCTCATTTTGAGAACATCATGACATCATGCATTTCATACATCATGACATTGCATACAACTAATGTTTGGCCTTTTCAGGGAAAGATCAATCAACAGATGATTACCATCAAACCTTTTGAAGTTCCAGATTTGATACCAGTATCTAGCCAGGGCATATCTGTAAGCGATTGATTGTAGATCTATACCTGTATCTAGCCAGGAAAGTTATCTACATGAAGAGATTGAAGATCAACACCTGTAACAGGCCAGGAAATTATCTTTCATTCTCAGGTCAGATATCTACACCTGTATCCAGCCAGGAAAGCTATCTCTACCAACCTTTTGAAGTTCCAGATTCGATACCTGTATCTAGCCAGGGCATATCTGTGAGCGATTGATTGTAGATCTATACCTGTATCTAGCCAGGAAAGTATCTACATGAAGAGATTGAAGATCAACACCTGTAACAGGCCAGGAAATTATCTTTCATTCTCAGGTCATAGATCTACACCTGTATACAGCCAGGAAAGCTATCTCTACCAACCTTTTGAAGTTCCAGATTCGATACCTGTATCTAGCTAGGGCATATCTGTGAGCGATTGATTGTAGATCTATACCTGTATCTAGCCAGGAAAGTTATCTAAATGAAGAGATTGAAGATCAACACCTGTAACAGGCCAGGAAATTATCTTTCATTCTCAGGTCAGATATCTACACCTGTATCCAGCCAGGAAAGCTATCTCTACCAACCTTTTGAAGTTCCAGATTCGATACCTGTATCTAGCTAGGGCATATCTGTGAGCGATTGATTGTAGATCTATACCTGTATCTAGCCAGGAAAGTATCTACATGAAGAGATTGAAGATCAACACCTGTAACAGGCCAGGAAATTATCTTTCATTCTCAGGTCATAGATCTACACCTGTATCCAGCCAGGAAAGCTATCTCTACCAACCTTTTGAAGTTCCAGATTCTATACCTGTATCTAGCCAGGGCATATCTGTGAGCAATTGATTGTAGATCTATACCTGTATCTAGCCAGGAAAGTATCTACATGAAGAGATTGAAGATCAACACCTGTAACAGGCCAGGAAATTATCTTTCATTCTCAGGTCAGAGGTCTACACCTGTATCCAGCCAGGAAAGCTATCTCGACCAACCCTTTGAAGTTCCAGATTCGATACCTGTATCTAGCCAGGGCATATCTGTGAGCGATTGATTGTAGATCTATACCTGTATCTAGCCAGGTTAGTATCTACATGAAAAGATTGAAGATCAACACTTGTAACAGGCCAGGAAATTATCTTTCTCTCTCAGGTCAGAGGTCTACACCTGTATCCAGCCAGGAAATCTATCTCTACCAACCTTTTGAAGTTCCAGATTCGATACCTGTATATAGCCAGGGCATATCTGTGAGCGATTGATTGTAGATCTATACCTGTATCTAGCCAGGAAAGTATCTACATGAAGAGATTGAAGATCAACACCTGTAACAGGCCAGGAATCTATCTTTCATTCTCAGGTCAGAGGTCTACACCTGTATCCAGCCAGGAAAGCTATCTCGACCAACCCTTTGAAGTTCCATATTCGATACCTGTATCTAGCCAGGGCATATCTGTGAGCGATTGATTGTAGATCTATACCTGTATCTAGCCAGGAAAGTATCTACATGAAGAGATTGAAGATCAACACCTGTAACAGGCCAGGAAATTATCTTTCTCTCTCAGGTCAGAGGTATACACCTGTATCCATCCAGGAAAGCTATCTCTACCAACCTTTTGAAGTTCCAGATTCGATACCTGTATCTAGCCAGGGCATATCTGTGAGCGATTGATTGTAGATCTATACCTGTATCTAGCCAGGAAAGTATCTACATGAAGAGATTGAAGACCAACATCTGTAACAGGCCAGGAAATTATCTTTCTCTCTCAGGTCAGAGGTCTACACCTGTATCCATCCAGGAAAGCTATCTCTACCAACCTTTTGAAGTTCCAGATTCGATACCTGTATCTAGCCAGGGCACATGTCCCATATAATCGAATTGACCCGAATAACTCCAACGACGGTGCTACCTACTTCTCAATAGTGGGATAGTACTGTCTAAAGGACATTTACACAGCTTAATTTCTTTTGAGTAGGTAGAGGTTCTAAGGTACTTGCTCTTTCAAAACAAAAACAACTTTTCACACTTACACTTTTCTGACAAAAGTTTTCAAGCAAACACTTCATACACTCTTGAGGACAGATACAAGAGTTAAAATGAAGTTTTCAAAATAAACTTTTTCAAAACCCACAAACACAAGAAAAGCAAAACCTTTTGAAAACATAGTGAGCTAGTACCTAAGAGCCCGTGGATAACCACAGATAGAAAGGGTGCTAACACCTTCCCTTTCTATAATCTACCTCCCGAACCGAGAAACATCTCGAAAAGGAATTTTGCTATGCTTTTGTACTTTCCTTGTTGGAGAAAATAAAAGACGGTGGAGACTCTTGCTTACCGCGACATTTCGCAAACCAGCATTTCAAAACAGTCAGTTTTATTTCCACCGATCACACCAAGCAGGAATAAACATTCTCCCCACAGAGTTTTCAATATTCCCCAGCGAAGTTTCTCCTCAAACTACAAAATAGGAATCCCCGATGGAAACATTCCAAGCAAAGATTGAAGATACACATACTCTTCAACAGCAGCCCAGGATTTAACGACTTCCCAGCATTTGTCAAGGATTTATTTTCCCAGACAAAAGTACATTCATTAACATTTCGCATTTCATACATCCTATTTACATACATGATAAGTGTATACAACGCAATCTCATTTAATTTGAGAACATCATGACATCGTGCATTTCATACATCATGACATTGCATACAACTAACGTTTTACCTTTTTCAGAAAAAGGTCAATCAACATATGGCTACCATCAACCTTTTCAAGTTCCAGATTAATACCTGAAACCAGACAGGACAATTATCTACTTGACCATCATGAAGCAACCCTACACTGGTTCCTTCTCAAATTCAGATGTAGTTTTACACGGACTCGTCATGAAGCAACCCTACACAGCTTCCTTCTTAGGAAATTTCAGATGAAGTTTTACACGGACTCATCATCAGGAAACCCTACACCGGTTCCTTCTCATTTCCAAGATGAAGTTTTACACGGACTCATCATCAGGAAACCCTACACCGGTTCCTTCTCTTTCCAAGATGAAGTTTTACACGGACTCATCATCAGGCAACCCTACACCGGTTCCTTCTCATTTCCAAGATGAAGTTTTACACGGACTCATCATCAGGCAACCCTACACCGGTTCCTTCTCATTTCCAAGATGAAGTTTTACACGGACTCATCATCAGGCAACCCTACACCGGTTCCTTCTCTTTCCAAGATGAAGTTTTACACGGACTCATCATCAGGCAATCCTACACAGGTTCCTTCCTTCCAAGATGCAGTTTCACACGGACTCATCATCAGGCAACCCTACACAGGTTCCTTGTTTCCAAGATGCAGTTTCACACAGACTCATCATCAGGAAATCCTACACAGGTTCCTTCCTTCCAAGATGCAGTTTCACACGGACTCATCATCAGGCAACCCTACACAGGTTCCTTCCTTCTAAGATGCAGTTTCACACGGACTCATCATCAGGCAATCCTACACAGGTTCCTTCCTTCCAAGATGCAGTTTCACACGGACTCATCATCAGTCAACCCTACACAGGTTCCTTCCTTCCAAGATGCAGTTTTACACGGACTCATCATCAGGCAACCCTATACAGGTTCCTTCTTTCAACTTACAAAATTGCAATTCAACATGAATTCTTGGATGGCATCTACAAGCCCATCTCCAACAGGATTCTATCACCTCTCTAAATGGCATCTTTAAGCCCATTCCCTCTACCATCACATCACCGAGTGCAAATTTCTGGGCACTCTAGTGTTCAATCATCTTCCACCTTCAAGTCACAAATGGCAGATTCGCCAATCTAACTCTTCAGGTGTAAGAAGATTGAACAAGGGAAGCTGTTGTACCCTAAAATTTGCCATCTCAATTCTCAAGGCTTTTCTCATAAAGATTCTCATGATTTTAGCTTGCACAAGTGCATTGGGATTTTACAGTACCAAAATTAAAAGGAAACTGTCAAAAAGGGAGAAAATAGATAAAAATAACATTTTGACAAATTTGGAGGAAAACAAGTCTCCTTCGATTCTACATCCTTCAATTGACTCTTGGCCTCCTTTGATTTCTCAAAGTGGCTGCTAGCGTACCTCTTTCGCCTGGGCATGTGACTTCTTGTTGCAGGTTTCGTTTGTGTCTTTTGCTGCCTGCATGCTTGCAATCGAAGGCCATGACCTACTGGTCACATGTACCCCCTGCAAGGCAAGTCTTCGTTTGGGCACTCACCTTCTGTGTGCCTAGATGAAAACTTCAGTTGAGCAAGAGCCTCCTTCGAATGCAACTTGGATTACATCCTTCGTTTTTAGCAAAAGCCTCTTTCGAATGCAACTTGGATATGTCCTTCATGTTGAACTCTAAGCCTCCTTCGAATGCAAGTTTAGGTACATCCTTCGTTTTGAGCAGGAGCCTCCTTCGAATGCAACTTAGGAATACCCTTCGACTCAGAAGCCAGGAACCTCCCTCACGCTAAAAGGCAATGACTCCCTTTATGTTTGTTTCGATTCACATGCTTCGATTGGGCAACATTGCTTCCTTCGAACACGGACTTTCGATTGCGAAATATGTTTGCTTCGACCCAGGCTTCGATTGGGCAATATGCTTCCTTCGAGCATGAGCTTTTGATTGGGCAATATGCTTCCTTCGAGCATGAGCTTTCGATTGGGCATTAGCTTCCTTCAAGTTAGCTTGTTTCGACCACAAGCTTCGACTGAGGCAAAGGCTTCCTTCAAACAGGTGTGCTTCGATCTCAATCTTTCATTCGACTCAAGACCAAATCTCGTTTGCCAGGCTATGTTGCGTCCAAATCTTTACATAATCAGAAGTTTGTACAAGGGTTTTAAACTTTGTCTTTTAGATACTACTATTCTTGGTTAAAGGCTACATGCTCTTTCCTTTCACAGAGAGTACTTTAGTCACAAAATCAGCTTTCAACCTGATTTTTGTCTGAGCACAAGCAATGTCAGAAGCATAAGTCACATCTTCTGCACCACAACTGTCAACAGGCCCCCCACTTGTACTTTCATGTTACATTATTTTATCATTTATTTGCAAGGCTGGCTTTGGACAACATGTCCATTCTTTCTCTATAAATAGAGGAACATTTACAAAGCTAAGGGGGGATCTTTGGACCAGAGGAACGAATCCTCCAAATTTTCTCAAACACAACAAAACTCTCAAGTTCATCAACACTTGAGAAATCAAAACCCAGAATCCCAAACACTCACATCTTTTGATTCTGAAGAACACCCTACACATAGAAGTTTGTTCAAACTCAAAAACAACCTTCTGTGACAACTCTTCGAACCAAAAGCAAACCCCCTGTGACTACTCTTCGAATTCCAGAAATGTCCAGGTAGCAGTTCAAGTTCGAATCCCACATCCATTCAAGGCCTGAAGCAAGGTAAGTCACTCTTACCCTTGAACCTTTCGTTTCATGGCATAGTATGTGAATAATCTCCCCTTTCATTTCAAAACATGTACATAACACTTTGGTTCTTTTTGTTTCCACCTACTTAATATGTTTTTAGAGCTAACCCTTTTGGTTTTGCTTTCTGTTTACCTGAACTTGCTTTAACTGTTAAACTGTTTACCAAACAAATACTAGCATGGCCTCAGGCCATGTTGCCATTTAATGCTTTAAATGAAAGAAACAGGAAACAGGAAACAGGAAATAGGAAACGAAGCTTCTGGCTTCTATCCTCTTTCTCCAGGTCGAAGGAAAGAGACAACCAGGAGGAAAACCATACACTGACTTCTAGGCCCAGCCAGAGGCACACTTGCACTAAGTCCAGGCTCAGACGAAAGGCACTCCCATGCTGGTGCCAGCTTCCAATTGAAGTACATGACCTGACTGGTGCCAAAGCCCAATCGAAGGCCATGACCTCACTGGTGCGAACTCCCAATCGAAGGAAGCCTAGAAATGAAAATCGAAGGCTGCTCCTGCCCAAATCGAAGGAGCTCATTTTCCTTTCTTTTATTTTGTTTTTGCCTTTACATTTTCTCGCCTTTAAATATGGTTGTAATAGTGTAGTATTTATTTCTTGCATTTTTATTGCTTTTGTACAAATGCTAGTAACTAGGTGTGTATGGCAAGATAAAACCAACAAGTAGACAACCTAAAAATCAAAGACAAATGCATGCAATAAAACACACTTTGCACACATGCACCCTTAGGGTAATCTCACTTATTGGCTCGGAAAATAGTCGTGTCCCTCGAGCATGGGAGTTTTAGCAAAGACCCTCGATAAAAGATCGTAGTCCCTCGATGACCCTCGATGTTGCCTTCGGTAAACGATCTAGTCCCTAAAACGACATTGCTAAAACATCCCATATGTTGCCTTCTATGACTATATAAATGTCCCAATGCCCGTCCTGTTCAACATCCTAACACAAGGTTGTTCACCAAATACAATGGTGAAACAACACTGTTAAAAGGGTTAAAAACATGAGAAAGATCTTTGAGTAAAATTAGGGTAGATAGTTCTTAGTTACTTGATCAAACTTGCAAAACATCCTTGCCATTTTTCAAACACACATCACAACACAACTTCAAAACAACTTTCAAAAACATTGAATTATCTTTTCAAAAAGACAAACACCTTTGTAAAACATTCAAATAAGAATTGTTACAAAGGTTGCCTAGACAAGGCATCGTTTTCAAAACATTTTCAAAAACCACACACACAAAGCACCATTTCAAACAATTAAAAAGAAAAGGCAAGTGATTTAAAACAAGTAACTAAGAGCCCATGGATAACCATGGATGAAAAGGGTGCTAGCACCTTCCCTTTTCATAATCTACCCCCCGAACCCAAGAAAACATCTCAAAGGTCTTTCCTGTGCTTTTTGACCTTTCCTTAGGATAAAATAAAAAGTCGGTGGCGACTCTTGCTAAACCGAAACATTTGCAAACACAAACGCAAACCTTAAGTCAGTTCTCCCACCGTATCACACTACCTATTAACTAATGGTAGGATATCACTATCTAAAGGAAAATAGGAAAAGAACAAAGACTTTCTGAGTAGGTAGATAGCTCGTAGTCGCTTGCTCACAAACAAAATAATTTTTCACACATACGCTCTCTTTTCTAAAAATATTTCAAAGACAAAACACTTTGTATGCGTTCTCAACGATACAAGAATCATTACAAAGTTTTCCTCACTAAGGCATCTTTTCAAAATATTTTTTCAAACCCACAAACACAAAGCATATTCAAAAGTGAGCTAGCGATTAAGAGCCAGTAGATAACTACGAATGAAAAGGGTGCTAATGCCTTCCCTTTTCATAACCTACCCCCTTACTCAGAAAAATCTCAAAAGGCCATTCCCGTTCTTTTCACCCTTTCCTTTATTGGATAAAATAAAAGTCGATGGCGACTCTTACTATCTGCAACATTTGCGATTAAACGCAAAAAACCAAAAGTCAGTTCTCCCACCGTATGACAGAACTGGCGACTCTGCTGGCGAAATCACTTAAAAGTTGAGTTACCTTAGAGATAGTTCATATTTAAATGCTTTAATTGTTTAATTTTCCTGATTTATGTTTAAGGGTTGTTTGGGTTATTCTTGTAAAGATCCTATACTCGAATCTGGGGCATTTTAGGTAAGTAGCAATAGATCGTGAAAATTGTACAGTGTACACCGATATATTTAAAGCAATGGCTATGTTAGTGCGACACATTGGTTGGTGTTGGAGTCCCATGAGGTAAGTCAAGAAGAATGCTAGACTTCCACTTGGTGTCATAAAGCACTAACTGACCGTAGAACCTTAGTTGACACAACTTAGCCATTAGAAAGTAGCAAGATAGCCGACTTTGGTGCAAACTAAAGTTGGTTGATACGCGATGCTACACTCATTGAGGTTGGACTCTCGGGATATTTCGATCGTAAATTAGATGCTTATGCTGAAACAATGCCCGGGAGAAAGATCGGTGACATTGAGACTCCTAGAACTCGGTTACTTCTCTTAGGACAGGATGATCCAACTAAGACTTCAAGAGGGTACTTACCTACAACTCCATGCAAGCTTAAACCTAGGGCTTTGTGTGTTTTGCTTGTGTATGATTAATTGTTCCAACATAACATCATGAAGCATAACATATCATTTTCTAACCATTTCAAGGACCAAGAAATTTATTTTTATTGTATTTTGTAGGCTATGGCCTCCACTCGTAGAAACACTATTCGGGTCAACTTTGTAAGAATACCTCCTCAACTTAAGGAATTAGTCTCAAGGGTTCCCGAAAGTTCTCTATTTATCAAAAGGCATGGTCGACTACTCAGTCTGGTTAGCCCAGGTTTTGACGAAGACATGATGAGTGTTCTGTTTCAATTCTTTGACCTTGCATATCACTGCTTCACCTTTCCTGATTATCAGTTGGTACCCACTATAAAAGATTTCTCTCAATTACTGGGAGTGCCTGTTCTTAATGAGATACCCTTCACCAGTCTAGAGGAAGCTCCAAAGCCAGAAGTTATTACAGCAGCCTTACATCTGAAGCGGTATGACATTATATCCAACTGGGAAACAAGAAGTGGATTCAAAGGTTTTCTGGCTAAATTTATGATAGAGAAGGCTCAAGTGTTTCTAGATGCCATAACTTTCTAGGATTTAAAGTAGATCTTGGATCTTCTAATATATGGGTTAGTACTATTCCCTAATCCAGACTAGCTTATAGATGTGAACACCGTCAAAAAATTTCTTACTCGTCATTTTGTGCCTACCTTGCTCAGAGACATTCTGCATTCTCTTCACACTCGTACTATGAGGAGGCGAGGAACTCTCATATGTTGCATACCTCTGTTGTCTAGGTGGTTTATTTTTCACCTTCCCCGCTCAGTAATAAAGAATGAACAAGGATTGAGGTGGTCACAAAGAATAATGTCACTTTCTCATACAGAGATCTACCGGTATTCCCGATCTCATGAGGATACTACTATCATTGACCGTTGTAGGGAGTTCCCTAATGTTCCACTCCTTGGATTAGGGGAGATATTAGTTACAATCCTTCTTTGGCTCTACGTCGGTTTGTTTACGCTCGAAGAGATGGTTCTCATGATGCACTTATCAAGGGTATTGTGTTCGATTACGAAGATGATCCTCAAGGTTATCATTGGAGGTTTATACATGCTTAGAGCTTGGTAAGCAAGATTGGCAGTAAGACTTTAGGGAAAAAGAATTCCATCCCTCTATAGCCTTATCTTAAATGGGTACGAGCTCACGCTTAAAACCTCATGATGACATATCTGGCTATCTTACTAGTGATCATGGAGCCTGTTGTCGAAGGGGACGTTTCTCGCACCATCAATTCTATGCAAGTGAGAAGAAGGTGTTGGAGCTCAAAAAGTAACTTCACGAGGGAAACTTTAAGTCTTAGATTTTAGGAGTTCATTTTTTTGTCTCTTTAAGACTTTATTATGTTCATTGTAAGCCTAAAAGGCAATTGTAATTTGAATATTTCCAATAAAATCTTTGTTTTTGTTTCATCTTGGTTAGAAAATTTAAATCTCCTGAAGTCCTTGAAAACATTTGCATTTACATATCATGCATCATTTCCTAACAGGTTTTTCATATAGGTTTCTCATTTTCTCGCTGTTTATTTCAGCAGAAAAATGGTCCTTGATCAAACTATTAAGGATCTCCAGGCTTAGCATGCATAATTCAAGAGAATATTTTGAATCTAGCACAAGGGAAAAAAGAGTTGTTCACGCTCGTCGCCAAGAAAAAGAAGACCAAGAAGCCAGTTGTTATCCTCAATATGGGGAGAAGGTTCAAAGGTCCTCCTAAACCAGTCCAAGTGGATGATGTCTCCTTTGAATAAGACGACAACCAGGATGAAGATGGTAGAAGCATCAAGAATGAAGGAAAGAACAACCAGGGTTATGAGAATGTTGCTGAAGACGAAGACTACTCTAACGAGAAATACCCTCCTTTGGATGATAAGTACAAGCACTTGGGGGATAGACTTAAGGCTATGGAAATCCAGAAGGTGCCTGGATTAGATTTTGGTGAACTAGGTCTGATTCTGGGGGTGGTCATCCCACATAAGTTCAAAGTCTCTGTCTTTGTTAAATATGGTGGGGTATCTTGTCCTAAAATCCATTTGAGGTTATATGTTTGGAAGACACAACCTCATACTACTGATCGGAAATTATGGGTGCATTTCTTCCAAGAAAGTTTGGCTGGCACTCAACTGGAATGGTTCTATCAACTGGAGGGAACCAATATGCACACATGGGAAGACTTGGATGTTGCCTTCTATAAGCAGTATCAATATAACACTGACCTTGCACCGACTCGAGTGCAACTGAAGAATATGTCCATGGGCTTGAATGAAGGGTTCAAGGAATATGCACAGAAATGGAGGGACTTCGCTGGAAGGGTGCAAACTTCTTTGACTAATCGGGAAATGGTAGATGTGTTCATGGGAACTCTGACAGACTCGTTCTTTAATATATTGATTGGAAGCTCGTTGTCTGGTTTTATGGTGATGATTTTGATTGGGGAAAGAATTGAAAGCGGTATCAAGAGTGGGAAGATCCCGATGGCTACATCTTCTAATGCTGTGAAGAAGCCATTTGGAGGTAAAAAGGAAGTCAATGTTGTCTATGGCCAGAAGAGCCATAGTAAAAGTAACCGCCATCAGTCTGTGGGAGAGGTGTTGATTTCCAATCTGGCACCTATTCAACAACAATAGTAGGGTAATCGATGAAGGTCAGACACTCCGCCGAGGCAGTTTACCAAAATTGGCATGCCTTTATCTCAGGCATTACAACATTTGTTGAAGGCTGGACTCATTTCACTACGGGATCCCTCCTCAAAATCCCAAGACATCCTCTCCAAAGTATAATTCGAACGTGAGGTGTGCTTATCATTCAAGCAGTCCTGGGCACGACACTAACAATTGTTGGGCCTTGAAGAATAAGATTCAGGATATGATTGATAATAAGGAAATTGAGTTTGATCCTCCGGAGACTCCAAATGTGATTACCGCAACTATGCCCAAGCATGACAAGGGCATAAGTGCTACTGAAGATGTGTTGTAAATTACCTATGTAAGTGATGTGGTTACTCCTCTCTGTCTCTACCATCAAGAAGAATTTGTTACAAGCCAGTTTATTTTTGGGTTATGCTGAAGAATGTTATTATTGTATGGTCCAACCCAATGGTTGCTGGTTACTGAAGGAAGGCGTTCAAAACCTGATGAATGAACATGTTATTCTGATTGAAAAAGTTCCATCTATTGAAAATTTTTGCCAAGATCTATCTGTCATATCCGGTACTCCTTTTAGAATCACTTCCAAGGGTCCTGTAATGATTTCCGCCAATCCAAAAGTTGCTCCATTGACCATTACAACACTTGGGCCCATCCCGTATTCCTCTGAGAAGGATGTTCCATTGAGTTATGGGTCTGACATCTATTACCACGACGTTAAATAAGATTTATCAGATGAAGATGGTGAAGAGGTTGATCCCAGTATTGTCAATATTACAGGGACTATCAAAATTACCAGAAGTGGAAGAATTTTCTCCCTGGAAATCTCTCCACCTTCTCAAGTCACGGTTATCAAGTCCATTGCCGAGGCTCAGGGCAAGAGCCTATGATAGAGCATGCCCGACGGAGGCACCAAAAGAAGCTACGATTAAGGATACCTATGAACAAGATTTGGAAGAGGTTTTGAACTACCTTCGTCACACAGTGGGGCACTACTGTTACAAAGTTATGCCTTTTTGGTTGAAAAACGTCGGGGAAACTTATCAGCGTGCCATGGTGGCCTTATTTGATGACATGATTCACCACGAGATAGAGGTCTATGTTGATGACATGATAGAAAGGTCACAAACTGAAGAAGAGCACCTTGCTCATCTACATAAACTGTTTGAAAGACTGAGGAAGTATAAACTAAGGTTAAACCCGAACCAGTGCACTTTTGGGGTGAGATCTAGTAAACTATTGGGTTTTTTCATCAGCGGTAAAGGTATTGAGGTTGATCAAGAAAAAGTTAAATCCATTCAAGATATGTCGGCTCCTCGTACCGAGAATGAAGTCAGAGGTTTCTTAGGAAAGTTGAATTGCATTATTTGTTTCATCTCTCATTTGACTGCTACTTATGATCCAATTTTCAAGTTGTTGAAGAAAGATCAAGTAGTAAAATGGACCGACGACTGTCAAATAGCCTTCGATAAAATTAAAGAATATCTACAAGAGGCTCTGATTCTAATGCCACCAGTTGAAAGAGGACCCTTAATCATGTACTTAACAGTGCTAGGGAGCTCAATGGGGTGTGTATTTGGCAGCATGACGAGTCTGGTCAAAAAGAGAATGCAATATACTACCTGAGCAAAGAGTTTACCAACCGTAAAACTAGATATTCACTGCTCGAGAAGACTTGATACACTTTGGCATGGGATACTTGTCGACTAAGACAATATATGTTATCCCATACTACCTTGTTGATTTCTAAAATGGATCCTATCAAGTACATTTTTGAGAAGCTAGCTCTCTCCGAAAGAATAGCCCGATGGAAAATGGTCTTAACTGAGTATGACATTTAGTACACCACTTAAAAAGCAATCAAACGAAGTGTATTGGAAAATCATTTAGCACATCAAGCTGTAGACGACTATCAGTCTATGAACTTTGAATTCCTGGACGAGAACATTATGCTAGTGATAGATTGTGAAGAACCTGGACCGTATGAAGGACCTCAGATAGGATCCCGATGGACTATGGTTTTCAATGGAGCTTCCAACACACTTGGTAACTGAATCGGTGCAGTAATTATCTCTCCTCAGGGTTGCCATACGCAATTCTCTGTCAGACTTTACTTTGACTGCACAAAAAATATGGCTGAATATGAAGCGTGCATCATGGGTCTTAAAGCTTCTATTGACCTAAGAATCAAGTTCTTAAGAGTATATGGAGACTTAGCTCTAGTAATCAGTCAGGTTAAGGGAGAATGGGATATGAAGCATATGAATCTTATCCCTTGTCGGGAACATGTGCTAACCTTGATTCTGTATTTCGAAGAGATTACTTTTGAGCATATACCAAGAGAAGAGATTCAGTTGGCGGACGCATTAGCTACCATGTTATCCATGTTCAAGGTCAGATAGGACAATGAAGCTCCCAGGATTACCAACGAAAGATTCGACGAACTGGCACACTGTTATGAAATTTACACTGATGGAGTAGAGGAAAAGCCTTGTTTTCATGAAGTGAAAAGGCACCTTGAGGCTCAAGAATACCCTAAAGGAGCATCAATCAACAACAAGAAGTTCCTATAGAGGTTCTCATCTAAGTTCATCTTGAGCAATGGAATTCTATACAAGCGCAATCATGATTCGACTCTGCTTCGTTGTATGGACAAGAAAGAAGCAGAAGAAATTATGTAAGATATGCACGAAGGTATCTTTGGTACTCACTCCAATGGGCATACTCTGGCTAAAAAGATTTTGAGAGCTGGTTGCTATTGGTCGACTATGGAAACTGACTGTCACCACCACTCGAGAACTTGTCATAAATGCCAAATCTATGCTGATAAAGTTCATATGCCTCTGGTTCCTCTTAATGTCATGACTGCTCCGTGGCCATTCACAATGTGGGGCATTGATATGATCGGAGAAATCAAGCCTAATGCCTCTAGCGGACAACGCTTCATCACCGTCGCCATTGATTACTTTATAAAATGGGTTGAAGCACCATTGTTCGCCTCTGTTACCAAGAATGTGGTCGCCCGGTTCATAAAACATAACCTTATCTATCATTATGACATCCCTGAGAGAATCATCACCGACAACGATATTTATCTCAACAACACTATTATCACTGAACTCTCCATGCAGTTTAAGATCAAGCACCACAACTCTTCTCTGTATCGTCCAAAGATGAATGGCACAGTGGAATCCGCCAATAAGAACATAAAGAAAATTATACAAAATATGGTTGTGACATATAAAGATTGGCACGAGATGTTACCATTTTCTCTTCATGGCTATCATACTTCTGCACGAACATTAACTGGGGCAACCCCATTCTCTCTGTTCTATGGTATGGAAGCTATCCTACCTGTCGAAGTTCAAATTCCCTCTCTGAGAATTATGAAAGATACAGACTTGGACAAAGACTTGTGGATTCAGACTAGGTTGGATCAATTAAATCTAATCGACGAGAAAAGACTTGTGGTTTTCTGTCACGGCCAGATGTATCAGAAGCGCATGATCAAGGCATTCAATAAGAAGATCAAGCATCGGGTATATCATGCTGGTGACTTGGTAATAAAGCGCATCATTATACCGCAAGGTGATCCCAGGGGAAAATGTACTCCCACCTACGAAAGGCCATTTATGATTAAGAAAATATTTTCTGGCGATGCAATGATATTGACCACCATGGACGGTGAAGATTTCCCATACCCTATGAATGCGAACATAGTCAAAAGATACTACGCATGAAAAAGACCTGCTAGGTTGACTGGTCTAGGAAAAAATAAAGGCATCCCGACAAACCAAAAGGGTTCGGGAAAAATTTAGGGATATATATAAAAGAATGTACGCCCGGCAAGTTGAAAACCTGAAAAGGCGGATTGGGAAAAAAAGGGTATCCCGATGGACTGAAAACCCGAAAGGGCGGTCCAAGAAAAAGTTAGGGATTAAAGCATACAACTATGTCCCTATTGGATAACTTACATCAAGCTTTATTACCAAAGTCAAAGTTCAAATGGTACAGATCAATTCACTCAATTTCGTCCGACATCAAGGGATGAGATGCTTAAAGACATAAGGGCAACAACAAAGTTGGAATCCGACGAGATTACTTCCACATATCTATTTATATTCTTTTCACTTTGTACTCTTTTTGTTTCATGACAATTTTCTCTTATCAGGATTTGTGTCTCTTTGTACAAAATCGCCTATTTATGGGCAAACTATCAATAAAATACAAATATCAAAAATCAAACTTTTGTTTTTACTTTTTATGTTTTGTTTGCAAAAACGTCCAATGACTAAAATTGAATAAGCATATGCATATGAATACAATTAACTGTTAATAAATATATGCATAAAAACAGGAATAAACATTTACTCAAGACTCTAGGAGTTGGGATAACATTCAAGCTATCCACAAATCCCCACTGAGCCATTTTCATGGGATTATCCCCATAGAGTCATTTTATCATACTCACCTGCAAATTTCCCAAACGGATAAAGAGATATGACCTTTTTACCGGTAATGTCTCCAATCTACAGAGTCCAAACCAAGTAAAGTTTATGGAAATTCTATTCCCCGGGTGAGTTTATTCCTCCAAAATTGTAAATTCCCCTGCAGATTTCTTTTCTCCATCACAACTCTTTTCCCCAGTAAGGGTGATTCCTCAACAGAGTATTTCTCCGTCAAAAGGGTTTATTTCCCTAACAGATTTTACTTTCCCAACAAAGTTCAATCTCCTCAGCTTAAGTCTGCTTCTACTATAAATTACCAATAAGATTCTTATCTCCAGCAAAGGACAACCCAATTGCTATCCCCATAAAGTTGCTACTAAGTTTGAAACTGGATTAAATATAGTTCAACCATAGTCTCTCAAGACGAGTCGGTATCCGTATCAGAAACTCGGTCAAACAACACTTCTAAAGGATATCCATCTCTTTTATCCCCAGTTAGGGTATGCAAGAATTATAATCCTCAGTAGAGAAAAATAAAAACCAATGTTCATGAACTCTTCTCCCCAAACAGAAATCAACATTCCCCAGCGGAGTTTCCTCAAACAGAGAGTAGGAATCCCTAGCGGAAACAATCCCCAAAAGATCGAAGATACACATACTCTTCATCCACAACAACAGTCAGGGATTTATTTTCCCCAGACAAAGATACTGCTCAAGTTTACAAATACATTTCAACAATATTTCACATTCATACATCATTTACGAATAGCATAGCATATGCATACAAAACGCATATAGCACAGTCTCATTTATTTTGAGAACATCATTACCCATGCATTTCATACAGCATGACATTTCATACAACTAACTCTTTACCTTTTCAGGAAAGATCAATCAACAGAAAAACACTATCAACTACTTATATGACTAGACAATCTTCTCAAAGGCTACATCTGACAAATAGCTACTTAAGAAATTTCCTCAGAAGGTCATCCTCAAAAACAACATCTTCTGGATCAGTATAAATCAAGCATAGATTTATTATGATACTTCTTCCAGTTGAAAACGATGGTGAGCATCCTCTGGCTCAGATTAGATCGAGCATAGATCTATTCTGATACTTCTTTCAGTGGAAGACGGTCATAGACATTTTCTGGCTCAGATTAAATCAACCATAGATTTATTCTGATGCTTCTTCCAGTTAAAGTCGAACATATACATCTTCTGGCTCAGATTAAATCAAGTGTAGGTTTATTCTGATACTTCTTCCAGATAAATACAAGCGTGGATATATTTTGGCTCATATTAGATCAAGCATAAATCTATTCTAATACTTCTTCCAGTTGAAGATGATTGTAGACATTTTCTAGCTCAGACTAAATCAACCATAGATTTATTCTTATACTTCTTCCAGTTAAAGTCAAACATATACATCTTCTAGCTCAGATAAAACCGAGCGTAGGTTTATTTTGATACTTCTTCCAGATAAATACGAGCGTGGATATCTTCTGGCTCAGATTAGATCAAGCGTAGATCTATTCTGATAATTCTTCCAGTTGAAGACGGTCATAGACATTTTTCTGGATTTGATTAAATCAAGTGTAGATTTATTCTGATACTTCTTCCAGATAAAGACGAGCATGGATATCTTCTGGCTCAGTTTAAATCAAGTATAGATTTATTCTAATACCCCTTCTAATTGAAGTCAACAATTACTTTGGGTGGCATCTATAAGCCTGTCTCCGACGACTCTCCATCACCTCTCCAAATGGCATCTATAAGACCATTCCCAGTATAATCAACCAACAACGTTATTTCATGCACTTGTGAGTGCAAATTTATGGGCACTTAAGTGTTCAATCCTCTTCTACCTTCAGTTATGAATGTAGGACATTCCAATCTAATTCTTTAGGTTTAAGAAGATTGAACAGGGGCAGTTGTTGTACCCCAAAATTTGCCTGCCTTTTTTTCTTCAACGAATTCTTTCAAAGGATTCTCAAATGCTCAAGAATCTCAAGGGTTGACCAGTCAAGATGCTCCTCCTAAGCCAAAGGTCTACAAATAGGGTTTTGAGTTTCTCAAAAAAATTTGGGTTGCAAATGTCTCAAATGGTTTTAATGGTTTATCATAGATCTTTAACAATGTTCATGTCAAGTTTTAAGTCTTACATCACAAGTTTGCTCAGTCAATGGCTCAGATGATTGAAAGTCAAATGTATTGGGTACAAAATCAACTTTGGTCAACATACAGTCAAGCTTCAAGACTTTTTGTCAACATCAACATTATGAAGAGATATTCATCATTTGATCAAAGTTTGATCATGATTCCCCAAGGAAAGCTCTCAAATCACCAAAAGTCAAGAATTGCCAAATTAGGGTTTCCTTAGGAGAATTCAACTGAACTTTGACCAAGCATAACTTTCACATGCTTCATCAACTTTTCCCAGACCAACGCCCATTTTGAAGGAAATTCAATTTTATACAAATTTGTATTTATTCTCAAGTCCAAAAAATGCTAAATTTGAAAGATATGAGCTAATACATTACATGTCATTTTCAAAAGTCAACAAAAACACTTTTTGTCAAGGAAACTTACATCATGATAAATTCTTCAAATGCAAAAATGATTAAAAGAGAAATTGTAGAGGACATATTGAGCTTTTAAAAAGTCAAAGATCACCTTCAAAAGATGAAAATTAAGCAAGTTATGAGTTTCACAAGTTGGGAAATTTTGAAGAAATATATGAAATGCAAAACATGCAAACTTGAAATGTTGAACTAATGGGCCTAACTTTTGAATTCAAACATGTTCATAAGGTGTTATAGGACCTCTAAATCCCTTCACATAATTTTTTATTATTTTTTTTATTTTATTTGAATTTTTATTCATTTAAATACAAATACAATCAAATAAATGTGAAAAAATGGTATAAGGGCTTGGGCCTTTCATTCCAATCATCTACAGGCCCAACAATTCATGCAAGCCGTTCACAAAACATGCCAAATTCATGTAGACTCAAAAAGGCAAGGAATATTACAAAAACGGAAAGCTTTCAAAGTGTTTGATTTTTTTTTCTACCATGGTTTGATTGCTTGATCTCATGCCATATATGTTGAGACTTTCATTTCCTCTATATAATGCAAGGAAGCTAGACCAAGAAGGACACAAAATCACTGCCTAAAAGAGACCTCTAAATTTCACAAAATTCCAAAAATTTGTAAAATTCATAGCCACAGTTCAAGCCATTTTCAATTCGAACCAAGGGCATAAATCACTCTCTGAGGATCAAAGGAGTCATTTTCAGCCCTTACACAAGCTTGAAACAAGCTAGAAGCTTCCCTTGCATCAACTCCGATTGGTAAGTGGGTAAGCTTTGTTTCTCAAAGTTCATCATGGTTTAAATAATTATGAACATGCATGTTTGATTCATATACATTTTCAGGATTTTTCTAACATTTTACATGCGAGTGTTAATGCAGATATAACATCATGCCATAGTTAGGGCATGAAGCTTTTTAAGCTCCGGGTTTCATGATACAAGGTCTTTAAGCTCAAATGAATCCCTGATTCAGATTCAAGAGGAAATTTTAAGGGGGTAGGTTACCTTGTTTGCGTTGATTTTGCGCTTTGCAGGTTTTCAGAAATTCTTCTCGCCGAAGAAGAAGTTGGAAAACACCCTTCGCGGTGGTTTGAACTCTTGACTAACTAAGTGGCACATTGGAGCATTTTGGTTGGTTCGTTCAAATAACCAGGCCCACTTACACGCGCGTGTTTTGTTTGTCTAAAATTAGCTATCAATTTATATTATAATGTTTTTACCTGATTTTGTATACCGGATGTACAAGCCACCCCAGTGGCAGTTTTCGCGTTCTTAAGTCATTCCTATGTTGGGTCTTGGGTTCGATCCAGGCGTGAGGCAATTCTTATTTCTAACATTTTCTTCCCAGATCCAATGCAAGCAAGTCCAGCGCAAAATAATGCACCCCTTCATCAACACCATCAAATCATCATACTGTTAGATCCCACGCTCCAGATCAGCGCCCTCACCATGAGCCCTCGTGGATTTTCCTCACCAGATCCAGCGTAGCACCTGGGCTCCTTGATTTGGGCCCATTTTTTTTACTTTTCTACACCCCCATTTACTTTTATTTCTGGCCCATTGTAATTTCTTTTCTTTTTTTGTTTTAGTTTTAAAAATCAGAAAAAATAACAAAAATCATAAAATCATTAAAAAAATTATATTTAGGTTTTGATTAATTAATTTAATTTTTTATAAATAATATTCATTTAATTTAATCACTTTATTTTTATTTTATTAATTAAAAATTAACTAGAATTAGGTTTACTCACTTCAAAAAAAATTTTCTAAACAATAAAACAGTACAAATATTTTCTTAAAACACTTAGAATTTTTGGGGTTTGTTACATCTTTCCCTTTTCCATCTCCGCGCGTTTACTTGCTTCTTTGCATTATTTTTTTAATATTGTAACTATCAATAGTTTGTAATAGATAATTAGGATTCTTTGCCATTTCTTCCCTCATTTTAAGGTTTGTAAACTCCCCATCCCCGAAGCAATGTAATAGCATAGATTATTTCCCGCATTTTTATTTTCCGCACTTGTATATACTTAACTGCTAGCTTAATAGGATTGTATTGCCAAGAATAAAAAAAATGCTAGATGAAAATAAATCCAAGATTAACATAACTAAAACATAACACACTTTGCACACGCGCACCTCTTTGGTGACCCTCACTTGTTGCCTCAGATTTAGAACAATCACGTCTCTCGAGCGTGGGATGCTTTAGAAAAGATCCTTTGGTTAAAAGACCGTAGTCCCCCGATGATCTATTGATGCTTCCTCGCTAAACGATCTTACTACCTTAGGATAATTGCTAAAGTGTCCTACCAGTTGCCTTCGTGATTGTACAATGACCCTCGCATGTACCTCAAACATCCAATGATAAGGATACCAACTAACTAATGGTAGGATAACACTATATAAAGGAAAAGAGGAAAAGAACAAAGACTTTTTGAGTAGGTAGATAGCTCGTAGTCGCTTGCTCACAAACAAAACATTTTTTCATACATGCACTCTCTTTTCTAAAAAAAAATTCAAAGACAAAACACTTTGCTTACAACAATCATTATAAAGTTTTCCGCACTAAGGCATCTTTTCAAAATATTTTTTCAAACCCATAAACACAAAGCATTTTAAAAAGTGAGCTAGAAATTAAGAGCCCGTAGATAACTACAGATGAAAAGGGTGCAAATACCTTCCCTTTTCATAACCTACCCCCCTTACTTAGAAAAATCTCAAAAGGTCTTTCCTGTTCTTTTCACCCTTTCCTTTATTGGATAAAAGAAAAGTCGGTGGCGACTCTTGCTATCCGCAATATTTGCGATTAAATGCAAAAAACCAAAAGTCAGTTTTCCCACCGTATGACACCATCAAAATTCAAATATTTGAAAATTGCCACACACAACAAACAACTTGGTGGTCGGAAAATAATTATAACGACTATCTCAAAAAATTTAAAGCTTCTAATTGATTGGATAATATCTATAAATAGAGGTAAGTTATCACTTATTTTTTATATCATCCTACCTCTCTTGTGCATTACATTAGAAACCTCTAAGTCGTCTCATTATCTTATCAGCACATCCAAATGGTACCAAAGAGAACCCAATCATCTCAAGCTTTTCCATCATTTATATAAAACTTCTCTACTCAAGAACAATAGAACAAATTCAATCAATACTTTACCAAAAGAGAATTGTACACCTATCGTTACTTGGATGAAAAACTTTTCAAAGATTGCCTCTTTGCAGAAGCCTTTAAAAATGCCGACTTAAGAAACTTCATTTTTGAAGTACCTAAAGAAAGGTATCCCGAATTAGTAATAATGTTCTATATAAAACTTGTATACTTAAATGGTATTGTAAACTTTGAAATAAATAAACACCCCATTGCTCTATCTCTTGAAGGATTTGCATAAGTTGCAATATTGCAATATACTCTTCATCAATCAAGACCATTTATATGCAACGATGAACATGATAATTTAATTTTGATGTTTCTGGCCTATCTGTCTTAAATGATCCATCTTCTAACATTCCTTAACCTCTTACCTCCGACGCTTTACGCCCGAACATTCAGATCATTCACTATAAGACGAGTCATGTTCTATTTCCAAGGAGAAGCAACCCAAGCACCATTCAAAAAGAGAATAATCCTCTTTTTTTTATTTAGAAAATGGAGTTGAGAATAATTTGGTAGATGCTATGATCCATCATATGATGTTTAGAAAAAAATAAGAACATGATTCCACCCAAGAGTGAATTAATCAAGAAAATCTTAATGTACTATGGCTTTGACTAGGAGGAAAAAGAATAAAAAAATTCATGCACTGAAAAATAGGAAGATGTATCCTAAGTTAAATGAGGTATGACATCCAATGAAGGAAAAACACCACCTTACCTCCTAAAGCACCATCAAGGGTAACATAAGAAGTGAACAATGACATCCGTAATGATCAAAGGAAAATACAGTCAAAGTTTATCAAACTCATCTAGAAATCGGAAAAATCATCTCTTATATCTCAAATTGTTTCTAGCGAGGATGATGATGATGAGACAAACTAGTTGATAATTTTATCTTGTTGCTTTTAATTCTTTACATTTAACTTCTTATACTATATTTCCCTTAAAAAATAAAATGTTATTTCTCTTTCTAAATGATCATGTTGGATATTTAAATTCTCACAATGCATATTTTACCCGTCTTTTGACTTTGATAAAGGGGGAGAAGTATAATCTTAGGGGGGAGTATAGTATACTCTCTAATAAATTAATGGGGATTATAACCACTCCAAATATATATATCTTCTTGTTTATTTTACCCCAATCTTGGGAGATGCGTTGTCATAATAAAAAAGGTGGAGAAACTGAAACCATGTTTTACAGGCCACTTAAAGAAATAATAAAAAGACTTCTTGATAATTTGATTTTCATGATGAAAACTAGAATGATCTTTTAATGATGCAACCTACATGACAACATGTATGGAAAGTTGCATTTCAACCTTTACAACCTATGAGAACTCAAGTATGACAAGCAGTTAAACATGCACACAGACAAGTTAGGGTTTGGTGATCATTGCAAACATCCTATGATGATGGCATTAAACTTGAAGAAATATCAAGCCTCATCTCCAAGAATACTCAAAAAAGCGTATATATGATTGGTTTACTTGACAAATCTTGAAGCTTCAAAGTGTGAAAGAGAGGAAGTGTGAAAGCTCGCCATATCGTGTCTGAGTGAAACATGTTTTGTAAAAACAAAGGAATTTTATAAATCACGCACATTATAATAAATTTTTAAATCCTCTATTTCTTTAAAAAAATCCCTTAAAATGTTTTGGAATCGTGCCGGTTAATTTAGGAGCTGTCAAGAAATTTTGGATAAAATTTTGTACTATCCAATTGATTTGAAGTTATACCCAATCGAATTGGTTAGTGTAAGTGATGTCAATAAACTTTTTTGAAAACATCTTAATGGAAAGAAAAGTCTCAGTATCCATTATTTTTTGGGCGTCCAATCTATTATGGAAAGAAGCCAATCGATTGACACATTAATTTTCACCTATAGATCTTCCCTTTTTTGTGCAACCTCTAGCTTATAAATATAAATGTCTCCATTCACATTTTAACATCCTAAAAATGTGAGCTCCTTATCTCACTCCTTAAACATTCAAAGATGACAGTAATTCAGAAAATGTGAGCTTATTATCTCACTCATTCAAGTTTATTATTTCAATTTATTTACTAGAAGTAATTCAGAAATGCAATGCTGGAATGTGAATCTCATCAATTCATTGATATTCTTATTGTTCCTCAATTGAACTACTTATGGGACAATATTTTCTCCTTTTAAAAAGAATTAATCAAAAAAGGAATCATCGTTGTCTCCTAATTCAAACCAGATTTTACTCTCAAATTTATACCTTCCACTCTCGCGTGCCCGATGCACTTTATTTTAAAGAAGTAAAGACCTTTTTTAGACATTAGTTTATTTTTCTTAGACGAAAAGTAGTTTTGATTGGAAAATTAGACTTTAAAGAGTTCCCGGCTTTCACACAATCAACTGAATCTTAAACTTATAAATGCGTCCAAATAGTTTTAAAATGAAAATATCAAACTTTCCTAATTAATTAATAAAGTGCTTTCGCGGTGTTTATTTAAAAAAACTTAACAATTTTAATCTTTGGTACCAGGAAACTTTCGAACTTACTCGACATATTTAAGGTTCTACTTTCGTAGTAACCAATCAAATGAAGTTTAGAAAAATTATAATAAAATAAAAACAGACCCAAAAGTATTTCTAAAAGAACAACAATTAGAGTATCGTCGAATCGATGGTTCTCACATTACAACACTATAGATTTATCCGGACACGGTTATAACGAACAATAAAGCAGTTGAATTTCACATGATATTAAACATAATAGGCATAGAAAATAAAACTTGAAATATGCAATTGATAGATATAAAAACAAAGTAAAACAAGAACATGCAAATAAGTAAAGAGACGATATGATAAAAGCAATATGATTAATAAAAACCTGCTCCAGTGGATACTTGAATCTGGTACAAAGTAAATTGTTGGAAAACTTGAAAGAAAATGTAAATGGCGACAAGATTAAACTTCAACAATGTAAATGTTATAAAATCAATACAAACTCAATGCTCGACAGTGCTATAACCCTCTGATGTGACGAGTTATAACTTTAATTTGTAAATACAGTGCTTAAGATTGTGCTAAGCTTGAATGTCTTATAAAATGAGGAAAAACTAGTATTTATAAAGTTCTAAAACCCTAAATGATGAAGTAAAGATAGTTGGGATTGTGTGAGATAAGTTTGGAAGGAGTGTGAGAACATGCCAAGTAAGTTGGCATTTTTGCGCATTTATAAGGGGTGGCGAAAGCCACCCCCTTGTGGCGAATGACACACTTATAATTTTCAATTTCACTTGTTCTTTGGCCCTTTTGAAAATGGTCATTACTGAAGGTGTGAAAAACACAATAAAGGGGGGTTTGAATTTGGTTTTTAACTTAAAAATCTTTTCCTTTTAAAATCCCCTTTAGACCGTAACAAGTTACTTCACTTAGTGATAATATTGATAAGATGCAAGAAGGAAATAACAAGTTATGTTTATACTAGTTCACTTGAAAAATATCAAGCTAGTCTAGTCCACCCGCCAAGGTGATTTCGCCTTTCACAACAAGGACTTAATCCAATAATCAAACAAATTATTACAATGCACAAGCTAACTGCAAGTGACTAAAGTTATAACCTCTAAGGCACGCTAATCTTAGACTTCTCAAGGATTCTGACCAACTGGTCCCTTAAGGAAAAATCAAACAACTGTTTGAACAACATTTGTTTACAAAAGATATGCTTCTACACAAGCGAATAAGTAAACAGATTTTCAACAATATAGACTAGAGAAATATGAAAGAGTATAAACGGTCTTAATAGAAAGTATATCAATGTGAATTAGAAACTTTCTCTCATAGTCTTCAAGCCTTTATATATCCAATAAAATATTATAACTGTTTAAGGGTATTTTTGGAATTTCCAGAAAGCTGGCAGCTTGAGCAATCATATGGGACACAAGATCGTACGCCACAATCGTCCTTCATGGTAGTGGAATGGAAAATTTTGTTTGCACCATGTACCTTTTGTACCACGTAATCTTATCCTCTTTTTCTTGTGACGACAAAGGCTTCTGAGCATGCGTTGGAAGAATGAGAATAACACTTGAGTCTTCATAACTTCAAGTGTTCAGAGTCTTCAGAACTGCGTCTTCAGAATCTTCAGCACTTGGTCTTTAGAACCCTTTGTAGAACCGTAGGTTACTAGAACTTCAAGTCTTCAGAATCTTCAAAACTTCGTCTATTAGAATCTTCAGCACTTGGTCTTGAGAACCATTTGTCTTCAGAAACATAAGTCTTCAGCATCTGGACTTCAGTTAGAAATTATGTCTTTAGATCTTCAGAACTTGGTTTCTTGGACATGTATCAGAGTCACAACTTCAGAGTCTTCTGAAGCTTTTGCTACTGTTCATCAGAACTTGTGTAGCTAGTAGTGGAACTTATTCTCTTCTAATGTCTTGGCAACGCCTATCGTCAGAAGAAGAGCCCATTAGTTAAATACTCAAAATAACAAACACTAGAGTACCAAAATTGTTCATACAAACATACTCATTTTTTATCATAAAAACTCAGATAAAGTTGCATAACCAAATCTTGTTCTAACAATCTCCCCATTTTTGATGATGACAAAACTATGAATTTTGATGACACAATTTTGTACATAATCAAAAGAAGTAACAATAAGAAGGTTAAGAAACACTCATCCTTGTTAGAACATGGTTTGGTTCTACATCTTAGTAATATCTTTGATGATAACAAATACATTATATATAAAGAACAAATATTCTCTCTAATAATTTATTTAAATATGCAGAGAAGTTCTGATAAAGAAGCATAGAAGTTGGCGAATAAAACTGCACTAAGAAGATTTGATAAGAATTTTTGTACAACTAAATTGAAGTATCACGTTCAACAGAAGAAGTTCCAATGTTATAACTTCGGAAGCACCAAAGCTGCAAGCTAAACTCTGATGAAGCAATACTCTGATTATCTAAAGTCTCAACGTTAATATTCTTATTCTGATCAGGTTTCAAAAAAGCAAGTTCTGATGCGTGACATTTCAATCATTATAAATCAAAGAAGTAACGGCTGGTACCAAACAAGATTTTTATTTTTGGAAAGTGCATTAACAACAATTTATCAACCTTCCAAAAACATCTTCTCGTGTCTAAAAAGCTTCTCTTATATAAAGGATACTTGAAGCGTGATCAAAACAACACTTGCGCATACAAAGAAATATTCCTAAGCTCTTTTTCATTGTGCCTTAATATCGTGTAAACATCACAGTTGTTATATAGTTTTCTGGAAACATTCTTGTACAAATTTTGATTCACATTTTTTTAATTTCTTGAGAAACCAAGTTATGGTTTGATCTCAAGAAGACGTTGATAGTTGTCTTCATAAACTATAATCAAGTCTTGATTAGTGGATTAAGACCTCGATTGAGAGAGGCAAAATCACCTTGGTGGGTATACTGGAGTAGTTTGAGTTCAAACGAACCAGGATAACCAAATGTGTCATACTGCTTTAATTTTTTAAAACCCCAATTCACCCCCCCCCCCCCTTTCTTGTGTTTTTCTATCCTTCAATTGACATTAGAGCTCCTGGTTCTGGGTGTTAACACTTAACCGTGTTAGAAAAATATCATAGCAAGAAAAACACTATGATGGACCAATTCAGAACAATAGCAATAATAACTATGATGAGAAAGACAAAATCAATGGCAAACCTCTAATCTTTGATGGTGAAAACTTCAATTATTAGATAGACAGAATCAAAAGTTTTATTCTAGCTCATGACGCGGATCTCTAGGATATGGAAACTTATGGCTACAATCATCCAGTTGACGTAAGCGGTCAGAAGATTGACAGAAAGAAAATGACAGATCAACAAAAGAAAGAATTCAGAAATCATCACAAGGCCATAACAATTCTCTTGAGTTTTATCTCGTACACCGAGTATGAGAATATCACGAATAGAGATTCAAATAAGAATATGTCTGACTCTCTGCAAGTAACGCATGAAGGAAACACACAATTCAAAGAGACCAAAGCTCTTGCACTCATCAGAAGTATGATGCTTTCAAAATGGAAGAAGATGAAACAGTTGAGACAATGTTCTTAAGGTTTCAAATTCTGGTTGTTGGACTAAAAGTTTTTGACAAAGGGTACTCAACAACATATCATGTAAAGAAAATCATCAGAAGCTTACTAAAGAAATAGAGACCCATGGTCACAACCTTAAAGCTTGCCAAAGATCTGAACAATATATCTCTTGAAGAACTTATCAGTTCTCTGAGAAGTCACGAGATGGAACTAGAAGAAGATGATCCCTAGAAGAAAGGTAAATCTCTTGCTCTTAAATCTATTTAAAAATGTGAAACTAAAGCTTTTCAGGCAGAAGAAGAAAGCTCTAGTGGATCTTCATTAGAAGAAGATGAATTATCTCTTCTCTTCAGAAGAGTCCATCGGCTATGGAAGCACAAACAAAGGAAATTCAGAAACCACAGAAGAATAGGTACTCACTCTGAATCATCCTCTGGATACAAAAAGTCTAGCAGCAAAGATGTCGTTTGCTACAAATGAAAAGAGCTGGGTCACTACAAAAGCGATTGCCCTTAACTTCAGAAAGAAAAGCCAAAGAAGAGATTTAGTAAAGAGAAGAAGAAAAGTCTCATGGCTACATGGGATGACCCTGAATCTTCGGAAGCATAATCAACATCAGAAGACGAACGTGCCAATATCACTTTAATGGCCAACATATAAGATGACACTAGTTCATCTGAATCAGAATCAAACTCAGAAGCAGAAGAGGTATTCTCTAACTTTTCTAGATCTAAATTAGAAGATAGTCTGTCTGAAATTCTTGAAAGATATCAGCAACTTCGAGTCAAAAACAAGAACCTGAAACACGTTCTAGTATCTGACTCTGAAAAAACTAGTAAAATAAAAGCAGAAAATTCTGATCTAAAAGAAACCATTTCTAAACTTAAAAATGAAAATTTTCTTATTAAAAAAGAGTTACAAAAAGCTCAGAAAGAATCTGTCTCAGAAGTTTCAACTAGTTTATGTAATATCATAAAAAGTTATGATTATAGTTTTCAAAAATTTCTAGCTAAAAACATTAAAAGAAGAAAGATGGCTTTAATGATCCGTGGAGCAGTAGAAACGACAGAAAAGGCGTAGGATATGTAAAACCAAAAGATGAAGAATCATATCAACCAAAGAAAGTTAATGATATGGTCAGAAAACACACACCTTTAAGCTCACACACATGACATAAAATACACTAGTGAATCTTATTCTGTGAACTCTTATAAACAAAAATTCAATCAGAATTCGGGAAAGACTAACCAACAAGGACCAAAAAAGATATGGGTACCTAAGGATAAAATCATATATGTTGCATATGTCTTTAATAGCAAAGTTGAAACACTAGTCTTGGTATCTGGACTCTGGATGCTCTCGACACATGACGGGAATAAAGCATATGTCCCAAAGTCTGGAACTTAAATCTGGAGGCTATGTAGGTTTCAGAGGCAATCAAAAAATAAAAATAATTCACTCTGGAACTATTGGTAACGGTACACTTCCTTCTATTACTGATGTTCTCTTAGTAGATGGATTAATGCATAATTTGTTGTCCATAAGTCAATTAAGTGACAACCGTTATAATATAATATTTAATCAAAAGTACTGCAAAGTAGTTAGTCAAAAAGATGGGACTGTTCTCTTTAATGGTAAGAGAAAGAACAACGTTTATAAAATTAAATTTTCTGAACTAAAGAGTCAAAATGTAAAATGTCGTATATGTAAACAATGAGCAATGGGTCTGGCACAAAAGATTGGGGCATGTTAGTATGCTAAGATTATCTCATATTAATAAACTCAATCTAGTCAGAGGACTTCCTAACTTGAAGTTCAGCTAAAATGCTCTGTGTGAAGCATGTCAAAAAGGAAATTTTGCAAGACCCTCTTTCAAATCTAAAAATGTTGTTTCTACCTCTAGACCATTAGAACTTCTGCTTATAGATCTGTTTGGACCAGTGAAAACTGCATCCATTAGCGGCAAGAAGTATGGATTAGTGATCGTAGATGACTATAGCAGATGGACATGGGTAAAGTTCTTAAAACACAAGGACGAGTCACAATCTATGTTCTTTACCTTCTGTAACCAAATTTAGAATGAAAAAGAGTTTAGAATTGTAAAAGTCACAAGAGATCATGATGGAGAGTTCGAAAATAAATGTTTAAAAACGTTTTTTTAATGAAAATGGCATTTCTCATGATTTCTCTTGTCCGATAACTCCCCAACAAAACTAAGTTGTAGAACGAAAAAATAGAACTTTACAAGAAATGGCCATAACCATGATCAACGAGACTAAAATTGCTAAACACTTCTGGGCAGAAGCAGTTAACACAGTGTATTATATTCAGAATATATTCTCAATAAGACGCCTTCTGGAAAAGACTCCATATGAACTATGGAAGAACAAAAATCCCAACATTTCTTATTTCCATCCTTTTGGGTGTACTTGTTTCATATTGAACACCAAAGATCATCTACACAAGTTTGACTCTAAGACAAAAAAGTGTTTCGTGTAAGGATACTTTAAACGTTCAAAAGGTTATAGAGTATATAACACAGAAACACAAATTGTTGAAGAATCTATTAGTGTTAGATTTGATGATAAGCTTGGCTCTCAAAAGTCAAAGCATGGTGAATCTTTTGCAGATATAGAAGTTCAAATTACATGTACGAAACACGGATCTTCAGAAAATAAAAGTTCAGAACATCAGCCAAATACAGAAGAAGACATCACAAATATTACAGTATCTTCTAAAGAACCCATTCAGAAAAGACAATCCAAATGCAGCTTAGCATATCCTGGAAACATGATTCTGGGAAAGAAAGATGATCCAGTCAGAACAAGATCTACATTCAGAAATACAGAAGAGTACCTCATGGGACTAGTGTCTCTCATCGAACCTACTTCTATAGATGGAGCACTTCTAGACAATGATTGGATACTTGCAATGCAGGAAGAACTAAATCAATTTACCATAAACGATGTATGGGATCTAGTGCCTAAACCAAAAGGCTTCAACATCATTGGAACTAAATGGGTCTTCAGAAACAAGATAAATGAACAAGGAGAAGTTGTCAGAAATAAAGCACGACTGGTTCCACAAGGTTATAATCAGCAAGAAGGAATAGACTATATAGAAACATTTGTTGTAGTCTCCAGGATAGAATCTATCAGACTTTTAATTTCATTTGTTGTAAATAATGACATCACTCTTTATCATATAGATGTCAAAAGTGCCTTTTTAAATGGTTACATTGAAGAAGAAGTTTATGGGCAACAACCCCCTGGTTTTGAAAATACAAAACATCCAGAATATGTTTATAAACTTAAGAAATCGTTATATGGTCTGAAACAAGCTCATAGAGCTTAGTATGAAAGACTAAGTAACTTTCTCTTAGAAAATGATTTTACTAGAAGGAAGGTGGACACAACTCTATTATGTAAATCATTTAAAAATGACATTCTGATTTGTCAAATTTACATAGATGATATAATTTTTGGATCTACTAAAGCCTCCTTGAGCAAATAATTTGCTAAGACTATGCAGGCAGAATTTAAAATGAGTTTGATGGGTGAACTCAAGTTCTTTTTGGGAATTCAAATCAATCAAACTCTAGAAAGAACCTACATACATCAAAGCAAACATGTTAAAGAACTTTTGAAGAAATTTGATATGTTAGAAAGTAAGACATCCAAAACTCCTATGCATCCTCCATGCATTCTGGAAAAGGAAGTGGTAAGTAAGAAAGTAGAACAGAAGCTTTACAGAGGTATGGTTGGTTCTCTCTTATATTTAACAACTTCAAGACCAGATATTCTATATAGTGTTTGTCTTTGTGCCAGATTCCAATCAGATCCTATAGAATCTCACTTAACAGCAGTTAAGCGATTTTTCAAGTATCTAAAAGGTACTACTAATCTTGGTCTTTGTTATAGAAAATCTAGATAATATAAATTAGTAGGGTACTGCGACACTGACTTTTTTGGAGATAGAATAGAAAGAAAAAGTACTTCTGCAAGCTTCCAATTTCTGGGAGGTAACTTAATCTCATGGTCTAGCAAAAGATAATCCACTATTGCACTATCAACTGATGAGGATGAATATATAGATGCAGCTGGATGCAGTACTCAGATGCTCTAGATGAAGATTCAGTTTGAAGATTTTTCATATTTATGAGAGTAAAATTCATATCCTCTACGATACTACTTCTGCTATCTATCTTTCTAAAAATCCTATTTTACATTCTAGGGCTAAACATATAGAAAATAAACACCATTTTATTAGGGACTATCTTCATAAGGGAATTCTTTGTTTAAAATTTATAGACGCATACCATCAATAGGCTGACGTTTTCACAAAACCCCTTGCTGAAGAGAGATTTAATTTCATTCTGAAACACGTCAATATGGATTTATGCCCAGAATAAAAGTGTAGTTTCTGTATATTTAATCCTCATAACTTTTTTATTTTTTTTCTGAACATCTGAACAATAGTTCTTCAAAAGTGAGAAGGAAAATTGTATCAGAAACTATCCAAAAGATCTGAACATTTTCCAAAAATACTTTATTTCGAAGATAGACCCAAGCAGTTCACCATATCAACATTTGTCAACCATAAACGCTAAGTCACTCTCTGGGGCTAAACACATGTTCAAAATCTGAAGGGCTGAAACAATTAATTTGATGCATTGAGGCGCGAGTCACATCGGTAACTATTCACAAAATCTTCACGCCATCCCCCCTTTTTCATAAATCATTAATGTTGTTAATCATTTTGTTTATTTTATTAATTGAAATTAATTTCATGTTTTTATCTCTGTTGGCTATTTATATCTCACTTTCACCAATTCCCTTTCACACCTTCACTCTCACTCACCCTATTTTTTTCTTCTGAATTTGCTCTTTTCCTTTTTGTGTTCTCTCAAACCCTAAGTTTGTGAACAATGGCTTCTTCTCAACAACATCAAAAGTCTCAAGATTCTCAAATCAACATTCCTGGTTCATCCTCTAATTCTAAGCATATTCCTGAGAAAGAATTTGTTGTAGTAACTTCTAAGCATATGGCCCCTAATGTTGAAACACCTACATCTTCTCTTGTGTTGAAAACTCTGGATGAGTTGAAGAAAGAGAATGCAGTTGTTAACGAAAGGCTGGACAAATAGGATGAAACAAACAAAGAAATTAAGGGGACGCTATGGAAGCATTAAGAATAAAACAATCTGATCAAAAGTCTCTTGTAAGCTTTGTTCACACGACTTCCACCTCCTCCACAACTTTAGTTATGATCTTTTTCTTGTTTATGTTATGTTTATTTCTTATTTGAACTTCTATTTATCTTCTTCTGTTTGTATTAGTCTTTGTTGAATACATAACCTTTTTGTTCTCTTTAAGTGTTTTTATTGCTTTTTGATTTATGATAAAAAAGGGGGAGAACGAAAGATATTTTGAATATAAAAGTGCTAAGACTTAGTCTCAAACATTTTGAACATCAAAACCTTTATTTCACTTTTTGGAAAGCAAACAGGAAAAATGTCTTTTAAAAGTAACTTCTGTCAAATGGACTTATCAAAATTTCCATCAAAAGCTCTGATCAAACATCTTCAGGGAAGAATCTAATTTTTTCTTTATTTGAGTATTAAACTCAGGGGGAGACCCTAATACTTTATGTTCTTACCTGATTCATCAAAATATACAAGTTTTTGTCATCATCAAAAAGGGTGAGATTGTTAGGACATAGTTTTGTTCTACATCTTAGTAATAGTTTTAATGATAACAAATACATTATATATATATATATATATATATATATATATATATATATATATATATATATATATATATATATATATATATATATATATATATATATATATATATATATATATATATATATATATATATATATATATATATATATATATATATATATATATATATATATATATATATATATAAAGAACAAATATGCTCACTAATAATTTATTTAAATTTGCTTAGAGGTTCTGATAAAGAAGCATAGAAGTTGGCGAACAAAACTGTGCTAAGAAGATCTGATAAGAACTTCTGTACAACTAAATTGAAGTATCACGCTCAAGAGAAGAAGTTCCAATGTTATAAATTTCGGAGCATCAAAGCTGCAAGCTAAACTCTGATGAAGCAATACAATGATTATCAAAAGTCTCAACGTTAATATTCGTATTCTGATCAGATTTCAAAGAAGCAAGTTCTGATGCGTTACATTTCAATCATTACAAATCAAAGAACTAACGTCTGGTACCAGACAAGATCTGTATTTTTAGAAAGTGCATTAACAATATTTTATCAACCTTCCAAAAACATATTCTCATGTCTCAAAAGCTTCGCCTATATAAAGGAGTCTTGAAGGGTGATCAAAACAAAACTTGCCCATACAAAGAAATATTCATAAGCTTTTTTTTCATTTTGCCTTAATATCATGTAAACATCACAGTTGTGATATAGTTTTCTATAAACATTCTTGTACACATTTTTAATCACATTTTTGTAATTCCATGAGAAACCAAGTTGTGGTTTGATCTCAAGAAGACATTGACAGTTGTCTTCGTGAACTGTAATTAAGTCTTGATTAGTGGACTAAGACCTCGATTGAGAGAGGCGAAATCACCTTGGCGGGTGGAATGGAGTAGTTTGAGTTCAAAAGAACCAGGATAAGCAAATGTGTCATACTTATTTTATTTTTGAAAACCCAAATTCAAATCCCCATTTCTTGTGTTTTTCTATCCTTCAATCCTTGTTGTGAAAACTCCCCCTGAGTCAAAGACTTGATGAAGATCAAATACCCTAATTTTGAACCATTTGAGTAAAACTCTCCCTAGTTCTAGTAGATCAGATATTAAGATCTTGCGAGTCTTGATACCAATCATGCCAATTGAGATCTTGAACCTCTAGCGTCACAAAGACAGATTCCAGATTCTCAATTTAGAGCCTGGTTATGAATATTCTGATTATGAACTTAAGAACTTCTCAAAGTATGAATCCAAAAGTTAGACAAAAACCTTGTTTAATACTTTCATATCTTGACTTTAATGAGAGTTTATAATTCCTGAAAAAGAAAGTAATTCTAACAGAAGCAAGAGTTTAACTAGGTTAGAATGTAAGCAGCTCTTTTCAGAGACATTTTCCAAAAGTTGGTTATTAGAATCAAAATATTTATTTCAGTTATTTAGTACCCCCCCCCCTTTTTTTCATAATCAAATAGGTAATTATGTGTGAAAAACATAAGAACAGAAGAAATAAGAAGTAAAAATTTGAAGCGAAAATAATACTTTCAAATAGTTCAAAAATCATACGACATAAAAGAAAGCATAAGAAGAAAATAGTTCTAAGGTTCATAAGCAAAAGGGAAAAAAAGCCTAAGAGTCTAGGGTCCATATGCAGAAGGTGTTTGAGCAGATATCTTCTCAAGAATCAGTTGTAGCAAGAAACATCTATTCCAAAGAAAATAATGTTTTGAGAATAAAGAGAAAATAAAAAGGAATAGACAAGAAAAATAAGAAGTAATAAATGAGCATAATAATGATTATATTGTACCCCAAAATTTTCCCTCCCATTTTCTTCAATACATTCTTCTATGTTTCTCAGATGCTCAAGGATTCTCAAGAGTTGATCAGACAAACTCTTCGCCTAAGCAATGGGTCCATAACTAGGGTTTCATCTTGCACAAGGAAGAATGGGTTTTAAAGGTAGAAAATGGTTTTCATGGTTCATCATAGGTCTTCAATAGTGCGCATGTCAAGTTTCAAGTCTTGCATCACAAGTTTGTTCAGTCAATGGCTCAAATGATTGAAAGTCAATTGTATTGGGTAAAAAGTCAATCATGGTCAATATACAATCAAACTTCAAGATTTTTGGTCAACATCAACATTTTGAAGTGATATTCATCATTTGATCAAGGGTTGATCATGATTCCTCAAGGAAATCCCTTAAATCATCAAAGGTCAAAAGTTGCCAAATTAGGGTTTCCTTAGGAGAAGTCAACTGAAATTTGACCAAGCATAACTTTCACATGCTTCATCAACTTTTCCCCAACCAAAGCCAATTTTGAAGGAATTTCAATTCTCTACGACTTTGTATTTATGCTCAAGTCTAAAAAGTGCTTCATTTGAAAGATATGGGTCAATACATTATAGGTCATTTCAAAAGTCAACAAAAAGACACTTTTTCAAGGCAACTTGCATCAAGATAAATTCTCCAAATGAAAAAATGATAAAGAGACAAATTTTAGAGAACGTCTTGAGCTTTCCAAAAAGTCAAAGATAACCTTCAAAATATTAAAATTGAGAGAGTTATGACTATTGCAAATTGGGAAACTTTGAGAAAATGCATGAAAAGCATAGTGAGCAAACTTGAAATTTTAAACTAGTGGGCCTAACTTTTAATGTTCAAACATGTTAACAATGTGTTATAAGACCTCTAAATCCATTCATTTATTTTTTATGATTTTTATTTCTTTTATTTGAACTTTTATTCATTTAAATGCAAGTAAATTAAATAAAATATAAAATCATTGGGCTAAGGCGCATGGGCTTTTGATTTCAATCACATGGAGGCCCAAGAACACATGACAAACATGCCAAAACCGTGAAAACATGTTGGGAACAAGAATCTTCAAGTTTGGAATGTTTTTTTAACAATTTTGGAAGGATTTCAATGTGTTTTTTTGCAATGAATTGTGACATGATGGTACATGATTCTTGTTTTGTTCTTGTTACATTTCATTCCTCTAGAAATACATGTGATACTCAACTACAAAAGACACAAAAATTAGCCTCAAGAACCACTTCAAAAATCTCACGAAATTCTCAAGAAAAGTGCAAATTCGTATCACACGGTCCAGCCACTGTTAAGCCAAACAAAGTGTCCAAACCTCTTCCTGAAGTCCTCAGAAACACATCCATCCCAAGAGCCAGAAGATTTGGTTCCTAGAACTCTTGCTTCAAACTCCATTAGTTTGCATTTTTTTCCTTGAATTCAATCTTAAATTCCATGCATTACTAATGTGTTTGATGAGCTCAAATGTATTCAGAATATGATTTAGGACGAGTTTGACATATCACATGCAAGCTTTGATGCATGAATCTCTATATGCCATTTTTAAGGCATAGAAATACGTTAGCTTCAGATCTCTCTTTACATGTACATTCAAGAGAAAAGAGCCCCACCATCAGATTCGTTTCCAATTTTACAATTTTCTTGTTTTTATTATTTTTGCTTTTGCTTAATTAATTTAATTACTTTTTTTTCATTAAAATCAAAAGACCATAAAAAATCAGAAAAAATCATTAAAAATTAGATTTAGGTTTTTTAATTAGTTTAATTTTTTACCAACAAAAAATTGTTTTAATTAAATTAAATTAGTTTTTATTTCATAATTAATTTGTAAATTACCTAAAATTACAGTTAATTATTATTATCACTTTAATTATTTTTCATAAATAAAAACATCAAAAAATATTTTCCTAACACTTAGAAATTTTCTTTAGGTTTTAAATACCTTCTTCTAATTTCTTTTCTCTTTGCTATTTAAAGTCTAGAAAACAAATGTATAGGTCGCACGGTTGATTTTGTAATAGCTTAGTTTATTTTCCCGCATTTTTCCTTATTATGTAACTGTTCATGGGATGTAATAGCCTAGGTTTATTTCCCTGCACTTTACTTTCCACACCTATGTATGTATATATAACTGTATAGTAATTAGGCATGTATGGAAAGATTTAAAATCAACCGTTAGATAACCCTAATCAAGACAAATTAACTGAAAACAAATCACTTTTCACACACGCACCTCTATGGTAAACTCCCTTGTTGCATTCAGAAAATATTGTCATGTCCCTCGAATGTAAGGATACCATTAACAAAGACCCTCGGTTAAAAATCATCATAAAGATCATAGTCCCTCGATGACCCATCGATGCTGCCTTCGGTAAATAATCTTGTCCCTCGATGTTGCCTATGAATACATGATGATAGTCCCTTCGAATTGCTAAAGGTATCCATATATGTTGCCTTTATGACTGTACGATGACCTGCGTCTGTCCGTCAAACATCCAACGATAGGGCTTCTAATTAACTAATCGCAAGATAGCACTATCTAAAGGAAAATGAAAATAACACAAAAAACTTTTGAGTAGGTAGATAGTTCTTAATCGCTTGCTCGCAAACATTTCAAAAACATTTTGTACACCAACACTTTTCTGAAATATTTTCAAAACAAACACTTTGTATGCGTTCTCAACTGATACGAGAATCATTACAAAGTTGCCAAACTTAGGCATTTTCAAAATATTTTCAAACTTACACATTCACAAAGCATTTTCAAAAGTGAGCTAGTAATTAAGAGCCCGTAGATAACTACAGATGAAAAGGGTGCTAACTTCTTCCCTTTTCATAACCTACCCCTCTTACTCAGAAAAATTCTCAAAGGCCTTTCCTGTTATTTTCACCCTTTTCTTTATTGGATAAAATAAAAGTAGGTGGCGACTCTTGCTATCTGTAACATTTACGATAAAATGAAAAAACCAAGTCAGTTCTCCCTCCGTATTATAGAACTAGCAACTCTACTGGGGAACACTAAAAGTGGGGTTACCTTAAGAGCTAGATCACCTTTATTGTTTTACTTGTTTGCCTTGTATGCTTTATATTTCGGGATATGCTTGGTTTTATTTCTTGTATAGATCCTATACCAAGATCTGGGGGAATTTTAGGTAACTAGCAATAGATCGTGAAAATTGTACGGTGTTTACCGATACGGTTGAAGCGATGGCTACGTTAGTGTGACACATTGGTTGGTTCTGGTGTCCCTTGAGTTAAAGCAAGGAGAATGTTGGGTTGTCGTGTGGTATCATAAAGCACTAACTAACGGTAGAAACTTAGTTTATAAAACTTAGCTATTAGAAAGTAGTGAGATAGCCGGATTTGGTGTAGACTAAAGTTGGTTGATACTCGATGCTACACTAATTGAGATCAGAATCTCAGGATATTTCAGTCTCAAATCAGATTCTTGTGCTAAAACAATGCCTTGGAGAAAGATCAGTGATATTGAGGCTCTTATAACCCGATTACTTCTTTTATGATAGGTTGATCCAACTAAAACTTCAAGAGGGTACTTACGTACAAACTCCATGCAAGCTTAAACCCAAGGCCTTGCGTGTTTTGTTTGTGTATGATTAATTGTTCAAACATGACATCATAAAATCATGACATCATACCATATTGTTGTACCCCAAAATTTTCCCTCCCATATTTCTCAAATACATGTCAAGTGAGGTCCTCAAATTGCTCAAGGAAGTCCAAGGGTCGACCAGACAAACCCTCTCCTAAGGCAGTCTACCTCAAATTAGGGTTTCATTTTGCATCAAGATGTTTGAGTCTAAAGGATCCCAAATTCTCACCATTGTCCTAATATGTTCTCAAGATCATCCATGTCAAGTTTCAAGCCTTGCAGAGGAAGTTTGCTCAGTAAATTGCTCAAAGGCCTGAAAAATCGACCGTGTTAGGGAAAAAGTCAACTGTGGCCCACATACAGTCAAACTTCAAGATTTTTGGTCAACATTCTCATTTCGAAGTGTTATTCATCATTTGATCAAGGGTTGATCATGATTCTTCAATGATTTCTCACAATTCATCAAAACCCAAAAGTTGCTAAATTAGGGTTTTGTAGGAAAAGTCAACTCAACTTTGACCAAGCATAACCTTCTCATACTTTATCAAAAATGACCCATCCAAAGCTCAATTTAAAGAGGATGTAATTCCCTACAGGTCATCTTCAGCTCCCAAGTTCAAAATATGCACTCACAAGAAGATATAAATTTGGACATTATAGGTCATTTTGGAAAATCAACAAAAACACCTTTTATGTCAAAGCTTCATACATGCACATGGAAGACTCAATTGAGATGAGACCAAAAGGGTTGCTTAGAGTACATCTTAAACTTTCTAAAAAGTCAAAGAACATCTCTCTTGGGTCAAAATTAAAGGAGTTATGCATTGGCCAAGTTGACCCTTTTTGCAAAATTGCCAAAAGTCAAATGTGTCCAAAATTGCATTTTTTGCTAAATGGGCCCAACTTTTTATGCTTGCAATGTGACCCACGACCCATGAGCCCTTCCAATTGTCATTCTTTTATTTTTGTTATTTATTTTGATTTTATTTCATTTAAATTAAATAAAAGCAATATAAAATAATGAAAATATCAAAAACTAATTAAATCTTGAGATTTTGTGCATGATTAGGTTCAATATGCAGCTGAAGACAAGATCAAATTGTGCAAGGCTTATATGGACACAAAAAGATTGGATTTCCTTGATTTGGAAAGATTTTGCACAAGGATCAAATCATGAATCAATAATCATAATTGAGAGAGATTTGATAAAGAATTGTAAACCTAATGCATTCTACTATACATAAGGAACAAGTGAAGACCAAAAAAGGGGGTTAGAGGCGTGAAAAGAGAAAGAACCAGTTTCAAAAATTGAAGAAAAAGTTGCAAATCAATTTCCAGGTTTCAGGCCTTCTCAAGCCATTCTAACCATCCCAATCGTTTGCTGGATATCCCTGGGTCGTATTACAACCATTAACAAGCTTCCTCACGCTCAGAATTACATTATAAGAGTCATACGATTTGCACATTTTCTTGAATTCGAAAACCTTAATTCTGGCATATCTAGCATGATTAATTGACATATTCTTAATCCTTGAGATGTTTGCAAACTAATGGTTATGATTAATTGCATTTTTATTGACTGTATACCAAGATGCCATGGCTAGGGTTCGTGCTCCATTTTTAGGGGTTTTTCATACAAGAACAATTGGCCATTAATAATGGTACCATGATGCTCGTGAGGTTGCAACGAGTTGATTGGTACCATTGGTTGTGATTTATCATACATGGACATGATTTTGGAGTAGACAAGGGTTGTACCTACGCCCAGTGTCCGTAGGTAAAAGTATTTGATCTAAAACGGTGGAGGCAACAAGGAAGATGATGGCGTGGCATGTTGTGAATGGGCAGTTTGAATCTGTGCGCGTTTTAAGAATTGATATTTTGATTTTATCATATAATAATTGTTTATTATTATTTGTACAACTAATATGGCTAGTTCAGATGGCAAATGCGCAGTGTGATAATGTTCAAAGACCTGGGTTCGATCCCCAGGTCCCAACATTGCTTCATATTATTTTTTCTCACATATTCAGGTGAACATGTATCTCATGCATCCACCATACATCATCAGCGTCCAACCATCATATCATTCAGGCTTCATATCCAACGCCTTCTCCCTGAGGGACTACCATGCACTTAAGTCAAGCTGACATACAGGATCTGGCAAAGTCAATACGGCCAAGAGCATTATTGGGCTCAGAATTGCCAACCATACCCGCCTTTTTGCTAAGAAACCAGGCCCATTCTCTTTATTTCTTTCTTTATATTCTTTTACTTATATCAATTTGTTTAATTATTTTCTAACAAAATTAATATCTTATTTTTCACAAAAAAATCATAAAATCAAGTTTCACAAAATTTAGAATTAGGTTTTTTATCAAATTTAATTTAATATTAGTTTAAATTTAATTTAGGGTAATTCTAACTTTCTTTTTTACAATTAAAATCAATTAGAAAAATTAGGGTTAGCTCTTGTTTTAATTTTTATTTCTTTCTCAAATAAAATAAAAAATACAAAATAGGTTATTATAATTATTTTTCTTAAATTAATTAGTATTTAGTTTTTTTATTTATTCAATTAAACTTTATTTTCTCAAATAACAAAAAAAAAACGACAAAAAGATGATTTTTTTCTTGTAAATTACAATTAGATAGTTGGGGTCAAAACCCTAAATCTCTCGTTTTCGATTCATCGCGTGCGTTTATTATTATTTTTGCAATATTAATGTAACTGCTCACGATATGTAATAGTTTAGTTAGGATTTTCTTTATTTATCGTCTTTTATGGGTTTTTGGCTATGTAATTAATCCCTACCCCGAAGCCTTATAATAGCGTAGGTTTTATTTCTCGCATTTTAATTCTCGTAAATATTAACTGTTAGATGTATGTTAATAGGATTGTATGACAAGATTGAATGATAATTTAAAACGGCTAGAAAACCCTAATGTGCAAAGATAATAACTGAAATCAAATCACTCGCACATGCGCACTCCTAGGGTATACTCTCACTTTGGTTGCCTTCGGTAAACGATCATTAAGTATAAGGTGTCTTAGTGGTTTCCCTCCTGTCTAACAAAGATCAAAAGTCCCGTTCGGAAACGTCGCCTCGGAAATGTTGCCTCAGAAATGTTGCCTCGAATATGATCTTAAGACTCTAGGGTTATTACTAAGACGTCCTAACATTGCTTTACTGATTGTATGTCCCTTTCGAATTGACCTTTATAACTCCAACAATGATGTTTCCTATTTCTCAATAGTAGGGTAGCGTTGTCTAAAGGAAACAAGAATAGAAACAATCCTTTTTTCGAGTAGGTAGATGCTAGTAGGTACTTGCTCAAAATCAAACTTTTCACACCAAACACTTTTCAAACAAAGTTTTCAAAAACAACTTCGTAACACTCTTGAGGACAGAAACAAGGGTTAAAATGAAGTAAAACAAAAATTTTCAAAACAAACACACACAAGCAATTTTAAAAGATGAGCAAATACCTAAGATCCCATGGAAAACCATGGATAGAAAGGGTTCTAATACCTTCCATTTGTATAATCTACCCCTCGTACTCAAAATCTCGAAAAGGGAATTTTTCTGTGCTTTTTTCCTTTCCAGTTGGATAAAATAAAAGTCGGTGACGACTCTTGCTTACTGCGACATTTTGCGAATACAAAACGCAAAATGCAAACCAGCATTTTCAAAACAATCGGTTCTTCCACCGTATCACAGAACTGGCGACTCTGCTGGGGAATTATAAGTGGGGTATACCTTAGGATTTAGTTCATCATAAATTTCTTCTGTTGTTTGTTTTGGTTGCTTTACTTTTAAGGGTTTTTGTTTGGGAGTTACTATAGATCTTAACCCGGATCTGGGGACACCTTTTAGGTAAGTAGCAATAAACTATGAGGGAACTGTACGGCGTAGAATGATATGGTTGAAGCAGTAGATACGTTGATGTGGCACATTGTTAGTATCGGTATCTCTTGTGGAGAAACGAGGAGAATATGGGGCCGCTATGTATGTCGTTAAGCATCAAATGACCTTAGAACCTTTAATCGACCAACTTGGCCATTAGAAAGTAGTGAGATAGCCGACCTCAGTATAAAGCTGAGAACTGGTTGATACTCGATGCTACACTCATTGAGACCATACTCTCGAGATAGTTTCGGACGCAAGAAAAGATTGTGTGAGCTGAAACCATAACCGATGGAGGATGGTCAGTGATATTTAGAACCTCTAGAACCCGGTTACTTTTTCTAGGATAGGTTGACACCAACTGAACTTCAAGAGGGTAATACCTTTAACCCCATGCAAGCCTTAAACTTAAGGGATTTTGTGTGACTTGTTTGCCTTTGCCATGCGTGTTATCTGCTATACCCGTTGTTTGTTTTATCATAACATCATGCATCATAACATAGCATGCATACTTCATTACACTAACCATTTCAAAGACCATGGGGATTTATCTTTGTTCTGTTTTGTAGATTATGGCTTCCGTGCGCAGAAATACCATCCGAGTTACCTACTCAACTTAAAGAGTTAGCCTCAAGAGTTTCTGAGACTTCTATGTTCATTAAGAGGCATGGTCAGCTTCTTAGCCTGGTCACCTCAAAGTTTGATGAGCAGATGATGAGTGTGCTTTTCCAATTCTTCGATCATGTGCATCATTGCTTCACCTTTCCAGATTACCAGCTGGTTCCCAATTTGGAAGAGTTCTCTCACTTATTGGGCATATCCATCCTTGAGCAGGTGCCCTTCACAGGTATGGAAGAGACTCCTAGACTAGAAGACATTGCCTTAGCTCTGCATCTGAAACGGGTTAATGTAGTATCCAATTGGGAAACACGAAGCGGGGTCGAAGGGTTCTTAGCCAAATTTCTGATAGATCAGGCTCAACTATTCTGGGATAATTTGGACTTTTAGGCTTTTTAAGATGTCTTGGCTCTCCTTATCTATGGTTTGGTTCTCTTCATGAATCCGGATTCCTTTGTAGATGTGCATGCTGTCAAGATTTTCCTTTCTTGCAATCCTGTGCATACTCTACTGGGTGATATCTTGCATGCCCTCTACACTCGTACTGTGCGAAGAAGAGGGACTCTTATGTGTTGCATGTCGTTTCTATCGAGGTGGTTTATTTCGCACCTCCCTAAGTTTGTGCTGAAGAACGAAGAAGGTTTGGGTTGGTCCTACAGGATAATGTCACTTGCCCATACAGATATTCTTTGGAGTTCCCGGGCTATAGAGGACACTGCTGTCATTGATCATTGTGGGGGATGCCCTAATGTCCCGTTGCTCAGAATCAAAGGGGGTATAACCTACAATCTTTGTTTAGCTTTGCGACAATTTGTTCGTGCTCGGAGAGATGGTCCCCATGAGCTACTTCTTGAGGATATTTCATTTAACTATAAGGAAGATGTTAACGAGAACCGCCGGAGGTTTATACGAGCTTGGGGCATGGTGAATAGATCTGACCCCCAAGAGTTGGGACCAAGGACTTCCCGTCCTATGCATCCTTACCTCCAATGGGTCTGAGCTCGTGCCCAGGAGCTTGGGATGCCTTATGAAGATGTATTGCCTATGATTGTGGAGCCCACTAATGAAGAAGGTGTTCCTTACACGGTTCTTTATCCTTACATGCCCACTGATCCTGGGGCATTGCAGAGGTCTTGGATTCAGCTGAAAGAGGAAAGGGATACTTACCGGGAGAAGTACCATGAGCAAGAAAGGAAGATTTTGAAGCTCACCAGGCAGCTCGAGGAAGAAAGAGTGATCAATGGCTACGTCAGCACAAAGAGGAAGCGTCCATGGGATTTTTTATTTTTGCTTTTCTAGTTTTAGATTTGTTTTTCATTTACTTGTTTGTAATGCCTCAAAGGCATTGTTGAACCTTTTACAAGTTAATCTAATAAAGTTTGTTTATTTTTTGTTTGCAAATTTAAATCTCCCAAAGTCTTTGAAATCATTACATATGAATCCCATTATCATGCACATCATTACAGGTACCATTACAAGTTTCTCATCTCCTTCGCTGTTTATTTCAGCAGAAATGTCTTCTGATCAAGCCATCAAAGATCTTTAGGCACAAAACACCCAATTCCAAGAGATGTTCTTGAGCTTGGCTAAAGGGCAAGAGGATTTGAAGACTCTCATTCTGAAAGAGAAGAAGAAGAAGAAGAAGAAGAAGAAGAAGAAGAAGGTTGTTCTTCTGGGTATGGGCAAAAGGTTTGGGGATAGGTTGAAACAGCAAGCATATCTGACCTCATCATCCAGGGAAGGGGAGAACCAAGAAGAAGAAAAGGGCCCCAGTCCTGTAATCTCTGATAATGATAGTGATTTTGATGATGAGCAATATCCTCCTACCGAGGATAGGTACAAGCAGCTAGAAGACCGGTTGAGTGCTATAGAGATTCAAAAGATCCCTGGTTTGGATTTCGGAGAACTGGGATTGGTATCGGGAGTGGTGATCTCTCATAAGTTCAAAGCTCCAGTTTTTGCCAAGTACGATGGAGTATCCTATCCAAAACTCCATCTCTGCTCATATGTCAGGAAAATCCAACCCCACACTGCTGATAGAAATTTGTGGGTGCATTTCTTTCAAGATAGTCTGTCAGGGACTCAGCTTGAATGGTTTTATCAATTGGAAGGAGCCAATGTCCGAAACTGGGATACCTTGATGTTGCTTTTTATAGACAGTATCAGTATAACACCGACCTTGCTCCCACTCGTACTCAGCTCCAGGGTATGTCTATGGGTGCAAGTGAAGGTTTTAAGGACTATGCTCAAAAGTGGAGAGACTTGGCTGGAAGAGTCTAACCCCCTTTGTCTGATAGGGAGTTGGTTGACATGTTTCTAGGGACGCTATCTGGTCCATTTTTCAATCATCTAATCGGCAGTTCGTCATCTGGGTTTACTGAGTTGATTTTGACTGGAGAGAGAGTAGAAGTTGGTATCCGAAGTGGTAAAATACAGAAGGATACTTCATCAAGTGCAGTGAAGAAGCATTTCACCAGTAAGAAAGAAGCTAGTGCAGTCTACGGCCCGAGGGGCCAAAGCAGACCTGAACACCGTCAAGCAGTAAATGCGGTAGTGATATCAAGACCCACAATTGCTCCATAATGCAACAATCAACAAAGGATGGAAAGACCACTAAGGCAGTTCACTCGGCTCAATATGACCCTGACTCAAATTCTATCACAATTATTGAAGACCAATCTGGTAACTCTGAGGGAAGCCCCAAAGAACCCCAACATAACATCTTCCCATTATAACCCGAATGCCCACTGCGCCTATCACTCCGAAAGTTTAGGTCAGGATACAAACAACTGTTGGTCCTTGAAAAACAAAGTGCAAGATTTAATTGAAGCCAAAGAGATTGAGTTTGACGCTTCAGAGAAGCCCAACGTCATAACTGCTCCCATGCCCAAACATGGTCATGGAGTAAATGTTGTAGGCGATGATTTATTTGTGACCTCCGTGGAAGAAATCTCTACTCCTTTGATGACAGTTAAGAAGAATCTGCTGTTAGTCGGTTTATTTCCGGGTTGTGGTGAAGGTTTCCATATGTGCTCGATTCTACCTGCTTGTTGCCACTTATTGAAATCAGGTGTTCAGCTCCTGATGGATAACAAAGAGATCATGTTCGAAAAGACTGTGATTCCGTTAGTTCCAATTGAAGATGTTTCCATCATAACCATTTCCGCCAATCCTTCCAAGGTTTCCTCGAGAAAGCCTATTAGGATTACACCCATCCCAAGAATTGCTTCGTTAATAATTAATGTCCCTGGTCCTATCCCATACACTTCGGAGAAGGCTGTCCCTTGGCACTATGGTGCTGATGTGTATTACCATGGAGTTAAACAAGACTTAAAAAGTGAGGAAGCTGATGTTAATGTCAGCAATATTGTCGGGGCTAGCAAGGTCACATGAAGTGGAAGACTCTTTTCTCCCGAGATTTCACCTCCAACTATCCACAAACCTGTCGTCATTCCATCTGCTAGTACATCAGTTACTATCCCAGTTCCTATTCTAGTTATCACACCTGTCATCGAGCCATCTGGGACTCGGGGCAAAGAAATCACAGGTGAGCCTGCCCGGACGGAGAAGCCTAAAAAAATTGTGTTGGAAGCCTCTAAACACGAGATAGAAGAAATTTTGAAGATTATCAAGAAGAGCGACTACAACGTAGTCGAGCAGCTGGGGCAAACCCCGTCAAAAATCTCCATGTTGTCCTTGTTGTTGTGTTCTGAAGCCCATGCAAAAGCTCTAATTGCATTCCTCAAGACTGCACATGTGCCAAAGGAAACTTCGGCCGACCAATTCAAAGATTGCGTAGCTAGCCTGACTGCCGACAATGGGCTCGGTTTCTCAGATGTAGATCTGACGGCTAAAGGAAGGAATCATAATGATGCTTTGCACGTCTCGATCGAGTGTAGGGGCACTACTATGGCCCATGTACTGGTGGATACCGGGTCCTCATTGAATGGTCTGCCAAAGAAAGCATTAGACCGTTTGGACTGTGAAGATTCGATTCTGAAGCCGAGCAATATTGTGGTTAGGGCTTTCGATGGGTCAAAAAGGATGGTTCACGGGGAGGTGGACATCCCTACTAAAGTTGGCTCTCAGACTTTTACATCCACCTTTTATGTGACGGATATTAGACCATCATACTCTTGCTTGTTGGGTCGTCCTTGGATTCATAAGGTTGGGGCAATGACTTCCACGCTCCATCAAATGTTGAAATATCTGGTGAAAGGGAAGATTGTCACGGTATGAGGTTAAGAGGAGTATATGGTGAGTCATCTCAATTCCTTTCGCTACATGGAGATGGATGGGGAGTTCATCGAAACTCCTTGTCAGAACTTTGAGGAGGTCCCTCAGACTTTGGCGTCAACTGAAGTTGTTGCCGACAAACCTCTGATGAAGATGGCTTCTCTCAAGGATGCCAGGGTGTTGCACCCCAAAATTTACCCTCTTGATTTAGGCTTATGTTTCATCATGAATATCATATTGCATTGCATTCATACATTGTGTTGGGATCAAAGTACTTTGGTTATCAAGTATTCCTCAAGCTTTAAAGGTTGATTGCATTGACAAGTTTCTCAAGTAGCATATTATCATCTAAACCACTGGATCTTTCAAGCTCAAAAGTTATTGCATATCTCAAGATATTTTATCCATCTCTTTGGATCATCAGAGGATTGAAGTTTGAGATTGATTATAAGAGGAATCACTCTTTTGATTCACCAGTCAAATTAGGGTTCTGTTTGATCAAGGCTATTGATCAATGTACAAGTCTTGATTTGTAAGCTACAACATCTCATTGGTATTTGAAAAGTCTTTGTACAAGAAATTGGTCAAGATGCCCAGAGGATTTGAAATTTTGGAGATGATTCATCGGTCTCCTAAGGTGTTAACCAAAATTAGGGTTTGGGATTTCATCAATATTTCTTGATAATTTTGAAGTGAAACTTTGTACAAGGCCTCTATATATTTGTAAGATCATATGTTTGAAGTCTTGATCATCAATTTTGAAGGGAAGTGGATCAATTGATTCAAAGGGGCAAAACTGTCATTTTGGTCCAAATCAGTCAAAGTCAATGTTGACCAAGTGAAGTTTTGGTCAACCATCAATTCAAGGATGTACTCTTCATATTTCAAGTCCATTTTGATCATTGGATCAAAAAGATTGAGGTTTGGTTTGAAACTTGTTCATGAAGAAACCCTAAAAGTTTCTAATTTTGGAAAATGAGGACTTAACTTCAAAAATTCATATTTTATTCACCTTTGATCAAACAAATGCAAATGAAATATTCTTGGAAAGATAAGAGGATGATATTTCATCTCCTTTTGGTTTCATGTCCAAATTGGCAAAGAGTCAAGAGTTATGATCTTTGGAAATTCATGCCTCAAGTTAAAATTATAGGTCATTTTCCAAATTTAGTGAATTTCATATCAAATTTTGAGGACCTTAATTGATTCAATTGCAAAAACTCAAAACTATGTGATTGTTGATCTTTTCAATACCTTTCCAAATTGTACTCATTTGTGTCCAAATTAACAAATATGAGCAAGTTATGAGCTTTAGAATTTTGAGGCATTTCATTGAATTTTGACAAGTATGCAAAATGGCCAATTCTTGAGAACTCAAGTTTCAGCCATTCCTTTTGTTTCTAATCAAGCCCATAACCAATTTGCAATGTACTAAGGCCCATCATGCCAAATTTTGAGCTATACAAGGGCAAATTCAAGGGCAATCCGTGGTTTTGCAAAAAGTGGCATGAAAATGCCTAATCACCAACACTTGATTAATACAAGGAATTAAGCCTTAATCTTTTTCTAACCTCTTCCTGAGATAAAAAGACCTGAAATTCACGTGAAAGGCTTGAGAATGCACGAGGGATTTGAGTGCTTCATGTGCACACTTCATTTTTGCAAAAATTGGGATTCATTCTTTCTAACGGTTTTCAGCGTGAAAGGCTTATCCTACCCTCCTCCTCGTGCTCTATATATTGAGAGGCAAGCTTCATTGAGCCTCATTGGTGCTTCATTTCATCCCTGAGCTCAAAAAACTCCATAGCCACTTGTTCTGCAAATTTCTTCGATTCTCTCAATTTACTCGCGCGTTTTAAGTATTTCTTCTTGCATTCTCTTCTCCAAGTGATAAGGATTGTAGATCGAGGCTTGGTTTGCAACTGGAGTGAAGGAGACAGTAGATTCATTTTTTCCTCAAAGGTTAGAATTCTTAACTTTGGATCTTGATTTCTAGCCGTGTATTGTGTGATTTGAGCTCGTAGTCATGTTGTTTGAGTTTCATTAAGTGTTTCTATAGCTTTAGAGATTTTGATTTGATGATATGTGCATGTATGATGCATCTGAAATTTTCTTCTCAGTGAGTTTTTGTCATTTTCATGCGATCCGTTCTTGATCTATGGTTAATTATTTGATGTGATTCGAATAGCATGATGTAGATGTCGTTTCTAGCTTTGCTTTGCACAAAATTCATAAAAAATGGTGTAGAATTGAGCATGTTATGTTGATTAGAACATGAGGTGGTGGATCTGGTCTTGCACGCGTTTTTGCCCTAGCCATAGGTTGAAGATGATGGCGTGGCCTCCTCTGGTTGGCTGATTTGGTTTTTTTAATTCATTTGAATTTTGTTTCATAACCTGATTTTCATAATTTTATTTCTTGCTCAAAAATGGTTGAAAAATTATGAAAAAATTCAGGGAACCTAAAAATAATATTTCTGACCTTGTGCATTTTTCAAATAATTTTTGAAAATGTTTTGATTGGTTTAAAAATTTGTGTTATTATTTAATTATTTTTTTAATGTTTATTTTTGTTTTAATATTTCTTTGATCTAAAAAATTCCACAAAAAATGTTTTGAACTCTTAAAATTATTTCAAATTTGATTCTGAAATTTGTTTGGTATTTTCTCCTATTTTTGATTAAAAGATTAATTTGGGAGTTTTATTTGAAATTTTTGCTTCATAATTTTTGTTTTAATATTTCCTTTAATTCAAAAATCCTCAAAAAAATCATATAAGTTTGTTTTTAATCATAGAGTCTGAATATAATTTTATTTTGACCTTTTTATGACTTTTGGCTAGGGTTTGCTTTTTTTGTCATTTAGTAATAGTTTAATTATTTAATTGTTTGTTTGATTTTATTTTAATATTTCCTTTAATTCAAAAATTCCACAAAAAAATCAGGGATGTGTGTTTTTAATTCTAATATTTGAATATAATTTTTGTTGGTTATTTTTCTGATTTGTTATTAGAATTTTATTTTGAGATGTGATTATTTGTTTAATTGATTAATTGTTTGAAGTTGATTTTATTTTTGACTTTTCTTTAATTCAAAAAATATGGAAAAATAGGTATTCTGACCTCTTGGGTTTTGTCGTGTTTGATGTATATTTGTTCTGAATTTTTTGAATTTTGATCTTATCTAATTAATATTTAAGATTAAAAGTCAAATAATTAGGGTTTTGTTGCTTATTGTGTAAGTTTCAATTCAAAAACCCTTATGCCCTGGATTTTCAATGGAATTTAGGTCTTGATTATGGTTCATGGATGTATTGAGCATCTGAAAACCATTTTTCTTGAATTATTTGACTTGGTTTGATATTTTTCCATAAATTATTTTGAAAACTTGTCTAGTTTTGATAGTTTGGCCAACTAGTTTTGAACTTTTGGCCTCATTTGATCCCCTCCTCAACCATTCATGAACTTAAGACTTTCTTTCTGGCTTGTACACACTTCAAAGATGCTAAGAAATTTTTTGTGTGAATTATTGATCCTTGTTTCTATTTTTTATGTATTTTTGAAGTGAAGGTACCCAATTAATGTTGCATATCTTGTTGCAATTTGCTTGATGGCCAATGAACTTGAGTGAGGCCTATAATTGGGCATGTAATGATCATGTTGGTTCTGTTTATCCACATAAACTCAAGTCATTTCACTTAGTTCCCCATGTGTGAATGATTGAACCCTTTGATGCATTGTGTGGGATTCCACTTCTATTATGGTTGTGAGTTGTGATGAAGTATTTGAGTATGATTAAATTGTGGTTTCAACTGACCTTCATGGTCTTTTGATTGTATTCTTATCAAGCTCCCATGATCCTTGATTGATATTCAATTGTCAACTCAACATGGTGATAGAAATGAGCAACATTCCTCTAATTTTTGACCAAATTGTGCATATGTCTGTTTCTTTTTGTTTATCATGTCTAATGTTTGATAATTGCTATCATGTTTTCTCACTTCATTATGGTGTCATCATCCATCCCTTTATGTGAGTCATCATTCAATTTATGGGAATACTAACTTGGTTGTTGAATGTGCGATGTACTTTGAGAAATGTTTTCCATTTTTGACTTGAGGCTAATGTGTTTCACTTTATTTGTGGAACATAACTTATTATATTGGCACTACTCTTGTGCTTGGCACATTTGATAGTCTATGCAGAATATTTATATATGATTATGAATGCCATACATTGCCCATGGGATCTGTTCATATCTGAAAATCTCAATACTTACATCCTGATGGCGTAATTTCTGACTTGATTTGTCTGCTGATGCCAGCTTGCTTGAAGTTCTTTGGGTTTCTTTTATTCTTGCTCAGTTGCTACGGATAGTTATCCGTTTGGTATTGCACTATTTCCTTTCTTCTATTTTCATTTTGTATAGTTCTATGTTGCATGATGGGACCACTCTTGTTGATATATGTCAGGATGCGTTCTGTTTTTGTTTGACACATGTGTTATGTTTGTTTGTTTTTTTTAATTGTTGATCGATGAGTCACTCAATATAGAAATTGAGATCACGACTTCGCTCTCAGTGCATGTTCTCTATAGGATGTTTATTGCTTTTCTTCTTTAATTGTTGATCGATGAGTCACTCAATTTAGAAATTGAGATCACGACTTCGCTCTCAGTGCATATTCCCTATAGGATGGTTATTGTTTTTCTTCTTTAATTGTTGATCGATGAGTCACTCAATTTAGAAATTGAGATCACGACTTCGCTCTCATTGCCTATTCCCTATAGGATAATTTTGTTAAGTTTCCTTTGACATGTTGATTAAGGTAGGGATCCATGTATGCTAACATAGGATAGGATTTTCCTTTATCCTCAACCTTAGGGTCAATCATTGTATGATAACACTAGGGATAGTGCTATGCTAGTTTCCCTTTGTTGTTTTTCTCTTCCTTTGCATTTTGCATCTTAAAACAAAAACTGTTTTCTTGGAAAATCATAAAACACCTCTAATAAACTCAAACCCTTCTTTAAGGTAAAAGATACAAACCAATCTTATTTGTTTGTGTGCCTCTTGGCATTGTTTTTAAACCTGGTTTACCGATGTTTCGCCATCGCAAATTTGTTTGAAGCCGATGTTACGCCATCGCACATGTTTGTTATCCTACTCTGATTCTCAATATCATTGTTAGGTGTGATATTTCGTCCTCCGATTTATTGATGTTTCGCCATCTTTGCCATGATATCTTGATATCTTTTAGCCGATGTTTCTCCATCGCATATTTGTCTGAAGCCGATGTTTCGCCATCGCACATGTTTGTTATCCTACTTTGATTCTCAATATCATTGTTAGGTGTGATGTTTTTCCATCTGCTTTATCGATGCTTCGCCATCTTTGCCATGATACCTTACTACCTTTTAGTCGATGTTTCACCATCGCACATTTGTTTGAAGCCGATGTTTCACCATCACACATGTTTGTTATCCTACTTTGATTCTCAATATCAGTTAGGTGTGATGTTTTGTCATCCGTTTTATTAATGTTTCGTTGTCTTTGCCATGATACTTTGTTATCTTTTAGCCGATGTTTCGCCATCTTATATTTGTTTGAAGCCGATGTTTTGCCATCGCACATATTGGTTATCCTACTTTGACTCTCAATGTCATTGTCAGGTGTGATGTTTTATCATTTGGTGTTTCGCTATCTTTGACATGTTACTTTATTATTATTTATTCGATGTTTTACCATCTCATTTGTTTGTTGCTTTATTTGATGTTTTGCCATCTTGACTATTTTGTTGTCTTAACAAAAACACAAACCAACCAGAATATATGAGCCGAACTACGGCTGCTCTGATTCCTTAAAAGGGATACGTAGGCATTGGGGTAGGGCCCAACCGAGCACAACTTTTATTTTCCCTACATTGTTTTTTTTTCTTTTCTTTCGCATGCATTCCCTTTTTAGCTTTAAGCCATAGACATAGGTTTTTACCACACCCATTAGATTAGACAACAAGAGTGGATATCATAGAGTACTACAGGCGTGTGGGGTGCTAATACCTTCCCCTCGCGTAACAGACTCCCTTACCCGATCTCTCGATCGAAAGACCGTGATTTCTCCCTTTTTAGGTTTTCTCGATGTTTACCTTTCCCTTTCGGCGGGATAAAAGACGTTCGGTGTCGACTTCACTGATGTTTCATTACACCATATGACAGGTTCAGCCAGGTGGTTTCAGCTAGCGACTTCACTGGGGACAGGTTGACCTCTTGCTGGTCCATCCCGGAGTCAATCCTAGCTCTTATTTATTTTCTTTTTGGGTGTTTATTTTACCACTTTGCATGTTTATCTGTTTGCATTGCATCCTATATGCGCTTTACTTTCTGCATACTGGATTTGGCTGGACTGTTTGGATTCTAGATCTCTTGGTGGGTGGGTTGTTCCATGAGGTAAAAATCCTCATACCTAGACTATGAGTGAATTCCATAGGAACTAGGAATAGAGTGGCCATGGCAGCTATGAGGCAGATGCTTTGTAGACCTGACCATGAGACCCATGACTTCAGAGGTAGTTCGGATAGGTGTTATCGTATGATGATACCCGCAGTCGAGCTCTCGTACTCTGATTTGGCTTTTAACCTTACCTTGACCTAGACTACACCCGTGAGAGTGGCGGGAAAACTTTTCTTACAGGTACAGGTACTGTTGGTGACTTTGTGTTGCGAAGGTGACTCAGGTTCCCATGATAGTTTTGAAGCTTTGGGATTTTCTGTTGATCTTGAGTGGTGTTGTTATGTAATGGTCCAGCCATGATCCAGTGTGAAACTTTGATCCTGTCATGTTGCATCATAGCATATTTATTTCTAAAAAAATGATGTATAAAAAATAACTAGCATGCGCATGTCATCTTCCAGGGACATTCGAGAGTCTTCTTTCCATCAAAAATGGTTGGCCTCCCGTCAGATGAGTTTGATTCAGTTTGTGTTAAAGAGCCCAATAGGCATACATTCGCTTATCAGATTCCTACTATTGATGTGTCCGAATTTAAGAGGTTGAGTTCTTATTTGAAGGGTGATGTTCTGAATAATTTCAACAAAGATTATGGCAATTTGTTACTAATCATTAACACTCCAGTTGACCCAATGGCTTTGATCACCCTCTTCCAGTTCTATGAAAAGGAGTTACGGTGTTTTACTTTTCAAGTTTATCAACTGGTTCCCACACTAGAAGAGTACGCGTACCTAATTAATATCAAGTTGTCCGATGAAGTTTCTTTTGTCCAAGTGCCGGAGAAGCTGAAGTTCGAAGTTATTGCTGAAATTTTCATTTGAGTTGGAAAGAGGTGAAAGAAAATTGGAAATCAAGTGAGGATACTACAAGGTTTTATTTGGATTTCTTAGTGAAGAAATCTAAAGACTGAGCAAAGAAAGGGAATTGGAGTGACTTCAGCTCTCTGTTTGCTCTCATGATATACGGGATCGCCCTCTTCCCTCGCAAGAGAAATTTTGTGGATTTGACGGCTATTTATGTTTTTAGAAATAAGAATCTGGTACCAACACTCTTGGAAGATACTCTTTACACCATTCATTTCAGGCATGGAAAATGAGGTAACGCAAGCTCATGTCATTCAATGTTGTATCAATGGTTTAAGTTACACCTACCGGTAAGTGTCCCTTTCGTGGATACCAGGTATTCTCTCTGATGGTCATCAAGACTTGTCAACCTTACTTCATTTGATATCTGGTGGAATTATGACATGGGGGAAGTACAAAGTATTATCACTATCTGCGGAGATTTCCCTAATGTTACCCTCATAGGAACTAAGGGGTGTATCAACTATAATCCTGTGCTTGCTTATCGTCAATTGGGATATGCAATGGATAGACCGCCAAAGGTTGAGGAGGTTTCTGAATCAGTGTATTTTGTTAGAGGAAGTGATCCTGTGATTATGAAAAGAGTGACAAGTGCTTGGAAGTGAATTCACAAAAAGGATAGAGCTACTTGGGCAAGAAGGTTCCTATTGCTATGGTTCCTTACTTGGAATGGATTAGAGCCAGGGTTAAGATCTTAAGGTTACCATTTGCAAGGTCGGCTCCTATATGTGAGCAACCTCCTACTGTTCTGAGTATCATGGTGCCTACCGAGGTGTTCACCCAGGTTCATGTTGAGAACATTCAACTTCGTGCAAAAGACCGTGAGGCAGGGATGAAACTTTATTGGGTAGATCAAGAAAGGGCCGACTTAGCTCGCAAACCCAAAGAAGCTCAAGGGGAAAATTCTGATGCAACCAGTTTTAGGAAGAGATCTCATGCTGAAATGAAAGAAGAGTTGTGTAAGACCCAACAAGAGTGCCAGAAGCTTCAGGCATCTGAGAATTGCTACAGGAAGAAGATTCAAAACTTAGAGAAACAACTCAAAGACAAAGATGCTCAGCTTAAGAAGGAAGTAGCCCAGAGGCGTGTCGCAGAGGATCGGTTTCAAGAAAGTAAAGTAGTCGCATCACAACTTTTGAAGGAGAAAGCCAGGCTTGAAGAGTATTGTCAACACCTTGAAGCGTGTCTTGTTCCGAAAATTTTGTTTTTGTTACTTACCTTTGGTGTATTTGGTCACCCCCAGGATTGTTGGAAGGGACAATTGTTTGTTTTTATTATTCAGTTTTTTGTTAAGTTTACTTTGAAACACGTATTTTGTTGTTTATCGCTACACTCTTAAATGTTCAAAGTCACTCGAACATCGTTCCTTTTGTTTGTAAATAATTGAAGTGTTTGTCTTTTTGTCCTTTTTTCCCTTGATTGTATGCTTGATTATTGGTTGCGCGTCGTGATTGATGAATAAAAGGACTCTTGAATATCAGGAAATGACAAACATATCATGCACATCATGCATTTCATAACATTACAGGTTATCTCAAGACGGTATTCTTATTCTTCTGCTTTTCTTATTCAGAATTCAAGACGACTACTCATCGGTATTCCACCAGAAACAATTTGCCAAGACAGATGGAACAAGTTCAAGTTGAACTCGCTGAAATAAGGGCCCAGATGGCTACTCAGATGACCCAGTTCATGGAGGTCATCACCAATGTGAATCGCCGACAGGAGGAACTGGCTGCTATTGTCAACAACCAGCACCACTATCCAGGGGGTGGTGGAAATCAAGGGCTCTATCAGGACATTTCTGTAGGATTGGGGGATGTGCAAGATCAGCCTGTTGGAAATTTTCACGGGATGCCCGGAAACCCTTTTATGCGCAACGTAGGGCAGTTTCCCCCGTCTCCGGGACCTCGTCTTGTGGGGAACAGAAGAGATAATTAGGGAGGTATAAGGGGATATCAGGATCAGGATTATGACTTTGACCAGGATGAAGATAAGTTTTCTGTTCGGTGTTCGGAGCCGGAAGTTCAGGTTGAGGATAGGAAGTATCGGTTGTTGGAAGAACGTCTGAAGGCTGTGGAAGGGAAAGGAGCCCTTGGTATGGATGCTAATGATCTCGGGTTGGTGTCTGGGGTGAAAGTTCCTCCAAATTTCAAGCCTCCTATATTTGAAAAGTACAATGGAACGCCATGTCCTGTTACTCATGCAACTGCTTATTTTCGAAAGATGTCGTTACATACTGAGGATCAGGGACTTTTGATTCACTTTTTCCAGGATAGCCTATCTGGGGCATCCCTGGAGTGTTACATGAAGTTGGAAAAAACCCATATTCATTGCTGGAATGATCTTGCTTGGGCTTTTTGTCAAACATTATCAGTACAATGTGGATATGGTGCCTAATCGCACTCAGTTACAGAATTTGTCACAGGGACCAAGAGAATCTTTCAAGGAATATGCTCAGAAGTGGTGTGAGTTGGCTGCGAGGGTTCAACCTCCACTCATGGAGAGAGAACTCATTGATATGTTTATGAGTACCCTGCAAGGCCCATTCTATGAGCACATGATAGGAAGTACTTCGGCAGGATTTGCAGACTTAGTTATGGCTGGTGAAAGAATTGAGGTAGGTTTGAAATTGGGGAAAATTCAGATTGGAGGTTCTAGTGGCTCATCAGGGGGCAGCAAGAAACCATTCAACATTTACCCTAAGAAAAGGGAAGGCGACGCAAGTGCAGTTTACTCTCATAGAGGAAGAAGAGAGGATCGTCAGCACCAACAAATCAATGATGTTTCTATTCATATTAATGCTCCTCTACAGCAGAGACCGAATACAGTGCCTCAACAACAGAGACAACAAGATTCTTCCCGTCAGTATAATAATCAACAGCAAAGACAGTTGAGAAAATTTGATCCCTTGCCGGTATCTCTTACTGAAGCACTCCACCATTTGCTCGATTTAAAGTTGATCGGTTTGAGAAATATGCCACCACCCCCCGCGAGACTTCCTCCTAACTATGATGCTAACGCAAGATGTGAATTCCATTCAGGAGGAGTTGGTCATTCTACTGACAATTGCTTTACGTTGAAATGAAAAATACAAGACTTGTTGGATTCTAAGGCAATTGAGTTTACTCCAGTGACTGGTCGAATGTTACTCAGAACCCAATGCCTAGGCATGGAGGGGGTGTTGTTAATATGATTGATGATAATGGTGAAGTGTTGAATTTAATCATGAATGTGGAACAAGTAACTACTCCGTTGTGGTATGTTAAGAGGTATTTGCTTGACAATTCTATTTTCCAGGGTTGTACTTTAAAGTGTGCCAAGTGTAGAGAGAAACCGAAGGGCAGTGATGAATTAAAAGCCGGTATCGAGTTGATGATAAAGGAAGGTTCCCTGCAGTTCGATAGAAAACCGAGCTACTGTAAGGTTACCAAAGAAGATGTTGTTGTGGTATCAATTCCTTATACCCCTGTACGCATTCCTACCCCATCTAGGGTGCCACCTTTGATGATTACGGTACCTTGTCCCATGCTGTATACCAGTGAGAAGGCCATCCCATGGCATTATGATGCTGATGTTTATTACCATGGGGTGAAGCAGGAAGTAAGTACTCGTTTGTCTGAGGAAGAACATGCTGAAGATAATAAAGGGGAAGTTCATAACTTTTCTGGTGTGGGTCGAATGACTAGAAGCGGGAGAGTATTTGGTCCTTCCAAAGTGAAAGATGCGGCAGATGCTTCTGCAAGAGAAAAAGGAAAGTAGCAGGCGATGATTGGTAATCCAAGAGTTACGCCAGCCAGTGTGACTCAACCAATTCCGATACCAGAAGATTCTTTAGTTCCCGATGAGGTTGAAGAGTTAATGCGAATTATCAGAAAGAGTGATTATAGCATAATTGATCATCTGAGCCATACTCCTTCTAAGATGTCTATCTTATCTCTGTTGATTTATTTAGAACCTCACAGAAATGCTTTGATGAAGTTGTTAAAGAATGCGTTCATGCCACATGAGATAACAGTCAATCAGTTTGAGAATGTTTGTGCTAACATATCTGCCGGGAACGGTCTGGGCTTCACAGATTTTGATCTTCCTCCGGAGGGGCAAGACCATAACAAAGCGTTGCATATTTCAATGGAGTGCAGGGGAACTACTTTATCCCGAGTTTTGGTGGACACAGGGTCGTCTTTGAATGTATTACCTAAGTCATCATTGATGAAGATTGATTATTCTGGACTAGAGCTGCGCCCTAGTGATTTGATGGTGAAGGCGTTTGATGGGCCTCGAAGGTCAGTGTTTGGGGAGGTGGAGTTACCAATCAAGGTTGGTCCTTGCACCTTCACGGCTACATTTTTTGTGATGGATATACAGCCAGTGTATTGTTGTTTGTTGGGGCGGTCGTGGATTCATAGACCAGGGGCAGTCACTTCTACTCTTCATCAGAAACTCAAGTATCCTGCAGAAGTAAAGGTGATAACTGTGTGCAGCGAGGAAGAATACATCGTGAGTCATTTGACATCATTCCGCTATGTTGAAGTTGAAGGAGAGATACATGAGACTCCATTTCAGGCGTTTGAGACAGTTTATGCTGTCAATTTTCCTCCTCCAGAGCAGAAAGGGAAACCTGAAACTGTTATGTCTTCTCTCAAGGATGCGAGAGCTGTGGTGGAAAGCGGTAACCCTGAAGGTTGGGGCCAGGTGCTGGAAGTTACCCCAAAATTTAATAAATTTGGTCTTGGTTTTAGCCCAGATCAGCAGAGTATAACTCCCAGAGCATCCAGTTTATCTACTCCTGTGAAGTTTTCCCGTCCTTGTGCTACTCAAGAAGGACACGTCAATGCAGTTGGCGACGATAGGGTTGATGGCTACAATATCGAAGATTAGATTCGTCCAAGTTTTCCAGGCCAGACACTCAACAATTGGACTTCTGTGGATGTTATCCAAGTTTGAAGCGCTGAGGAGTAATTTTCTTGTTTTCTTTTATTATCATATCATAATTCCTACGCTCTTCCTAAGGCGTAGTGAATCATTTGTGTAGGGCCACCATATTTATTTTCAAAATTTTATCATGAAATAAAGGACGTTTTTGCATTCAAAATTTTTCTCCATTTCTTTTTTTTATTATTTGAATGGCAATGTTTCTCTTTTCACACACTGTCACTAAAAAACGCCAAAATGTCATTCATGCAGATGCACTCTCACCACTGATTATATTGATAACGACTCTGTTATGGCTCATTATTACCTTGATACTCCTATTTAACAAGCTGAAGAAGAAGCATATGAGGATTGTGATCTTCCTGAGGAATTAGCAAGATTGTTAAAACAAGAGGAGAAGGTTATCCAGCCAAATCAGGATTCGATTGAGGTGGTGAATATTGGCACAGAAGAGGTAAGAAGAGAAGTCAAGATAGGGGCAGATCTTGAAGAAAGTATAAAGGTAAGATTGATTGAGCTACTCCATGAGTATTCTGATATCTTCGCTTGGTCTTATGAGGATATGCCTGGGTTGGATACAGACATAGTGGTGCATCGACTACCTCTCAAAGAAGGTTGTTCCCCTGTCAAGCAAAAGCTCTGAAGAACTCATCCTGAGATGTCTAAGAAGATCAAAGAGGAGTTCCAGAAGCAGTTGGACGCGAATTTCTTAAAGGTCATCAATTATCCGCCATGGATTGCAAATATTGTGCATGTGCCCAAGAAGGATGGTAAGGTCAGGATGTGCGTGGATTATAGGGATTTGAATATGGCCAGCCCTAAAGATGATTTCCCTCTTCCGCATATTGATGTGTGGGTCCATAATACTACTCATTCCAAAGTGTTTTCGTTCATGGATGGTATTTTGGGTTACAATCAAATTAAGATGGCTCCGGAGGATATGGAGAAGACAACATTTATCACGCCTTGGGGAACTTTCTGTTATAAAGTGATGCCGTTTGGTTTGAAAAATGTCGGGGCAACATATCAACGCGCCATGGTCAATCTTTTTCATGATTTGATTCACAAAGAGATTGAGGTATATGTGGACGATATGATTTCTAAGTCTGAAACAGAAGAGGAACACCTTGTTCATCTGGAAAAATTGTTTGAGAGACTGAGGCAGTTCTTGCTGAGGTTGAATCCGAATAAATGCACCTTCGGGGTGAGATCCGGCAAGCTGTTGGGTTTTATTGTAAGTGAAAAAGCTATCGAGGTGGACCCGACCAAGGTAAAAGCGATATAGGAAATTCCTAAACCAAGGACAGAGAAGGAAGCACGTGGTTTCTTGGGAAGGTTAAACTACATTTCTAGATTTATTTCTCATCTCACAGCCACCTGTGAACCTTTGTTTAAGTTGTTGAAGAAAAGTCAGACAGTGAAATGGAATGAGGATTGTCAGGAGGCCTTTGACAAAATAAAGGAGTATTTGCAGGAACCTCTGATACTCATGCCGCCAGTGGAAGGAAGGCCACTAATCATGTATCTAACTGTGTTGGAGAGCTCAATGGGTTGTGTCCTCGGTCAACACGACGAGACAGGGAAGAAAGAGAAGGCTATTTACTACTTGAGTAATAAGTTTATGGAATGCGAGTCGAGGTACTCATTGCTGGAAAAGACTTGTTGCGCGCTTTCCTGGGCCGCCAAACGTTTGAGGAAGTACATGTTAACTCACACCACCTACTTGATATCCAAAATGGATCCAATCAAGTACATTTTTGAGAAGCCAGCTCTTACGGGCTGGGTAGCCCGTTGGCAGATGATACTCACCGAATATGATATCCAATACACTACCCAAAAAGCAATTAAGGGTAGTGTACTGGCCGACCATCTTGCTCATCATCCCATGAACGATTATGAACCGATGAATTTTGATTTTCCAGATGAGGAAATTGTGCATATTCGGGATTGTAATATGTCAGACCCAGACGAAGGACCTGAGCCGGGATCACGTTGGACGCTTGTTTTTAATGGTTCCTCCAATTCCATGGGCAACGGTGTCGGAGCTATTATCACTTCCCCTGAGGGATACCACATTCCTTTCACGGCTCGTATTTGTTTCAATTGCACTAACAACATGGCCGAATATGAGGCTTGCATTTATGGCATTGAAGCGGCGATCGACCTGCGCATCAAATTCTTAAAAGTTTACGGGGATTCCAATCTTGTTATCAGCCAGATTAATGGAGATTGGGAGACTCGCCATCATAACCTAATTCCCTATCGTGAGCATGTTATGAAGTTGATTATGTACTTCGAAGAGATCACGTTTGAGCACATTCCCAGAGAAGAAAACAATCTAGTTGATGCACTGGCAACTTTGTCCTCCATGTTCAAGGTTAAGTGGGCTAATAAGGCACCTTCCATTACCATCAGAAGTTTGAGTGAGCCAGCTTTCTATTTTGAGGCCAGTTTGGAATCAGATGGTAATCCTTGGTTTTATGATGTTAAACGATATCTTGAAACACAAGAGTACCCTGAAGAGGCATCTGTCACAGATAAGAAGTTCTTGAGAAGATTTTCAGCCAAGTTCTTTCTCAGTGGTGGTGTGTTGTATAGAAGGCATCATGACGGTTTACTGCTCAGATGTGTTGACAAGAAAGAAGCAGCTAGAATCATTGAAGAGATACATGAATATGATTTCGGGACCCATTCCAACGGGCATACCATGGCTAAAAAGATTTTGCAAGCAAGTTATTATTGGTCCACCATGGAGACTGACTGTTATAATCATGCACGGGTTTGCCACAAATGTCAAGTCTATGATGATAAAGTGCATGTGCCGCCAGTACCTTTGAATGTCTTGACTTCCCCTTGGCCGTTTGGATGTGGGGAATTGATATGATCGGCAAAATTAAACCGAATGCATCCAACGGTCACCATTTCATTCTGGTTGCCATCGATTATTTTACAAAATGGGTCGAAGCTGCATCTTATGCCAATGTCACCAAGAAGGTGGTAACTCGATTCATTAAGCACAATATTATTTGTCGCTACGGAGTGCCTGAAAAGATCATTACCGATAATGGGTCTAATTTGAACAACAAAATGATGAAGGAGCTTTGTGAGTCCTTCAAAATCAAGCATCATAACTTTTCCCCATACCGACCAAAGATGAACGGTGATGTCGAAGCAGCCAATAAGAATATTAAGAAGATTGTACAGAAGATGGTGGTAACCTATAAAGATTGGCATGAGATGATGTCTTTCGCTTTGCATGGTTATCGCACCACTGTGCGTACTTCGACTGGGGAAACCCCATTTTCATTGGTTTACAGCATGGAAGCAGTATTGCCGGTAGAAGTCGAGATTCCTTCTCTTAGGATCATGAGGGATGTTAAGCTGGATGAAAGTGAATGGGTACAAAATCGGCTGGATCAGTTGGAACTTATTGACGAGAAGAGGTTGGCTGTGGTATGTCATGGTCAGGTATATCAGCAAAGGATGAGGAAAGATTTTGATAAGAGGGTACGGCCTCAGTGTTACAAGCCAGGTGACCTTGTGCTAAAAAGGATAATTCTCCCCCAGAGAGATCCCAGGGGCAAGTGGGTTCCGACTTATGAAGGTCCTTTCATGGTCAGAAAAATTTTCTCTGGAGGAGCGATGATGCTCACGACTATGGATGGAGAGTACTTCCCTCTCCCTGTGAATGCTGACGTAGTTAAAAAATACTTTGCATAAAAAAAATATAACAAAAAAATCCGCTAAACTGAAAAATCGAAAGGGAGGTTTAGGCAAAAAGAGGGTGTCCTAGTGAATTAAAAACCCGAAAGGGAGATTCAGGAAAAAGTTAGGGACTTAAAGAAGGTGACTACACTCAGCATAAGATCCTTTATTTCTTTCCTTCGTTCCGTCACCTGGCATAAGCTCGAAGCTAATCCAAGAATGATTTGTCTGAAAGCAGGAAGATGAAGTCATAAGAGTCATAGCAGAGTCAGGACTTGATGGATATTCACGTTCACATTGCCATTTGTAAACACGTGTTTGCTTTGATTTTGTAAATTACCTGCTTCCAAATGTAAATGCCTTTTTCATAGGCTGATTTCTCAAAATCAATAGAATATCTTCTTTCAAGTATACGCATACGTCTCTTTTCTCCCTTTTTACTATTTTGTTTGCAAAAATGTCCAATATTTTGATAAGCATGTGCATATAAACTTCATGGACCTTACACGGAAATTGTAATCTAAGTCATGGTTAGTTGATCGCTTGAAATACGGATAATAAACACAACTATTACTGTGCAAGGGGCGTGTTTGGTTCTATGTTTGGTGGGATTCTCATTCACTTTTCTGGTGGATGCCTTGCCAATTTGTTTCAGAGCTCCGTGCTGTTGGTAAAGGTCATGGGTCAGGGTAATATCGAGATTACGGCAGGTCGGTAAGATCGGCGAACCTACTTGGAGATATTTCTTCCCTATAATGGCTTTTATTACGTTTCTTTGCCGCACTTTCATGTGTCATCTTGATTGATTTTTTTAGCATTGTCTGCATATAGGATTTTGTTTATGGTCGAATGTCAGTCTTGATGCGTTGAATATTTTTGCCTTGAAAAAAAATTGTTTCATTTTACTTAATCCATCCAGTATCACTCTTTAATCGATTTTTCGGGCATTTTGATACCAACTGTGCCAATTCTTTTTCTTAGCCAAGAGTTCGAAGGAAGGAGTTTAGCTAAAAACAATGACTGTAGTGGTATGCTTTTGAGTAGAACCCCGTTGACGATTTACAAGCATTGTTTCAATCCCCAAACACCGGAGATATAAGGGAGTTAGACCCTCGTTAACCCCTCTGAGCCTTCGAAGTAGGAGTTTCTTTTTCGTTCAAAAAAAACTTGTTTTTTTAACCAGGGGAAAGGTAGATGTTCAGTTAATGTGACCAAGCATTCAAATTTCAGAAGGAATGCCCCATATAAGGATCACCACATTTTATCTTTCGCATCACGAGATCAGGAAAAATGTCTAAACCACTATGTTCATTTCCTCACAAAGTCCTGAGGTCGAGATCGAATCGATACAATAATGGCTATCCCTCGCCGACCAAGGAATGAGGCATTTATTTTCAAAAAAAAAGAAAGAGAAAGAAAGAAAAAGTTCAAAGACCTAAAGTCACATTGAATTGTTTGAAGTAGAAAGTATGATTAAGAAAGAAACAAAAAGCCCCGCTAAGTCGAAACTTGAAAACAAGTCGCTTAGGCAAAAGTTAGGGCATCCTGCTGAACTCCCAAATTTGAAACTCAAAAGATTTTGTCCAGGAAAAAGTTAGGGAAAAGAGAGCCTAAAAGGCCGAAAAAAGATTATTCAATGAAATTTTTATTAAAAGAAGAGGAACAATAATATCAAAAACAAAAGCAGCAAAAGTTAAGTGACAATCATGTTGGAGAATTTGTCGTGATCATTCTACAATTATAAATCCTTTTGAAAGATAAATGCTTGTGATAAGTCAGCTGAACTTAGGACAGGAGAATATCACGAAGGGGGTGGGCACCAAATAACTTGAGCCTTGAAAAACTTTTTTTTCTAAAAAAAAAACCTCGAACCAGGCCACGTTACAACCTTTAAAAGTCCTAACTGAAACAAGGGTTTAACTCGAAAGCATACTACAACAGGATAAAGTTTCCTAAACTCCCAAATATGTGTTGCATGTTCGTGTTGGTATCTTACCACCCACATCTTGACTCGTTTTTTTGAGAAAAAAAAAGAGAAGGGGAAGAAAAGTTTTGAAATTTTTGCACTCTAGCCAGTGATTCATTCACAACAGAGATGCGACACTTTGTTAAGGTTTTCAACTTCAAGACTTGAATAATCATCGCATCAGGTCTGTCATTCCCAAAATAAACATCTTTCTGCATGCAAAACATTTGTTTGACATCAAAAAAAGAGTTTACACGTTGAACACCTATAAAGAGCTTAATGATTGTCAGGAAGGAATATTTGGACAGAGCCCATGTATGAATAGGACTTTACCTATCCCCAGTGAAGTTTGGTTTCCATAGCGAAGTTTTGTTGCCCCAGGAATTTATTTTAAAAGGATTCATTCTGAGACCCCGGATTTGAGGATGTCGCGTATCCCCAACGGAGTTGCCAACAGAGATCCCTCATCATGACCTCTCATTTCCCAGCCGATCTTCTGACTGGGGAATCCTTATGTTAAGATATTTCCTTATCCCCAGTAAGGTCGGTACCATGTGACTATCTGCATGATCCATCCAATGGTTGCATTCCAAAAAAAAATCTCTCCAACAAAAATCTTCAACAGAGTTCTGTATCCCCGGTGAAGTGTCGTCTCCTCAGTAGAGATTTGTTCCCCCAGTAAAGGTTTTCACCCTTCACGTCGGGTTTGTTGTCTTGGTGTCATCCTCAACACGGCCACGTGCTGTATTTTCCAGAGATTACAGTCTTGCCCCGATCTTCTCCCTCAATGTCTAATCTTCTCCAGAAGCTACAATATCGATCTGATCTTCCCTAAGAGTTTGCAATTTATTTTTCCAGCTCCTCTCAATGTTTGTGGCCCATTTCTACTGGTTGCTCGGTTGTTATTCCTCGCGAAGCTTCATCTTTTCGAAGTTCTCTCTCTAGCGGTTCCCCATATTTTCTCCCCTCATTTGGATTTTACAATTTATTTTTGTAGGTCATGTCAGATTCTGACTTCTTGGTTTGGCTTCTCAATTGGCCATTCTCCAGTGAAACTTTTAAACATGCATCATTACATTACATCTACCAAAATGCGTAGCATTTCCATTACGTGGAACATTGCACTATATAGAAAGAATTCAAACATGCATCAGAACATAAGCCATTATTGTTTCTGTTATCCCCAGTGAATTTGCTAATACTTCGGGTTAAATCCCCAGCTAGCTCTTAGTCCTCATTATCTCAGTTTCCTCCCCATACTAATATCCTTTTGACGTTAATCATTTGTTTGTTTGAGTGTCTACTCTTGACTGTAGTTCAGTTTCACCCTGGCGCGGTCTTCTCGGGTTTAGTCTTCACTACCCTCTTCGGGTCATTCCAATGTCTATTGATGCACCTTTCGAATACCAGTTTCGTCTTGATATTCACTTTCAGCAGGTTTTTAGGTGTACGCCCTAATCTCCTTGCTTTGGGTTGAGCTTAGAGTTTCGTCTCCTCACCTTGCGCGTGAAATCTAGTTTCTTCCTGGTGCTCATCTAGTTTAGTTTCGCCTAACTAGTTATTGAGTTGAGTTTCGTCTCTTTTTTGCTTTCATACCTTGGACCCTTTGATGGTGTTTGTTTATCGAGTGTAGTGTTTGTACTGCGTTCCTGGTTTGAAATCATACTCTTTTGTTCCTTGGATTCTATTATCAGTTTTTGTCACTGTTTATCCATGGATCTGAGACCAGCAGGTGCTCTGAGAAATATGCGCTCTCATCACTCTCTCTTTGGGTCGAGTTTCGCCTCGTCGCCTGTGCATGAAATCCAATTTTGTCATGGTACTCATCTAGTTTAGTTTCACCTAACTAGTTATTGAGTCGAGTTTCGTCTCGTTTTTGCTTTCATACCTTGGACCCTTTGACGGTGTTCGTTTACCGAGTGCAGTGTTCGTACTGCGTCCCTGGTTTGAAATCAGTCTCTTTTGTTCCTTGGATTCTTTTATCAGTTTTCGTCACTATTTATCCATTGACCTGAGACCAGCAGGTGCTCTGAGAAACATGCACTCTCATCATTTTTCTTTGGGTCGAGTTTCACCTCGTTACCCGTGCATGAAATCCAGTTTCGTCTTGGTACTCATCTAGTCTAGTTTCGTCTAACTGGTTATTGAGTCGAGTTTCGTCTCGCTTTTATTCCTCATTTCTAGGATTTCTTTCAGTTCCTTCATACTGTCTATCTTAGTTTGAGATTATCAAGTGCTCCTAGAATCACGCACTCTATCCACTTTGCTTTGGGTCGAGCTCAGAGTTTCGTCTCCTCACCCGCATACGTTTTATTTTCCAGAGCTTAGTTTCGCCTATACTCTGTGGTTTGAGTTTTATCTCACTTTTTTTTGAAGTCCAGTTTTGCCCTGGCACATTTATCCGGAAGTTTAGTTGTGTCTACTCTTCTTTTGTTTTCGTTCTGTTTCAACTTGCATTACAGCTCCATTCTGACGCATGTCTTGGGGGTTTTCTGCTTCTTTTTTCTTTCTTCTTCAAGAGTGTAAATTTTCGGGTTCTTTTGTATTCAATCATCTTCAACTCTGAATGCTCGAAAGTCGTCACTTTTCTCACTTATCATGTTGAAGATATTTGAATAGGGGCAGCTGTTGCACCCCAAAATTTACCCTCTTGATTTAGGCTTATGTTTCATCATGAATATCATATTACATTGCATTCATACATTGTGTTGGGATCAAAGTACTTTGGTTATCAAGTCTTCCTCAAGCTTTGAAAGTTGATTGCATTGATAAGTTGCCCAAGTAGAATCTTATCATCTAAACCATTGGATCTTTTAAGCTCAAAAGTTATTGCATATATCAAGATATTTTATCCATCTCTTTGGATCATCAGAGGATTGAAGTTCGAGATTGATTATAAGAGGAATCACTCTTTTGATTCACCAGTCAAATTAGGCTTTTGTTTGATCAGGGCTATTGATCAATGTACAAGTCTTGATTTGGAAGCTACAACATCTCATTGGTATTTGAAAAGTCTTTGTACAAGAAATTGGTCAAGATGCCCAGAGGATTTCAAATTTTGGAGATGATTCATCAGTCTCCTAAGGTGTTAACCAAAATTAGGGTTTGGGATTTCATCAAGATTTATTGAGAATTTTGAAGTGAAACTTTGTACAGGGCCTCTATATATTTGGAAGATCATATGTTTGAAGTCTTGATCATCAATTTTGAAGGGAAGTAGATCAATTGATTCAAAGGGGCAAAATGGTCATTTTGGTCAAAATCAGTCAAAGTCAAGGGTGACCAAGTGAACTTTTGGTCAACCATCAATTCAAGGATGTAATCTTCATATTTCAAGTCCATTTTGATCATTGGATCAAAAAGTTTGATGTTTGGGTTGAAACTTGTTCATGAAGAAACCCTAAAAGTTTCTAATTTTGAAAAATGAGGACTTAACTTCAAAAATTCATATTTTATTCACCTTTAATCAAAAAAATGCAAATGAAATATGCTTGGAAATATAAGAGGATGATATTTCATCTCCTTTTGGTTTCATGTCCAAATTGGCAAAGAGTCAAGATTTATGGTCTTTGGAAGTTCATGCCTCAAGTTAAAATTATAGGTCATTTTCCAAATTTAGTGAATTTCATGTCAAATTTTGAGGACCTTAATTGATTCAATTGCAAAATCTCAAAACTAAGGTATTGTAGATATTTTCAATACCTTTCCAAATTATACTCATTTGTGTCCAAATTCAAAAATATGAGCAAGTTATAGGCTTTGGAATGTTGAGGCATTTCATTGAATTTTGACAAGTATGCAAAATGGCCAATTCTTGAGAACTCAAGTTTCAGCCACTCCTTTTGTTTCTAATCAAGCCCATAACAAATTTTCAATGTACTAAGGCCCATCATGCCAAAGTTTGAGCTGCACATGGGCAAATTCAAGGGCAATCAGTGGTTTTGCAAAAAGTGGCATGAAAATGCCTAATCACCAACACTTGATTAATACAAGGAATTAAGCCTTGATATTTTGCTAACCTCTTCCTGAGATAAAAATACATGAAATGCACATGAAAGGCTTGAGAATGCATGAGGGATTTAAGTGTTTCATGTGCACACTTCATTTTTGCAAAAATTGGGATTCATTCTTTCTAACGGTTTTCAGCGTGAAAAGCTTATCCTACCCTTCTCCTCGTGCTCTATATATTGAGAGGCAAGCTTCATTGAGCCTCATTGGTGCTTCATTATATCCCTGAGCTCAAAAAAATCCATAGCCACTTGTTCTCCAAATTTCTTCGATTCTCTCAATTTACTCGTGCGTTTTGAGTATTTCTTCTTGCATTCTCTTCTTCAAGTGATAAGGATTGTAGATCGAGGTTTGGTTTACAACTGGAGTGAATGAGACAGTAGATTCATTTTTGCCTAAAAGGTTATAATTCTTAACTTTGGATCTTGATTTCTAGTCGTGCATTGTGTGATTTGAGCTCGTAATCATGTTGTTTGAGTTTCATTAAGTGTTTCTATAGCTTTAGAGCTTTTGATTTGATGAGATGTACATGTATGATGCATCTGAAATTTTCTGCTCACTGAATTTTGTCATTTTCATGCAATCCGTTCTTGATCTATGGTTAATTATTTGATGTGATTCGAAGAGCATGATGTAGATGTCGTTTCTAGGTTTGCTTTGCACAAAATTTCATAAAAAATGGTGTAGAATGGAGCATGTTATGTTGATTAGAACATGAGGTGGTGGATCTGGTCTTGCGCGTGTTTTTGCCCTAGCCAGAGGTTGAAGATGATGGCGTGGCCTCCTCTGGTTGGCTAATTTTGTTTTTTTAATTCATTTGAATTTTGTTTCATAACCTGATTTTCATGATTTTATTTCTTGCTCAAAAATGGTTGAAAAATTATGAAAAAATTCAGGGAACCTAAAAATAATATTTCTAACCTTGTGAATTTTTAAAATAATTTTTAAAAATGTTTTGATTGGTTTAAAAATTTGTGTTATTATTTAATTATTTGTTTAATGTTTATTTTTGTTTTAATATTTCTTTGATCTAAAAAATTCCACAAAAAAAGTTTTGAACTCTTAAAATTATTTAGAATTTGATTCTGAATTTTGTTTGGTATTTTCTCCTATTTTTTATTAAAAGATTAATTTGGGAGTTTTATTTGAAATTTTTGTTTCATAATTTTTGTTTTAATATTTCCTTTAATTCAAAAATTCTCAAAAAAATCATATAAGTTTGTTTTTAATCATAGAGTCTGAATATAATTTTATTTTTACCTTTTTATGACTTTTGGCTAGGGTTTGCATTTTTGTCATTTAATAATAGTTTAATTATTTAATTGTTTGTTTGATTTTATTTTAATATTTACTTTAATTCAAAAATTCCACAAAAAATCAGGGATGTGTGTTTTTAATTCTAATATTTGAATATAATTTTGGTTGGTTTTTTTCTGAGTTTTTATTAGAATTTTATTTTGAGATGTGATTATTTGTTTAATTGATTAATTGTTTGAAGTTGATTTTATTTTTGACTTTTCTTTAATTAAAAAAATATGGAAAAATAGGTATTCTGACCTCTTGAGTTTTGTCACATTTGATGTATATTTGTTCTAAATTTTTTTAATTTTGATCTTATCTAATTAATATTTAAGATTAAAAGTCAAATAATTAGGGTTTTGTTGCTTATTGTGTAAGTTTCAATTCAAAAACCATTATGCCCTGGATTTTCAATGGAATTTAGGTCTTGATTATGGTTCATGGATGTATTGAGGATCTGAAAACCATTTTTCTTGAATTATTTGACTTGTTTGATATTTTTCCATAAATTATTTTTAAAACTTGTCTAGATTTGATAGTTTGGCCAACTAGTTTTGAACTTTGGACCTCATTTGATCCCCTCATCAATCATTCATGAACTTAAGACTTTCTTTCTGACTTCTACACACTTCAAAGATGCTAAGAAATTTTTTGTGAATTATTGATCCTTGTTTCTATTTTTGATGTATTTTTGAAGTCAAGGTACCCAATTAATGTTGCATATCTTGTTGCAATTTGCTTGATGGCCAATGAACTTGAGTGAGGCCTATAATTGGGCACCTAATGATCATGTTGGTTCTATTTATCCACATAAACTCAAGTCAGTTCACTTAGTGCCCCATGTGTGAATGATTGAACCCTTTGATGTATTGTGTGGGATTCCTCTTCTATTATGGTTGTGAGTTGTGATGAAGTATTTGAGTATGATTAAATTGTGGTTGCTACTGACCTTCATGGTCTTTTGATTGTATTTTTCTCAAGCTCCCATGATCCTTGATTGATATTCAATTGTCAACTCAACATGGTGATAGAAAGGAGCAACATTCCTCTAATTTTTGACCAAATTGTGCATATGTCTGTTTCTTTTTGTTATCATGTCTAATGTTTGATAATTGCTATCATGTTTTCTCACTTCATTATGGTGTCACCATCCATCCTTTTATGTGAGTCATCATTCAATTTATGGGAATACTAACTTGGTTGTTGAATGTGCGAGGTACTTTGAGAAAAGTTTTCCATTTTTGACTTGAGGCTACTGTGTTTCAGTTTATTTGTGGAACACAACTTATTATATTGGCACTGCTCTTGTGCTTGGTACATTTGATAGTCTATGCAGGATATGCATATATGATTATGAATGCCATACATTTCCCATGGGATCTGTTCATATCTGAAAATCTCAATACTTACATCCTGATGGCGTAATTTCTGACTTGATTTGTCTGCTGATGCCAGCTTGCTTGAAGTTCTCTGGGTTTCTTTTATTATTTCTTAGTTGCTAGGGATAGTTATCCGTTTGGTATTGCACTATTTCCTTTCTTCTATTTTCATTTTGTATAGTTCTATGTTGCATGATGGGACCTCTATTGCTGATATATGTCAGGAGGCCCTCTGTTTTTGTTTGACACATGTGTTGTGTTTGTTTGTTTTTTTTTAATTGTTGACCGATGAGTCACTCAATTTAGAAATTGAGATCATGACTTCGCTCTCAGTGCATGTTCCCTATAGGATGTTTATTGCTTTTCTTCTTTAATTGTTGATCGATGAGTCACTCAATTTTGAATTTGAGATCACGACTTCGCTCTCAGTGCATGTTCCTTATAGGATGTTTATGGTTTTTATTCTTTAATTGTTGATCGATGAGTCAGTCAATTTAGATATTGAGATCACGACTTCGCTCTCATTTCTTGTTCCCTATAGGATAGTTTTGTTAAGCTTTCTTTGACATGTTGATTAAGGTAGGAATTCATGTATGCTAACATAGGATAGGATTTTCCTTTATCCTCAACCTTAGGGTCAATAATTGTATGATAACACTGGGGATAGTGCTAGGCTAGTTTCCCTTAGTTGTTTTTCTCTTCCTTTTCGTTTTGCATCTTAAAACAAAAACTGTTTTTTTGGCAAACCATAAAACACCTCTAATAAACTCAAACCCATCTTCAAGGTAAAAGATACAAACCAATCTTATTTGTTTATGCGCCTTTTGGCATTGTTTTTAAACCTGGTTTACCGATGTTTCGCCATCGCATATTTGTTTGAAGCTGATGTTTCGCCATCGCACTTGTTTGTTATCCTACTTTGATTCTCAATATCATTGTTAGGTGTGATGTTTCGTCCTCCGGTTTATTGATCTTTCTCCATCTTTTCCATGATATCTTGATATCTTTTAGCCGATGTTTCGCCATCGCATATTTTTCTGAAGCCGATGTTTCGCCATCGCACATGTTTGTTATCCTACTTTGATTCTCAATATCATTGTTAGGTGTGATGTTTTGCCATCCAATTTATCGATGCTTCGCCATCTTTTCCATGATACCTTACTACCTTTTAGCCGATGTTTCTCCATCACACATTTGTTTGAAGCTGATGTTTCGCCATCGCACATGTTTGTTATCCTACTATGATTCTCAATATCATTGTTAGGTGTGTTATTTTGTCATCCGTTTTATTAATGTTTCGTTGTCTTTGCCATGATACTTTGTTATCTTTTAGCCGATGTTTCGTCATTGCACATTTGTTTGAAGTTGATGTTTCGCCATCGCACATGTTGGTTATCCTACTTTGACTCTCAATGTCATTGTCAGATGTGATGTTTTATCATTTGGTGTTTCGCTATCTTTGACATGTTACTTTGTTATTATTTAGTCGATGTTTTACCATCTCATTTGTTTGTTGCTTTATTTGATGTTTTGCCATCTTGACTCTTTTGTTGTCTTAACTAAAAAACAAAAACCAACCAGAATATATGAGCCGAACTACAGCTGCTTTGATTCCTTAAAAGGGATACGTAGGCATTGGGGTAGGGCCCAACTGAGCACAACTTTTATTTTCCCTACATTGTTTTTTTTTCTTTTCTTTCGCATGCATTCCCTTTTTAGCTTTAAGCCATAGACATAGGTTTTGACCACACGCATTTTATTAGACAACAAGAGTGGATACTATAGAGTACTACGGGCGTGTGGGGTGATAATACCTTCCCCTCGCGTAACAGACTCCCTTACCCGATCTCTCTGTCGAAAGACCATGATTTCTCCCTTTTCAGGTTTTCTCGATGTTTACCTTTCCCTTTCGGCGGGATAAAATATGTTCGGTGGCGACTTCATTGATGTTTTATTACACCAGATGACAGGTTTGGCCAGGTGGTTTCACAGGGTTGTAATCAAAGAAGGGGCTCAAAGGGCTGTTAGGCGCACACGGATTGGAAGACCTCCTCTACACATCAGCAACCAGGGAGTTAATGCAATTGAAGATGGTGAAGAAGATTCAGATATAGACAGCTGGATCTACCCAACAACCAATGGTGGATTGAACAACTGGACAGCGAAGGACTTCATACATGTTTCTTTTATTCCACAGTAATTGACTTTTGTTTTAAGAGTTGTAATAAACAGTTTGAAACTTTACGGCCTGGTGCCTTGCCCAAGGCACCTTGGCCTTGCTTGTGAGGTCTTATTATTAGTCATTTTCATATATCATTAATAAAGCATTGGACGTTTCTTGCATTACAAATTTTGTGCTCCTTGTTTTTCTTTTCTATCTCTCACTCTATTAAAACAGCTATTCTCTTACACACACTCACGTATCATAATGCAGATCCATATCCACTCTGGATCCCATTGATAACGACTCTGCTACTACCAATTATGACTTCGAAAATCCGATCAACCAAGCCAAGGACGAAGGTGAAGATGATTGTGAGGTGCCTGGAGAGCTTGCTAGATTGTTACTGCAGGAAGAAAGGGCCATATAGCCTCATGAAGAGCCAGTTGAATCAATGAATTTGGGTACAGAGGAAGACAGGAAAGAGGTTAAGATAGGTGCGAATCTGGTGACTAGTGTCAAGCAACGGTTGATACAGATGCTACGCGGCTATGTTGAGATCTTCGCTTGGTCTTATGAAGATATGTCTGGTTTGGACACTGATATTGTGGTACACCGCCTGCCGACTAAAGAAGACTGTCCTCTAGTAAAGCAGAAGGTTCATCGTATGCGCCCTGAGATGTCTGAGAAAATCAAAGCTGAGGTCATGAAACAGTTCGATGCTGGATTTTTAGCTGTCACTTCTTATCCGCAGTGGGTTGCCAACGTTGTTCTGGTGCCTAAGAAGGATGGTAAGGTACGGATGTGTGTGGACTATAGAGATCTGAACAGGGAAAGCCCCAAGGATGACTTCCCACTTCCTCACATCGATTTTTTGGTCGACAACACCGCACAACATAAGATCTTCTCCTTCATGGATGGTTTTTATGGCTACAACCAGATCAAGATGGCTCCCGAGGACATGGAGAAGACAACCTTCGTTACACAATGGGGCACCTTCTGTTACAAGGTAATGCCTTTCGGGTTGAAGAATGTTGGGGCAACTTATCAGTGTGCCATGGTCACTTTGTTCCACGACATGATTCACCATGAGAACGAGGTTTATGTTGATGACATGATCGCAAGGTCCCATACTGAGAAAGAGCACCTTGATCATCTCCAGAAACTGTTTGACAGGTTGAAGACGTACAAGCTGAGGTTGAACCCGAACAAGTGCACCTTTGGGGTAAGGTCTGGTAAGCTGTTGGGTTTCATCGTCAGTGATAAGGGTATTCAGGTGGACCCTACCAAGGTAAAAGCCATACAGGAGATTCCGCATAGAAAAGGAAGTTAGAGGCGTTTTGGGACGTCTGAATTACATTGTCAGATTCATTTCACATCTGACCGCTACTTGTGAGCCAATCTTCAAGCTGCTGAAGAAAGATCAAGTGGTAGAATAGAATGATGAGTGTCAGACCGCTTTCGAAACAATTAAGGAATATCTCCAGGAACCGCCAATTTTGATTCCTTCAGTTGAAGGAAGACCTTTGATCTTATACTTGACAGTACTGGATAGTTTAATGGGGTGCGTGCTAGGGCAGCATGACGAGTTTGGCCGAAAAGAGCACGCTATTTACTACCTTAGAAAAAAGTTTACCGACTGTGAGACCCGATACTCATTGCTCGAGAAAACTTGCTGCATTTTGGAATGGGCTGCTCGTCGGCTGAGACAGTATATGCTGACTCACACCACCTTATTGATATCAAAGATGGATCCAATAGAGTATATCTTTGAAATTCCTGCCTTATCAGGAAGAATAGCAAGATGGCATATGATCTTAACTGAGTATGACATCTAATACACAACCCAAAAAGCAATCAAGGGGAGTGTATTGGCGGATCATTTGGCGCATCAGGCTGTGGACGACTACCAGTCCATGAATTTCGAGTTCCCGGATGAGAACATCATGTTAGTGGCCGACTGTGAAGAACCTGGACCGGATGAAGGACCCGAGGAAGGATCCCGACGGTGTATGTATTTTTATGGAGCATCAAACGCGTTAGGTAACGACATTGGCATTGTGATCATATCTCCCGAGGGCTGTCATACTCCGTTCACCGCCCGATTATGTTTTAACTGCACCAACAATATGGCGGAGTATGAAGCATGTATCCTGGGTCTTCGAGTTGCTATTGACCTGAGGATTAAGTTCTTGAGTGTATTCGGAGATTCTGCTCTAGTGATCAGTCAGATCAAAGGCGAATGGGATACGAAGCACCCAAATCTTATTCCTTACAAAGAGTATGTATTGACGTTGCTCCCACACTTTGAGGAGATAACCTTTGAACATTTCCCACGAGAAGAGAGCCAGTTGGCGGGCGCGCTAGCTACCATGTCCTCTATGTTCAAAGTCAGGTGGGACAATGAAGCTCCCCAGATTACCATTGAGAGGTTGGACGAACCCGCACATTGTTGTGACATTGAGACTGAAGAGGTAGCAGATAAACTCTGGTTTCACAAAGTAAAGAGGTATCTTGAGGCTCAAGAATAGCCCGAGGGGGCATCTGTTAATGATAAGAAGTTTCTGAGAAGGTTAGCTGCAAAGTTCTTCATCAGCAATGGTATCCTTTACAAGCGTAACCATGATTCAACCTTACTACGATGTATGGACAAAAGCGAGGCGGAAAGGATCATGGCAGAATTACATGAAGGTACCTTCGGAACTCATTCCAGTGGACATACCATGGCAAAGAAGATCCTTCGGGCTGGATATTTTTGGTCCACTATGGAAGCCGATTGTTATCAGCATTCTCGAACCTGTCATAAATTCCAAGTCTATGCTGATAAGGTGCATGTACCTCCAGTTCCTCTGAATGTTCTGACAGCTCCTTGGCCCTTTGCAATGTGAGGCACCAACATGATTGGCGAGATCAGACCTACTGTGTCTAAGGGTATCGCTTCATTCTGGTAGCAATTGATTATTTCACAAAGTGGGTCGAGGCAGCTTCCTTTGCTACAGTAACCAAGAACGTCGTGGTGCGGTTTATCCGACACAATCTGATTTGTCGATACGGTGTACTGGAGAGGATCATCACGGACAATGGTACAAATCTCAACAATACGATGATCAACGAGCTCTGCAAACAGTTCAAGATACAACATCATAACTCTTCTCCATATCGGCCAGATGAATGGGGTTGTTGAAGCGGCTAATAAGAATATCAAGAAGATTGTGCAGAAGATGACGGTGACATACAAAGACTGGCATGAGATGTTACCATTTTCTCTTCATGGGTATCGTACCTCGGCACGAACTTCGACAGGATCAACACCTTACTCTCTAGCGTATGGCATGGAGGTGGTCCTACCCATCGAAGTCCAGATACCCTCTCTCCGGATTATGAAGGATGCAGGTTTGAATGAAGACGATTGGATCCAGACTCGACTTGATCAGCTGAATCTAATTGATGAAAAGAGACTTACTGCTATTTGTCATGGTCAGACGTATCAAAAGCGAATGATCAAGGCTTTTAACAAGAAAGTCAAGCGTCAAGAATATCAAGTTGGGGATCTGGTGATCAAACACATCATACTACCGCAAGGTGATCCCAAGGGAAAATGGACCCCTACATACGAAGGGCCATTTGTGGTTAAGAACATTTTCTCAGGAGTAGCTATGATTCTAACCACCATGGATGGTGACGACCTTCCTCACCCCGTCAATGCAGGCATAGTGAAAAGATACTACGCATAATCAAAGACCCGCTAGGTTGACTGGCCTAGGCAAAAATAAGGGCTTCCCGGCGAACCAAAAGGGTTCGGGAAAAAGTAAGGGATGAAAATGAAAAAAACTGTACACCCAGCAAGTAGAAAACCTGAGAAGGCGGCTTGGGTAAAAAAGGGTATCCCGGTGGACTGAAAACCCGAAAGGGCAGTCCAGGAAAAAATTAGGGATTGAAGCGCAACACTATGTCTCATTGAATCATCTTACAAACAGACTTCGGTATCGACTATCAAGCTCGGACGGCGCCAATCAATCTGATCTACCTTCGACCAAGTAGAAAAGTGATGAGAAGTTTGAAGATATAAAGGCAATAGCAGAGTTGGAACCCGATGGGATTGTTTCACATATCTGTTTTTCTTTCTTTTACACAAATTGTATAATTTCTATTCTTCGGCGGTGTTCTCTTACTAGGACGTCAGCCTCTTTGTATTAAACGCCTATTACGGACCAACTTCAAAAATCAATATAATTCGTTTGCACAAGAAATTCCAAATTGTTTTTCTTTTTCTGTTTTGTTTTGCAAGAACGCTCAATGATTCATTTTTGATATATGCATTTGAAAATAATTGCTACTCATAAATATTTACATAAGAAACAAAAGACAATTACTCGTAATCCCGGGAACAGGGGCAAACAAGAAATGTCCAAACCTTACAGTTTCTCTACCCACCAGGTACAGGGGTCGAGCCAGCTTGAGAATATGAATAGAGGTACATACGCTCCCCGCAGAGTAGGAAGTATCCAAAGACAGTGGTGTTAGTTCTCCCCAGCTGAGGTTCATAATCGCGAATGAGTCGGCAAAATTCTTCCCAAGCAGAGTTTATCTATCACCAGCAAGAGAAGTTCACCGCCAGCAGAGTTTATTTCTCCAAATCAGCAGATCGTCCAACAAAGTATCTCTTTTCCCCGCAGAGTCATTCTCCCACGGGGTTATCCTCAAACAGAGTCTCTCCCGGCAGATTGTTCTCAAGCAAAACAGACGCAAGTCTCCAGTTAATCATCTCTGGTCACTATCCCCAGCGAGAACGAAGAACTCACCTTCTTATACTCTCCAACAGCAACCCAGGATTTTTTCTCCCTAGCCGGGGAATATCAAAAGAAAATTGCATATCCATACATTGTGGCATGCGCATATGCATCACATAGCACTATCTCATTTATTTTGAGAACATCATTAATCAATACATTTCATACACCGTGACATTACATACGACTAACTCTTTACCTTTCAGGGAAAGATGCAATCAAGTTCTGACAAGTTTTCTCTGCTTCAGTCAAATCAATACTAAGATTTTTGTTCCAATTCAAGCTATGTAGCTCGGAAATCAACCAAATAATATCTTGATTTCTCCAAAATACTATGAAGCTTGGAATCGACCAGATAGTGGTATGTCTTAAATACAAGCTATAAAGCCTGAAAATCGACCAGAAAACAGCTTAACCCCTCAGCAAGTTATTGTGAAGCCTTGAAATCGACCAGATAGTAGTACAAAATACCATGAAGCCTGGAATCGACCAGACAGTGGTATAGGACACCGTGAAGCCTGGCGCACGACCAGATAGTGGAAAAAGACACTGAAGCCTGCGACACGACCAGATAAAAGTATAAGGTACTACAAAGCTTGGAATTCAACCAAATAGCAGTTTACTCGACCAATTACTATGAAGCCCAGAAATCGACCGAATGTTAGTATGCCTTAAATTCAAGTTGAAACCCGGATGCGACCGGATAACCATTTAATTCCTTCTGAAGCCTGGATCACGACCAGATAAGAATTGAGAAATCGCAAAGCCTGAAGGACGACCAGATAGCAAGTTTTAATCTCATCTCCCCAGTAAGTCACTGTAAAACCTAGAGCACGACCAGATAGCAGTCAGTCTTATTTTCCTCAGCAAATCACTGTAAAGTCTGGAGCACGACCAGATAGCAGTTCATTTTCACCTCCTCGACTAAGAGATGATTCCCCAGTAGAGTAACGGACAGCTGAAGCTCCTAAAATTCTACTTCCCCCAAGACAGAGATTGGCGTTCCCCAGCGTAGTCCTCCTCAATAACAGGTGTACGGGCTCTCGCAAAGGAATCTCTTATGCGATCGACACTTCTTCGGATGGCATCTTTAAGCCCATCTTCCGTCATTGACTTCTAAATGGCATCTATAAGCCCATTCCCGATATCGCAAGACAAGTACCACTTCATGCGAGTGAAAATTTCGGGGCACTCTAGTGTTCAATCATCTTCAACCCTCATATCACGAAAGGCAGACAAGCCAATCTACATCCTCAGGTTTAAGAAGATTGAACAGGGGCAGCTGTTGTACCCTAAAATTTTCCCTCCCATATTTCTCAAATACATGTCAAGTGAGGTCCTCAAATTGCTCAAGGAAGTCCAAGGGTTGACCAGACAAACCCTCTCCTAAGGAAGTCTACCTCAAATTAGGGTTTCATTTTTCATCAAGATGTTTGAGTCCAAAGGATCCCAAATACTCACCATTGTCCTAATATGTTCTCAAGATCATCCATGTCAAGTTTCAAGCCTTGCAGAGAAAGTTTGCTCAGTCAATTGCTCAAAGGCCTGAAAATCGACTGTGCTAGGGAAAAAGTCAACGGTGGACCACATACAGTCAAACTTCAATATTTTTGGTCAATATTCTCATTTTGAAGTGTTATTCATCATTTGATCAAGGGTTGATCATGATTCTTCAAGGATTGCTCACAATTCATAACTTTGACCAAGCATAACTTTCTCATACTTTATCAAAAATGACTCATCCAAAGCTCATTTTGAAGAGGATGTAATTCCCTACAGTTCATCTTCATCTCCCAAGTTCAAAATATGCACTCACAAGAAGATATAAATTTGGACATTATAGGTCATTTTGGAAAGTCAACAAAAACACCTTTTATGTCAAAGCTTCATACATGAACATGGAAGACTCAATTGAGATGAGACCAAAAGGGTTGCTTAGGGGACATCTTAAGCTTTCTAAAAAGTCCAAGAACATATCTCTAGGGTCAAAATTGAAGGAGTTATGCATTGGCCAAGTTGACCCTTTTTGCAAAATTGCCAAAAGTCAAATGTGTCCAAAATTGCATTTTTTGCTATATGGGGCCAACTTTTTATGCTTGCACTGAGTTTGTAATGTGACCCACGACTCATGAGCCCTTCCACTTGTAATTATTTTATTTTTGTTATTTATTTTGATTTTATTTCATTTAAATCAAATAAAATCAATATAAAATAATGAAAATATCAAAAACCAATTAAATCTTGAGATTTTATGCATGATTAGGTTCAATATGCAGCTGGAGACAAGATCAAATCGTGCAAGGCTTATATGGACACAAAAAGATTGGATTTTCTTGATTTAGAAAGATTTTGCACAAGGATCAAATCATGAATCGATAATCATAATTGAGAGAGATTTGATACAAAATTGTAACCCTAATTCATTCTACTATACACAAGGAACAAGTGCAGACCAAAAAAAAGGGGGTTAGAGGCGTGAAAACAGAAAGAACCAGTTTCAAAAATTGAAGAAAAAGTTGCAAATCAATTTCCAGGTTTCAGGCCTTCTCAAGCCATTCTAACCATCCCAATCGTTTGCTGGATATCCCTGGGTCGTATTGCAACCATTAACAAGCTTCCTCACGCTCATAATCATACTGTAAGAGTCATACGGTTTGTGCATTTTCTTGAATTTGAAAACCTTAATTCTGGCATATTTAGCATGATTAATTGACATATTCTTAATCCTTGAGATGTTTGCAAACTAATGGTTATGATTAATTACATTTTTATTGATTGTATACCAAGATGCCATGGCTAGGGTTCGTGTTCCGTTTTTAGGGGTTTTTCATACAGGAACAATTGGCCATTAATAATGGTACCATAATGCTCGTGAGGTTGCAATAAGTTGATTGGTACCATTGGTTGTGATTTATCATACATGGACAGGATTTTAGAGTGGACAAAGGTTGTACCTATGCCCAGTGTTTGTAGGTAAAAGTATTTGATCTAAAATGACGGAGGCAACGAGGAAGATGATGGTGTGGCATGCTGTGAATGGGCAGTTTGAATCTGTGCGCATTTTAAGAATTGATATTTTGGTTTTATCATATAATAATTGTTTATTATTATTTGTACAACTAACATGGCTAGTTCAGATGGCAAGCGCGCAGTGTGATAATGTTCAAAGACTTGGGTTCAATCCCCAGGTCCCAGCATTGCTTCATATTATTTTTTCTCACATATTCAGGTGCACATGTATCCCCTGCATCCACCATACATCATCAGCGTCCAGGCTTCAGATCCAACGCCTTCTCCCTGAGGGACTACCATGCACTTAAGTCAAGCTGACATACAGGATCTGGCGAAGTCAATAGGGCCAAGAGCATTGTTGGGCTCATAATTGCCAACCATACCCCCCTTTTTGCTAAGCAACCAGGGCCATTCTATTTCTTTCTTTCTTTATATTCTTTTATTTAAATTAATTTGTTTAATTATTTTCTAACAAAATTAATTTCTTTTTTTTCACAAAAAAATCATAAAATCAAGTTTCACAAAATTTAGAATTAGGTTTTTTATCAAATTTAATTTAATATTAGTTTAAATTTAATTTAGGGTAATTCTAACTTTCTTTTTTACAATTAAAATCAATTATAAAAATTAGGGTTAGCTCTTGTTTTAATTTTTATTTCTTAAATAAAATAAAAAATAAAAAATAGGTTAATATAATTATTTTTCTTAAATTAATTAGTATTTAGTTTTATTTATTTATTCAATTAAACTTTATTTTCTCAAATAACAAAAAAAAAACGACAAAAAGATGATTCTTTCTTGTAAATTACAATTAGGTAGTTGGGGTCAAAACCCTAAATCTCTTGCTTTCGATTCATCGCGCACGTTTATTATGATTTTTGCAATATTAATATAACTGCTCACGGTATGTAATAGTTTAATTAGGATTTTCTTTATTTATCGTCTTTTATGGGTTTTTGGCTATGTAATTAATCCCTACCTCGAAGCCTTGTAATAGCGTAGGTTTTATTTATCGCATTTTAATTCTCGAAAATATTAACTGTTAGATGTATGTTAATAAGATTGTATGACAAGATTGCATGATAATTTAAAATGGCTAGAAAACCCTAATGTGCAAAGATAATAACTGAAATCAAATCACTCGCACATGCGCACTCCTAGGGTATACTCTCACTTCGGTTGCCTTCGGTAAACGATAATTAAGTATAGGGTGTCTTAGTGGTTGCCCTCCTGTCTAAGAAAGATCAAAAGTCCCATTCGGAAACGTCGCCTCGGAAATGTTGCCTCGGAAATGTTGCCTCGAATATGATCTTAAGACTCTAGGGTTATTACTAAGACGTCCTAACATTGCTTTACTGATTGTATGTCCCTTTCGAATTGACCTTTACAACTCCAACGATGATGCTTCCTATTTCTCAATAGTAGGGTAGCATTGTCTAAAGGAAACAAGAATAGAAACAATCCTTTTTTTCGAGTAGGTAGATGCTAGTAGGTACTTGCTCAAAATAAAACTTTTCACACCAAACACTTTTCAAACAAAGTTTTCAAAAACAAAGTAAAACAAAACTTTTCAAAACATACACACACAGGCAATTTTAAAAGATGAGCAAGTACCTAAGAGCCCATGGAAAACCATGGATAGAAAGGGTGCTAATACCTTCCATTTCTATAATCTACCCCCCGTACTCAAAATCTCAAAAAAGGAATTTTTCTGTGCTTTTTTCCTTTCCAGTTGGATAAAATAAAATTCGGTGGCGACTCTTGCTTACCGCGACATTTTGCGAATACAAAACGCAAAACATAAACCAACATTTTCAAAACAGTCGGTTCTGCCACCGTATCACACATATCATTTTCACTAACCATTTCAAGGATCTCAAGGGCCTGTGATGCAGGTTATCATGAACCATGCGCCTAGAAACTGGAAGGAGGATTTATTTTTCTCTAACAAAATGCCGCCAAAGTATCATGAACCGATGTCTAGCAAGGGGCAAGGGGATTTATTTTTCTCTAACTGAATGTCATCAAAGAACGAAGTACATTATCTTGAGTCAAAGGCTAGGACCCACTCGGCATGGTGAACTTGATTCTCGTAAAAGGACATTCAACGATACGAAGTTCTTCAATTAAAGATGCAGTCGGATATTAGCATTTTCTTTGCTTACCCTGCGAGATCCTTGAAAACATTGCATCTACATATCATGCATCATTTCATAACAGGTTTTCCAATACAGGTCTTCTCATCTTCTTACTGTTTATTTCAGTACAAGATAGCCCTCGAACATACTGTTAAGGACCTCCAAGCTCAGCATGCACAATTTCAAGAGACTCTTCTGAATCTGGCCCAGAGACAGAAAGATATGGTGACGCTCGTCGCCAAGAAAAAGAAGACTAAAAAGCCAGTTGTTATCCTCAATATGGGGAGAAGATTCAAGGGTCCTGCTCAACCAGTTCAAGTGGATGATATTTCCTCTAAGGAATACGACAACCAAGAAGAGGACGGTAGAAGCATCAAGCCTGAAGGTAGAAATAATCAGGGTTTTGAAAATGAAGACTACTCCGATGAACAGTATCCTCCTGTAGATGACAAGTATAAGCAGTTGGAAGACTGCCTCAAAGCTATGGAAATCCAAAAACTTCCTAGATTGGATTTTGGAGAACTGTGTCTGATTCCAAGGGTGGTCATCCCTCACAAATTCAAGGTCCCCATATTTTCTAAATATGATGGAGTCTCTTGTCCCAAACTCCATTTGAGGTCGTATGTTCGAAAGATCCAACCTCATAATACTGACATGAAATTATGGGTCCATTTCATTCAAGAAAGTTTGTTCGACACTCAACTTGAATGGTTCTATCAGCTCGAAGGAACCAACATTCACACGTGGGAAAACTTGGCTGCTACTTTCTATAAGAAGTATCAATATAATGTTGACCTTGTGTCGACTCATGTGCAACTGCAAAACATGTCCATGGGCTCGAATGAAGGGTTCAAGGAGTGTGCACAAAAATGGAGGGATTTAGCTGGAAGGGTGTAACCTCCCTTGTCTGACTGGGAATTGGTTGATATGTTCATGGGCACTTTAACCGACCATTATTTAATCTTCTCATCAGGAGTACTTTAACTGGTTTTACTGAGCTGATACTGACTTGAGAAAGAGTTGAAACTGGTATTAAGAGTGGGAAGATTCTGATGGCCACATCTTCAAGTGCTGTGAAGAAGACATTCAGTTATAAAATGGAAACCAATTCCTTTTGTGGCCAGAAGGGTCGTGTTAGCAATAATCGTAACCAATCCATGGGAGTTGTGCTAATCTCCAATCCTGCACCAATACAACATCGACAGCAAGGCAATCAACGTAGGCTAAATGCACCTAGGAGAAAATTTACTAAGATCAACATGCCATTTTCCCAGGAACTTCAACACTTGTTGAAGGAATAGCTAATAACATTGAAGGGTCCTCCTCAGAATCCCAACACCTCATCTCCTCGGTATAATCCTAATGTGAGATGCGCTTATCATTCCAATAGTCCCGGACATGACACAAATAGTTGTTGGGCTTTGAAGATTAAAATCCAATATTTGATTGATGCTAAGGAAGTTGAGTTCGACCCTTCTGAGACCCCCAATGTGATCACCGCTCCCATGCCAAATCATGGCCAAGATTGAGAGCGTTTATTTCATTTAAATTTTCAAATTTTAATTTCTTTTGATTGTTCGAACATTTATTTTGTATCAAAATGTGTTGTTTCATTAATTCATTGCATATGTTTGGCTTGAAGTAATCCATTCGTTTTGACTATATTTAAACTATGCTTTTACTTCCTTTTTGTGATATTTAAATCTCGATTAAAAGTTCTAAGCCTTTAGAGAGGGGATGACGAAAATGATACCATAATCTATACAATATTCTTTTAAACAGACATTGTTGACGATGTACATGTGTTGTTTGACATCCTAAACAGTGGAGTTATAAGAAAGATAATCCCTAGTCAAACCCTTTGAGCCTAAGAAGTAGGAGTTTTCTTTTTCATGCAAATTGAAACCTTTAATCATAACCTAAGGCAGGGTAGTTTCTCAGTTAATTCAAATGCGCATTCAAATGAAAGCTTTCACTTCGTACACAGTGAATAGTATTAGAGATATTCCTTCCAAATCAAAAGACGGTAATTGTTCCTCGTAAAAAATTCAGTCATTATCTCTCAAAAGAAAAGCCCTTTAAGTCAAAACCTATGAATGAGACTTAAGAAAAAAAACTAGAGCATCCCGCTGACTGTGATCTAAAAACAGTTCAGGCAAAAAGAAGGGATAATAAAGTCAAAAAAGAGGTCGCTACGAATCCTCAATAAAAAAATATTACAAAAAAATGATGATGACTGCCTTCTCAAATAAACTTTTAGTATCTGAACCATCACTAGAATATCAGAGCAAAGATTCCAGACTCATTTGGAATCTAAACACACAATTAACTGATTATAGGACTGGAGAACATCACGACGAATGGATGGGTACAAAGAAATTTCGAGCCTTTATCCTTTGTTTCTTAGAACCGTGAACCAGACTGCGTTACAACCCTTAAAAGTCAAAGCTGAAACATGGGTTAGTTCGAAAGCATACTATTACAAAAGGTATCCTGACTCCTGTAAGGCTCACTAAAAATCCTGAGTTGAATTCATATTCTTACAAAATTTTGATTTTACTAAAAATGCATTTTCAAAACTTCAAGACAGACATAAGCTTTGCATTTTTAATACCACTATTTTCATATGAATAATTGTTTGGCAACATAGAAATTCACACGATGAATGTTCAATAAACGGAAATCCCTTCAATAGGGCAGAATCACTTCAAATGAAAAGACATTTCCAGTAACAAGACTTTTATAATCAAGGGGTATGACATGGTGTCTACCTGATCTGGGGCAGTCAAGTCAAGATTCAAAGAATCTCTCAAAGGTGCTGAATAGCCAGGGGCAGATCTCCATGTGAATCACTTAGGGAGTTGAACATGAATTCCAGCAAAGGGTCACATACGATCAAGAAAACATTCTATGGCAATACTACAACAACTACTACCATAGACAGTGACAATTTTCCGCACCCTGTGAACACGGACATAGTCGAAAAATACTACGCATAAAAGAGACCCGCTAGTTTGACATGCCTAAGAAAAAATAAGGGCATCCCAGCGAACCAAAAAGGTTCGAGCAAAATTTTGGGATATATATGTATATGTACACCCGGCAAGTCGAAAACCTGAAAAGGTGGCTTGGGTAAAATAGGGTATCCCAGTGGGATGAAAATCTGAGAAGATAGTCCAGTCAAAAGTCAGGGATTAAAGCATACGATTAAGTCTCGTCATCTCATCACATGTCTATCAGTGGAAGGCTTTTCACTCTGATCAGCATTTACCAAGGGCTCTAGAAGTTGATATAATGTTCAAGTCATCCATAAGTCCCCATAGAGCAGTTTCCATGAAATTATCTCTGCAGAGCTATCTGCACAAGCTCATCTTCAACAGAGATACATTCCCCGCAAGTCTAATATGCCTTCAAGACAGAAATTGGGGAATCTTCCAGTTGTTAACATGATCATACTCACCAGCAGCTCACCCTAGCGGATAAAGGAATATTAGTTTTTCCTCGGCAATATCGCCAACCTACAGAGTCTCAATCTTCATCAAAGATTACGGCATCATTACAGTTTATGGAAATTCTCTTCCCCGGCTGAGCTTATTCCTCCAAAACTGTAAAACCCCCTGCAGATTTCTTTCCTCCAGCAGCGCTCATTTCCTCAGTAAGAGTTTTCCTCATCAAATTGTTTCTCCAGCAGGTTTGGGGTTCATTTCCTTAATAGATTACAGTCTCCCCAATTTGAGTCTATTTCTCTAACTACCAAAATTACTGGTAAAGTATAATTTGGGTTTCTATCCCCGGAGAGTTTCTACTAAATTGGAAACTGGACCAAGTATCATTCAACCTTATTCTCTCCAGACGAGTCTGCATCCATATCAGAAACACGGTCGGACATCACCTTGAAAGGTTATCCATCTCTTTTATCCCCAGTCAGGGTATATAAGAATTAAATTCCCCAGTAGAGTGAGGAATGACCAATGTTCCTGAACTCTTCTATTCCCAAGCAGAAGTCAAACATTCCCAATAGAGTATCCTCTAAAACATTAAGCAGGAATCCCCCGATGGAGTATCTTCCAAAATAGAAAACGGGAATCTCTTGCGAAGACATTCTAAAGAATATTGAAGATTCATACTCTTCATACCCAGCGATAGTCAGGGATTTATTTTCCCTTACTAAAGATGTTATACGAAGCTACCGTCACCATCAGAGACATCTTACAACGCATACATGATTTACAAAATATCATAGCATATGCATACAAAACACATATAACACACTCTCGTTTATTTTGAGAACATCATTACGCAATGCATTACATATGTCATGACATTACATAAAGACTATCTTTGTCTTTTCAGGTAAAGTCTACAAACAAGACGAATATCATCAGTAATTTTCAAACAGGTCAAAGATTAATTCCCGAAATAAGTCGTGGAAACTATCAAAGACCAGGTGGTAAGAATTCCTGAAATAGGACGGGTTTATTAATGAAAGAGAATTGTAGATGAATTCCCGAAATAAGACGGGGCGACCATCTACATGACCAAATGACTTCCTTCAAAGATTTACTCTAAAAAACATTTCCTCGAAGACTGAATTCCGACAAGCATTTCCATGGAGACTGAATTCTGACAAGCATTTCTTCGGAGACTAAATTCCGACAAGCATTTCCTCGGAGACTGAATTCCGACAAGCATTTCCTCGGATACTGAATTCTGATAAGCATTTACTCAGAGACTGAATTCCGACAAGCATTTCCTCGGAGACTGAATTCGGACAAGCATTTCCTCGGAGACTGAATTCTGAAAAGTATTTCCTTGGAGACTAAACTCGGATAAGCATTTCCTCAGAGACTGAATTTCGACAAGCATTTCCTCGGAGACTGAATTCCGACAAGCATCTTCTCAGAGACTGAATTCCAACAAGCATTTCCTCGGATACTGAATTCCAACAAGCATTTCTTCGGAGACTGAATTCCGACAAGCATTTCCTCAGAGACTGAATTCCGAAAAGAATTTCCTCGGAGACGGAATTTCGACAAGCATTTCCTCGGAGGCTGAATTCCGACAAGCATTTCCTCGGAGACTGAATTCCGACAAGCATTTCCTCGGAAACTGAATTCCAACAACCATTTCCTTGGAGACTGAATTCCGACAAGTATTTCCTCGGAGACTGAATTCCGACAAGCATTTCCTCGAAGAATGAATTCCGACAAGCATTTCCTAGGAGACTGAATTTCAATAAGCATTTCCTTGGAGACTGAATTCTGATAAGAATTTCCTAGGAGATTGAATTTCGACAAGCATTTCCTCGGAGACTGAATTTTGACAAGCATTTCTTCAGAGACTGAATTCCGACAAGCATTTCCTCGAAGACTGAATTCTGACAAGCATTTCCTCGAAGACTGAATTCCGATAAGCATCTTCCTCAGAGACTGAATTCTGAAAAGCACTTCCTCAAAGACCGAATTCTAAAAAGATCTTACCTCAAGTTTATTTTGAAAAGCATTTCCCTTAGAGATTTAATCTGACAAGCATTCCCTTCAGAGACTGAATTCTGAAAAACAGTTCCTTCGAAGACTCATTCCAATACCTTTTCTTGTTGAAGTCGGGCATAGACATCTTCTGGTTCAAATAAAATCGAGCGTGGATTTATTCTGATATTCTTTTGGACAAATTCGGGCGTAGACTCGTTCCAAATACGTCTTCTAAGACAAAGTCGGGCGTAGACTTAGTCTAATTTTCTTATCAACAATTATCCTGGATGGCATCTATAAACTCATCTCTAAAGACTCTCTGTCACCTCTCTAAATGGATTCTTTAAGCCCATTCTCGACATAATCAACCAATATTATTACTTCATGCTCAGGAGAGTGCAAATTTTTGGGCACTTAAGTGTCCAATCATCTTCTCCCTTCAAGTCACAAATGGAGGACATGCAAATATAACTCTTTAGGTTTAAGAAGATTGAACAAGGCAGCTGTTGTACCCTAAAATTTTCCCTCCCATTTTCTTTAAGACATTCTTCTAGGGTTCTCAGATGCTCAAGGATTCTCTAGAGTTGATCAGACAAAGTCTTATCCTAAGCAATGGGTCCACAACTAGGGTTTCATCTTGCACAAGGAAGAATGGGTTTCAAAGGTCTCAAATGGTTTTCATGGTTCATCATTGGTCTTCAATAGTTCTCATGTCAAGTTTCAAGTCTTGCATCACAAGTTTGCTCAGTCAATGGCTCAGATGATTGAAAGTCAATTATATTAGGTAAAAAGTCAATTATGGTCAATGTACAATCAAAATTCAAGATTTTTTATCAACATCAACATTTTGAAGTGATATTCATCATTTGATCAAGGGTTGATCATGATTCCTCAAGGAAAGCCCTCAAATCATCAAAGGTCAAAAGTTACCAAATTAGGGTTTCCTTAAGAGAAGTCAACTGAACTTTGACCAAGCATAACTTTCACATGCTTTAGTAAATTTTTCCCCAAACAATGCTATTTTGAAGGAAATTCAATTATATACAACTTTCTATTTATTCTCAAGTCCAAAAATGGCTTCATTTAAGATATGGGCCAATACATTATAGGTCGTTTCAAAAGTCAACAAAAAGACACTTTTTGTCAAGGCAACTTGCATCAAGATAAATTCTCCAAATGCAAAAATTATCAAATGGAAACTGTATAGGACATCTTGAGATTTCCAAAAAGTCAAGTATCACCTTTAAAATATGCAAATTGAGATGGTTATGACCATTGCAAATTGGGAAATTTTGAGAAAATGTATGAAATACAAAATGAGCAAACTTGAAATTTTAAACTTGTGGGCCTTTCTTTTGATGTTCAAACATGTTCACAATGTGTTAGAAGACCTCTAAATCCATTTATATATTTTTTATGATTTTTATTTCTTTTATTTGAATTTTTATTCATTTAAATGCAAGTAAATCAAATAAAATATATAATCATTGGGCCAAGGCGCATGGGCCTTTGATTTCAATCACATGTAGGCCCAAGAACACATGACAAACATGCCAAAACTGTGAAAACATGTTAGGAACAAGAATCTTCAAGTTTGGAATGTTTTTTTTAACAATTTTGGAAGGATTTCAATGTGTTTTTTTTAAATGAATTGTGACATGATGGTACAAGATTCTTGTCTTGTTCTTGTTTCATTTCATTCCTCTATAAATACATGCAATACTCAGCTGCAACACACAAAAAGCTGCCTCCAGAACCACTTTCAAAATCTCTCAAAATTCTCAAGAAAAGTGTAAATTCGTATCACACGATCTAGCCACTCTCAAGCCAAACTGTTGTACCCCAAAATTTTCCCTCTCATGTTTTTTCCAAGATTTCCTCTTGCATAGGTGGTTACAAACATTTGCCTAAAGAAAAGGAAATATTCCAAATGATGGTTAAGTATCCTTCGATTTCCATATGCAAAAGGTTCTACGATTGGCATCTGCAGAGTATCCTTCGATTGGCATATGCAAAAGGTCCTTCGATTGGCATCTACAGAAGGTCCTTCAATTGGCATATGCAGAAGGTCCTTCGATTGCCATCTACAATAGGTCCTTCGATTGGTATAGGGCCTTTCTATGGGCATTTCCAACAAAGTAGCTTCGACGGGCATCTTAAATAAGGTTGTTTCTCGTTAGAGCGTACAAAGTGCCTTTCGATGGGCATGTTAACCAAGTGATGTTTCGATTGGCATATCAACAGGGCGATATTCTGATTGTCCAAGTTAGAGAAAATGAGATCAAAAAGAGCAATAACTAAGAGGGTTCCAGAAGCTCTGATGATGGGAATTCAAATTCATGCAGATTGGAGAGGAAAACTCTGAACCTTTCTGCAGACTATGGTTCAAACGTAGAAGCTCTAATGCTGAGAATATGAGCAATTCGAATCAATATGTAGAACCATCGAAGGAAAACAAATGTTCTGATGAGGGAAGTTCTGGGAAAATCGATTCAGGATTTAGAACCATCAAGGAGTGTAGAACAACACTTCAATTAGTAAATAAGATAACGCTTCGATTGGATCAAGTTCAAAGCCATCGAAGAGAGCAAAACTTGAGACTTAATCGAAGGTGAAAGCCTTAAGCCAAATACGAACAAAACACCTATCCTAAACTGTCTAGGTTCACCCAAAGTTCAAAATGGCATGGTTTCCTTGCAAATATGGCAAGAATTCAATATTGATCATGGATTAAATTCCCGAGTTAAAGGCCAGATTCTTGCCTTGTTTGTTCACAACTCCACAAGAGTTAATTCGACCAGGGTGATTCTCTTCAAATCAAGCAATCGAAGCAGAGGTTGGCTTAATCAAAGGATCTATGACATCGAAGCTGGTGTAATTCGAATTAGAGTTTAGAGCTTTCGAAGGAAACAATGCTCTGATGAGGAAATCTCTAAGTAATTTGAATTGGAGCATAGGGCCTTCGAAGAGAGCAAACTCAAAGGGAAATGGATATGCAGGGGCATGTCAGCTTTTGATTTTCATCATATTAGAGGCCTAAACAACTCATAACAGGCTGGCAGTAACGCATGAAAATAGATTGGCACTTGATTGAATCAAATATAGCAAGTTTATGAAGAAATCAAATTAAATCTCTTCATCATGATGGACCAAGATTTGATACACAAATGTTGACCTAAAATCTTTTGTCTATATAAACCTCATAATCTTAGCTAAAAAGGACAGAGACACATATATATTGCCTCGCAAAAAACACAGCCTGCCCCACGAAGGTCCAGAAAGTAGCATCAAGTTCCATAGTTGTCAAAACTCCATACCATTGCAGGCACCTTCCATCCAGATTAACAATCCGATCGTGTTCTTGGAGTTCAAACAGACGTACACTCGCTCTTGTCCCAGCCATCTCAAACCCAGGACTGTAGATCCAGACGACTCCAGTGGTAAAAATGTTCAATCCCACTTAATCTGAAATTAGACTCATGATTGCATGTTCATAATTTTTGTTGTTATTTGTGAGTGATTTAACAGAATGTATGCAAGTTGCAGTGACCATACGTTCGAACATCATGAATAGAGATTTTTCGAAGCCGGTACCTTTGAAACCCATGATACCGGCTGTGGAAATCCAAAACAAACCCAGATCCGGGTTCAGGGATTGATTTCGAATGGGATGTTTTATGTTTTGTTTAGTTTCGAACTAACTAATTTGGTGTCCTGTATTTCTAATGAGCAAGCAGCTCTGGTGGTGCAACGGAATTTGTGTAATCGAAGGCACCAGGGTTCGAATCTCAGGCCTTGCAATTTCAATTTCTAACAAATTTCCTTGCAAATCCAATATCCCATATCGAAGGATGGCACATCTAGATCGAACGCCCCCAGACTTGTAGTTTCTCAGGAACCTTCGATCAAGATCCTTCATTGGATCGAAAGGCATCCCAAGCTTCTTCGATCCATGCCTTATTTCTAAGAATGCACTTTTTCCATTTACTGTTTTTATCTTTTGATTTCATCCTCTCTTTTGATTGTTGATCCTTACTTCTTCTAAGATTTAATTAACATTAAAAAACCACAAAAAACATTAGGTTTAGCCTTTTATATTAAATTAATTTTGTCAACTAATTAATTAATTATTTTAATAGTTTCTTTAAAAAAACTAAAATTGAATAGACTTAGGATTTTTAATTCAATTTCTTTTCATAACAAAAACAAGCAAAAAACTGCTTTCACTTAGGATTTTAGACGTATTTTCAATTCATGCTCGCGTTTATTTACTTTCATATTTTTTTTATTATTGTAACTATGTCCGGTTTGTAATAGCTTAATTAGGGTTTTATTTTCCGCATTTTACATTTTCAGTCAGATATAATTGTAATTACCCCAAAGCCTTGTAATAGTTTTAGGTTTTACTTTTTTCACTATATTATATGCCTGTATATAAACTGCTAGTAAATTAGGCATGTATGGAAAGAACTAATCAATTAATCTTATATCACTAACATCAAGATAAAAATACCTGAAAAAGCACATTATTGCACGCTTGCACCCCTAGGGTATTTCCCACTTTGTTTGCCTTTGGAAATGGTCATGTCCCTCGAACGTAGGGATACTCTTAGCAAAGTCCCTCAGTTTAAAAGTCATCATAAAGATCATAGTCCCTTAATGTCCCTCGAGTTGCCTACGAGAAATGATCTTGTCCCTCGAGTTGCCTACGAGAAATGATCTTTTCCGTAGATGTTGCCTACATGATGACAGTCCCTTCGAATTGTTAAGGTATCTCTACATGTTGCCTTCAATGACCATAAACGTCCCTTTCGATAGTCCCTCAACATCCAACGATAGGGCTCCCTACTCACTAATAGTAGGATAACACTATCTAAAGGAAAGGAGGAAAAGAATGCCTTTTTCGAGTAGGTAGATAGTTGTTAAGTACTTGCTCAAATCTGATTCCTTTTTACACTTACACACTTTCAAAATTCTTTTCAAAAACGCTTTATCACACTCTTAAGGACTGATACAAGAGTTATCATAAAGCAAACAAAAACTTTCAAAACACACAAACACGAAAACAATTTTAAAAAATGAGCAAGTACCTAAGAGCCCGTGGAAAACCACAGATGGAAAGGGTGCTAACACCTTCCCTTTCCATAATCTACCCCCGTTAGAAAAATCTCGAAAAAGGTCTTTTTCTGTTCTTTTCACCCATTCCTTTGTTGGATAAAAGAAAATTTGGTGGCGACTCTTGCTTACCGCGACATTTGCAAAAACAAAACACAAACCACTACAACAGTCGGTTCTGCCACCGTATCACACAAACGATGTGTCCAAACCTCTTCCTGAAGTCCTTAGGAACACATCTAACCCAAGAACCAGAAGATTTGATGCCTGAAACTCGTGCTTCAAACTCCACATGTTTGCATTTTTTTCCTTGTATTCAATCTTAAATTCCATGCATTACTACTTTATTTGATGAGGTCAAATGTATTCAGGATATGATTTAGGACGAGTTTGACGTATCACATGCAAGCTTGAATGTAAGAATCTTTATATGCCATTTTTAAGGCATGGAAATACGTTTGCTTCAGATCTCTCTTTACAGGCACACTCAAGAGAAAAAAACCCCACCATCAAATTTGTTTCCAACTTTTCAATTTTCTTGTTTTTATTATTTTTACTTTTGCTTAATTAATTTAATTACTTTTTTTAATTAAAATCAAAAGACCATAAAAATCAGAATAAATCATTAAAAATTAGATTTAGGTTTTTTTAATTAATTTAATTTTTGACCAATAAAAATTTGTTTTAATTAAATTAAATTTGTTTTTATTTCACAATTAATTTGTAAATTACTTAAAATTCAGTTAAATATTATTATCACTTTAATTATTTTTCATAAATAAAAACATCAAAAAATATTTTCCTAACACTTAGAAATTTTCTTTAGGTTTTAAATACCTTCTTCTAATTTCTTTTCTCTTTGCTATTTAAATTCTAGAAAATAAATGTATAGGTCACACGGTTGATTTTGTAATAGCTTAGTTTATTTTTCCGCATTTTTCTTTATTATGTAACTGCTCATGGGATGTAATAGCCTAGGTTTATTTCCCCGCACTTTACTTTCCGCACCTATGTATGTATATATGTATGTATATATAATTGAATACTAATTAGGTATGTATGGAAAGATTTAAAATCAATCGTTAGATAACCCAAATCAAGACAAATTAACAAAAAAAAAATCACTTTTCACACACGTACATCTATGGTAACCTCCCTTGTTGCCTTCGGAAAATACAGTCATGTCCCTCAAACATAGGGATAGCATTAGCAAAGACCCTCGGTTAAAAATCATCATAAAGATCATAGTCCCTCGATGACCCATCGATGTTGCCTTCGGTAAATGATCTTGTCCCTTGATGTTGCCTACGAATACATGATGATAGTACCTTCGAATTGCTAAAGGTATCCTAATATGTTGCCTTTATGATTGTACAATGACCCTCTCCTATCCCTCAAACATCCAACGATAGGGCTTCCTATTAACTAATGGCAGGATAACACTATCTAAAGGAAAAGGAAAATAACACGAAAGACTTTTGAGTAGGTAGATAGTTCTTAATCGCTTGCTCATGAACATTTCAAAAATATTTTTCACAAACACTTTTCTGAAATATTTTCAAAAAAAACACTTTGTATGCGTTCTCAACTGATACGAAAATCATTACAAAGTTGTCAAACTTAGTCATTTTCAAAATATTTTCAAACATACACATTCACAAAGCATTTTAAAAAGTGAGCTAGCGATTAAGAGCTTGTAGATAACTACGGATGAAAAGGGTGCTAACACCTTCCCTTTTCATAACCTACCCCCCTTACTCAGAAAAATTATCAAAGGTCTTTCCTTTTCTTTTCACCATTTCCTTTATTGGATGAAAGAAAAGTCGGTGGCGACTCTTGCTATCTTCAACATTTGTGATAAAACGCAGAAACCAAGTCAGTTCTCCCAACGAATTACAGAACTGGTGACTCTATTGAGGAACGCTAAAAGTAGGGTTACCTTAAGAGCTAGATCACCTTTATTGCTTTACTTGTTTGCCTTGTATGCTTTATATTTCTTGATATGCTTGGTATAGAGGTAGAAATGTTGAGACTAAGCCATTGGATTGACTTGACTCGCACAGATCAAAATAAAATTGCCACTGCGCTTTATTGTTTCCAAAGGAATGGGAAAAGAGCGAATAACCCAAAAAGAGGGGGAGAGAATCTAATTTCAGGGTTTGGTTATGCAAAGGGGAGGTATTAGCACCCTAAACATCTATGATACTCCGCAGGAACCTCTTTGAGAATCTGTGTATTTTGGCTATAAGAGTTGTACAAAAATAGATGGTGGAGATGAGAAAATAACTATTTTTTATAATTTTTGCACCCGCCCCGGTTGAGAACCTTTAGTGCCTACGTACCATCTTCCGTACAATAGGGGATCAGATTACTCATAGTTCACCTTTAAAAAAATTTAGAACACAAGTGTGTTGGTTAATTTTAGGAGACGAGACATCATCGCCTTATCCATATGGAAGAACATACTTACTACCAACAATTATGAGAAAGGAGAATTTGTGTCATCTCAAAGTGGAGGATATGGCTTGGATTTTAAAATCAACAAAGCCTCGCTCAATACCCAAGTGGAAAATATCTCTCTTCACTACATATCATAGAAGTATAGTATCTCGCATCACTACAAGGATTAACAATAGTCTAATCTTTTGAGAAACTTTTAAAGCCAAAAAGCCAAAGTGGAAAAATAGTTTGAATGAGATTGATTGACTTTTAGTCTTCTCACCTAAATGTCAAGGTATTATTAAGTTAACTAAAGTTTGATTAGGAAAATGTTTTGAAAATGCATGGACCTAAGTCCAAGTTTATTGTGAAAACAATTCAAGTTTAGAAACAAGAATACTTTTCAAAAGGAGGGAGGAGATTTTTGAAATTAAAGAAGTTTGGAGGAAATGAAGGCACTATCCTAAAGCATAAGGTAAAAGTTAAGGAAAAGAATAGTCTAACCAACAAGAAGCCAACACTTGACATAAGGAGTCAATGTAGAATTCTCATCCTTTGGATTGAAACCAAATAAGCAAAGATGATAAACCTCTTAAGAAGACTAAACTTCAATTGCATTAAGTCTTCACAAAAATTGGGCAAAGTAACTATTGTATACAGATGAATTCTAGATCACGGACAAAGCATGTAATCACAATAACCTGCACACAAATTAAACAAACAACCCAATGTCTTGGAGTAAACCCCAAGAACTCCAGACAAGATAACAATTGAGTTCACAAGGTCTCAAGATAGGTCAAGGTCTCTAATCCTAAGTCCAAGAAGTCCACAACCTCCATAATTCCAAGAATAGTAACCAAGTAGTCCAAATAACATTAAAGCTTTTTATTGTTCAAGTTGGTTATTAAGTATCTTCAAAAACAAAATGAAAAACTCAAGGGAGAAATATAAAAATGACATAAAAGTAAATGCTCAAATGAGCAAAGATGAAAATAGCATGAAATGTAAATGCTAAAATAAATATGCTTAAAGTAAAAGCATGAAGTAAAAGAACAAAATAAAGTCAATTGCTATAAATTAGAGGTTAGTTGAATAACCATCTTGGAACTTGCATTTGAAACTCATTAGAGTATTGATAAAACCAAAGCCTCTCAACAATAAGTTTCATTTGCTTTTTGTCAAGTATATCATTCATTTAAAATTCTCAAGGCAACCATAAATGATCAACGATGTTTAAGTGATTCACTTTGACTAAAGCTTATAAAGATTCATTAGAGGATTGATAAGACCAAAACCTCCTAATAATAAATCTCAAGGTTATTGGATCAAAGGATTCAAATTAACATACTTTGTCTTACAAACATGGGTTTGGGCCATGAATGATTATTTCTTGAATCGGGACAAAATTTAGCACTATGTTAAGCAATCATAAGTGGACTTATATAGAAGTCGCACCTATTTTGAGGTCGGTCAATAGAAATTTATGTGTCATATGTTTGGAGAGATGATATGTATATCATCCTCTAACAACATGTGACACAATAAGAAGTGAATAAAATGAAGAGGGATGGGATAAGAATCAAACCACATTTGAACCAAAAATTTAATCAAGCTATCATTAAAATCAATCATCCATTTTGGAGGAGTTAAAATCAACACCCAAGATCCAATGATGTTAATGAAGCTCATGATCAAAATCTCATAGTTCAAGATCAGCCAGAATGTATACAAAAAAAATGTATTTAAAAATAAAGAAAAGATTTTTTAAAATAGTTTTAAATGGAAATAAAAGGGAAAAAACTAGTAACCATATTCAAAACAATCAAGAAAAATTTAATGAGAGCATAGAAAAATATGAAATGAGCTCAAATATTTTTATAAAAATTTTGGTAATTTTTAAAATCAGAAACTATTTTTAAAATTAAAAGAAATAGGAAAAATAAACCAAAAATTGTGAAAAATAGTAAAGTCGGAAATAAAAATAAAATGAGGTCACCAATATTTGTCAAGAGGTCATTGGATCCTTCCATTTTTTTTCAGAATTTAAAAATTAAGAAAATTATTTTTAAACATTTAAAACAATTCAAATAAAGTGAAAACATTTTAAAAATATAAAAACATAAAATAAAATTGTGAAAAATTAATAATCGGGAAGAGAAAAATCAAAACTATTTTTAAGAATTTTTTCAGATTTTTTGAAGTTAAAATTATTTTTTTTTATGAATTTTTTAAGTTTAAAACAAATAAAATATAAAATCAGAAAATAAAATAAAAACCAAAAAGATGTAGACCATTGGATCAATATCAAAATGCGTTAGTAATCAAATCCAAGGGATCTGGTGCATTGTGCATATCATGGACATTAGTGCTTAAAGCACTGAATCAATTATTAAAATCAGAATTTAAAAAAACAAATGGCACGATATCATTGGTTGAGAGATGACACATTGGTCATCTTCAACCTCCAGCCACGTGAATTGTAGGTCTCTGAAATGGAAAAATTAGATCTCGAGACTGGTACCATTCACTTGGTCTCTTCAAGAAGATTCCAATGGTACCCTCGAGAAGAATTTATGTAAGGTGTAGCTCAGTCATTTTGGAAGGAATGATTTGAAAAGGGATTTGAAAATTCATGGCTAAAACTCACTTCCAGTTGAAAATAAATGTTGTGACTAGAATCAGAATGATGAGAGCTTCAATACAGTACCAAAGTTTTAGAGAATTGATGAAGGAATCTACCTATTGAAGTTCAAATTCATAGCTCTGGAACTTGACTTGTCTAGCACGATTTAGGAAGTCTTAGAGCTTGGTTCTTCTTCTGTTAGCTTCGGTGAAGTTACGGGATGAAGAACTGACAAAGAAAATGGATTGATGAAAGCTAGAAAACCAAATTCGAAGTTGCGGAAAAGTGGCTTCAAGAGAAAGTTTGACAGGGTGATTCTAGCTCTCTAAGCTTGAGAAAATGAATAAGGTATGACCCTCTATTTATAGGGAAACTAATGGAATGCTTAAATGTGTCAAATGATGAAGTTTGGAGGGAATCGTGTGAAGTTGCAAACATGAAAAGTGTGACTTCTATTTTTCTAAAACTCAACCAAAGTTTGTGTTTCAATGTGTTAATCATTTCTCGAAGTTCATTAAACATGATTAGAAGTAAAAACATGCAAAAAAATTGTGTTTAGAGGCCAAATCAAGGATTTCAAATTCTGACTTTGGAGGCAACTTCAGTTTCAAGGTACCATCTTTGAATCAATGGTGTGCACGATTTAGGGAACCTTAGGACTTGATTATTGATGCATTGGAAAGATGAGATCACAAACTCTACAATGTGCAAAGAATGGAATTAAATGGATGCTTGAGCTGAAAGTTGTGATGAGTCAAAGTTGAGAAAAAGATGTTGACTTTTTGTACTTAGAAAAATTCTAAGTTTTTTTCTTCAAAATGAACTATAATGTTTTGCATCCAAACATGGCCTTCCACTTAAAATTTGCTCTTTACCAAAAAAAGGTGGCATGAAGTAGACCTCTTTAATGATATTTTTTAGACTTGAACCATTTAAAAACTCCAAAAATTGAGAAAGTTATGACTTGGTGAAGTTGGTGAAAATTTATGAGATGACCTATAATCTTTTGCATACTTAGGGCATATTCCATCCATTTACAAGCTTGGCACATAAAATAAGAGTTGAAGTTCAAATATCTAAGATGATTGTGGGGGAAAAAGTGGGCTTAAGGAGATCAAAATTGACCAAGTTATGATCTTTTGAAGTCACATAAGGGAGTTTGATGGCCTATCTAGAGGACTCATAATCTTTCTTCATCATTAGGTATCCTCCATACAAAATTTTCTTGAAACTTTTGGAGTGATTTATTGATAACCCTTTTAAGAGAATCATGTTTTTGGAATCACTCAAAAATACCAAAAGATGAGCAAGATATAGCCTTTAGAAGTTCGAAACCCTTGCTCCTAGAGCAACAAAATGCCTTGGAAAACCTTTTCAATTTTGACAAACCTTCTTGCACAAATACTTTTGTCATGTAAATATAAGTTGTTGAGGATGATAATGAGAAGCCATGGAAACCATAACCACTTCCAAATATTGAGAATTGAGGGAGATATGCACTTGTGATCAAGAAATCAAAGACTTGTCCAATTAGGTCAAACTACTCCAATCAACCCTTGCATCTTTGGACTATCTTTGACAACTTGAGGAATGATGGCTCATAATATACTTTTCATGATATTACTTCAAAACATATTCAACTATGAAGCTTGAATCTCAATGAAGCTTTATTGAAGAAGGCATGGAAATAAACTCGTGAACCTATAGATCAACTTGATGGAATGTGTTATGATTTCACTTATAATATCATCAATTAGGGAAAAAATTCATTGTATTTATTAGTTAAAAATTAACCAATACAAAACATAGATGATCAAAAAATACAAGTCAAGGTGCTTGGTGATTCCCCATGACCAAAGATAAATATAAGGAGAAGAACCAAACCCTAGCGTGATCTTGTTGTTATTGAGTTGATATGATATGATAGAGGAATATTAGGGGGGGGGGGGGGAATTGGGGTACAACAGCTACCCTTATTTAAGTGTCTTCTATCCAGAGATGTGAAGGTTAAAATCTTCGTGTCGAAGCGATTGAAGATACTTAAATATTAAAAAATCCCTATTGTTTTTCCCTAAGATGCCATGCAATGCTTATGATTATGAATGCAAATGAACAAATACAAAAATGACACAAGACTCCACTGGGAATGTAGAAAATAAAAACAGGATCAAAAGAAAAACCCGACCAGGAAAATAAATCACTGGTGAACAAGAGACCCAACTCTATTGGGGTAAAGACCAAAGAGGAGATAAGGCGTCATTAACTCAAATATTGTGGAGAGAAAGTAAAGGATAACCGTGATCGACAGATGATTGTGAACTATCCACTCACTGAGGAGATAAAAAAAAAGCAACGTCGACCTACCGGAAAAAGAAATGGTAAGATAATACCGGTATATACCAATATTAGGGTAGGTAATAAACAATTAGCACCAATATTCACGACTAGGAACAAAATAATTTCTTCAGAGTAATGCGAATCTCAATGACGAACTATCTCCCATAATGACGAGACTACAATCTTTCGGAAAAAGATATAAACAAAGAACTATCTCCCATAATGACAAGGCTACCATTCATTGGAGTAACAAATCTCAACAACGAACTACCTTCCATAATGACAAGGCTACCATTCATTGGAGTAACAAATCTCAACAATGAACTACCTTCCATAATGACAAGGCTACCATTGATTATAGTAACAAATATCAACAACAAACTACCTTCCATAATGACAAGGCTATCTTTTATTGGAGTAACAAATCTCAACAACAAACTACCTTCCATAATGACAAGGCTACCATTCATTGGAGTAACAAACCTCAACAAAGAACTACCTTCCATAATAACAAGGCTACCATTCATTGGAGTGACAAATCTCAACAACGAACTACCTTCCATAATGACAAGGCTACCATTCATTGGAGTAGCAAATCTCAACAACGAACTACCTTCCATAATGACAAGGATACCATTCATTGGAGTAACAAATCTTAATCTTCTCTGGGAACTGACAGACTTACTGGGGAAGTACATGTTGCTCAAATAAAGAGACCTGCCACTTGCTGTTACGAGAAGGAATTGCAATAACGATTTCCTGGGAAAATAAATAGTACTTCCTGGGGAAATGTCAATATATTCCTATTGAGGAGATAAAGTCTTCTTGTGGAAAAATAAATGCACATTCTCAAACCATGCTTAAAGCTTGCAGAAATCAAAATAATAATATTGCTGGGGACCATAGATTCAATCCAGAAATAAACTGGAATGAATCAGTCAATAAAAATAACACCTCGTGAGAAATAAACTCAAGAGGGAACCACTTTCTATCCATACAAAGAGTTGTACGGGAAGGATAAAGAAAAAATCTTCCATGAGGGATAACTTAGTGGGGAAATTGAAAGAATATACACTTTCTGCCTAAGGTTGACATTCTATTGGAGAGAGGATAACACAACTCTGCAAAACAGGGTAACATGCCAACAAGATATTAATGAATGCAAATGAGAAATGATTTTATAAATTTAACTATGCATGATGTATGTATAAATGTGTGAATGTCATCATATATACGTTGACAAAACAGACATATAACACTGGGGATAACCATACAAAACCAACTTGGGTAAAGTCAATACTCGGATAAATCACATCCAAGATGAAAATTTCATAAGAAAGTAAGCACCAACTGAGGGATCAGATTCCTATCTCGCGGCTTAACTTCACTGGGAATGAAGATAATCCGAAAATAATCAAATCATAACAAAAAATCAGTACAGATACAGGGATATAACATCCTCCTCCAAGCTTCATCGGGGAGTATCACACAGACTTCAATGGGGAAAACAAATGTTTCTATGTATGTATTTCTACTAGGGATTGCAATACTGATTTTAATAGGGTAAATTAAAACCACATCATCGAGATATCAACTGAAGATTTCGTACTGACTTCATTGGGGAGGGAAACACTACATCGTCGAGGGGACCCAAGATACATTCTTCAATACTAAAAGTGATTATTAAACCAACTTCTTTGGGGAGAAATTATGAAACCTCGTGGGGGTAGCAATTTTCAGAGAGACCCGTTATCTCGACTTTTCTTGGAGATTTAAGAAGTCAAACAATACAACAAGAAATCAAAATTATGGGGATTTTAAATCAAACCCAACACTTGGCAGGAGACAACCCAAAAAGTTGACAACTGTTTTAACACTTCTTAGAGAAGATATTTCCCTTGTCTGGTTGCCTGGGAAACAAATAACAACCATAATTCTAACACGACAAAGGGGGGATGTTTTGAAAATAATTCCATCTCAACACACAAAGGGGAAGAGCCTGTCGTCATGTTAGTGAAGTCCTTATTGGGGAATCTGGGATAGAAACTTCATATCATGCAAACCCGAAATTAAAACGAACCAAGACCTGACTGGGGAAAATAGGATCACAAACCAAACACCGCACCGCACCACACATCAATTGGTATCATCTTCAATTATCTGAGAAGCACAAGAAGATCATACTCATACCAGCAAAAGTGACCTAGGAGCCTTCTTGGGGAATTCATACTTCCAAAATTTCAGAGTTCGTCCATCCTTGGAGTCACTATTTTTGTTCTCCTAGAGTCACAAAATCTAAAGCAAGAAGTAATTTGTAAATTCTTTTCAAAAAAACAATTTTGTTATTTAATATGTTTGCTTTGAAAATTACTATCAATAATAAATGGAGTCTCTGTAAGCAGAATAAAATAAGAATCGTGAAGAATAGGATAAAAGCTCAAGCTTTATTAATAGGATGGTAGTCTGCGAAAGGCGAGACTCCATAGAAGATTACAAAGTTTGGAAAATGGTAATATATATTGGAAAAGATACATTGAAATACAATGACCACTATTCTCCCTAACAACTTTGAATTCCTTAGAAGCGACTTCGGTTGAAGAATGGTGAGGATCCAAGAAGATTGTTGCTTCAATGATCAAGTCTTGCCAGATGCAGTTACTTGCAAGAAAATCCCTACCTTTTGCCTAGATTTCCCTCGAGGGTTTTCAACCTACCAGGAAAAATTTATTTTGTTTATATCTCTAATTTTCTCCTAGATATCCTTTTCAGGTTTTCGACCTACAGAGAAGCTCCTTTTTACCTAAGTCTCCCTTTCGAGTTTTCGTCTTAGCGAGTTGTTCTTTTATCTATTTAGGCGAATTATTTCTTGACTGCATCAATATTCAAAGGACGTGGGAACTCCTCACCATCCATTGTTTCAAGAATCAATACACCTCCAGAGAAGGCTTTCCTGACAACATATGGGCCTTCAAAATTGGGAGTCCACTTGCCCCTAGAATCAGCGTTAAAAGACATGATCTTCCTGAGCACGAGGTCGCCTTCTCTAAATTCATGAGGTTTGACCTTCTTATCAAGAGCTTTCTTCATTATCTTATGGTATAACTGACCATGACAGAAGGCCGTCATTCTCTTATCTTCAATCAAATTCAACTAGTTAAACCTATTCTTGACCCATTCAGCCTCTGACGACTTGGTTTCCATTATCACGCGTAAAGAGGGAATCTCCACCTCAACGGGGAACACTACTTCCATTCCATACACAAGAGAGAATGAGGTTGCCCCTGTTAAAGTGCAGACAGATGTTCGATACCCATGCAGAGCAAAAGGGAGCATCTCATGCCAATCTTTATAAGTAACAACCATTTTCTGGATTATCTTCTTGATGTTCTTATTAGCAGCTTCAATAGCCTCATTCATCTTTGGCCTGTAGGGAGATGAATTGTGGTGGACAATCTTGAATTCTTCAAAAAGTTCTATCATCATTTTATTATTCAGATTTGAGCCGTTGTCAGTAATAATCCTGCTTGGCACACTATACTGACATATGAGAATGTTCGTGATAAAGCGCACTACCACCTACTTAGTGACATTAGCATATGAATATTCTTCCACCCATTTGATGAAGTAATCAATCGCTACCAAAATGAAACGGTGTCCATTCGACGCCTTAGGTTCAATCATTCCAATCATGTCAATACCCCACTTAGAGAAAGGCCACGGGGAAGAAATAACATTGAGGAGTGTCTGAGGCACATGAATTTTATCAACGTAAATCTGGAACTTATGGCACTTTTTCGCAAACTTATAACAGTCAGATTCCATTTTCAGCCAATAATAACCTTCCCTAAGCATCTTCTTTTCCATTGAATGTCTATTGGCATGGGTACCAAAGGAACCTTCATGGACTTCAAGCATCAATAAGTCTACTTCGTGTCTATCCACGCATCTGAACAAGACGGTGTCATAATTTCTTTTGTATAGTACATCTTCATTGAGGAAGAAGATACCTGTCAACCTTCTCAATGTCTTTCTATCTTTATTTTGTGCACCACCCGGGTATTCCTGAGTTTGTAGAAAATGCTTGATATCATAATACCAATGTTTTTCATCTTCTACTCCCTATGCTGCGAACACATGATCTGGTCTATCCAAACGTCACATTGTGATATAAGGCACATCGTTCTAAGTGTTCACTTGATACATAGAAGCTACAGTTTCCAAAGCATCTGACATCTAATTTCCATCCCTAGGAATATAATTGTAATACAGTGGGAGAACTGACTTGGGTATTTTGTGTTTGATCGTAAATTTTGCGGATAGCAAGAGTCGCCACCGAATTTTCTTTTATCCAATAAAGGAAAGGGTGAAAACAATAGGAAAGAACTTTTTAAAATTTTCTTGGATTCGTCTGGTAGGTTATGAAAAGGGAAGGTGTTAGCACCCTTTTCATCCGTAGTTACCTACAGGATCTTAGTTGCTAGCTCACTTTGAAATCCTTTGTAAATGTGCTTGTAATTTGTTTGGAAAGTATTTTTGAAAAGTTCCTTCATTTTGGAGAACTTTCTAATGTTTCTCGTTTCGAAAAAAAATTATACAAAGCATTGACTTTTGAAAATATTTCATGAAGGTGTTGGTGTATTTTGAAAAGATATTTTGTTTTGAAATGTTTGTGAGAAAGTAACTACGAGCATTCTACCGACTCAAAAGAAAGTCTTTGTTCTTTTCCTCCTCATTTAGATAGTATTATCTTACCATTAGTTAATAAGAAACCTTATCATTGGATGTGAAGGGACAAGCGTAGGTCATCGTACAGTCATAGAAGGCAACATTGTAGGATACCTTAGCAATTTGTCGTAAGGGACTAAGGTTGTTTTACCGAAGGCAACATCAAAGGGTCATCGAGGGACTAAGATCTTGTAATCGAAGGTCTTTGCTAAAGTATCCCACGTTCGAGGGACTTGACTGTTTTATCCGAGGCAATAAGTGTGGGTTACCCTAGAGGTGCAAGTGTGTAAAGTGTTTTTTGTTTTCATGCATTTGTCTTGATTAGGGTTGTCTAGTATTGATTTTAAATCTTGTCATACAAATCCTAATTACTAGCAATAATATGGAATGCGATAAATTACGGAATTTAAATGTCCTACGTTATTACAATACTTTCGGGGATGGGGGATACGAATTTAAAAATGGGGATGACAAGTAAAAATAAATCCTAATTACTATTACAAGGCTTTGACAATTACATAATTCATAATGTAAAAATGCGTAAGAAAATGTAAAGTGAAAAGAAATTGATTTTTTAGGGTTTTTTTGATAGAATAGGTTTGTAGTTTCAATTACTTGAAGAAAAACCTAGGTCTAAGTTAACTTAAAAAGAAAAATAATTATTTAGAAAAATGTTTTTGATGCTTTTATTTAGAAAAACGGTTTTACGGTATTAGGTCATCTCCAAGCAATATATCCAAAGTAAACTTTAAAAAAACTCAAAATTAGGAAACTTGATGTCTGAACTGACACGGGCCGTGTCAGTGGACACGGGAACCCATATCAGGACCTGTTCCTGGATTTTGCGCATGTTTTTCTGTCCAGCTAAAATGACACGGGCCGTGTCGTGTGACACGGGCACCCGTGACAACCCTTGCCCTGCCTATTTTTTCCACGTGTCTGAACCAGTTCAGTTGACACGGGCACCCGTGTCAGCACCTGGCCTGAATTTTTATTAAGTTTTTAACCCAACTTAGATGACACATGCCGTGTATTGTGACACAGGCACCCGTGTCAACCCCTGGCCTGGATTTTTGTTAAGTTCTCTCTTTGATTTGTCTTGTTGTATCCTTTTAAACGCAAAAGCAGATGATGTATGGATAAAGATATCACAGTTTGAGAAATTTTACCTCTTGAAGCGAAAACTTTAGAACACGTACGGATGATTCCGGGTGCGAAGTGGTGATTGATCGAGCTCCTTTGGACCTTTTTGAACTTGTTCCAATCCTCCCTTTGTGCTGAGAGTAGCTGAATCACTCCAACCAAATCAAGTTGCAAAGTACCGTTTTAAGTTAATAAGATGGTGATAATAGTGTTACAAAAGTTGTTCTTATGTTTGAACAACTGCTATATGATGTATATGAAGTATTTGGATGGTTTGTTTGGGAAAAACTTGCAAGGTGTGAGAGGTTCAAAGATTTGGACTTTAAAGCTCAAAAGTGGAGGTTTTATGGACAATTCTGGTTTTGTGAGAGTATATGAGTTTTGAGGGCTTGTTCATGTCCTTTATATTACAAAATGATCTCTCTATTTATAGGCAAGAGGTTTTAAGACAAGGGTTGATCAGATTTTCCAAGATAACATGTTATGGCTAGGTTGGATTGTACATGAAGCAAGCTTGAAGATCATAGTTTCAATGCTTTGTACTTTTATTCATAGAGTTGTTGGACACTTTAAGCATGCTTGTCTGATTTTTTGTGTGGGGTGGGTGTAGAAGGAACAAGTTAGAGGCTTAAGAAGAGTTGACTTTGTGATTAAAGCTACTTTGCAAGAATGGCAATGTTATCTTTGTGCCAAAAATGGAAAGATCACTTGGACAATGATTAAATCAAATGGACCATATCTCAAAAGTTTGTGTAAACATTAAATTATGGTGATATTTTCAAGTTAGAAGGCCTGCAATACAAGATTATGCAGCCATAGCGTGTAGATTGGATTATGTGTTCTTCACCAAAATGGTTTGTAATTCAAGAATGGATGCCCAACTTCATGCCTTTGGATCTCCTAGCTCAAGTATAATAAACTCATTATCTTTTATGTTTTGGAAAGCTTGAAACATTGTCTACAACTTTCATGTTGACCACTTTGGCTAAATCAAATTGGAAATTGATAAAAATTGGCCAAGAAGTTGAGATGAAAATTGACTAAGTGTTAGATAAAAATGTCATGACTTCATGGGCTTATATCTTCAAATCTAAGCATTTTTTGGACATCAACCCTCTAATATAAAGTTTTATAATTCATCAAGATCTATAACTTTCATGTTGAAATTTTTCTTTGAATCATCTTGCATCTTGGTGAAACAATGTTAAGAAGTAATGAAATGATCAAGTGTAAAAACACTTAGAAAATTTCCAAGTATTGGAAATTTTGAGTTTTTGTTGAATTTCTTGATTCTTGATGATCAAGTTTGATATTTTTTAAGGTCTTGATGAATTCTGATCTTTGAAATTTAATATTGACAAAAAAGTCAAAGTTTAACTTTTTGTGTATCGGTTGACTTTTCGTCAGTTGGTCTAAATTTCAACTATCAAACCTTTGATCCTGAGAACTGATTCGAGCCATGAAATTAGGTTAACATGATGTATTTGAGTCCTTGAAACTATGTTTCAAGTCATTAGGTCATGTATTAGGTCAAAAGTCAATGATCAGTCACTCTCAGTTAAAACCCTAATTTGGAGTCTCAGTGCTTAGGAGATGATCTGACTTAGTCAACACTTGTGCAAGCTTGAGTCATTGAAGTGTTTTTGTGATAAAAGTCTTGAGAAAAGAGAGGGAAAATTTTGGGGTACAACAGCTGCCCCTGTTCAATCTTCTTAAACCTGAAGAGTTAGATTGGCATGTTCGCCATTCGTAACTTGAAGGTGGAAGATGATTGAACACTAAAGTGCCCAGAAATTTGCAATTGTTGGTGCACGAATTTATGTTGTTAGTCGATCGTATCGGGAATGGGATTAACGATGACATTTGAAGAGGTGATAAAAGTTATCAGAGATGGGCTTATAGATTCCATCCAAAGAAATTGTCGATAGAGATTGATATAAGTATCAGAATAAATCTTAGGATCTATTTAACTGAAACAACAAAAGTCTATATTTGTCTTTGACTGGATAAGAATCAGAATAAATCTTAGGGTCGATTTAACTAGACCAGAGAGAGTGCCTACTGGAAAAAATCAGGATAAATCACTGGTCGATTTAAATTGAACCATCAGAGGTCTAAAATGGCCTTTAACTGGATAACAAATCAGCATAAATCTTAGGATCGATTTAACCAAACCAGAGAAAGTGTCTACCAGAAACAAATCAGGATAAATCATTAGTCGATTTAAACTGAACCAACAGAGGTCTAAAATGGTATTTAACTGGATGTCAAATTAGCATAAATATTAGGATTGATTTAACTGAACCAGAGAAAGTGTCTACCAGAAACAAATCAGGATAAATCATTGCTCGATTTAAACTAAACTAGCAGAGGTCTAAAATGGTCTTTAACTGGATATGGAATCAGCATAAATCTTAGGATCGATTTAACTGAACCATAGAAAGTGTTTACCGAAAACAAATTAGGATAAATCATTGGTCGATTTAAACTGAACTAGCAGAGGTCTTGTGAAGGAAATGTTTGTTGTTGATGATACTCATTTGGTGACTGATCTTTTCTGAAAGGGTAAAGAGTTAGTTGTATGCAATGTCATGATGTATAAAATTCATTGCTTAATGATGTTCTCAAAATAAGTTAGATTGTGCTATATGTTTCGTATGCATATGTCATGATGTACAAATGTTATTGAAATGTGTGATACGGTGGGAGAACTGACTTGGGATTGCGTTTGTGTGTGCAAATGTTAGGTTTAGCAAGAGTCGCCACCGACTTTTTACTTTATCCTAAGGAAAGGTCAAAAAGCACAGGAAAGACCTTTGAGATGTTTTTGTGGGTTCGGGGGGTAGATTATGAAAAGGGAAGGTGCTAGCACCCTTTTCATCCATGGTTATCCATGGGCTCTTACTTACTTGTTTTTAGATCACTTGCCTTTGCTTTTCAATTGTTTGAAATGGTGCTTTGTGTGTGTGGTTTTGAAAATGTTTTGAAAAAGATGCCTTGTCTAGGCAACCTTTGTAATTATTCTTGTTTGAATATATACAAAGGTGTATGTCTTTTTGAAAAGATAATTCAGTGTTTTGAAAGTTGTTTTGAAATTGTTTTTGAAGTTGTGTTGTGATGTGTGTTTGAAAAATGGCAAGGATGTTTTTGCAAGTTTTTGATCAAGTAACTAAGAGTTATCTACCCTATTTTACTCAAAGATTTTCTTGTGTTTTAACCCTTCTAACAGTGTTGGTTCACCATTGTGTTTGATGAACAACCTTGCGTTAGGATGTTGAACGGGACGGGTGCGGGTCATCGTATGCAATCATTGAAGGCAACTTGTGAGACGCTCTAGCAATTTTGTAAGGGACGAGATCATTTTATCGAAGGCAACATCGAGGGTCATCGAGGGACTACGATCTTTGTTTATCGAAGGGGCATTTGGCTAGAGTGTCTCAACTCGAGGGACACGATTTCATTTTCCGAGGCAACAAGCGAGGTTACCCTAAGGGTGCATGTGTGCAAAGTGTGTTTTATTGCATGCATTTGTCTTTGATTTTTAGGTTGTCTACTTGTTGATTTTATCTTGCCATACACGCCTAATTACTAGCATTTGTACAAAGTAAATAAAATGCAGAAAGATAAAATCCTACGCTATTACAACCATATCGAAAGGCATAAAAAATATAAAGGAAAAAAAAGGTAAAAGTAAGAAAAATGAGTGTCTTTCGGCCCAGGCAGTAGCACCCTTCGACTTGCATTTTGTTGGCCTCCTTCGATTGGGGCTAACACCAATGAGGTCATGGCCTTCGATTAGGGGCTGACACCAGTGAGGTTCTGTCCTTCGATTGGCCTGGAAGTCAGTGTATGGCGAAGCCTTCTGGTTCTGCCTTGTTGCCTTGTTGTCTTCTTCGACTGGAGGTTGAAATAAATGAGGGAATGCCTTTCGACTGAGCCTGGAAGTCAGTGAAGGCATGCTTTTCGTTTGGTCCTAGAAGTCAACATGGTTTTCCTCCTGGTTATCTCTTTCGTTTGACCTGGAGAAAGAGGGTAGAAGCCAGAAGCTTCGTTTCCTATTTCCTGTTTCTTTCATTTAAAGCATTTAAATGGAAACATGGCCTGAGGCCATGCTAGTATTTGTCTTGCAAACAGTTTAATAATTAAAACTAGTTCAGGTAAACAGAAAGCAAAACGAAAGGATTAACTCTAAAAAACATGTTAAAAGGGGGGGAAACCAAAGGAACAATGGTATATACATGCTTGAAACGAACGAAAAGATTATTTACATGTTATGCCATGAAATGAAAGGTTCAAGGGTAAGAGTGACTTACCTTGATGGAGGCTTTGGGTTCTGGATTTGAAAGAGGGGGGGGGGGGGGGGGGGGGGGGGGGAAACAGTTGTGCTTGGAATGCTAGATTCGAAGGAAGGAAAGGAACAAGTCTTATGTTTCTTTCCAAACTGGATTCAAAGGATACTGAAGAGTACTTGTTCTTCAGAATCGAAGGAAGTAAGTATGTGATTCTGGGTTTGTTCTCACAAGTGTTGAAGGGACTTGAGAGATTTGTTGTGTTTTAGAAATTTTGGGTGATTCGTTCCTCTGGTCCAAAGATCCTCTTAAACATGTGTTGGAGCCTCTTATTTATAGGCAAAGTTGGCTGAAGCTTTTGGAGGGAAAACAAAATAATTTGAAAAATTTGAGTAAATTGTTCTTTGTAGCCTTCGAGGGACAGTGCTTGTATGCTATTTCGGTGCAAGAATGGGGCAGTGTTTCAAGACTGCTGTGCAGCAGTTTTGGCCAATGTATCATGCCTGAAATTGGAAGCAAGCATCTTTGAGTATTTCATCCTTTCATTTTGACCCTCCTTCGACCAGATTCTTCTTCCAAACATATTGTTCGACTTTCCTCCAACAAGTGTCCTTCGAACAAATCACCTTTGTGCATCATTTGAAGGGGCCATCAACCATGTGCTGAAGTTTGTCAAGGATGGAAATGCAGCATACTAAAGAGAAATGTTGTCCAGTCGAAGCTAGTATCGAAGAAAACATATTGCCAAATCGAAAGCTCATGCTCGAAGGAAGCATATTGCCCAATCGAAGCTTGGGTCGAAACAAACATAAAGGGAGTCATTGCCTTTTAGCGTGAGGGACGTTCCTGGCTTCTGAGTTGAAGGGCGCTTTTTTCAAGGGAAGCAAGAACTTAGTCACATCTTGTATGAAGATACTTCATGGATCAAACGAAGCTTGTATGAAGCAAAGTATGCAAGAGGCCCTTGGTGCAAGTGGATTTGAAGGATGCATAGAGATGGTTACTTTGTCCCATCGAAACATGTCCAAACGAAGCAAGCATGCAGGCAGCAAACTTGTCCAGTCGAAGCAGGCTTGTAGGCAGTAAACTTGTCCAAATCGAAGTAGGCTTTGCAGGCAGCACGCTTGGTGAATCGAAAAGGTTTCCTTACAGGGGGCATGTGTGGCCAACATGTCATGGCCTTTGATTGCAACCATGTAGGCAGCATACTTGTCCAATCAAAAGGCTGAATCGAAGGAGGTTTCAAATCCAAACGAAGGATGTACCTAAGTTGCATTCGAAGGAGGTTTCAAATCCAAACGAAGGATGTACCTAAACTGGCATTCGAAAGAGGCTTTCAGTTTAAAATGAAGGATGTAATCCAAGTTGCATTCGAAGGAGGTTTCAAATCCAAACGAAGGATGCACCTAAACTTGCATTCGAAGGAGGCTTAGAGTCAGTTGAAGGGTGCTGGATCGAAGGAGACCTATTTTCCTTCAAATTTGTCAAAATGTTATTTTTATCTGTTTTCTCCCTTTTTGACAGTTTCCTTTTAATTTTGGTACTGGAAAATTCCAAAGTACTTGTGCAAGCTTGAACCTTGAGAATCCTTGTGAGAAAGGCCTTGATAATTGAGAGGGCAAATTTAGGGGTACAACAGTTGCCCCTATTTAATTTTCTTAAACCTGAGGATATAGATTGGCTTTCGAGCCTTTCGTGATCCGAAGGTGGAAGATAATTGAACACTAGAGTGCCCAAAAATTTGCACTCGTATGGTGTAGTATCAGCATTGTGATGTCGGGAATGGGCTTACAGATTCCATTTGGAGATTGTTGGTAGGAGGATGGGCTTATAGATGCCATCTGCAGGGGTGTCGATCGCATAAGAGATTCCTTAGCGAGAACTTGCATACTTGTTGTTTGTAGAAGATTCCGCTGGGGAAATCTAACTTTGTTGAGATTTAGGAACTGTCTCGTGCCCACCGGGAGTATATCGCTGAGGTTATAGAACTCGTCCACACTATGATGTAGGGAAACATCTTCATCAAGATCTAGGAACTGTCTCGTGCTCAACGGAGTATACCGTTGAGGTTATAGAACTTGTCCACACTATGACGGAGGAAAACATCAAGATCTAGTAACTGACTCGTGCTCAATGGAGTATACCGTTGAGGTTATAGTACTCATCCACACTATGACGTAGGAGAACATCAAGATCTAGGAAATGACTCGTGCTCAATGGAGTATACCGTTGAGGTTATAGTACTCGTCCATACTATGACGTAGGGAAACATCTTCATCAATATCTAGGAATTGTCTCGTGCTCAATGGAGTATACCGTTGAGGTTATAGAACTTGTTCACACTATGACGGAGGAGAACATCAAGATCTAGGAACTGACTCGTGCTCAATGGAGTATACCATTGAGGTTATAATACTCGTCCACACTATGACGTAGGGAAACATCTTCATCAAGATCTAGGAACTGTCTCATGCTCAATGGAGTATACCGCTGAGGTTATAGAACTTTGTCCACACTATGACGGAGGAGAACATCAAGATCTAGGAACTGACTCGTGCTCAATACTGTTGAGGTTATAGTACTCGTCCAGGCTATGACATAGGGAAACATCTTCATCAAGATCTAGGAACTGTCTCGTGCTCAATGGAGTATACCGCTGAGGTTATAGAACTTGTCCACACTATGACGGAGGAGAACATCAAGATCTAGGAACTGACTCGTGCTCAATGGAGTATACCGTTGAGGTTATAGTACTCGTCCATACTATGACGTAGGGAAACATCTTCATCAAGATCTAGGAACTGTCTTGTGCTCAATGGATTATACCGCTGCGGTTATAGAACTTGTCCACACTATGACGGAGGAGAACATCAAGATCTAGGAACTGACTCGTGCTCAATACCGTTGAGGTTATAGTACTCGTCCATGCTATGATGTAGGGAAACATCTTCGTCAAGATCTAGGAACTGTCTCATGCTCAATGGAGTATACCGCTGAGGTTATAGAACTTGTCCACACTATAACGGAGGAGAACATCAAGATCTAGGAACTGACTCGTGCTCAATGGAGTATACCGTTGAGGTTATAGTACTCGTCCACACTATGACATAGGGAAACATCTTCATCAAGATCTAGGAACTGTCTCGTGCTCAATGGAGTATACCGTTGAGGCTATAGAACTTGTCCACACTATGACGGAGGAGAACATCAAGATCTAGGAACTGACTCGTGCTCAATGGAGTATACTGTTGAGGTTATAGTACTCGTCCACACTTCATAGTTACTAATGTGGAGAGGTGGTTTCCCTGTACGATCATGTCGAACCTCTTTTTGAGCTTTAGAAGTGAATCCCAACCCAAACTTGTCTAACTTGTATGGGATATCAGGAAGTTGTCCCCAAATGGTGCAACCTCCATCTTTAATAATAGCACGAGCATCTTTGAGAGAAGCCATCCTTGGTGTATCTTTAGAATCTTTTGGAGTGTCAGGAGTGGCTTTGGAAACAACAACCATTTGAGAAACCATTTCGAATGCTTAACAAGGGATCTCGATGAACTCTCCATCCATTTCAAAATATTTTAATGAATTCAAATGACTGATCATAAACTCTTCCTCTCCGCAGATTGTGACAATTTTCCCTTTGACTGAGTACTTCAGCTTTTGATGTAGTGTGGAGGTAATCGCACCTACCTCGTAAATCTATGGGTGTTCGAGTAAGCAAGAATAGGTCGGGCGGATATCTATCACATAGAATGTTGAGTTGAATACTTGAGATCCAACTTTGATAGGGAGATCAACCTCTCCATGGACCATTCTCTTTGATCCGTCAAAAACCCTTACTATGATATTACTGGGTTTCAACACCAGTCCATCACAGTCTAGTATATCCCAAGCTCCTTTAGGTAAGACATTGAGGGAGGATCCAATATCTACTAACACATGTTCCAGGGTGGTGCCTTTGCATTCAATGGGAACATGTAGAGCTTTGTTGTGATTCTTCCCCGCCGGAGTCAAATTTGCGTCTGAAAATCCCAAACCATTGTTAGCAATCAAGCTTGTTACACAGTTTTCAAATTGGTAGGCCGTAGTTTCTTATGGGACATGTACATTTTTTCAGGAATTTAAATAGGGCTTGGGCATGTGCCTCGGAGCATAGCAACAAAGACATCATGGAAATCTTCGAGGGTGTCTACCCCAACTGTTCCACTATCTTGTAGTCACTTTTTCGGATAATTTTTAGAATCTCCTCCATCTCTTGGGTAGATGGATCCTCAATGGTAATATCTTTTGTGGTCACCTCCATCCTGGCAAGCTCAATCATTTTTTCCTTTCCTCGAGTATCAGCCACAGGTTTAACAACAGTAATACAAATGGGTGTAGTAGTGGTTGTTAGAGGTAAGATCTACGGAGAGAAGATCCTCCCTGTCCTAGTAACTTTACTTGATCCAACAATGTTTATAATGTCAGCAGTTTCATCTTCAGCAATCCATTAATCTTGTTTGATACCATGGTAATACACTTCTGCCCTATAATTCCAGGGCACAGCCTTATCAGAAAAGTAGGGGACTGGCCCCGGTGTGGTGATAATTAGTGGCGTTATTCTTGGTTCAGTGGAAATCCTAATAGGACCTTTGGAGGTGATCCTAATAGGAGTGTCTGAGATAGTAATGATGGACACATCTTTAAACTCTTGAGATACACTTTGGGTCAAACTTTTCACATATGGCGTTTTCTCAAATAGAATTTCATGCCTATCCATCAGGTGTTGGACACCTTTCTTCAGCCATGTGCAACCATTAACTTGCACAACACAATGGTAACAGCCTTCAAGATAGCATGGAAATACACCGGCTTTCAACATATTCTTTTTAATGATCATTAAAGGAGTGGTTAAATCAATGACGGAGGAAACAAAAGAGGCATCTTCAATAGAATTCACACCCTTACCATGACTGGCCATCAGTGCGGTGATCACATTAGGAGTCGGTGGAGGGTCGAATTCAATTGTTTTATTATCAATCAGGTCTTGTATTTTGTTCTTTAATGCCCAGCAGTCATTGGTATCATGTCCGAGACTATTTGAATGGAAAGCATATTTTGCATTGAGATTATATTTCGGAGAAGTTGTGTTAGGATTAGAAGGGGGATCTCGTAGCGTTACCAAATCATCTTTCAATAGGTGTTGCAGAGATTGAGATAGTTGCATATTGATTCTAGTAAATTGTCTTCTCTGGGCATCCGGCCTTTGTTGATTGCTTTGTTGACACGGCCGTTGAGTTGGAGTTGGATTGGAAATCAATATTACCCCTACTGAATAATGACGGTCATTCTTATCACGGCTTCTTGATTCATATATAACATTAGTCTCTTTTATTCCAATAAATGGTTTTTTCACAGCATTGGAGGTGGAGGCCATGGGTATCTTCCCGCTTTTAATCCCGCTTTCAACCCTCTCGCCAGTTAAGATCAATTCCGTAAATCCGGATGATGAACTTCCAATCAGTAAGTTGAAGAAGGGACCAGTCAATGTTCCCGTAAACATATCTACCAATTATCTATCAGTTAAAGGCAGCTGCACTCTTCCATCCAGGTCTCTCCACTTTTGGGCGTACTCCTTAAAGCCCTCATTTGAACCCATAGTCATGCCTTGCAATTGCACTCAGGTCGGTGCCAAATCAGTATTATATTGGTATTTATGGTAAAAGGCAGCAGTCAGATCCTCCCATGTATGGATGTTCCCTTCAATTGGTAAAACCACTCCAACTGCATTCCAGAAAAACTTTCTTGAAAAAAGTTCACCCATGGTTTCCTATCGGCGGTATGCGGTTGGATCTTGTAGATGTATGATATTAGATGAAGCTTCTGACATGAGACACCGTCGTACTTGGAGAAGATAGGTATTTTGAATTTGTGGGGGATGACTACCCCAGGTACCAAACCCAAGTCTCCAAAGTCCAAGCCAAGCACAACTTGGATTTCTACAGCCTTTAGTCTGTCATCTAGCTGCTTGTATTTGTCATCGGTCAGTGGGTATTTCTCATCAGAATAATCATCGTCTTTAAAGATTTGATTTTTCCACCCCCAACATGGGTGTGTTGTACCCCAATTTTTTTCCCTAAGATTCCTTCATCATACCATATTGTTTCAATCACAACAAAATCACATTAGGGCTTTTGGTTCTTCTCCCTATCTTTAGCCTTGCTCTTCTGAGGAATTACCAAGCACCTTAACTTGTTTTCTTTTGTGATCATGGATATTTTGCTTTGATTTTCTCCCTAATTAACAAAATTAAATATTGGTTTGTCTTACTTGTTAATAATGTAGGTAAAGGAAATGAGGTTTAGCAAGTTGCTTCATGGGTTCATGAGTTTATTTCCATGCCCTAGTCAATAGCTTGAGAAATTCAAACCTCACCATTGAAGTTGTTTTGAAGTTGGTATGGAAGTGGTTTTGGTGGCCATGAGTCCTCATCATCATCCTCGACAATCTCTATTCACTAAGGAAGGATATTGACACAAAAAGTTTGTTCAAACTTGGCAAAGTTCCACCAAGCATTCTCTTGATCTATAGGCTAGGGTTTTTGACTTCAAAGGGGCATATCTTTCTCATCTTTTGGTATTTTTGAGTGATTACAAAAATATTCTTCTCTTCAAAGAGTTACCAACAAATCACTTGAAAAGTTCCAAGGAGTTTTCATGTGTAAGAAACTTGGTGAAGAGGAAAGATTACAAGTCATCCAGATGAATCCCCAATTCTCCCTATGTGACTTCAAATGGTCATAACTTAGTCAATTTTTATCACCTTGAGTCCATTATTTTTTCATGATGATCTTAAAGACGTGTAATGCATGCCTTCTTTTATGTGCAAAGTAAGAAAATGGATGGAAGTTGCCTTAAGAATGCAAAAGATTATAGGTCATTTCATGATTTTTGGCCAACTTCAACAAGTCATAACATGCTCAATTTTTGGATATTTTGAGTGGTTCAAATTGCAAAATGTCATTCAAGAGATCTACTTCATTCCATATTTTTGTTCAAGATCAAATTCTAAGTGGAAGGTCATGTTTGGATACAAGAGATTATAGGTCATTTTTAAAGAAGAACTTGAAATATTTCTAAGTATGGAAAGTCAACTATTTTTCTTCAACTTTGACTCCATGTAACTTTCAGCTCAAGCATCCATTTGATTCCATTCTTTTTCCATTGCAAATCTTGTTACCTCATCTTTCTAAAGCATCAAGAATTTTGCCCTAAGACCCCTTGAGGTGGAAATTCCATTGGATTGAACTTGGTAACTTGGAACTGAAGTTTCTCCATAAGTCAGAATTTGAAATTCATGTTTTGACCTTTAAACATCAAATTAGCACGCGTTTATGATCTAAACATGTTTAACCAAGTTGCCAAAGTGGATTAGAGCGTTGAAACGCAAGGATTAGATGAGTTTTGATGCAAATCAGATCACACTTTGCTCGTGCATCAGGTTCACACGATTTCCCTCCAAACTTCATCATTTCACACGCTTGAACATTCCATTTGATTCCCTATAAATAGAGGGTCATCCCCCATTCAATTTCCCAAGCTTAGATAGCCAGAATCACCCTGCCAAACTTGCTTCACAACTCAGAATTCAGCTACTTTGAATCCTATTCTCAAGCCTTTTTCAATCCATTTTTTCCATCAATTCACCTTCCTTGATCTTCCCTGAAGCTAACCATATAATTACATTCAAGAATCGTGCCCTACATTGCTCCATAGAAGTCCAGTTTCAGAACTATGCAACTCAACTTCAATAGGTAGATTCCTTCATCAATTCTTCAAAACTTTGGTATCATTGTGTTGCTCTCATTGCCCTGGTTCTAGTCGCAACACTTACTTTCATCTGGAAGCACGTTTTGACCATGAATTTTCAAATCCCTTTTCAAAACTTTCTTTCCAAATTGCTTGAGCTACAATTTATATAAATTTGGCGCGAGGGGTGGTTGTCTTCATCTTGAAGAGACGAAGTGAATGGCATAGGTCTGAGCTTCTGATTTTACAGTTTGAGAGACCTGCAATTCGTGAGGGCTGGAGGTTGAAGATGACCAACGTGTCATCTTCTAACTAATGAAAGCGTGACATTTGTTATTTTCAAATTCTTATTTTATTAATGATTATGTACATTATTCATTAAAGACCATGATATGTACAGCACGCCAGATCCCTTGGATTTGATTACTAACGCATTTTGACTCTCATCCAATGGTCCACATCTTTTTCTTTTGTTTTCTTTTTCTGATTTTTATATTTTAATTGTTTTAAATTTCAAAAATATCATAGAAAATTCATTTTTAGTCCAAAAAATCTGAAAAAATTATGAAAAACATTTTTTATTATTCTCTTTCTGATTTTTATTTTTTCACAATTTAATTTTGTGTTTTGGTATTTTTTTATGAATTTTACACTTATTTGATTTGTTTAAAATGTTTAAAAATACTTTTATATATTTTTAAATTCTGAGAAAAATTTGGAATTATCCAATGATATTGCGACAAATATTGGTGACCTTATTTTATTTTTGTTTCTGACTTAACTATTATTTACTTTTTTTTATTTTACCCATTTATTTTAATTTTTAAAAATAGTTTCTGACTTTTAAAAATTTCCAAAAAATTTATAAAATCACTTGGCCTCTTTTCTGATTTTTCTATGATCTTATTTTTCATTTTTTGATTAATTTGAATATAATTGGTATTTTCTTCATTATTTTCCATTTTTTAAACATTTTTAAACCCTTTAATGTATATATTAATTATATTATTATTTTGTGAATATTTTCTGGCTGTCTTGGGTTGATTTTTTGGTCATGGGTTTATTAACATCATTGGATCTATGCTGTTGAGTTTAACTCCACAAAAAATGGATGAATGATTTTAATAATAGTTTGATTAAATATTAATTCAAATGTAGTTTTTCTTTTTACCCTAATTCCTCTCCATCTCATCCCCTTCTCATTGCACTAAATGTTGTTGGAATATGATCTCTATATCATGTCTCAAAACAAATGGTGCATAGATTGCTATTGACCGGCCTCAAAATAGGTGCGACTTCTATATAAGTCCACTTACGATTGCTTAACATAGCGCTAAATTTTGTTCCGATTCGAATAAATGATCATTCGTGGCCCAAACTTATCACTGTAATCCCAAGTATGTTAATTTGATCTCTTTGATCCAATAAACTTGAGATTCATTGTGTGGAGGCTTTGGTTCTACCAATCCTCTAATGGATCTACAACACCTTTGGTCAACGCGGATCACTTAAACATCATTGATCATTAAATGGTACTTATGAGAATTCCAAATGGATGATATACTTGACAAAAAGCAAATGCAACTTGTTGTGTGGAGGCTTTGGTTCTACCAATCCTCTAATGAGTTCCAAATGTAAGTTTCAAGATGGTCATCCAACTAACCACTAATTATTAACTTTTTTTATTTTATGCTTTTATTCTTTTAAGCTTATGCACTATTTATCTTTTAGCATTTTCATTTTATGCCATTTTTATCTTTGCTCATTTGAGTATTTTATTTTCCTGTCATTTTTACTTTGCTCACTTGAGCTTTTTTTTTCCTTTCCTAAGATACTTAATAATCAACTTAAACCCTAAAAAACTCTTAATGGTACTTGGACTATTTGGTTACTATCCTTGGCATTATGGAGCATGGGACTATTTCTTGGACTTAGGATTAGAAACCTTAGCCTATCTTGGAGACTTTGTGAATTTATCTGATAATTTTGTCTGGAGCTCTTGAGGTTTACCTCAAGACATTGGTTTGTTTGTTTGTTCTTGTGTGCAGGTTTTTTGTGATTACATCCTTTGTTTGTAATCTGGAATTCACCCGTATACAGTCGTTACTCTGCCCAATTTTTGTGAAGACTTAATACACTTTAAGAGGTCTAGTATCTTTGCTTGCTTGGTTTTAATCCAAAGAATGAGAATTATATCTTGGCTCATAATGTCAAGTTTTGGCTTCTTGTTGGTTAGATGGTCCTTATCCTTAGCTTTTACCTTATGCTTTAGGATAGCCTCTTCTACTCCTCCCATCTTCTTTAATTTCAAAAATCTTCTCCCTCCTTTTGAAAACCCTTCTTTTTTTGAAACTTAAACACTTTCATAATAAACTTGGACTTAGGTCCATGCATTTTCAAAATATTTTCATAAATAAACTTAAATCAACTTAATAATATCTTGACATTTTTGTGAGAAGACTAAAAGTCAATCAATCTCATTTAAAATCATTTTTCCACTTTGGCATTTATCTTTAAACCTTTTCTTAAAAGATTAGACTCTTGTCAATCCTTGTAGTGATGCAAACAACTATACTTCTACAATATGTAGTGAAGTGAGATGTTTTCCACTTGAGTGTTGAGTGACGCATTGTTGATTTTAAAATCCAAGCCATATCCTCCACTTTGAGATGATGCAAATTCTCCTTTCTTATAATTGTGGGTAGTAAGTATATTTTCCACACGGACAATGACAATGATGTCTTATCTCATAAAATTAACCAACACACTTGTGTTTCAAACTTTTAAAAGAGGAACTACGTGTACCCTGATCCCCTATTGCACAAAAGGTGGTACGTAGGAACTAAAGGTTCACAACCGCGGCAGGTGCAAAAATCATAAAAAATATATTTCTTTTCTCACCTCCACCATCCATTTTATATATAACACATTTTATAGCCAAAATATACAGATTTTACAAAGAGGTTCCTACAGAGTACCGTAGATGTTTAGGGTGTTAATACCTTCCCTTTGTATAACCAACCCCCTTACCTTAAATCTTTCCCCCTTTTTGGGTTATTCGCTCTTTTCCCATTCCTTTGGAAAAAATAAAGCGCGGTGGCAATTTTTTTTTTATTTGTATAAAGTCTAGTCAAAACAATGGCTTAGTCTTGAACATTTCTACCGCTACAGGAAAATGGCGACTTCACTGGGGAAAGATTGACCTCTTGCTGGTCCATCCCTAAGTGGGTTGAGCCTATCTTTGTTTATATCTGTATATGTGTTATTGTTTTTTATGTGTTATATTTTGTATATATGTTATTTGGACTTTCCTGGTTTTCAGGGTGCTTGGTGATTACTCATAAGTCCTATACCCGGACTTGGGCAAACTTTAAGATAGGATGGGCGGTATAGTCATGTTAACTTTGAGGGAGTAATCCCAAAAAAGGAGGCATGAGATCCCCCACTCAGTGGAGGCCCCTTTGAATGTAGTGTCATTTACCGAGTAATCGGGAAGATGTACTGCTTTCGACCTGGGAGCCTGCTGAAACTGAGGACCGTAGAATACCAAACCCATCTTGTCCTTTTAGGTGTAGTGCGGAAGCTATGACGGAGTAATCCGGAAATAGTTGCCACGCGATACTACGCCCGGACGAGTCTTTCTTGAGAATATTACTAATTACCGAGTTAATCGGGAAGTTGGTAATATCCGAAGGAATGATGTAGACTCTGGGAACCTCTAGAACCTTATTCGGCAGGTGATAACTTTTTAGACCGACACCTTATGGGTAGTACCTTCGACCTCATGCTCGTGACGTTGAACCTATGAACCCTATATGTGTGATCTTGTGTGTGATTGTTGCATCATGCATCCATGCACTCATAAGCATCTTTTGAAGAAAATAATATTTCAAGGGATTTAAAGGTTGACTATTTATGAATATCTTAGGTACTTTTAACCATGGATTCTGGAAAGAGAAGGACCGGGAAATACAGTTTCAAGGATCCCAAGATAGATGAGTTGATCAATCTAATTCCAGAGATTCAGTGTCCTGCAGACTTTTGAAAGAAGTATGGATCCATTATTCCTCTCATGAAGCTGAAGATGAAGGAGGGTATTCTCTCGACCTTGGTCACGTTCTATGATCCGGTGTATCACTGCTTTACTTTTCCCGATTATCAGTTGATGCCTACACTAGAGGAGTATTCTCATCTATTGGATTTACCTGTTACCGATCGTGTTCCTTTTATTGGTTTGGAGGGAGAGCCAAAACTACATGAGATTGCTGCTTTGATTCATCTGGGGAAGTCTGAGGTGGAAGCCCATATGACTACCAAAGGAGGGATTAGAGAATTACCAGCTCAGTTCTTATTGGAGAAATCTCGTTACTTTGCCAGAATGAAGAGTACGGTTGCTTTTGAGGCCATCTTTACTTTACTTGCTTATGGATTATTCTTATTCCCTAATGTGGACAAGTTTGTCTACATTAACGCTATCAGGATTTTCATGATTGGAAACCCAGTTCCTACACTGTTGGGTGATGTTTATTACTCTGTTCATCTTCAGAGTTCTTATCGTGGGGGAATGATTATCTGTTGCACGCCTTTGTTGTACCGATGGTTCGTCTCTCATATGCCTCAGTCTGATGCTTTTTCGGATGTCAAGAAGGAACCCCGTTGCGCTCTTAAGGTCATGGCACTTACCCACTCGGATATTGATTGGTATCATCGAGCTTATCAGGATGTTGAGATTATTGACAGTTGTGGTAGTTTCCCCAATGTACCTCTTCTTGGTACAAAGGGAGGAATTAACTATAACCCTGTTCTTGCATGGCGACAGCTTGGTTATCCGATGAGGGATAAATCGAACAGTATTCATCTGAGTAGTTTCTTTCTGAAGGAAGGAGAAGACCACAGGGAAGTAAGGGAGCAGATTGTGAAGGCCTAGAGTCACATTCATAAGAAGAGTAGGAAGGATTTAGGACCTAGGGATGCTGTTACTTTGGAGCCATATCTTCAGTGGGTCCGATCGAGAGCTATTCAGTTGAAGATGCCGTATACTCGGGAGATACCCATGCATGATCTATTTGTGAAGACCACTCCTCCCTTATTAGATAATCTAGAGGAGTTACAGCTTGCTCTGGTTAGGATGCAACAGGAAAGGGATGATTGGAAGAACAAGTTCCAGACTTTAGAGAGTTCCTACAGAGCAGACCTGAAGGAGAAAGATGATTTGATCGAGATCCTTGAGAGTCGGGCGGTAGAGTCTATGGAGATGCAAGGAGATTCATTTTCTCCTAAGCCTCAAACAGGTGCTAATTACTCACTTTTTGCTTCAGAGGATTGGAAGGAGGTTGCCATCATACATGTAGAAAAAAACCAGAAGTTGAGGGCTCAGATTGCCAGGCTCACAGGGAAACGCCAGCGTACAGATTGATCTCCATCAGTTTTTGTTCTCAGGATTTTTAGATTGTATTTTCACCTTGTACTTGGGATCATTGAAACTTGTAATCCATTTTTAAAGTTATTATAATAAAAAAAAATTAGTATTTCAAATGTGTTATTATTTTGATGTTTGCAATATATCTATAAACGTTAAATCCCTTGAAATATTAAATAATAAAGTAAAAATAATCATATGCATTGCACATCATGCATCATATTGCACATATTTCTTGCATTTATTATGCATATCCAGGTGCCTTACCCAGCTTTTTGCTTCATTCAACAAGCTGACTCATCACTACAACACTCGGGCTAACTTCAAAAAGAAGATGGACAACTTGGAACAGCAGAATCGTGAGCTACGCGAAGAAGTTTCTGCTTTGAAGGCTGGCTTGGCCAACTTGACTACTCTAATGGAAGCTTTGGTGGTTGCTCAGAAACAGCCATCGATTGTTCAACCTCAACCAACAAGGGCAAATGCTGAAGTTCCTACTGTTCCTATATCCGCTACTCCGACTGTTGTTCAAAACCGCATGCCTCAGGGTTATCCATGGGGAATGCCAGAGAATTTTGCACCTGAAGGTTTCAATTTGGGCCCCCAAGATGCTCCAGTGGTTCCAAATGTTGTTACTCCAGCACCTCCTGTGGTGCATACTGTTCCTGCTGCACCTCCTTCGGTAAATTTGGTTCCGTTTGTTAATGAAGATGTATGTCGTCCTTTCCCTCCACCGAGTGAAGACTTGGGTCTTTATGACAGAATGGATGATTTCCAAGAGCAGTTTGATATAATGCAAAGAGAGATGAAGGCTCTTATGGGAAAAGAGTTATATGGGTAGAATGTGAATGAGTTGTGTTTGGTCTCGAATGTTAAAGTGCCTGCTAAGTTCAAGGTCCCGAAGTTTGAGAAGTACAAGGGCAACACTTGCCCTCATGCTCACTTGGTGATGTACGTAAGGAGAATGTCTACTCACACCGATGATCAGCGTCTGCTGATTCACTTTTTCCAGGATAGTCTGACAGGCGCAGCGTTGAAATGGTACATGAGTTTAGACAGCGCCAACATCCATACCTTTAATGATTTGGGAGAAGAGTTCATTAAACAATACAAGTACAATGTGGACATGGCGCCTGACCGTGACCAGCTTAGGGCCATGGTTCAGAAAGATAGAGAATCGCTCAAAGAGTATGTACAGAGATGGCGCGAAGTGGTTGCACGTGTGATTCCTCCCATGGAAGAGAAGGAAATGACTAAAATGTTTCTGAAGACGCTAGGCGCTTTATACTACGAAAGAATGGTAGCAAGTGCCCCAAGTGATTTTATAGAGATGGTAGGAATGGGTGTCCACCTAGAAGAGGCAGTAAGAGAAGGCCGTTTGACAAAGGGTGAAGGATCCGGAGGTTTGAAAAAGCCATCTTATGGGTTTGCAAAGAAGAAAGAAGGGGATACCAATGTTGTCATACAAGAGAGGAGGGTAAATGCTCCTAGAAGGAATTCTCAACGTCACCAGCAAGTTTCTTCAGTGACTCCTGTTATGAATACCTCTCTGACTACCGTTGCTTATCAAAGACAATCCCAGCAGGGGAACCAAGGGAATAATCAGAGAAGGGAGAACTAATACCCTATTCCCATGAGTTATGCAGAGCTACTACCAGCGCTGATTCAGAAGAAGTTGGTCCAGACACGACCACCTCCAGCAGTACCATCACCATTGCCTTGGTATTATAAAGCGGACCAGACGTGTGCCTTTCATCAGGGAGCACTAGGGTATAATGTTGAAAATTATTACCCTTTGAGGACTGAAGTGCAAAGGTTGGTGAAGTCTCGAATTTTATCTTTCAAAGACATGGGACCTAATGTGAAAGACAATCCTCTACCCAAGCACGGGGGAGTGAATGTTGTGAATATGGTGGCCAGTTGTCCAGGTGACTTACGGATTTTTGACATTAATCTGGTTAAAGGGGATTTGGTGAAGATGCACGCAGACCTCTGTAAATTCAGTTATTATACGCATGACCACGCCGGTTGTGTTGTTTGCAGTACAGACATACAAGGTTGTGAGAAGATAAAGGCTGATTTACAGGAGATGATGGATGAAGGTCTAATTCATATAATCAGGCCTAGTGCAGAACATGAAGAGGAAGTGAATATGGTGTCTGGATGTCCAGGTGAATTCAGAATTTTTGAAGTGGGGAATTTGAATGAAGATCCTGTGCAGTTGCATGCTACCTTTTGTCGTACTGCTGGTCAAGTGGAACACCAATATGGATCATGCGTAGTTTGTTGTCAAGACCCCCGAGGATGTTCTATTGTGAGAGAGGGTGTTCAATTGCTGTTAGATAATGGAACTATCAAGATCACAGGTCAGAGAGATGATTATCACGAGATTGATATGGTTGAAGTTTGTTTGATGGAAGAAGAGTCAGAGCAAAAGTATGCCCCCGCGGATGAGTATTTCTCTTCAGACGAAGATTTGTTTACCAGAAATGATCTTTTGAGTGCTGGTTATGTTGAGGAAGGTGTAAACGTCATTGTACCTTGTTTTGGTGCACCCACTCATCTTGAGGTGGAGTACCATAGCAAACCAGTTGTTACCCCATTGGTAATTAGTTTGCCAGGACCTGTTCCCTATAAATCAGATAAGGCTGTGCCTTACAAATACAACACTACAATCTTAGAAGATGGGGTGGAAATTCCCATCCAGCCAATGCTAGATGTTGGAAATATAGCTGATAATAGCAGGGTGACCCGTAGTGGTCGTGTGTTTGTGCCAGTTATTTGAAGAGATGTTATTGCTGGAAAGAAAATTACTGAGAACAATGAGCCTAAGAAGACTGCGGGAGAGACTAGTGGAGCCACATTAGAGAAAGAAGTGGATGATATCTTGAAGATAATTAAGATGAGCTACTACAAAATTGTAGATCAACTATTGCAGACTCCTTCAAAGATATCCATCCTAACTTTATTGATGAATTCCTCCGCTCATAGAGAATCACTGATGAGAGTACTAGACCAAGCTTTTGTAAAGAATGACATGTCGTTAGATCAATTCAGCAGCGTAATTGGAAACATTACGTCATGTAACAACTTGAGTTTCTGCGATGATCAGTTACCAGATGAAGGGAGGAATCACAACCTGGCCCTCCACATATCCATGAACTGCAAGAATGACTCGCTATCCAATGTGCTAATTGATAACGGATCCGTGTTGAATGTTATACCGAGAAGTACCCTCATGAAGTTAAAGTATCAGGGAACACCTATGCACCCGAGTGGCATCATTGTGAAGGCTTTTGATGGGTCGAGGAAATCTGTCATCAGTGAAGTGGATTTTCCCATCCATATAGGACCACATTTGTTCTTGATAACCTTCTAGGTAATGGAAATTATTCCCGCGTATAGTTGTTTGCTAGGACGGCCATGGATACACGAAGCAGGGGCTGTCACTTCAACTCTGCATCAGAAGCTAAAATTTGTGCGTGAAGGGAAGGTAGTGATCATAAATGGGGAGCAGGCGTTGTTGATATCCCATCTATCCTCTTTCAGTATTGTAGAAGCGGATGAGGCTGTTGTTGGAACCCAGTTCCAAGCCCTATCCATTGACAACATAAGGAGGAATGAGAATTTTATGGTCTCGCTGAAGGACGCGCAGCAGGTTGTGTGCAATGGTCATAATACAGTTTGGGGACGACTTGTGGATCCACCCGTGAACAAGAACAGAACTGGTTTGGGTTTCTCTTCGAGGAATAGCAAAGGCGGAAGTTTGAAGTCAAAGTCTTTTGTGAACAGTTATCATGATGTTTTCCGCAGCGGAGGCTACCTCCATCCAATTGGTTCTGGAATTAATGTTGTTGAAGAGGATGAAGCAGAGCAGGAAGTACCGAATTATGTGACGCATGGAGTCCGAGTTCAGAACTGGGTCACCATTGATGTTCCCTCTTGCATACATGTTTCAAAGTAATTTGTTTTGTTAATCTATTTCTTTCTTTTGAAAAGCTTTCACTCTGCCCAAGGTGGAAGTATTAATGTTGTAGGGCTTATCTGTTTGCTATAACTGTTAAGATCATTAATAAAAGTTGTCTTTGCTTCCAAAATTATGTCTTTTCTTTTCTGCTTTTTCTTGGGAAATGGTAATAAAATAAAAAAACATTTCAAAATAAATAATAACTGAAAATTAATATGCATGATCACTTGTTATATGTGTCAGTTTCTAAAAGAAATCATAAATCACATGTGCAGATTAATTAAAAAACCTGTTGAATACAATGACCCTGCACCCTCTCCCAACTTTGAATGTCCTGTGTTTGGGGCTGAAGAAGAAGATTATGATGAGATTCCAGAAGAGATCTCACGGTTTCTTGAGCACGAGGAAAATACCATTCATCCATATAAAGAGCCTTTCGAAGTGGTTAATTTGGGTTTAGAAGAAGATTTGAAGGAAGTCAAGATTGGAGCATCGTTCCATCCTGATGTAAAGAGCAGTTTGATTAAGCTGTTGAAAGAGTATGTGGATATTTTTTCTTGGTCTTATCAAGATATTCCTGGTCTAGATACAGACATTGTCGAGCATCATTTGTCATTGAAGCCAGAGTGCCAGTTAAACAAAAGTTGAGAAGAACCCACCTGGATATGGCAGTAAAGATCAAAGAGGAGGTCCTAAAGCATATTAATGTTGGTTTTCTTGTGACGTCAATGTATCCGCAATGGATTGCTAACATTGTCCTAGTACCGAAAAAAGACGGAAAAGTCTGCATGTGTGTAGATTACAGAGATCTAAATAAAGCTAGTCCAAAAGATGATTTTCCACTACCTCACGTTGACATGTTAGTGGATAGCATAGCAAAATTCAAGGTATTCTCGTTCATGGACGGATTTTCCGGGTATAATCAAATAAGAATGGCTCCAGAGGACATGGAAAAAACAACGTTTATCACACCCTGGGGAACATTCTATTACAGAGTGATGCCCTTCGGGTTGAAGAACGCTGGTGCAACGTACCAGAGGGCTATGACAACCTTATTCCATGATCTGATGCACAAAGAAATCGAAGTATATGTTAATGATATGATTTCCAAATCCCAAATCGAAGAAGGGCATATAGAAGATTTGTTGAAGTTGTTTCAGCGTTTGAGGAAGTATCATCTCCGCTTGAATCCAAATAAATGCACCTTCGGAGTCAGGTCGGGGAAATTGTTGGGTTTTATTGTTAGCCAGAAAGGAATTGAAGTTGACCCTGACAAAGTCAAAGCAATCCAAGAAATGCCAGCACCAAGAACTGAAAAGAAAGTCAGGGGTTTCCTCGGGAGTTTGAATTATATCTCCAGATTTATTTCCCACATGACTGCAACGTGTGAACTGATCTTTAAGTTGTTAAAGAAAGATCAAGGTTGTGTGTGGATGGATGATTGCCAAAGGGCATTTGAAAGTATTAAAGAGTATCTGCTTGAACCTCCTATCTTGCTACCTCCCGTTGAAGGAAGACCGTTGATTATGTATCTAACAGTTTTAGATAAATCTATGGGTTATATTCTGGGACAAAAGGATGAAACAGGAAAGAAAGAGTTCGCCATTTATTATCTCAGCAAAAAGTTCACTGATTGTGAGTCGCGGTATTCTATGCTAGAAAAAACATGTTGTGATTTGGCCTGGGCAGTAAAGTGTTCGCGACAGTATATGTTGAATCATACCACTTGGTTGATCTCCAAAATGGATCTAATCAAGGATATTTTTGAAAAGCCTGCTCTTACTGGGAGAATTGCCCGCTGGCAGATGTTGTTATCTGAATATAATATCGAGTACCGCACTCAAAATGCTATCAAAAGTAGTGTGTTGGTAGATTACCTTGCTCACCAGCCGGTGGAAGATCATCAGTCTGAAGAATATGAATTCCCCGATGAAGATGTGATGTTCTTGAAAGTGAAAGATTGTGATGAACCATTGCATGCGGAGGGCCCCGACCCTGAATCTCGTTGGAGTATGGTATTTGATGGATCTATGAATGCTTATGGTAAAGGAATTGGTGTTGTGATTGTTACTCCTCATGGATCACATATTCCTTTTACCGCAAGGTTAACATTTGATTGCACTAATAATATGGCAGAATATGAGGCTTGCATCATGGGTCTTGAGGAAGCTATTGATCTCAGAATCAAAATTCTAGATGTGTATGGAGATTCGGCTTTGGTAATAAATTAGATTAAAAGATAATGGGACACTCGTCACCCTGGCTTGATCCCTTACACAGATTATGCTAGAAAATTACTACCCTTATTCAATAAAGTTGAATTCCATCACATTCCTAGGGATGAAAATCAAATGGCGGATGCTCTGGAAACTCTGGATTCCATGTACCAAGTAAATTCTTGGAATGATATACCCTAAATTACAGTTCGACGGCTAGATAGGCCCGCTCATATGTTTGCGACAGAGGAGGTAGAAGATGAAAAACCGTGGTATTATGATACCAAGCATTTTCTTCAGACTCAAGAATACCTGTTTGGTGCGTCGAAGGAAGATAGAAAGACACTGAGAAGATTGGTAGCCAGTTTCTTCCTCAGTGAAAAGGTGTTATACAAGAGAAATTATGACATGGTCTTGCTCATATGCGTAGATAGACACGAAGCAGACATGCTGATGCATGAGATCCATGAAGGTTCATTTGGCACTCATGCTAATCGACATTCGATGGCTAAAAAGATGCTAAGGGCAGGTTATTATTGGTTGACAATGGAATCTGACTGTTACAAATTTACAAAGAAGTGCCATAAATGCCAGATTTATGCAGATAAGATCCATGTGCCTACGACACTTCTCAATGTGATTTCCTCCCCATGGCCTTTCTCTATGTGGGGTATTAACATGATCGGGATGATAGAACCCAAAGCTTCGAATGGACACTGTTTCATCTTGGTAGCAATTGACTACTTTACCAAATGGGTAGAGGCTGCTTCATATGCCAATGTTACCAAACAGGTGGTTGTGTGTTTCATCAAAAACAATCTTATATGTCGGTATGGTGTGCCAAGAAGAATCATCACTGACAATGGATCGAATTTGAACAATAAGATAATGACAGAACTGTGCGAAGAATTCAAGATTGTCCATCACAATTCATCTCCATACAGGCCAAAGATGAATGGGGCTGTTGAAGCTGCTAATAAGAATATCAAGAAGATCATCCATAAAATGGTTGTCACTTATAAGGATTGGCATGAAATGCTCCCTTTTGCTCTATATGGATATCGAACATTTGTTTGTACTTCAACAGGAGCAACCCCATTCTCCCTAGTGTATGGAATGGAAGTTGTACTCTATGTCGAGGTAGAGATTCCATCGTTGCGTGATAATGGAAGCCAAGATGACATAGGTTGAATGGGTCCAAAACAGGTTTGACCAATTGAATTTGATTGAAGAGAAGAGGATGGAAGCTTTATGTCATGGGCAGTTATATCAGAAAATAATGAAGAAAGAATTTGATAAAAAGGTCAAACCTCGTGAATTCAGAGAAGGCGAACTCGTGCTCAGGAAGATCATGTCTTTCAACATTGATTCTATGGGCAAGTGGACTCCCAATTTTGAAGGCCCGTATGTTGTCAAGAAAGCCTTCTCTGGTGGTGCATTAATTCTTGAAACTATGGATGGCGAGGAGTTCCCATGTCCCATGAATGCCGATGCAGTCAAGAAATAATTCGCCTAAAGAAATAAAAGAACAGCTCGCTAATTTGAAAACCCGAAAGGGCGGCTTAGGAAAAAAGGAGCGTCTCGGTAGGCCGAAAACCCGAAAGGGCGGTCTAGGAAAAAATTAGAGACATAAACAGAATAAATTTCCCGCTAAGTTGAAAACCCGCAAGGGCAGCTTAGGCAAAAGTTAGGGATTTTCTTGGCAAGTAACTACGTCAGAAAAGACTTGATTGTTGAAGCAAGAATCTTCTCAGATCGTCACCATACTTCAACGAAAGTTTTTGCTCAGGATTTCAAAAGTTGTTCGGGGGGATAGTGGTCATTGTATCTCAATGTATCTTTTCCATTATGTATTACCATTTCCCAAACTTTGTAATCATCCATGGAGTCTCGCCATTCGCAGACTATCATTCTATTAATGAAATTCGAGCTTTTACCCAATTCTTTGTGTTCTTATTTTTATTTAGCTTGCAAAGACATCATTTATTACTGATAATAAATGTTAAAGCAAAAAGATTAAAAAAGCAAAATTGACTTTTCAAAAAAAAAGAAGAAGAGATCTTTACAATTCAATTTACTTTGGGATTTGTGATGAAACAATGACTACAAGAATGGTGATCCCAAGAATGAACAAACTCCGATTGTTTTAAGAAGATTTACTCCCTTCATGAAGGTTTTCTCAGGTCATTTTGCTGGTGTACGCAATCTTTGTGTGTTTCACAGATAGTTAAAGACGATATCAGTGGGTACAAGGTATAATATTAGGTTTGTGATCCCATTATCCCCAGTCAAGTCTTGATTCACTTTTTGGGTTTGCATGGACAGAAGTCTTTGTCCTAGATTCCCCAGCGAGGTCTTCCCTCATATAATGAAAGGTTTTACTCCCTTGGTTTACTGAGATGTCGCTCTTTTTGCAGTATTGGCATTAACGTTGACTTCTTGATTTCCCAGGAAAATTATCCCAAGGCATCTCTTGTTGGAATGAGTGTTCGTGATGAAAATTTTCAATCCGCAGTTTTTTCTCCAGGAAGGTAGGCTTGAATCCCCCAGTGAGGCTTGGTTGTTTCGGTGTCATTCTGCTTTATTTGAAGTTGGTCTTGCAATCTCCAGTATGCATGTTGCTTTTGGAAAACTGTTTTCTCCGATGAAACCGGAAGAAGGATGTTATGTCCCGGTATTTGTTTGATTTGGCTACATCCGGATTATGTTTCTCCCCAGTGAAATTAAGGCAAGCAATGGGTTTGGTTTCCGCAGTTGCTTTTACCTTTCTTGGATTGATCTTTCCGGTTGAAGTTTAGCCCAATGTTGTTAGTACCTGAGGCGGTTTTGTTTGTTTGCACTGGTTATGTATCCTTCTTACCAGCATATGCACGATAGCACTCGTACATTCATACATACATCATGCATTGCTAAAAATCATCGTTCATTGACATTGTGTTCTGACCTTTCCTGAGCGCTCTTTGCTTAGTTGGATTTGGTTTTCCCTCTTGAGTTTATTTCTCAAAGAATGTATCTGCAATGGCCGTCTTTCTCTAGTTTATTTCTGAATTATATTTGTGGCTACATGACAATACCATTTATTATGGATTTCTGAAAACTTTGAGTTTTGGTTTGTGCATTTATTTTGCACGGGAAGACTTTATCTCCTCAGCAGGAATATTGTGGCATTTCCCCAGGAAGTCATATTGCTATCCCCAGAAAGTCATTTCTCTTTGCAATTCCCCTTGATAATGAGCGGAAGTCTCTTTATTTGAGACAGATTACGTATTACCCTTTCCAGACAGATTTCCTTGGTTAAAGAAGAAGTTGAGACCCGTTCTTGGCAAAACACCAAAATCTTGGGGAAACTTGATATATTTTCTCTTCCTACCTTCAGTGAACGTTGGTAGTACATCGGCAGTGAACGTCGGTGTTTGTTATCTTTTTGTTATCTCCAGTGAACGTTGATAGTTCATCGTCAGTGAACGGCGGTGATATGATATATTTTCTCCTTCTAACTTCAGTGAACGTTGGTAGTACATCGGTAGTGAACATCGATGTTTGTTATCTTTTTGCTATCTTCAGTGAATGTTGATAGTTCATCGTCAGTGAACGGCGGTGATATGATATATTTTCTCCTTCTACCTTCAGTGAACGTTGGTAGTACATCGGCAGTGAACATCGATGTTTGTTATCTTTTTGCTATCTTCAGTGAACGTTGATAGTTCATCGTCAGTGAACGGCGGTGATATGATATATTTTCTCCTTCAACCTTCAGTGAACGTTGGTAGTACATCGGCAGTGAACGTTGGTGTTTGTTATCTTTTTGCTATCTTCAGTGAACGTTGATAGTTCATCGTCAGTGAACGGCGGTGGTATGATATATTTTCTCCTTCTACCTTCAGTGAATGTTGGTAGTACATCGGCAGTGAACGTCGGTGTTTGTTATCTTTTTGCTATCTTCAGTGAACGTTGATAGTTCATCGTCAGTGAACGGCGGTGATATGATATATTTTCTCCTTCTACCTTCAGTGAATGTTGGTAGTACATCGGCAGTGAACATAGGTGTTTGCTATCTTTTTGCTATCTTCAGTGAATGTTGATAGTTCATCGTCAGTGAACGACGGTGGTATGATATATTTTCTCTTTCTACCTTCAGTGAACATTGGTAGACATCGGCAGTGAACGTCGATGCTTGTTATCTTCCTCTCTGATTATGTTCTTGTGGTTCACTAGTGATTTATTTTCCTGGTGGGGTTGCTCCTTTGTTTCTTCATTTTTGTTGCATCCCCAATGTTACTTTGCGTCTCTTTGGTTCTGTTCATATGCATTCATATTCATAAGCATTCACATGGCATCTTAGGGCCAAAAATAGGGTTTGTTTTGTATTTAAGTATCTTCGATCACGTCGACACGAAGATCTTTAACCTTCGTATCTCTGGATAGAAGAAACTTAAATAAGGGCAGCTTTTGTACCCCAATTTTTGCCCCTAAGATTCCTTCATCATACCATATTTTTTCAATCACAACAAAATCACATTAGGGCTTTTGGTTCTTCTCCCTATCTTTAGCCTTGCTCTTCTGAGGAATTACCAAGCACCTTAACTTGTTTTCTTTTGTGATCATGGATATTTTGCTTTGATTTTCTCCCTAATTAACAAAATTAAATATTGGTTTGTCTTACTTGTTAATAATGTAGGTAAAGGCAATGAGGTTTAGCAAGTTGCTTCATGGGTTCATGAGTTTATTTCCATGCCCTAGTCAATAGCTTGAGAAATTCAAACCTCACCATTGAAGTTGTTTTGAAGTTGGTATGGAAGTGGTTTTGGTGGCCATGAGTCCTCATCATCATCCTCGGCAATCTCTATTCACTAAGGAAGGATATTGACACAAAAAGTTTGTTCAAACTTGGCAAAGTTCCACCAAGCATTCTCTTGATCTAGAGGCTAGGGTTTTGGACTTCAAAGGGGCATATCTTGCTCATCTTTTGGTATTTTTGAGTGATTCCAAAAATATTCTTCTCTTCAAAGAGTTACCAACAAATCACTTCAAAAGTTCCAAGGAGTTTTCATGTGTAAGAAACCTGGTGAAGAGGAAATATTACAAGTCATCCAGATGAATCTCCAATTCTCCCTATGTGACTTCAAATGGTCATAACTTGGTAAATTTTTATCACCTTGAGTCCATTATTTTTTTCATGATGATCTTAAAGATGTGTACTTCATTCCTTCTTTTATGTGAAAAGTAAGAAAATGGATGGAAGTTGCCTTAAGAATGCAAAAGATTATAGGTTATTTCATGATTTTTGGCCAACTTTAACAAGTCATAACTTGCTCAATTTTTGGAGATTTTGAGTGGTTCAAATTGCAAAATGTCATTCAAGAGATCTACTTCATTCCATATTTTTTGGTCAAGAGCAAATTATAAGTGAAAGGTAATGTTTGAATGCAATAGATTATACGTTATTTTTAAAGAAGAACTTGAAATATTTCTAAGTATGGAAAGTCAACTCTTTTTCTTCAACTTTGACTCCATGTAACTTTCATCTCAAGCATCCATTTGATTCCATTCTTTTTCCATTGCAAATCTTGTTACCTCATCTTTCCAAAGCATCAAGAATTTTGCCCTAAGACCCCTTGAGGTGGAAATGCCATTGGATTGAACTTGGTAACTTGGAACTGAAGTTTCTCCATAAGTCAGAATTTGAAATTACTATCATGGCCTTTAAACATCAAATTAGCACACTTTAGTGATCTAAACATGTTTAACCAAGTTTCCAAAGTGGATTAGAGCCTTGAAACGCAAGGATTAGATGAGTTTTGATGCAAATCAGATCATAATTTGCTCGTGCATCAGATTCAGACGATTTCCCTCCAAATTTCATCATTTCACACGCTTGAAAATTCCATTTGATTCCCTTTAAATAGAGGGTCATCCCCCATTCAATTTCCCAAGCTTAGATAGCCAGAATCACCCTGCCAAACTTGCTTCACAACTCAGAATTCAGTTACTTCGAATCCTATTCTCAAGCCTTTTTCAATCCATTTTTCCATCAATTCACCTTCCTTGATCTTCCCTGAAGCTAACCATATAATTACATTTAAGAATCGTGTCCTACATTGCTCCATAGAAGGCGAGTTTTAGAGCTCTACAACTCAATTTCAATAGGTAGATTCCTTCATCAATTCTTCAAAACTCTGGTATCATTGTGTTGCTCTCATTGCCCCGGTTCTAGTCGCAACACTTACTTTCATCTGGAAGCATGTTTTGACCATGAATTTTAAAATCCCTTTTCAAAACGTTCTTTCCAAATTGCTTTGAGCTACAGTTTATATAAATTTGGCGCGAGGGTGTGGTTGTCTTCGTCTTGAAGAGACGAAACGAATGGCAGGTCTGAGCTTCTGATTTTACAGTTTGAGAGACCTGCAATTCGTGAGGGCTGGAGGTTGAAGATGACCAACGTGTCATCTTCTAACCAATGAAAGCGTGACATTTGTTATTTTCAAATTCTGATTTTATTAATGATTATGTGCATTATTCATTAAATACCATGATATGCACAGCGCGCCAGATCCCTTTTATTTGATTACTAACGTGTTTTGACTCTCATCCAATGGTCCACATCTTTTTCTTTTATTTTCTTTTTCTGATTTTTATATTTTAATTGTTTTAAATTTCAAAAAAATCATAGAAAATTCATTTTTAGTCCAAAAAATATGAAAAAGTTATGAAAAATATTTTTGATTATTCTCTTTCTGATTTTTTTTTCATAATTTAATTTTGTGTTTTGGTATTTTTTATGAATTTTAAACTTATTTGATTTTTTTAAATGTTTAAAAATACTTTTACACATTTTTAAATTCTGAAAAAAATATGGAATGATCCAATGATATTGTGACAAATATTGGTGACCTTATTTTATTTATGTTTCTAACTTTACTATTATTTTACTATTTTTGTTTATTTTACCCATTTACTTTAATTTTTAAAAATAGTTTCTGACTTTTAAAAATTCCAAAAAAAATTATAAAATCACTTGGCCTCTTTTCTGATTTTTCTATGGTCTTATTTTTCATTTCTTGATTAATTTGAATATAATTGGTATTTTCTTCATTATTTTCCATTTTTTAAACATTTTTAAACCCTTTAATGTATATATTAATTATATTATTATTTTGTGAATATTTTCTGGCTGTCTTGGGTTGATTTTTTGGTCATGGCTTTATTAACATCATTGGATCCATGGTGTTGAGTTTAACTCCACAAAAAATGGATGAATGATTTTAATAATAATTTCATTAAATATTAATTCAAATGTGGTTTTTCTTTTTACCCTAATTCCTCTTCATCTCATCCCCTTCTCATTGCACTAAATATTGTTGGAGCATGATCTCTATATCATGTCTCAAAACAAATGGTGCATAGATTGCTATTGACCGGCCTCAAAATAGGTGCAACTTCTATATAAGTCCACTTACGATTGCTTAACATAGCGCTAAATTTTGTCCTGATTCGAACAAATGATCATTCGTGGCCCAAACTTATGATTGCAAGCCCAAGTATGTTAATTTGATCTCTTTGATCCAATAACCTTGAGATTCATTGTGTGGAGGATTTGGTTCTACCAATCCTCTAATGGATCTACAACTCTTTTGGTCAACGCGTATCACTTAAACATCGTTGATCATTAAATGGTACTTATGAGAATTCCAAATGGATGATATACTTGACAAAAAGCAAATGTAACTTATTGTGTGGAGGCTTTGGTTCTACCAATCCTCTAATAAGTTCTAAATGCAAGTTTCAAGATGGTCATCCAACTAACCACTAATTATTAACTTGTTTTATTTTATGCTTTTATTCTTTTATGCTTTATGCACTATTTATCTTTTAGCATTTTCATTTTATGCCATTTTTATCTTTTCTCATTTGAGTATTTTATATTTCTGTCATTTTTACTTTGCTCACTTGAGATTTTCTTTTCCTTTCCTAAGATACTTAATAATCAACTTAAACCCTAAAAAACTCTTAATGGTACTTGGACTATTTGGTTACTATCCTTGGAATTATAGAGCATGGGACTATTTCTTGGACTTAGGATTAGAAACCTTGGCCTATCTTGGAGACTTTGTGACTTTATCTGATTATTTTATCTGGAGCTCTTGAGGTTTACCTCAAGACATTGGTTTGTTTGTTTGTTCTTGTGTGCAGGTTTTTTGTGATTACATCCTTTGTTTGTAATTTGGAATTCACCCGTATACAACCGTTACTTTGCCCAATATTTATGAAGACTTAATACACTTTAAGAGGTCTAGTATCTTTGCTTGCTTGGTTTTAATCCAAAGAATGAGAATCCTATCTTGGCTCATAATGTCAAGTTTTGGCTTCTTGTTGGTTAGATGGTCCTTATCCTTAGCTTTTACCTTATGCTTTAGGATAGCCTCTTCTACTCCTCCCATCTTCTTTAATTTCAAAATTCTTCTCCCTCCTTTTGAAAACCCTTCTTGTTTTAAAACTTAAACACTTTCATAATAAACTTGTACTTAGGTCCATGCATTTTCAAAATATTCTTATAAATAAACTTCAATCAACTTAATAATACCTTGACATTTTTGTGAGAAGACTAAAAGTCAATCAATCTCATTTCAAATCATTTATGCCACTTTGGCATTTATCTTTAAATCTTTTCTTAAAAGATTAGACTCTTGTCAATCCTTGTAGTGATGCAAATAACTATACTTCTATAATATGTAGTGAAGTGAGATATTTTCCACTTAGGTGTTGAGTGAGGCATTGTTGATTTTAAAATCTAAGCCATATCCTCCACTTTGAGATGATGCAAATTCTCCTTTCTCATAATTGTGGGTAGTAAGTATGATTTCCACACGGACAATGACAATGATGTCTTATCTCATAAAATTAACCAACACACTTGTGTTTCAAACTTTTAAAATAGGAACTACGTGTACCCTGATCCCCTATTGCACGAAAGGTGGTATGTAGGCACTAAAGGTTCGCAACCGCGGCAGGTGCAAAAATCATAAAAAATATATTTATTTTCTCACCTCCACAATCCATTTTATATATAACACATTTTATAGCCAAAATATACAGATTTTACAAAGAGGTTCCTACGGAGTACCATAGATGTTTAGGGTGCTAATACCTTCCCTTTGCATAACCAACCCCCTTACCTTGAATCTTTCCCCCTTTTTGGGTTATTCGCTCTTTTCCCATTCCTTTGGAAACAATAAAGCGCGGTGGAAATTTTTTTTTGTATAAAGTCTAGTCAATCCAATGGCTTAGTCTTGAACATTTTAACCACTACAGGGTGCTTTTAGCATCTTCATCTTGATTATCATCCTCTTCAGAGGGAACCTCTTCAATTTGAACTTGTCGGGCAGGTCCTTTGAACCTCTTCCCCATGTTGATATCAGCTTTCTTCTTAGTCTTCTTCTTTGTGACGAGAAGCGCCATCATTTCTTGCTGACGTTTTGCCAGGTTGAGAAGAGTCTCTTGGAACTGAGAGTGTGTAATCTGCAAATCCTTGATGGTTTTCTCGAGATCCATCTTATACTGAAATAAACAGTAGAAAGATGAGGAAACCTGTGTCGAAAAACCTGCTTATGATATGGTGCATGTTATGCAATGTTTTTAAGGACTTTTAAGAGATTTAAATTTGCTTAACCAAAGAGGAAACAAAACATCAATTGTATTAATGAGTTCGAAGATTACAAGTGCCCCTTGGGCTTACAATGAAAAAATAAAAAATGTCTTAAAGAGGCAACAAAATGAAATCCTAAAGCAAAAGACTCAGATATCCTATGGACGCATCCTCTTTGGTGCAATGTAGGCATTCAGGCTTTGCTCCTCGTGAAGTTGCCTTATGACCTACAACACTTTCTTCTCCCTTTCGTAGAATCGAGCTTCAAAGGTATCTCGTTCCCCCTTGAGTTGAATCCACAATCTCTGCAGATCCTCAAAGTCGGTAGGCATATCAGGATGGAGAATGGTATAGGGAACACCCCCTTTGGCAACTGGTTCCATCATCACAGGTAGGATTGCTGGATATGGCATCATGAGATTTTGAGCATGAGCTCGTACCCATTTGAGATATTGCTCAAGAGGGATGGAATTCTTATGCCCCAAGTTCTTGCTATCAACTTTGCTAACCATGCCCCAAGAATGCACAAACCTTTGATGATAACCTTGAACATTATTCTCATAGTCGAATACAATTCCTTGAATGAGCGTGTCATGAGGACCATCTCTTTGAGCATAGCCAAATTGTCGTAGAGCCAGAGAAGGGTTATAAGTAATACCTCCCCTAATGCCCAAGAGTGGAACATTAGGGAACTCCCCCACAATGATAAATGATAGTAATGTCCTCTTGAGATTGAGAGCATCAATGGATATCTGCATGAAAAAGCGACATCAGCCTTTGAGACCACCTTAAGCCTTGCTCATTCTTCAATATTGATCGAGGAAGGTGCAAAATAAACCACCTAGCCAGCAAAGGCAAGCAACACATGAGGGTCCCTCGCTTCCTCATAGTGCGAGTATGAAGAGAGTGCAAAATTTCCCCAAGCAATGTAGGCACTGGGTTGCGAGTGAGGAAGATTTTGATAGCGCTCACATCTATGAGTTGGTCAGGGTTTGGAAAGAGAACCAAACCATAGATTAGAAGGGCCAAGATTTCTTCAAAATCTTGTAAATCCAAAAACGAACGAGCCTTCTCCATCATGAATTTAGCCAAAAATCCTTTGACCCTGGTTCTTGTTTCCAAATTAGCTATAATGTCAGAACTCTTCAAATGTAAGGCCTTGGAAATAACTTCAGGCTTTGGAGTTTCCTCTAAATTGGTGAATGGTATTTGGTCAAGGACTGGTATTCCCAACAGTTGAGAGAATTCTTCTATTATGGGCACTAATTGATAATCGAGAAAGGTGAAACAATGGTGTATAGGGTCGAAGAATGGAAAAAGCACCTTCATCATGTCTTCATCCAAGCTTGAGGTAACCAAATTGAGAAGTCGACCATATCTTTTGGTGAACGGAGAATTTTCAGGAACCCTTGATTCTAACTCTTTGAGTTGAGGAGGCACTCTTATAAAGTGGATTTGGATGGTATTTCTATGAGTAGAAGCCATATCCTACAAAACAGAACAAAGATAAATCCATGGGTCCTTGAAATGGTTAGTAAAATGCTATGGCATGATGTTATGATGTTATGAGCAAATAATCACACACAAACAAAGCACACAAGGCTTTAGGTTTAGGCTTACATGGGGTTTATTGGTAAGTACCCTCTTGAAGTTTAGTTGGTTCAACCTATCCTAAAAAGTAATCGAGTTCTAGGAGCCTCAATATCGCTGATCTTTCTTCATCGGGCATTGTTTTAGCTCAAGCATCCAAACTGCATCCAAAATATCCTAAAAGTCTAATATCAATGAGTGTAGTATCGAGTATCAACAACTGCAGTCTTTACCAAAATCGGCTATCTCACTACTTTATAATGGTCAAGTTGTTCAACTAAGATTCTACAGTCAGTTAGTGCTTCTTGACACCACATATCGACCGCGTATTCTACTTGACTGGAATCAAGGGACACTGGTACCAACAAATGTGTCACACTAACATAGTCATCGCTTCAACCATGTCGGTATATCTAGTACAGTTCCCACAATCTATTGCTACTTACCTAAAATGCCCCCAAATCTGGGTGTAGGATTTTTACAAGTAACAAACCCAAGCATAAGCGACAAATGTAAAAGCAAGTCAAGCAAGTAAAGCAAAAAAGGTGATCTAGCTCCTAAGGTAACCCCACTTTTAGTTTAATTCCCCAGCAGAGTCGCCAGTTCTGTAATACGATGGGAGAACTGACTTGGGTGTTTTGTGTTTGATCGCAAATGTTGCGGATAGCAAGAGTCGCCGCCGACTTTTCTTTTATCCAATAAAGGAAAGGGTGAAAAGAATAGGCAAGACCTTTTGAGAATTTTCTTGGATTCGGGGGGGGGTTATGAAAAGGGAAGGTGTTAGCAACCTTTTCATCCGTAGTTATATATGGGATCTTAGTTGCTAGCTCACTTTGAAATGCTATGTAAATGTGCTTGTGATTTCTTTTGAAAGTATTTTTGAAAATTGTCTTCGTATAGGCGAACTTTGTAATGTTTCTTGTTTCGGCAAAAACGTATACAAAGCGTTGACTTTTGAAAATATTTCATGAAGGTGTTGGTGTGTTTTGAAAATATATTTTGTTTTGAAATGTTTGTGAGCAAGAAACTACGAGCGTTCTACCTACTCAAAAGAAAGTCTTTGTTCTTTTCCTCCTCCTTTAGATAGTGTTATCTTACCATTAGTTAGTAAGAAACCTTATCATTAGATGTGAAGGGACAGGTGTGGGTTATCATACAGTCATAGAAGACAACATTATAGGATACCTTAGCAATTTATCGTAATGGACTAAGTTCGTTTTACCGAAGGAAACATCGAAGGGTCATCGAGGGACTACGATCTTGTAATCGAGGGTCTTTGCTAAAGTATCCCACGTTCGAGGGACATGACTATTTTATCCAAGGAAACAAGTGTGGGTTACCCTAGAGGTGAAATTGTGCAAAGTGTTTTTTGTTTTCATGCATTTGTCTTGATTGGGTTTATCTATTATTAATTTTAGATCTTGCCATACAAACCCTAATTACTAGCAATAATATGGAAAGCGATAAATTACGGAATTTAGATGTCCTACGCTATTACAATACTTTCGGGGATGGGGGATACAAATTTACAAATGGGGATGACAAGTAAAAATAAACCCTAATTACTATTACAAGGCTTTGATAATTACATAATTCATAATGTAAGAATGCGCAAGAAAATGTAAAGTGAAAAGAAATTGTTTCTTTAGGGTTTTTTGATAGAATAGATTTTATAGTTTCAATTACTTGAAGAAAAACCTAGGTCTAAGTTAACTTAAAAATAAAACTAATTGTTTAGAAAAATGTTTTTGATGCTTTTATTTAGAAAAACGCGTTTATGGTATTAGGTCATCTCTAAGCAATGCAATATATCCAAAGTAAACTTTTAAAAAAAACTCAAAATTAAGAAATTTGATGCCTGAACTGACACGGGTCGTGTCAGTGGAAACGGACACCTGTGTCAGGACCTGTCCCTAGATTTTGCGCATGTTTTTCTGTCCAATTAAAATGACACGATTTGTGTCGTGTGACACGGGCACCCGTGTCAACCCCTGCCCTGCCTATTTTTGCACGTGTCTGAAGCAGTTGAGTTTATATGGGTTGTGTCGTGTGACACGGGCACCCGTGTCAGGACCTGTCCTGCATTTTTTTAAAGTTTTCAACCCAACTGAGCTGACACATGCCATGTCTTGTGACATGGGCACCCGTGTCATCCTCTGGCCTAGATCTTTGCTAAGTTCTGTCTTTGATTTATCCTGTTGTATCCTTTTGAATGCAAAAGCAGATGATGTATAGATAAAGATATCACAGTTTGAGAAATTTTACCTCTTGAAGCGAAAACTTTAGAACATGTACGGATGTTTCCGAGTGTGAAGTGGTGATTGATCGAGCTCATTTGGACCTTCTTGAAGTTTTTCCAATCCTCCCTTTGTGCTGAAAGTAGCTGAATCACTCTAACCAAGTCAAGTTGCAAAATATTATTTTTGAGTTTGGAAGATGGTGATAATAGTGTTACTGAAGTTGTTCTTATGTTTGAACAACTTCAATATGATGTATATGAAGTATTTGGATGGTTTGTTTGGGAAAAACTTGTAAGGTGTGAGAGGTTCAAATATTTGGACTTCAAAGCTCAAAAGTGGAGGTTTTGTGGACAATTGTGGTTTTGAGAGTATATGAGTTTTGAGGGCTTGTTCATCTTCTTTATCTTGCAAAATCATCTCTCTATTTATAGGCAAGAGGTTTTAAGACAAGGGTTGATCATATTTCCAAGATCACATGTTGTGGCTAGGTTGGATTGTACATGAAGCAAGCTTGAAGATCTTAGTTCCAATGCTTTATACTTTGCTTCATAGAGTTTTTGGACACTTTAAGTATGCTTGTCTGATTTTGTGTGTTGAGTGGGTGTAGAAGGAACAAGTTAGAGGCTCAAGAAGAGATGACTTTGTGATTAAAGCTACTTTGCAAGAATGGCAATGTTAACTTTGTGCCAAAAATGGAAAGATCACTTGGACAATGCTTAAATCAAATTGGCCATAGCTCAAAAGTTTGTGTAAACATTAAATTATGGTGAGATTTGCAAGTTAGAAGGTCTGCAACACAAGATTATGCAACATAGCATGTATATTGGATTATGTGTTCTTCACCAAAATGGCTTGTAATTCAAGAATGGATGCCCAACTTCATGCCTTTAGATCTCCTAGCTCAAGTATGATAAATTCATGCTCTTGTGTATTTTGGAAAGCTTGAAACATTGTCTACAAATTTCATGTTTTCCACTTTGGCTAAATCAAACTGGAACTTGATGAAAATTGTCCAAGAAGTTGAGATGAAAACTGACTAAAACTTGTTGAAAATTTCTCTAAGTATTACATAAAAATGTCAGGACTTCATGGGCTTATATCTTCAAATCTAAACATTTTTTGGACACCAACCCTCTAATATAAAGTTGTATAATTCATCAAGATCTATAACTTTCATGTTGAAAGTTTTCTTTGAATCATCTTGCATCTTGGTGAAACAATGTTAAGAAGTAATGAAATTATCAAGTGTAAAAACACTTAGAAAATTTCTAAGTATTGGAAATTTTGAGTTTTTGTTGAATTTCTTGATTCTTGATGATCAAGTTTGATATTTTTTAAGGTCTTGATGAATTTTGATCTTTGAAATTTAATGTTGACCAAAAAGTCAAAGTTTGACTTTTTGTGTAACTTTTCGTCAGTTGGTCCAAATTTCAACTATCAAACCTTTGATCCTGAGAAATGATTCGAGCCATGAAATTTGGTCAACATGTTGTGTTTGAGTCCTTGAGACTATATTTCAAGTCATTAGATCATGTATTAGGTCAAAATTTGGTGATCAGTCATTCTCAGTTAAAACCCTAATTTGGAGCCTCAGTGCTTAGGAGATGATCTGACTTAGTCAACACTTGTGCAAGGTTGAGTCATTGAAGAGTTTTTGGTGAGAAATGTCTTGAGAAAAGAGAGGGCAAATTTTGGGGTACAACAGTGATGGAATTCAGCTTTGTTAAAGAAGGGTAATAATCTTCTAGCATAGTATTTGTAAGGGATCAAGCCAGGGTGACGAGTATTCCATTCTCCTTTAATCTGATTTACTAGCAAAGCTGAATCGCCATATACATCTAGATCTTTGATTCTGAGATCAATGGCCTCCTTGAGACCTGTGATACAAGCCTCATACTCTGCCATATTATTGGTATAATCAAATGTCAGCCTTTCCATAAAAGGAATCTGTGATCCATGAGGAGTGATAATCACAGTACCAATTCCTTTCTCATAAGCATTCACAACTCCATCAAATACCATGCCCCAACGAGATTCAGGATCAGGACCTTCCTCAGGCAACGATTCATCACAATCTTTCACTTTCAGAAATATCACATCCTCATCAAGGAAAACATATTTAATAGACTGATAGTCTTTAAGCGTTTGGTGAGCAAGATAATCCTCCAACACGCTGCTTTTTATAGCCTTCTGAGTATGGTATTCAATATCATATTCAGACAACAACATTTCCAACGGGAAATTCTCCCAGTAAAAGTAGGATTTTCAAAGATATACTTAATTGGATCCATTTTAGAAATCAACCAAGTAGTATGATTCAACATATATTTCCGCAACAGCTTTGTCGCCCAGGCCAAAGTACAACATGTTTTTTCCAGCATAGAATATTGTGACTCACAGTCAGTAAACTTCTTGCTGAGATAATAAATGGAGTATTCCTTCTTTCTTGTTTCATCTTGTTGTCCCAAAATACATCCCATAGAATTATCTAACACAGTTAGATACATGATCAATGCTCTTCCTTCAACGGGAGGGAGCAAGATAGGAGGTTCAAGAAGATACTCTTTAATACTTTTGAATACCCTTTGGAAATCATCTGTCCACACACAACCCTGATCTTTCTTTAACAACTTAAATATTGGTTCACATGTTGCAGTCATATGGGAAATAAATTTGGAAATGTAATTCAGTCGCCCAAGGAAGCCTCTAACTTGCTTTTCAGTCCTTGGTGCAGGCATTTCTTGAATTTCTTTGACTTTATCATGATCAACTTCAATTCCTTTTTGGCTGACAATGAAACCTAATAACTTCCATGATCGAACATCGAAGGTGTATTTATTTGGATTCAAATGGAGACGATACTTCCTCAAACGTTGAAACAGTTTCAACAAATCTTCTATATGCCTTTCTTCAGTCTGGGATTTAGCAATCATATCATCAACATATACCTTAATTTCCTTGTGCATCAGATCATGGAATAGGGTTGTCATAGCCCTCTGGTACGTTTCACCAATGTTCTTCAACCCGAAGGGCATCACTATGTAACAGAATGTTCCCCAGGGTGTGATAAACGTTTTTTTTCATGTCCTTAGGAGCCATTCTAGTTTGATTATATCTGAAAAATTCGTCCATGAACGAGAATATTTTGAATTTTTTTGTAGTATCAACCAACATATCAATATATGGAAATGGAAAATCATCTTTTGGATTAGCTTTATTTAAATCTCTATAATAAATGCACATGCGAACTTTTCCGTCTTTCTTTGGTACTAGGACAATATTGGAAATCCATTAAGGGTACACTGATGTCACAAGAAAATCAGCATTAATCTGCTTTAAGACTTCTTCTTTAATTTTTACTGCCATATCTGGGTGAGTTCTTCGCAATTTCTACTTTACTGGCGGGCACTCTGGCTTTAGCGACAAATGATGCTCCATAATATATGTATCCAAACCCGGCATATCTTGGTATGACCAAGAAAAGATGTCCACATACTCTTTCAACTATTCAATTAACTTGCTCTTTACATTGGGATGCAGCAATCCTCCAATCTTGACTTCCTTCGTATCTTCCTCTGAACCCAAATTGATTGTCCGTAACGGCTATTTATATGGTTGAATGGAACTTTCTTCGTGCTCAAGCAACCGTGAAACCTCCTCTAGAATCTCATTATATTCTTCTTCTTCGGCCCCATACACAGGATATTCAAAGTTAGGAGAGGGTGCAGGGTCATTGTATTCAACTGGTTTTTAATTAATCTGCACATATGATTTATGATTTCTTTTAGAAACTTACACATATATTAAGTGATTATGCAGATTTATTTACAGCCACTATTTACTCCAAAAGGGTTTTTTTTCTGATTACCATTTTTCCAAGAAAAAGCAGAAAATAAAAACACAATTTGGGAATCAAAGATAACTTTTATTAATGATTTTAATGATCAAAGCAAACAGATAAGGCCATACAATATCAACTTTCACCTTGGGCAGAGTGAAAGCCTTTTGCAAAGATTAACAAAAACAAATTACTTTCAGACATGGATGCAAGAGGGAACATCAATAGTGGCCTAGTTTTGGACTCTGGCTCCATGTGTCACATAGTTTGGCATTTCCTGCTCTTCTTCATCCTACACAATAGCGTTGATCCTAGAAACAGTTGGATGAAGGTAACCTCCACTATGGAAAATATCTTGATACTTTCCCAAAGCAGTCTTTGGCTTCATGTTCTCACCTTTGTCATTCTTCACAGAAAATCCCAAACCAGCCCTATTCTTGTTCACCGGCGGATCAACAATATGTCCACATACTTTACTAGGGCCATTACGTACAACCTGCTGAGCATCTTTGAATAAAGTCATAGAATTCTCATTCTCCCTTGCATTATCAACGGATAAAGCTTGGAACTGAGTTCCAGCAGCAGCTTCATCCGCCTCCACAACACTGAAAGAGGATAAATGAGATAATAACAATGCTTGCTCTCCATTTATGATAAACACGTTTCCCTCACGTGTGAACTTCAGATTTTGGTGCAACGTTGAAGTGACAGCCCCTGCCTCATGTATATATGGTCGTCCCAGTAGACAGCTATAAGCAGGCACAATATCCATGACTTGGAAAGTATTCTGAAACAAGTGCAGGCCTACGTGAATAGGCAGATCCACTTCCCTAATAACAAACTTCCTTGATCCATCAAAATCTTTTATAATTATGCCACTTGGGCGCATGGGGATCCTTGGTACTTCAGCTTCATAAGCGTGCTCCTCGATATGACATTTAAGGCGTACCCATTATCAATCAGCACATTTGAAAATGAATCCTTCTTACAGTTCATGGATATATGGAGGGCTAGATTGTGATTCCTTCCTTTGTCAGGTAATTCGTCATCACAGAAGCTTAGGTTATTACAGGACATAATATTCCCTACCACACTGCTGGATTGGTCCAATGGCATATCACTTTCCATGAAGGCTTGATCCAACACTCTCATTAAAGATTCTCTATGGGCAGAAGAATTCATTAGCAAGGCCAGAATAGATATATTTGAAGGATTCTACAACAACTGATCTACAATCCTGTAGTCACTCATTTTGATAATCTTTAATATATCATCCACATCTTTTTCCAGAGTAGCACCACTAGATTCTCCTACTGCTTTCTTAGTTTCAACACTTTCGAAAACCTTCTTATCGGCACTGACATTCCCTCGAATAACAGGTGCGAACACACGACCACGGCGGGTCACTCTACTGACGTCAACAATATTCTCAACATTATACAAAGGGTAGATGGGAACTTCCACACCATCCTCTAGAATTGTAGCATTGTATTTGTACGGTACGGCTTTGTCTGATTTGTAAGGAACAAGACCCAGTAAGCAAATCACCACTGGAGCAATAATAGGATTACTACAGTATTCAATCTCTACAGGGGCGGGATCACTGAAACAAGGCACAATTACGTTCACACCTTCTTCGGAATATTTGGTCATCACAGAATCATCACTAGAGATCATATCTTTGTCTGAGGAAAAGAATTCATCCGCAGAAGCATATTCATCATCTGACTCGGTCTCAGCCAAGCAATCTCCAATCACATTAATCTCGTGGTAATCATCTTTATGGCTTGAAACCTTGATGGTACCATTATCCAATAACAACTGAATACCTCTTCTTACAATGGAACAACCACGATAATCTCTGCAACAGATCCGACAAGATCCATAATGGTGTTCTACTTGACCATCCATGTGGCAGAAGGTGGCGTGCAATTTCACCAAATCAGCATTCATATGGTTCACATCAAAGATCCGAAACTCTCCAGGACATCCGAAGACCGTGTTCACTTCTGCCTCATATTCTGCCCTAAGCCAGATTATATGAATGAGGCCTTCATCCATCATTTCCTATAAATCAACCTTTATCTTATCATACCCATGTATATCAGTATTGCAGATACCACAACCAGCATGGTCATGTGTATAATAACTAAACTCGCAAAGGTCAGCATGCAGAGTTGATATCGAAAATCTGGAAGTCCCCCGAACAACCAGCAACCATGTTGACAGCATTTGTTCCTCCATGCTTTGCCAAAGGATTATATTTTACATTAGGGTCGGCATCTTTAAAGGACAAAAGGCCAGAACTCACAATTTTTTTTACCTTCGATTTCAGAGGATAACAGTTTCCCACGTTGTGCCCTGGTGCACCCTGATGAAAAGCACACGTCTGATCTGCCTTATAATACCAAGGCAAAGGTGATGGTATAGTAGGGGGTGGCCTGGTCTGAACCAACTTTTTCTGAATCAATGCTGGGAGTAACTCTCCATAACTCATGAGGATAGAGTCAAAAGCTTCACTACATATCACAGAAGTATAGTAGCTCGCATCACTACAAGGATTGACAAGAGTCTAATCTTTTGAGAAAATTTTAAAGCAAAAGGCCAAAGTGGCAAAATAGTTTAAATGAGATTGATTGACATTTAGTCTTCTCACAAAAATGTCAAGGTATTATTAAGTTTATTAAATTTTGATTAGGAAAATGTTTTGAAAATGCATGGACCTAAGTCCAAGTTTATTGTGAAAGTGGTTCAAGTTTAGAAACAAGAAGAGTTTCCAAAAGGGGTGAGAAGATTTTTGAAATTAAAGAAGATGGGAGGAGATGAAGTGACTATCCTAAAGCATAAGGTAAAAGCTAGGGAAAAGAATCGTCTAACCAACAAGAAGCCAACACTTGACATAATGAGTCAATGTAGAATTCCCATCCTTTGGATTAAAACCAAACAAGCAAAGATAATAAACCTCTTAAGAAGACCAAACTTCAATTTCATTAAGTCTTCACAAAAATTGGGCAGAGTAACGGCTGTATACAAATGAATTCCAGATCACAGACAAAGCATGTAATCACAATAACCTACACACAAAGCAAACAAATAACCCAATATCTTGGGGGTAAACCCCAAGAACTCCAGACAAGATAACATTTAAGTTCATAAGGTCTCAAGATAGGTCAAGGTCTCTAATCCTAAGTCCAAGAAGTCCATAATCTCCATAATGCCAAGGATAGTAACCAAGTAGTCCATATAACATTAAATATTTTTATTGTTCAAGTTGGTTATTAAGTATCTTCAAAAAGAAAATGAAAAGCTCAAGGGAGAAAAATAAAAAATGACATAAAACTAAATGCTCAAATGAGAAAAGATAAAAATAGCATGAAATGTAAATGCTAAATTAAATGTGCTTAAAGTAAAAGCACAAAATAAAGTCAATTGTTAGAAATTAGAGGTTAGTTGAATGACCATCTTGAAACCTGCATTTGAAATTCATTAGAGGATTGATAAAACCAAAGCCTCTTAACAACAAGTTTCATTTGCTTTTTGTCAAGTATATCATTCATTTAAAATTCTCAAGGCAACCATAAATGATCAACGATGTTTAACTGATTCACTTTGACCAAAGCTTATGAAGATTCATTAGAGGATTGATAAGACCAAAGCCTCCTAACAATGAATCTCAAGGTTATTGGATCAAAGGATTCAAATTAACATACTTGGACTTACAAACATGGGTTTGGGCCACGAATGATCATTTCTCGAATCGGGAAAAATTTAGCGTTATGTTAAGCAATTGTAAGTGGACTTATATAGAAGTCACACCTATTTTAAGGCCGGTCAATAGCAATTTATGGGTCATATGTTTGGAGAGATGATATGAATATCATCCTCTAACAACAGATGCCACAATAAGAAGTGGATAAGATAAAGAGGGACCGGATAAGAATGAAACCATATTTGAACCAAAAATTTAATCAAACTATCATTAAAATCAATCATCCATTTTGGAGGAGTTAAACTCAACACCCAAGATCCAATAATGTTAATGAAGCTCATGATCAAAATCTCATAGTTCAAGATCAGCCAGAATATATACAAAAATAAAATTATATGTAAAAATAAAGAAAAGATTTTTTAAAATAGTTTTAAATCATAAATGAGCTCAAATATTTTTATAAAAATTTTGGAAATTTTTAAAATTAAAAGAAATAGGCAAAATAAACCAAAAATTGTGAAAAATAGTAAAGTCAAAAAAAAAAAATGAGGTCACCAATATTTGTCAAGGGATCATTGGATCCTTCCATATTTTTTTCAGAATTTAAAAATTAAGAAAAGTATTTTTAAACCTTTAAAATAATTCAAATAAAGTGAAAAAATATAAAAAATATTAAAACACAAAATAAAATTGTGAAAAAATAATAATCGGGAAGAGAAAAATCAAAAGTATTTTAAGAATTTTTTCATATTTTTTGAAGTTAAAATGATTTTTTATTGAATTTTTGAAGTTTAAAACAAATCAAATACAAAATCAGAAAATAAAATAAAAACCAAAAAGATGTAGACCATTGGATCAATGTCAAAACGCATTAGTAATCAAATCCAAGGGATCTGGCATGTTGTGCATATCATAGACATTAGTCAATAAAGCACTTAATCAATTATTAAAATTAGAATTTAAAAAAAAAACAAATGGCACGATATCATTGGTTGAGAGATGACATGTTGGTCATCTTTAACCTCCAGCCACGCGAATTGCAGGTCTCTGAAATGGAAAAATTAGAGCTCAAGACAGGTATCATTCGCTTCGTCTCTTCAACACAATTCCGATGGTTCCCTCGCAAAGAATTTATTTAAGGTGTAGCTCAGTTGTTTTAGAAGGAAAGATTTGAAAAGTGATTTGAAAATTCATGGCCAAAACTCACTTCCAGTTGAAAATAAATATTGTGACTAGAATCAGAATGATGAGAGCTTCAATACATTACCAAAGTTTTAGAGAATTGATGAAGGAATCTACCTATTGAAGTTCAAATTCAGAGCTCTGAAACTTGACTTGGCTAGCACGATTTAGGAAGTCTTAGAGCTTGGTTCTTCTTCTGTTAGCTTTAGTGAAGTTCAAGGATGAAGAGTTGACAAAGAAAATGGATTGAGGAAAGCTAGAAAACCAAATTCAAAGTTGAAGAAAAGTGGCTTCAAGAGAAAGTTTGATAGGGTGATTCTGGTACTCTAAGCTTGAGAAAATGAATGAGGTATTGTAGCGGTAGAAATGTTCAAGACTAAGCCATTGGATTGACTAGACTTTATACAAATCAAAATAAAAATAGCCACCGTGCTTTATTGTTTCCAAAGGAATGGGAAAAGAGCGAATAACCCAAAAGAGGGGGAAAGATTCAAGGTAAGGGGGTTGGTTATGCAAAAGGAAGGTATTATCACCCTAAAAATCTACGGTACTCCGTAGGAACCTCTTTGTAAAATCTGTATATTTTGGCTATAAAAATGTGTTGTATATAAAATGGATGGTGGAGATGAGAAAAGAAATATTTTTTATGATTTTTTCACCCGCCGCGGTTGTGAAACTTTAGTGCCTACGTACCACCTTTCGTGCAATAGGGGATCAGGGTACACGTAGTTCCTCTTTTAAAAATTTGAAACACAAGTGTGTTGGTTGATTTTAAGAGATAAGACATCATTGTCATTGTCCGTGTGGAAATCATACTTACTACCCACAATCATGAGAAAGGAGAATTTGTATCATCTCAAAGTGGAGGATATGGCTTGGATTTTAAAATCAACAATGCCTCACTCAACACCTAAGTGGAAAATATCTCACTTTACTACATATTGTAGAAGTATAGTTGTTTGCATCACTACAAGGATTGACAAGAGTCTAATCTTTTCAGAAAAGTTTAAAGATAAAAGCCAAAGTGGCAAAATGGTTTGAAATGAGATTGATTGACTTTTAGTCTTCTCACAAAAAAATATCAAGGTATTATTAAGTTTATTGAAGTTTATTGATGAAAATGTTTTGAAAATGCATGGACCTAAGTCCAAGTTTATTATGAAAGTGTGTAAGTTTCAAAACAAGAAGGGTTTTTAAAAGGAGGGAGAAGATTTTTGAAATTAAAGAAAATGGGAGGAGAAGAAGAGACTATCCTAAAGCATAAGGTAAAAGTTAAGGATAAGATCCATCTAACCAACAAGAAGCCAAAGTTTGACATTATGAGCCAAGATAGAATTCTCATTCTTTGGATTGAAACCAAGCAAGCAAAGATACTAGACCTCTTCAAGTGTATTAATTCTTCACAAAAATTGGGCAGAGTAACGGTTGTATACGGATGAATTCCAGATTACAAACAGAGAATGTAATCACAAAAACCTGCACACAAAAACAAACAAGCAACCCAATGTCTTGAGGTAAACCTCAAGAACTCCAGACAAAATAATCAGATAAGATCACAAGGTCTCCAAGATAGGCCAAGGTTTCTAATCCTAAGTCCAAGAAATAGTCCCATGCTCCATAATGCCAAGGATAGTAACTAAATAGTCCAAGTACCATTAAGAGTTTTTTAGGGTTTATGTTGATTATTAAGTATCTTAAGAAAAGAAAAGAAAAGCTTAAGTGAGCAAAGTAAAAATGACAAGAAAATAAATGCTCAAATGAGCAAAGATGAAAATGGCATGAAATGTAAATGCTAAAAAAATAAATAGTACATAAAGCATAAAAAAGAATAAAAGCATAAGATAAAACAAGTCAATAATTAGTGGTTAGTTAGGTGACCATCTTGAAACTTGCAGTTGGAACTCATTAGAGGATTGGTAGAACCAAAGCCTCCACACAACAAGTTGCATTTGCTTTTTGTCAAGTATATCATCAATTTGGAATTCTCACAAGTACCATTTAATGATCAACCATGTTTAAGTGATCCGCGTTGACCAAAGGTGTTGTAGATCCATTATAGGATTGGTAGAACCAAAGCCTCCACACAATGAATCTCAAAGTTATTGGATCAAAGAGATCAAATTAACATACTTGGGCTTGCAATCATAAGTTTGGGCCACGAATGATCATTTATTCGAATCGGGACAAAATTTAGCACTATGTTAAGCAATCGTAAGTGGACTTATATAGAAGTCGCACCTATTTTAAGTCCGGTCAAGAGCAATCTATGCACCATTTGTTTTGAGACATGATATAGAGATCAAGCTCCAAAAACATTTAGTGCAATAAGAAGGGGATGAGATGAAGAGGGATTAGGGCAAAAAGATGAATAAACCACTTTTGAATTAAAAAAAATTAATCAAACTATTATTAAAATCATTCATCCATTTTGGTAGAGTTGAACTCAACACCCAAGATCCAATTATGTTAATCAAGTTATGATCAAAAAATCAACTCAAGACAGCCAGAAAATAATCACAAAATAATAATATATTTAATATATACATTAAAAGGGTTAAAAAATGTTTAAAAATATAAAATAACGAGGAAAATATCAATTATGTTCAAATTAATCAAAAAAATGAAAAATAAGGCCATAGAAAAATCAGAAATGGATCAAAATATTTTTATAAAAATTTTGATAATTTTTAAAAGTCAGAAACTATTTTTAAACTATTTAAAATTTCTAAAATAAACATAAAATAGATCAAAAATAGTAAACCTCAACATAAAATTCCATAAAATTTTTAGAAAGTTAAAAATATGCAAAATAATATTCATGAATTTTTTCAGAATTAAAAAATGTCAGAAAGTATTTTTTAAGTAATTAAAAGAAAGCAAATAATACAAAAAATATTAAAAAAACACCAAATGTTAAAAAAAAATATGAAAAAATATTCATGAGATCAGAAATAATTCAAGGTATTTTTGTGAATTTTTTCATAATTTTTGGATAAAAAATAAAAGAGATGTGAATTTTAGAAAATTTAATCAAATAAAATAAAACCAAAAAGATGTGGACCATCAGATCATAGTCAAAACGCGTTAGTAAGCTAATCTAATGGACCAGACACGATGTGCTTGGTATGGACCTTAGTGAAACACACATGTGATCAGAAAAAGGGCAACCAATGAAATTAAAACGCTTGGCACGCTATCATTGGCTGAGACGAGACATGTCATCGTCTTCAACCTCCAGACACCCTGCAATGGGGATTTTGTGAGATCCTTCAAATGGAAAAATTAGGATCCCAGGATAGCATCATTGAACTCGTCTCTTCAAGACGATTCTAACACAGCCATTGCGCCAAATTTATATAACGTATGGAGAGATATATGAATCAAAAACCCAGAAAATAGCGAGCACCTTCAATTTGAGATTTCTCTCTCAATTCTCAATTGAATTAAAAATTGTAAGCATCATTAGAATCAGACAAAGGAGTAGAATAGATTAGTGCTTGGTTTGGATCCAAATGGTGGAGAATTCTACCTTTTCGAAGTTCAAGTAAGAAGCTCTGAAACTGGACTTCTGTTGCTTGAATTATGGGTCATTTTGATTGGTTTAAATGCTGGAGAGTTTGTATGAAGTTCAAGGATGATGAATGCGCAAAGAATTTTGGAAAAAGAAGCTTAAATTTCAAATACTGAATTCAAAAAAAGTGGGTTCGTGTGAGGCTTTGGTAGGGTGCTCTTGGCTCTCTAAGCTTGGGAAAACGAATGGGTTAGTTCATGTATTTATAGGAGAAGCAACTGGGATCAAAAGGAAGAGTGAATGATGCGTTTTGGAGGGAATTCGTGTGGGTCTGCATCATGAAGAAAGTGTGACTCAATTTTGATCAAAACTCAGCTAATCATGATTAGAAACAAAAACGCGTGGAAAACTTGTGATTAGAAGTCGAAACAAAGATTTCAAAATCCTGACTTTGTGAAAAATTCAGTTTCAAGTAACCAAATTCAAATCCATGGCATTTCCAACTCAAGGGGTCTTAGGGCATAATTCTTGGTGCTTTGGAAAACTGAGGTTACAAGCTTTGCAATGGAAAAATAATGGAATCAAATGGATGCTTGAGCTGAAAGTTACATGGGATCAAAGTTGAAGAAAAAGAGTTGACTTTCCATACTTAGAAATATTTCAAATTCTTCTTCAAAAATGACCTATAATCTTTTGTATCCAAACAAGGCCTTCCACTTAGAATTTGCTCTTTACCAAAAAATATGGAATGAAGTAGGCCTCTTGAATGGAATTTTGAAATTTGAACCACCCAAAATCTCCAAAAATTGAGCAAGTTATGACTTGTTGAAGTTGGCCAAAAATCATAAAATAACCTATAATCGTTTGCATTCTTAAGGAAACTTCCATCCATTTTCTCACTTTGCACATAAAATAAGGCAAAAAGTACACATCTTCAAGATAATCATGGAAAAATAATGGACTCAAGGTGATAAAAATTGACCAATTTATGACCATTTGAAGTCACATATGGAAAATTGGGGATTCATCTGGATGACTTGTAATCTTTCTTTTTCACCAAGTTCCTTCCACATGAAAACTCCTTGTAACTTTTGAAGTTATTTGTTGGTAACTCTTTGAAGATAAATATGTCTTTGGAATCACTCAAAAATACCAAAAGGTGAGAAAGATATGCTCCTTTGAAGTTCAAAACCCTAGCCTCTAAATCAAGAGAATGCTTTGAGGAACTTTGACAAGTTTGAACAAACTTCTTGTGCCAATATTATTTCTTTGTGAATAGAAGTTGTTTAGGATGATGATGAGGACTCATAGCCACCAAAACCACTTCCGTATCTTGAAATTTGAGAGAAATGTGCTCTTGTGACCAATAGGAACAAGACCTTGTCCAATCATGACAACTTCTTCCCTCAACCCCTTGTACTTTTGAATCAATTTTGATAACTTTGAAATGTGATGAGCCAAAGAAACTTTTCCATGCCAATTCTTCAAAAACCACTCCAATAGTGAAGTTTGAACTCCTCAAGCTATTTTGACTAGGGCATGGAAATAAACTCATGAACCCATGAAGCAACTTGCTAAACCTCATTGCCTTTACCTACATTATTAACAAGTAAGACAAACCAACATTGCATTTTATTAATTAGAAAGAAAATCAAAGAAAAATATTCATGATCACAAAAGAAAACAAGTCAAGGTGCTTTAGGATTCCTCAAAGAGCAAAGCTAAAGATAGGGAGAAGAACCAAAAGCCTTAATGTGATCTTGTTGTGATTGAATCAACATGGTATGGTGAAGGGATCTTAGGGGCAAAAATTGGGGTACAACAGCTGCCCTTATTTAAGTGTCTTCTATCCGGAGATACGAAGGTTGAAAATCTTCGTGTCGACATGATCGAAGATACTTAAATATAAAACAAACCCTATTTTTGGCCTTAAGATGCCGTGCAAATGCTTATGCATATGAACAGTACCAAAGAGACGCAAAGTATAACTAGGGATGCAACAAAAATGAAGAAACAAAGGAGCAACCCCACCAGGAAAATAAATCACTGCTGAACCAAAAGAACTGAATCAGAGAGGAAGATTACAAGCATCGACATTCACTGCTGATGGTCTACCAACTTTCACTGAAGGTAGAAATAGAATATCATATCACCGTCGTTCACTAACGATGAACTATCAACGTTCATTGAAGATAGCAAAAAGATAACAAACACCGATGTTCACTGCCGATGTCCTACCAACGTTCAATGAAGGTAGAAAGAGAAAATATATCATATCATCACCGCTCACTGACGATGAACTATTAACGTTCACTGAAGATAGCAAAAAGATAATAAACACCGACGTTCACTGCCGATGTTCTACCAACGTTCACTGAAGGTAGAAAGAGAAAATATATCATATCATCGTTGTTCACTGACGATAAACTATCAAAGTTCACTGAAGATAGCAAAAAGATAATAAACACCGACATTCACTGCCGATGTCCTACCAACATTCACTGAAGGTAGAAAGAGAAAATATATCATATCATCGCCGTTCACTAACGATGAACTATCAACGTTCACTGAAGATAGCAAAAAGATAATAAACACTGACATTCACTGTCGATGTCCTACCAACATTCACTGAAGGTAGAAAGAGAAAATATATCATATCATCACCGTTCACTGACGATGAACTATCAATGTTCACCGATGATAGAAAAAAGATAATAAACATCGACGTTCATTGCCGATGTCCTACCAACGTTCACTGAAGGTAGAAAGAGAAAACATATCATATCATCGTCATTCACTGACGATGAACTATCAACGTTCACTGAAGATAGCAGAAAGATAATAAACACCGACGTTTACTGCTGGTGTCCTACCAACGTTCACTGAAGGTAGAAAGAGATATATCAAGTTTTCCCCAAAATTCTGGTGTTTCACCTAGAATGGGTCTCAACTTCTTCTTTAACCAAGGAAATCTTCCTGGAAAAGATCAAACATAAGTTGTCTCAAATAAAGAGACTTGTTACTTGTTGTCATGGAGAATTGCAGAAAGAAATGACTTTCTGGGGATAGAAATATGACTTTCCAGGGAAATTCCACGATATTCTTACTGAGGAGATAAAGTCTTCTCGTGCAAAATAAATGCACAAACCAAAACTCAAAGTTTTCAAAAATCAAAAGTAAATAATATTGTCATGCGACCACAAATCCAAATTAGAAATAAAGTGGAGCAAGACGGTCAACGAAGATACATCCTTTGAGAAATAAACTCAAGAGGGAAAACCGAATCCATCTAAGCAAAGAGCGCTGCAGGAAGGCCAGAGCAAAATGTCAATGAAAAATGATTTGTCAATTTTAGCCATGCATGATGTATGTATGAATGTATGAGTGCTATCGTGTGTATGTTGGTAAAACAAATACACAAACAGTAGGAACAAACACACAAAACCGCCTCAGGTACTAACAACACTTGGCTAAACTTCAACCAGAAAGATCATTCCAAGAAAGGTAAAAGCCAACTGCAGAAACCAAACCGATTTCCTGCCTTTAACTTTACTAAAGAGAAACATAATTAGGAGGTAGACAAATTAAGCAGATACCGAGATAGAACATCCTCCTCCCGGCTTCATCAGAGAAACCAGTTTTTTTTTCAAAAGTAACACGCCTACTGGAGATTGCAAGACCAGCCTCAAATAAAACAGACTTACACCGAAACAATCAGACCTCACTGCGGAATTCAAGCCTACCTCCCTGGAGAAAGATGCGGATTGAAACTTTACATCATGAACACTTATTCCAACAAAAGATGCCCTGGGATAGCCTTCCCGGAGAATCAAAAAGTCATCAACATAGAAAGAGGTCAAACCCATGGGGATTTTAAATCCAACCCAGCACTTGGTGGGTGAAAACCCAAAGGTTGATAATCATTTCAACACTTCTCAAAAAAGATATTGCCCTGGTCTAGTTGCCTGGGAAATAAATACCAACAATAATGCCAATACTGCAGAAAGAGCGACATCTCAGCACACCAAGGGAATAAAACCTTTCATCATATGAGGGAAGACTTCGCTGGGGAATCTGGGACAGAGGCTTCTGACCATGCAAACCCAAAATCAAACATGAACCAAGACCTAGCTGGATACAATGGGATCACAAGCCCAATACTGCACCTTAAACCGATTGGTATCGTCTTTAACTATCTGAGAAACATACAAAGATCGTGCACATACCAGCAAAATGACCTAAGAGAACCTTCATGAAGGAAGTAAATCTTCTCAAAACAACCAGAGTTTGTTCATTCCTGGGATCACCATTTTTGTTGTCATTGTGTCATCACAAATCTCAAAGTAAATTGAATTGTAAAAATCTCTCCTTTTTTTTTAAAAGTCAATTTTGCTTTTTAATCTTTTTGCTTTGAAAGTTATCATCAGTAATAAATGGAGTCTTTGCAAGCTAAATAAAATAAGAACACAAAGAATTGGTTAAAGCTCGAATTTCATTAATAGAATGGTAGTTTGTGAATAGAGAGACTCCATGGATGATTACAAAGTTCAGGAAATGGTAATACATAATGGAAAAGATACATTGAGATACAATGACCACTATTCTCCCTAACAACTTTTGAAATCCTGAGCAGCAGCTTTTGTTGAAGTATGGTGAGGATCCGAGAAGATTGTTGCTTTAACGATCAAGTCTTGTCTGACGTAGTTACTTGCCAAGAAAAAAAATCCCTAACTTTTGCCTAAGCTGCCCTTGCGGGTTTTCAACTTAGCGGGAAATTTATTCTGTTTATGTCTTTAATTTTTGCCTAGATCGCCCTTTCGGGTTTTCAGCCTACCGAGACGCTCCTTTTTTCCTAAGCCGCCATTTTGGGTTTTCAACTTAGCGAGCTGTTCTTTTATTTCTTTAGGCGAAGTATTTCTTGACTGCGTTAGCATTCATGGGACGTGGGAACTCCTCCCCATCCATAGTTTCAAGAATTAATGCACCACCAGAGAAGGCTTTCTTGACAACATAGGGGCCTTCAAAATTGGGAGTCCACTTGCCCCTAGAATCAGTGTTGAAAGACATGATCTTCCTGAGCACGAGGTCTCCTTCTCTGAATTCACGAGGTTTGACCTTTTTATCAAATGCTTTCTTCATTCTTCTCTGATATAGCTACCCATGACATAAAGCTATCATTATCTTCTCTTCAATCAAATTCAATTGGTTAAACTTGTTCTGGACCCATTCAGCCTCTGTCAATTTGGTTTCTATTATCACACGCAACGAGGGAATCTCTACCTCGACAAGGAGTACAACTTCCATTCCATACACCAGGGAGAACGGGGTTGCTCCTGTTGAAGTACGAACAGATGTACGATATCCATGCAAAGCAAAAGGGAGCATTTCATGCCAATCCTTATAAGTAACAACCATTTTCTGGATAATTCTCTTGATATTCTTATTAGCAGCTTCAACAGCCCCATTCATCTTTGGCCTGTATGGAGATGAATTGTGATGGACAATCTTGAATTCTTTGCACAGTTCTGTCATCATCTTGTTTTTCAAATTCGAGCCATTGTCGGTGATGATTCTGCTCGGCACACCATACCGGCATATAATATTATTTTTGATGAAACACACAACCACTTGTTTGGTAACATTGGCATATGAAGCAGCCTCTGCCCATTTGGTGAAGTAGTCAATTGCTACCAAGATAAAATGGTTCCCATTTGAAGCTTTGGGTTCTATCATCTTGATCATGTCAATACCCCACATAGAGAAAGGCCATGGGGAGGAAATCACATTGAGAAGTTTCATAGGCACATGGACCTTATCTGCATAAATCTGGCATTTATGGCACTTCTTTGCAAATTTGTAACAGTCAGATTCCATTGTCAACCAATAATAACCGGTCGCTAGCATCTTTTTAGCCATCGAGTGTCCATTAGCATGAGTGCCAAATGAACCTTCATGAATCTGATGCATCAACATGTCTGCTTCGTGTCTATCCACGCATCTGAGCAAGACCATGTCATAATTTCTCTTGTATAACACATTTTCACTGAGGAAGAAACTGCCTGTGAATCTTCTCAGTGTCTTTCTATCTTTCCTCGACGCACCAATCGGGTATTATTGAGTTTGAAGAAAATGCTTGATATCATAATACCAAGGTTTTTCATCTGCTACCTCCTATGTCGTAAACATATGAGCGGGCCTATCCAGCCGTCGAACTGTAATTCGGGGTATATCATTCCAAGTATTCACTTGGTACATGGAAGCCAGAGTTGCCAGAGCATCTTCCATTTGATTTTCATCTCTAGGTATATAATGGAATTCAACTTTATTGAAGAAGGGTAATAATCTTCTAGCATAATCTTTGTAAGGGATCAAGCCATGGTGATGCGTGTCCCATTCTCCTTTAATATGATTTATTACCAAAGCTGAATCACCATACACATCTAGAATTTTGATTCTGAGATTAATAGCTTCCTTAAGACCCATGATGCAAGCCTCATATTCTTCCATATTATTAGTGCAATCGAATGTTAACCTTGAAGTAAAAGGAATGTGTGATCCATGAGGGTGACAATCACAGCACCAATTCCTTTACCATAAGCATTCATAGATCCATCAAAAATCATACTCCAACGAGATTCGGGGTCAGGGTCTTCCTCAGGCAATGGTTAATCACATTCTTTCACTTTCAAGAACATCACATCCTCATCGGGGAATTCATACTCTGCAGACTGATGAACTTCCACCAGTTGGTGAGCAAGGTAATCTGCCAACACACTACTTTTAATAGCCTTTTGAGTGTGGTACTCGATATTATATTTAGATAACAACATCTTCCAGCGGGCAATTCTCCCAGTAAGAGCAGGATTTTCAAAAATATACTTGATTGGATCCATTTTAGAGATCAACCAAGTGGTATGATTCAACATATACTGCCGCAAACGCTTTGCCGCCTAGGCCAAAGCACAACATGTCTTTTCCAGCATGGAATACCGCGACTCATAATCAGTGAATTTTTTGCTGATATAATAAATGGCGAACTCCTTCTTCCCAGTTTCATCCTGTTGTCCCAGAATACAACCCATGGATTTATCTAACACTGTTAGATACAAAATCAACGGTCTTCCTTCTACGGGAGGGAGCAAGATAGGAGGTTCAATCAGATATTCTTTAATACTCTCAAATTCCCTTTGGAAGTCATCCGTCCACACACAACCTTGATCTTTCTTTAACAACTTAAAGATCGGTTCACATGTTGCAGTCATGTGGGAAATAAATCTAGAAATATAATTCAAACGCCCGAGGAAACCTCTGACTTGTTTTTCAGTTCTTGGTGCTGGAATTTCTTGAATTGCTTTGACTTTATCAGGGTCAACTTCAATTCCTTTCTGGCTAACAACGAAACCCAATAATTACCCCGATCTAACACCAAAGTTGCATTTATTTGGATTCAAGCGGAGACGATACTTCCTAAAACGCTGAAACAACTTCAACAAATCTTCTACATGCCCTGCTTGAGTTTGTGATTTGGAAATCATATCATCAACATATACTTCGATTTCTTTGTGCATCAGATCATGGAATAGGGTTGTCATAGCCCTCTGGTACGTTGCACCAGTGTTCTTCAACCCGAAGGGCATCACTCTGTAACAGAATGTTCCCCAGGGTGTGATAAATGTTGTTTTTTCATGTCCTCTGGAACCATTCTTATTTGATTATACTTGGAAAATCCGTCCATGAATGAGAATACTTTGAATTTTATTGTGTTATCCACTAACATGTCTATGTAAGGCAATGGAAAATCATCTTTTGGACTAGCTTTATCTAGATCTCTATAATCTACGCACATGCGGAATTTTCCGTCTTTTTTTGGTACTGGGACAATATTGGCAATCCATTGAGGATACACTGACGTCACAAGAAAACCAGCATTAATCTGCTTTAGGACCTCCTCTTTGATTTTTACTGCCATATCTGGGTGGGTTCTTCTCAACTTTTGTTTAACTGGCGGACACTCTGGCTTCAACGGCAAACGATGCTCGACAATATTTGTATCTAGACCAGGAATATCTTGATAATACCAAGAAAAAATATCCACATACTCTTTCAACAACTCAGTCAACCCGCTCTTCACATCAGGATGCAACGATGCTCCAATCTTGACTTCCTTCGGATCTTCTTTTGAACCCAAATTAATCACTTCCAAAGGCTCTTTATATGGTTGAATGGTATTTTCCTTGTGCTCAAGAAACCGTGAGAACTCTTCTGGAATCTCATCATAATCTTCTTATTCATCCCCAAACACAGGACATTCAAAGTTGGGAAAGGGTGCAGGGTCATTGTATTCAACGGGTTTTTTAATTAATCTGCACATATGATTTATGATAGCTTTTAGAAACTGACACATATAACAAGTGATCATGCAGATTAATTTTCAGTTATTATTTATTTTGAAAGGTTTTTTTTATTACCATTTCCCAAGAAAAAGCAGAAAATAAAGACATGATTTGGGAAGCAAAGACAACTAATGATCTTAAAAGTCATAGCAAACAGATAAGCCCTACAGCATTAATACTTCCACCTTGGGCAGAGTGAAAGCTTTTCAAAAGAAAGAAACAGATTAACAAAACAAATTACTTTGAAACATGTATGCAAGAAGGAACATCAATGGTGACCCAGTTCTGAATTCAGACTTTATGCGTCACATAATTCGGTACTTCCTGCTCTGCTTCATCCTCTTCAACAGCATTAATTCCAGAATCAATTGGATGGAGGTAGCCTTCGCTGCAGAAAACATCATGATAACTGTTCATAGTACACTGTGACTTCAAACTTTTTCCTTTGCCATTCCTTGAAGGGAAACCTAAACCAGCTCTGTTTTAGTTCACGGGTGGATCCATAAGTCGTCCCCAAACTGTATTATGACCATTGCGCACAACCTGCTGCACATCCTTCAACGAAACCACAGAATTCTCATTTCTCCGTATGTTGTCAATGGATAGGGCTTGGAACTGGGTTCCAACAGCAGCCTCATCCGCTTCTACAATACTGAAAGAGGATAGATGGGATATCAACAACGCCTGCTCCCCATTTATGATCACTACCTTCCCTTCACGCATAAACTTTAGCTTCTGATGCAGAGTTGAAGTGACAACCCTTGCATCGTGTATCCATGGCCGTCCTAGCAAACAACTATATGCGGGAATAATTTCCATGACCTGGAAGGTTATCAGGAACAAATGTGGTCCTATATGGATGGGTAAGTCCACTTCACCAATGACAGATTTCCTCGACCCATCAAAAGCCTTCACAATGATGCCACTCGGGCGCATAGGTGCTCCTTGATACTTTAACTTCATGAGAGTACTCCTAGGTATAACATTCAATGCGGATCCATTATCAATTAGCACATTGGACAGCGAATCATTCTTGCAGTTCATAGATATGTGGAGGGCCAGGTTGTGATTCCTCCCTTTATCTTGTAATTCATCATCGCAAAAACTCAAGTTGTTACATGATGTAATGTTTCCAATTACGCTGCTGAATTGATCTAATGGCATGTCACTCTCCACAAAAGCTTAGTCTAGTACTCTCATCAGTGATTCTCTATGAGCAGAGGAGTTCATCAATAAAGCTAGGATAGATATCTTTGAAGGAGTCTGCAGTAGCTGATCTACAATTCTGTAGTCACTCATCTTAATTATCTTCAAAATATCATCCACTTATTTCTTTAATATAGCCGCGCTAGTCTCTCCTGTAGCCTTCTTAGGCTCATCATTCTCATTAATTTTCTTTCCAGCAACAATATCTCTTCGAACAACCGGCACAAACACACGACCGCTACGGGTCACCCTGCTATTTTCAGCTATATTTCCAACATCAGGCATTGGCTGGATGGGAACTTCCACCCCATCTTCTAAGATTGTAGCGTTGTATTTGTAAGGCACAACCTTATCTGATTTGTAGGGAATAGGACCTGGCAAACTAATTACCAATGGGGTAACAGCTGGTTTGATATGGTACTCCACTTCCAAATGAGTGGGTGCACCAAAACAAGGCACAATGACGTTTACCCCTTCCTCAACACAATCATTCATCAAAAAGTCATTTCTGGCAAACAAATCTTCGTCTGAAGAGAAATACTCATCCATGGAAACATACTCTTCCTCTGACTCTTCTTCCATTAAACAAACTTCAACCATATCAATCTCATGATAATCATCCCTCTAACCTGTGATCTTGATAGTTCCATTGTCTAACAGCAACTGAACACCCTCTCTCACAATTGAACATCCTCGGTGGTCTCGACAGCAAACTATGCAAGATCCGTATTGGTGTTCCACCTGACCAGCAGTACGGCAGAAGGTAGCATGCAACTGCACGAGATCCTCATTCGAATACTCCACGTCAAAAATTATGAATTCACCAGGACATCCAGAAACCATATTCACTTCCTCTTCATACTCTGCCCTAGGCCTGATTATATGGATTAAACCCCCATCCATCATCTCCTGTAAATCAGCCTTTATCTTCTCGCAGCCTTGTATGTCTGTACTGCAAATAGCACAACTGGTGTGGTCATGTGTATAGTAACTGAATTCATAGAGGTCTGCGTGCATCTTCACCAAATCCCTTCTAACCAAATTAATGTCAAAAATCCGAAATTCGCCTGGACAACCGGCCACCATATTTACAGCATTCACTCCCCCGTGCTTGGGTAGAGGATTGTCTTTCACATTAGGTCTGATGTCCTTGAAAGATAGAATTCCATACTTCACCAACCTTTGCACTTCAGTCCTTAGAGGATAAAAATTCTCAACATTATGCCCTGGTGCTCCCTGATGAAAGGCACGCGTTTGGTCTGCTTTGTAATACCAAGGCAATGGTGATGGTACGGCGGGAGGTGGTCGTGTCTGGACCAACTTCTTCTGAATCAATGCTGGTAGTAGTTCTTAGTATCTCATGGGAATAGGGTCATAGTTCTCCCTTCTCTGATTATTCCCTTGGTTCCCCTGCTGGGACAGTCTTTGATAAGAAATGGTAGTCGGAGTGGCACTCATTACAGGAGTAATTGAGGCGACTTGCTGGTGACGCTGATAATTCCTTCTAGGAGTGTTTACTCTCCTCTCTTGTATAACAGCATTTGTGTCCCCCTCTTTCTTCTTGGTAAACCCATAAGATGGCTTCTTCACACCTCCGGATCCTTCACTCTTCGTCAAACGGCCTTCTCTTACAGCCTCTTCTAGGCGGACACCCATTCCTACCATATTTGTAAAATCACTTGGTGCGCTTGCTACCATCCTTTCATAGTAGAAAGCACCCAGCGTCTTCAGAAAAATCTTAGTCATTTCCTTCTCCTCCATGGGAGGAATCACTTGGGCAGCTACTTCGTGCCATCTCTGTGCATACTCTTTGAACGATTCCCTATATTTCTGAACCATGGCCCTAAGTTGGTCACGGTCGGGCGCCATGTCCACATTGTACTTGTATTGTTTGATGAATGCTTCTCCCAAATCATTAAAAGTATGGATGTTGGCGTTGTCCAAGCTCATATACCATTTCAGTGATGCGCCAGTCAAACTATCCTGAAAAAAGTGAATCAGCAGACGCTGATCATCGGTGTGGGTAGACATTCTTCTTACGTACATCACCAAGTGAGCACGAGGGCAAGTGTTTCCCTTATACTTATCAAATTACGAGACCTTGAACTTAGCAGGTACCTTAACATTCGGGACCAAACACAGCTCATTCACATTCTTCCCAAATAACTTTTTTCCCCTAAGAGCCTTCATCTCTCTTTGCATTCTATCAAACTGCTCTTGAAAATCATCCATTCTGTCATAAAAACCCAAGTCTTCACTTGGTGGGGGAAAAGGACGACACACATCTTCATTAACAAACGGAACCAAATTCACCGAAGGAGGTACAGCAGGAACAGTATGCACCACAGGAGGTGTCGAAGTAACAACAGTCTGAACCACTGGAGCATCTTGAGGACCAAGATTGAAACCTTCAGGTTCAAAATTCTCTGGCATACCCCATGGATAACCTTGAGGCATACGGTTTTGAACAACAGCCGGAGTAGCGGATATAGGAAAAGTCGGAACTTCAGTATTTTCCCTCGTTGGTTGAGGTTGAACACTCGGTGGCTGATTCTAAGCAACCACCAAAACTTCCATCAGAGTAGTCAAATTGGCCAAGCCGGCCTTCAAAGAAGAAACTTCTTCGCGCAGCTCGCGATTCTCTTGTTCTAAGTTGTCCATCTTCTTTTTGAAATTAGCCTGAGTGTTGTAGTGATGAGTCATCTTTCTGAATGAAGTAAAAAGCTGGGTAAGACACCTGGGTATGCATAAAAAATGCAAGAAATATGTGCAATATGATGCATGATATGCAATGCACATGATTATTTTTACTTCATTATTTAATACTTCAAGGGATTTAAGATTTATAGGCATATTGAAAATATCAAAGTAATAAAGCTTTTGAAATACTGAAAAAAATTTATTATAATAACTTTAAAATGGATTACAAGTTTCAATGATCCCAAGTACAAGATGAATATAAAATCTAAAATCTTGAGAAAAGGAACTGATGGAGCTCAATCTGTATGTTGGCGCTTCCCTGTGAGCCTGGCAATCTGAGCCCTCAACCTCTGGTTTTTCTTCCACATGCCTGATGGCAACCTCCCTCCAATCATTTGGATCAGAAAGTGAGTAATCAGCACCTATTTAAGGCTTAGGGGAAAATAAATCCCCTTGCCTCTCCATAGACTCCACCGCTCGACTCTCAAGGATCTCGATCAAATCGTCTTTCTTCTTCAAGTCTGCTCTGTAAGAACTCTCTAAAGTCTGGAATTTGTTCTTCCAAGCATCCCTTTCCTGTTGCATCCTAACCAAAGCAAGTTGCAGCTCTTCTAGATCATCTAATAATGGAGGAGTGGTCTTCACAAATAGGTCAGGCATGGGTGTCTCCCGAGTATACGGCATCTTCAACTGAATGGCTCTCGATCAAACCCACTAAAGATATGGATCCAAAGAAATAGCACCCTTAGGTCCCAAATCCTTCCTACTCTTCTTATTAATGTGACGCCAGGCCTTTGCAATATGCTCCTTAGCTTCCCTGTGGTCTTCTCCTTCCTTCAGAAAGAAACTACTCAAATGAATACTATTCGGTTTATCCCTCATCGGATAACCAAGTTGTCGCCATGCAAGAACAGGGTTATAGTTAATTCCTCCCTTTGTACCAAGAAGAGGCACATTGGGGAAACTACCACAACTGTCAATAATCTCCACATCCTGATAAACTCGATGATACCAATCAATATCCGAATGAGTAAGTGCCATGATCTTAGGAGCCCAACGGAGTTCCTTCTTGACATCCCAAAAAGCATCAGACTGAGGCATATGAGAGATGAACCACTGGTACAGCAAAGGCGTGCAATAGATAATCATTCCCCCATGATAGGAATTCTGAAGATGAATAGAGTAATAAGCATCAGCCAACAGTGTAGGAACTGGGTTTCCAATCATGAAAATCCTGATAGCGTTAATTTCAAAAAAAACTTGTCCACATTAGGAAATAAGAACAGTCTGTAAGCAAGTAAAGCAAAGATGGCCTCAAAAGCAACCGTACTCTTCATTCTGGCAAAGTAACGAGCTTTTTCCAATAAGAACTGAGCTGGTAATCCTCTAATCCCTTCTTTGGTAGTCATATGGGCTTCCACCTCAAACTTCCCCAGATGAATCAAAGCAGCAATCTCATGTGGTTTTGGCTCGCCCTCCAAACCAGTAAAAGGAACACGATCGGTAACAGGTAAATCCAATAGATAGGAATACTCCTCCAGTGTAGGAATCAACTGATAATCGGGAAAAGTAAAGCAGTGATACACCGGATCATAGAACTGAATCAAGGTCGAGAGAATACCCTCCTATATCTTCAACTTCATGAGAGGAATAATGGACCCATACTTCTTCCGAAATTCTGCTGAACACTCGATCTTTAGAATTAGACTGACCAACTCATCTATCTTAGGATCCTTAAAACTTTATTTCCCGGTCTTTCTCTTTCCAGAGTCCATGATAAAAGTACCTTAGATATTCACAAATAGTCAACCTTTAAATCCCTTGAAATATTGTTTTCTTCAAAAAATGATTATGGGTGAATGGATGCATGATGCAACAATCACACACAAGATCACACATATAGGGTTCATAGGTTCAACGTCACGAGCATGAGGTCGAAGGTACTACCCATAAGGTGTTGGTCTAAAAAGTTATCACCTGCCGAACAAGGTTCTAGAGGTTCCCAGAGTCTACATCCTTCCTTCGGATATTGCCAACTTCCCGATTAACTCGGTAATTAGTAATATTCTCAAGAAAGACTCGTCCGAGCGTAGTATCGTGAGACAACTATTTCCGAATTACTCCGTCATAGCTTCCGCACTACACCTAAAAGGCCAAGATGGGTTAGGTATTCTACGGTCCGCAGTTTTAGCAGGCTCCCAGGTTGAAAGCAGTACGTCTTCCCGGTTACTCGGTAAACGACACTACAGTCAAAGGGGCCTCCACTGAGTGGGGGATCTCATGCCTCCTTTTTTGGGATTACTCCCTCAAAATTAACATGACTATACTGCCCTTCCTATCTTAAAGTTTGCCCAAGGTCAAGTATAGGACTTATGAGTAATCACCAAGCACCCTGAAAACCAGGAAAATCCAAACAAACATAAATACAAAATATAACACACAAACAAAAATAGCACATATACAAATATAAACAAAGATAGGTTTAACCCACTTAGGGATGGACCAGCAAGAGGTCAATCTTTCCCCAGTGAAGTCGCTATTTTTCTGTATCGGTAGAAATGTTCAACACTAAGCCATTGGATTGACTAGACTTTATACAAATCAAAATCAAAATCGCCACCGCGCTTTATTGTTTCCAAATGGGAAAAGAGCGAATAACCCAAAAGAGGGGGAAAGATTCAAGGTAAGGGAGTTGGTTATGCAAAGGGAAGGTATTAGCACCCTAAACATCTACGGTAGTCCGTAGGAACCTCTTTGTAAAATCTATATATTTTGGCTATAAAAATGTGTTGTATATAAAATGGATGGTGGAGGTGAGAAAAGAAATATTTTTTATTATTTTTGCACCCGCCGCGGTTGCGAACCTTTAGTGCCTACGTACCACCTTTCATGCAATAGGGGATCAGGGTACACGTAGTTCCTATTTTAAAAATTTGAAACACAAGTGTGTTGGTTGATTTTAAGAGATAAGACATCAACGTCATTGTCCGTGTGGAAAACATACTTACTACCCACAATCATGAGAAAGGAGAATTTACATCATCTCAAAGTGGAGGATATGGCTTGGATTTTAAAATCAACAATTCCTCACTCAACCCCGAAGTGGAAAATATCTCACTTTACTACATATTGTAGAAGTATAGTTGTTTGTATCACTACAAGGATTGACAAGAGTCTAATCTTTTGAGAAAAGTTTAAAGATAAAAGCCAAAGTGGAAAAATGGTTTGAAATGAGATTGATTGACTTTTAGTCTTCTCACAAAAAAATGTCAAGGTATTATTAAGTTGATTGAAGTTTATTGATGAAAGTGTTTTGAAAATGCATGGACCTAAGTCCAAGTTTATTATGAAAGTGTGTAAGTTTCAAAACAAGAAGGGTTTTTAAAATGAGGGAGAAGATTTTTGAAATTAAATAAAATGGGAGGAGAAGAAGAGACTATCCTAAAGCATAAGGTAAAAGCTAAGGATAAGATCCATCTAACCAACAAGAAGCCAAAGTTTGACATTATGAGTCAAGATAGAATTCTCATTCTTTGGATTGAAACCAAGTAAGCAAAGATACTAGACCTCTTCAAGTGTATTAAGTCTTCACAAAAATTGGGCAGAGTAACGGTTGTATACGGGTGAATTCCAGATTACAAACAGAGAATGTAATCACAAAAACCTGCACACAAAAACAAACAAGCAACCCAATGTCTTGAGGTAAACCTCAAGAACTCCAGACAAAAAATAATCAGATAAGATCAAAAGGTCTCCAAGATAGGCCAAGGTTTCTAATCCTAAGCCCAAGAAATAGTCCCATGCTCCATAATGCCAAGGATAGTAACCAAATAGTCCAAGTACCATTAAGAGTTTTTTAGGGTTTATGTTGGTTATTAAATATCTTAAGAAAAGAAAAGAAAAGCTCAAGTGAGCAAAGTAAAAATGACAAGAAAATAAATTCTCAAATGAGCAAAGATGAAAATGTCATGAAATGTAAATGCTAAAAAAAATAGTACATAAAGCATAAAAAATAATAAAAGCATAAGATAAAACAAGTCAATGATTAGTGGTTAGTTGGATGACCATCTTGAAACTTGCATTTGGAACTCGATAGAGGATTGGTAGAACCAAAGCCTCCACACAACAAGTTGCATTTGCTTTTTGTCAAGTATATCATCCATTTGGAATTCTCACAAGTACCATTTAATGATCAACGATGTTTAAGTGATCCGCGTTGACCAAAGGTGTTGTTGATCCATTAGAGGATTGGTAGAACCAAAGCCTCCACATAATGAATCTCAAGGTTATTGGATCAAAGAGATCAAATTAACATACTTGGTTTTGCAATCATAAGTTTGGGCCACGAATGATCATTTATTCGGATCGAGACAAAATTAGGCGCTATGTTAAGCAATCGCAAGTGGACTTATATAGAAGTCGCACCTATTTTGAGGCTGGAAAATAACAATTTATGCACCATTTATTTTGACACGTGTATAGAGATCATGCTCCAACAACATTTAGTGCAATAAGAAGGGGATGAGATGAAGAGGGATTAGGGCAAAAAGATGAATAAACCACTTTTGAATTAAAAAGAATTAATCAAACTATTATTAAAATCATTCATCCATTTTGGTGGAGTTGAACTCAACACCTAAGATCCAATGATGTTAATAAAGTCATGATCAAAAAATCAACTCAAGACAGTCAGAAAATAATCACAAAATAATAATATATTTAATATATACATTAAAAAGGTTAAAAAATGTTTAAAAATAGGAAATAACGAGGAAAATATCAATTATGTTCAAATTAATCAAAAAAAAATGAAAAATAAGGCCATAGAAAAATCAGAAATGGATCCAAATATTTTTATAAAAATTTTGGTAATTTTTAAAAGTCAGAAACTATTTTTAAACTATTTAAAATTGCTAAAATAAACATAAAATAGATCAAAAATAGTAAACCTCAACATAAAATTCCATAAAATTTTCAGAAAGTCCAAAATATTCAAAATAATATTCATGAATTTTTTCAGAATTAAAAAATGTCAGAAATTATTTTTTAAGTAATTAAAAGAAAGCAAATAATACAAAAAATATAAAAAATACCAAATGTTAAAATAAAAATGTGAAAAAATATTCATGAGATCAGAAATAGTTCAAGGTATTTTTGTGAATTTTTTCATAGTTTTTGGATAAAAAATAAAAGAGTTATGAATTTTTGAAAATTTAATCAAATAAAATATAAAATCAGAAAATAAAATAAAACCAAAAAGATGTGGACCATCAGATCATAGTCAAAACGCGTTAGTAAGCTAATCCAATGGACCAAATGCGCTGTGCTTGGTATGGACCTTAGTGAAACACACATGTGATCAGAAAAATGGCAACCAATGAAATTAAAACGCTTGGCACGCTATCATTGGCTGAGACGAGACATGTCATTGTCTTCAACCTCCAGACACCCTACAGTGGGGATTTTGTGAGATCCTTCAAATGGAAAAATTAGGATCCCACGCTAGCATCATTGAACTCGTCTCTTCAAGACGATTCTAACACAACCATCGCGCCAAATTTATATAAGGTATGGAGAGAGATATGAATCAAAAACCCAGAAAATAGCGAGCACCTTCAATTTGAGATTTCTCTCTCAATTCTCAATGGATTTAAAAATTGTAAGCAACATTAGAATCAGACAAAGGAGTAGAATAGATTAGTGCTTAGTTTGGATCCAAATGGTGGAGAATTCTACCTTTTCGAAGTTCAAGTAAGAAGCTCTGAAACTGGACTTCTGTAGCTTGAATTATGGGTCGTTTTGATTGGTTTAAGTGCTGGAGAGTTTGTATGAAGTTCAAGGATGATGAATGCGCAAAGAATTTTGGAAAAGGAAGCTTAAATTTCAAAAACTGAATTCAAAAAAAGTGGGTTCGTGTGAGGTTTTGGCAGGGTGTTCTATGCTCTCTAAGCTTGGAAAAACGAATGGGATAGTTCATGTATTTATAGGAGAAGCAACTGGGATCAAAAGGAAGAGTGAATGATGCTTTTTGGATGGAATTCGTGTGGGTCTGCATCATAAAGAAAGTGTGACTCAATTTTGATCAAAACTCAGCTAAATCGTGTGTTTCATGATGCTAAACACTTTTGGGAAGTTTCTAATCATGATTAGAAACAAAAACGCGTGGAAAACTTGTGATTAGAAGCCAAAACAAAGACTTCAAAATCCTGACTTTGTGAAAAATTCAGTTTCAAGTTACCAAATTCAAATCCATGGCATTTCCAACTCAAGGGGTCTTAGGGCATAATTCTTGGTGCTTTGGAAAGATGGGGTTACAAGCTTTGAAATTGAAAAAGAATGGAATCAAATGGATGCTTGAGCTGAAAGTTACATGGAGTCAAAGTTGAAGAAAAAGAGTTGACTTTCCATACTTAGAAATATTTCAAATTCTTCTTCAAAAATGACCTATAATCTTTTGTATCCAAACATGGCCTTCCACTTAGAATTTGCTCTTGACCAAAAAAGATGGAATGAAGTAGACCTCTTGAATGACATTTTTAAATTTGAACCACCCAAAATATCCAACAATTGAGCAAGTTATGACTTGTTGAAGTTGGCCAAAAATCATAAAATGACCTATAATCTTTTGCATTCTTAAGTCAACTTCCATCCATTTTCTCACTTTGCACATAAAAGAAGGAAAAAAATACACATCTTCAAGATCATCATGGAAAAATAATGGACTCAAGGTGATAAAAATTGACCATGTTATGACCATATGAAGTCACATATGGAAAATTGGGGATTCATCTGGATGACTTGTAATTTTTCTTCTTCACCAAGTTCATTCCACATGAAAACTCCTTGGAACTTTTGAAGTGATTTGTTGGTAACTCTTTGAAGAGAAAGATTTCTTTGGAATCACTCAAAAATACCAAAAGGTGAGCAAGATATGCTCCTTTGAAGTTCAAAACCCTAGCCTCTAAATCAAGAGAATGCTTTCAGGAACTTTGACAAGTTTGAACAAACTTCTTGTGCCAATATTATTTATTTGTGAATAGAAGTTGTTTAGGATGATGATGAGGACTCATAGCCACCAAAACCACTTCCTTATATTGAAATTTGAGAGAAATGTGCTCTTGTGACCAATAGGAACAAGACCTTGTCCAATCATGACAACTTCTTCCCTCAACCCCTTGTACTTTTGAATCAATTTTGATAACTTTGAAATGTGATGAGCCAAAGCAACTTTACCATGCCAATTCTTCCAATACCACTCCATTAGTGAAGTTTGAACTCCTCAAGCTATATTGACTAGGGCATGGAAATAAACTCATGAACCCATGAAGCAACTTGCTAAACCTCATTGCCTTTACCTACATTATTAACAAGTAAGACAAAACAACATTGCATTTTATTAATTAGAAAGAAAATCAAATCAAAATATTCATGATCACAAAAGAAAACAAGTCAAGGTGCTTTAGGATTCCTCAAAGAGAAAAGCTAAAGATAGGGAGAAGAACCAAGACCCTTAATATGATCGTGTTGTGATTGAATCAACATGGTATGATGAAGGGATCTTAGGGGCAAAAATTGGGGTACAACAGGTATGACCCTCTATTTATAGGGAAACTAATGGAATGCTTAAGCGTGTGAAATGATGAAGTTTGGAGGAAAATCGTGTGAATTTGCAAACATGAAAAGTGTGACTTCTATTTTGCTTAAAACTCAACCAAAGCTTGTGTTTCAATGTGCTAATCATTTCTGGAAGTTCATTAAACATGATTAGAAGTAAAAACGCACAGAAATTTTGTGTTTAGAGGTCAAATCAAAGATTTCAAATAATAACTTTGGAGAAAACTTTAGTTTCAAGGTACCATCTTTGAATCAATGGTGTGCACGATTTAGGGAACCTTAGGACTTGATTCTTGATGCATTGGAAAGATGAGATCACAAACTTTACAATGTGCGAGGAATGGAATCAAATGGATGCTTGAGCTGAAAGTTGTGATGAGTCAAAGTTGAGAAAAAGATGCTGACTTTTTGTACTTAGAAAAATTCTAAGTTTTTTTCTTCAAAATGACCTATAATGTTTTGCATCCAAACATGGCCTTCCATTTAAAATTTTCTCTGGATAGAAAAAATATGGCATGAGGTAAACCTCTTGAATGACATTTTGAGACTTGAACCATTTAAAAACTCCAAAAATTGAGAAAGTTATGACTTGGTGAAGTTGATGAAAATTCATGAGATAACCTATAATCTTTTGCATCCTTAGGGCATCTTCCATCCATTTACAAGCTTGACACATAAAATAAGATTTGAAGTTCACATATTTAAGATCATTTTGGAAACAGAGTGGGTTTAAGGAGATAAAAATTGACAAAGTTGTGATCTTTTGAAGTCACGTAAGGGATTTTGATGGCCTGTCTAGAGGACTTGTAATATTTCTTCATCATTAGGTATCATCCATACAAAATTTTCTTGAAACTTTTGAAGTGATTTATTGATAACCCTTTAACGAGAAGCATGTTTTTGGAATCACTCAAAAACACCAAAAGATGAGCAAGATATAGCCTTTAGAAGTTCAAAACCCTAGCTCCTAGAGCAACAAAATGCCTTGGAAAACCTTTTCAATTTTGACAAACCTTCTTGCACAAATAATTTTTTCATGTAAATATAAGTTGTTGAGGATGATAATTGGAAACCATGGCAACCATAACCACTTATAAATATTGAGAATTGAGGGAGATATGGACTTGTGATCAAGAAATCAAAGACTTGTCCAATTAGGTCAAACTTCTCCAATCAACCCTTGCACCTTTGGACTATCTTTGACAACTTGAGGCATGATAGATCATAATATACTTTTTCATGATATTACTTCAAAACATATTCAATGATGAAGCTTGAATCTCAATGAATCTTTGTTGAAGAAGGCATGAGAATAAACTCATGAACTTATAGATCAACTTGATGGAATGTGTTGTGCTTTCACCTATAATATCATAAATTAGGGAAAATATTCATTGTATTTATTAGTTAAAAATAAATCAATACAAAACATAGATGATCACAAAATACAAGTCAATGTGCTTGGTGATTCCCTATGAGCAAAGCTAAAGATAAGGAGAAGAACCAAACCCTAGTGTGATCTTGTTGTGATTGAGTTGATATGTTATGATAGAGGAATATTAGGGGGAAATTGGGGTACAACACTTGGGTTTATTTCTTGTATAGATCCTATTTCGGGATATGCCCAGATTCTTGCCTAGAAACTGACAATCTCCAGAAGTACTCTTCCTCTCCATTATGTCTCTAGCGCAATATGCATCACAAAAACCAGAAAGAGTGTACTCTGATGTTTTCTCATACATCAAACCAAGGTTAGTGGTTCCTTTCAGATACCTTAGATCTCTCTTAACAACAGATAAATGAGATTCCCTAGGATCAAATTGAATCTAGAACAAATATGAACACTAAATAAAATATAAGGTCTGGCTGCAGTCAGATACAGAAGAGAGCCTATCATACCACGGTACAAATTCTGACATACCTTTCCACTTACCTCTTCTTTTTCTAGAATGCATGTTGGATGCATTGGAGTCTTTCCTAAGGTGTAGTCTATCAGGTTGAATTTCATCAGAAGTCCTTTGGTATACTTACTATGATGAATGTAAGTGGCTTCTGGTTTTTGATCAATTTGAATTCCCATAAAGAACTTCAATTCTCCCACCAGACTCATTTTAAACCCAACCTGCATTAACTTAGAAAAATCCTCGCAAAGAGAGGGATTAGCATAACCAAAAATAATATCATCAACATAAATTCTAACTATCAGAATATCATTTTTGAAGGTTTCCAGAAGAGTGTAGTGTCAACTTTCCCTATGGTAAATTTATTTTCTAAAAGAAAATTACTCAATCTATCATACCAAGCTCCCAGAGCTTGCTTTACACCATAAAGAGATTTCTTGAGTTTAAAAACAAAATCTGATTTCTCAGAGTTTTCAAATCCAGGAGGTTGTTTGACATACACTTCTTTTGAAATATAACCATTCAGAAATGCACTCTTAACATCCATCTGGTAAAGAATGATGTTATGATTTACAGAAAAAGAAATTAATAGACATATAGCTTCTAACCCGACGACTGGTGCAAAGGTTTCTGTATAGTTTATCCCTTTTTGCTGACTATGACCTTGTGCAACCAGTTGTGCTTTATTTCTGACAAATTCACCTTTCTTGTTGAGCTTGTTTCTGAACACCCATCTAGTTTCGATAGCATGGACACCTTTAGGTTTCTAAACAAGATCCCATACATCATTTTTTGAGAATTGGTTCAGTTCTTCTTCCATGGCCAGAATCCAATCTTTGTCTAGAATAACTTCATTAATAGATGTTGGCTCAACCAGAGACACCAAACCTATAGCCACTTCATCAGAAGATTTGAACGTTGATCTGGTTCTGACAGAAGCATCTTTGTTTACCAGAATTAAATCTTCAGGATGAGATGATGAGATTCTGCTTTTCCTTTGCCGTTGTTGATCATAAGGGATAACAACAATATCAGAAGTGGGAGCTTCTGACTCTTTATCTTCTTGTATTTTCTCCTTGGGTTCTGCAAACATTATCTTCACATCTGCAAGCTTTTCAATCAGCTTTGACTTTTCCTAGTCAAGCTTATCATCGAATCTGACATGGATTGATTCCTCCACAATTTGTGATTCTGTGTTATAGACTCTAAAACCTTTTGCTCATTCAGAATATCCTAACAACAAACACTTTTGCACTTTGGAATCAAACTTGCCCAGATTCTCTTTAGTATTCAACATAAAACATACACATATGAAGGGATGGAAATAAGAAATGTTTGGCTTTCTATTCTTCCACAATTCATAAGGAGTCTTACTTAAAATAAGTCTTATATAGATTCTGTTTTGAATGTAACAAACTGTATTTACTTCCTTCTACCCAGAAATGCTTAGCGGTCTGAGTGTCTTGGATCATGGTGCGAGCCATTTCTTGCAATGTCATATTTTTCATCTCTACAGCCCCATTTTGTCGTGGAGTTTTAGGGCAGGAGAAATCATGGATTATGCCACTAAAATCAAAAAGTTTTTCAAAATCTTTGTTTTCAAATTCTTCACCATGATTGCTTCTAACTCTGACTATTTTACAATTCTTTTCATTTTGCACTTGGGAGTATAAATAAGCAAACACAAAATGTGACTCATCCTTATATTTTAAGAATTTTACCCATGTCCGTCTGTTATAATCATCAACGATGACAAGTCCATATATCTTTCCATTGACAGAAGCAGTTTTCACTAGTCCAAACAAGTCAATGTGAAGAAGTTCTAATGGACTAGAGGTAGAAACTATCTTTTTAGCTTTAAAAGAGGTTTTTGAAAACTTTCCTTTCTGACGCGCTTCACAAAAAGCATCTGAAGAATACTTCAGATTGGGAAAGCCTCTGACTAATCCAAGCTTATTTAGTTGAGATATTTTTCTCAAGCTAACATGGAATAGACGTATGTGCCATACCCACTGCTCTTCTTGAACAGTCAGAAGACATTTTACATTCTAGTTTTTCAAATCTGATAACCTTATTTTGTAAATGTTGTTCTTCCTCTTACCATTAAATAGAATTGATCCATTCTTCTGACTTACAGATTTACACGCTTGGTTAAAAATGACTTCATAACCATTGTCACTAAGTTGGCTAATTGACAAGAGGTTATGCATCAGACCCTCCACTAAAAGAACATTGTTAATAGAAGGAAGTTTACCATTACCATTAGTTATTGAGCCAGTGATCTTTCCCTTTTGATTTCCTCTGAAACCAACAATGATTCCAGACTTAAGTTCCAAGTCTTGGAACATATGCCTTTCGCCCGTCATATGTCGCGAGCATCCATTGTCCAGGCACCATGACTTCTGTCTCAGTGGCTCCATCAAGGACATCTGCAACATAGATTATCTGATCCTTAGGTACCCACTTTCTGGGTCCTTTCTTAGCATTTCCAGAGGTTCTAACTCCTTTGGAATCTTGTGCAACAGGATAATCAAGTGGAATTTGTGCATGACATTTAGGCTTAGAAGTTTCCTTATGTGTCTCTGGTTGTGCTATAGTGGAATTAGAACCTTCTTATTCTGGACATTTTAATTATGTGCCAGCAAGCATGAAATATTCAGGAAGAGGTTTTGGTTTGACACTTAGAGTCTCATTAATTATTTTTTATGGTCCTAAATATCCCAAGCCTCTACTTCAATTTCTGCTAACTCCATAGATCATTGAAGCCATTTTGCTTCTATCTATGCTTTTAGCTTTTAACTTTTCAGAGCAATATTTTATTTTTCTAAAACAAATATTTTTTCATTTAAATCAGAAAGGTTTTGCTCATCTTTAGTAGAGTTATCAGAAGTAACTAGAAAATTCTTTTTCATATTTTTGTGTTTACTTAGAAGAGATTGATAACTTTTCATTAGTTCTGATAAACCAATTTCAAGTTCAAAACCAGATAAGGAAGAAAGTACCTCTTTGTCGTCATCAGAGTCTGCCTCATCATCAAGTGTCAGTTCATCTTCTGATACTTCTTCGCTTGTGCTGGTCTTTGTCATGAATGTTACGTTGGCATGTTCTTCATCATCATCTTCTTCTTCTAACTCTGAATCACCCCATGTTTCCATGAGACCCTTCTTAGCTTTGTAGTCCTTCTTAGGTTTCTTGTATTTCTTGAGCTTTGGGCATTCATTCTTATAATGTCCAGGATCCTTGCATTTATAATAGGTAACTTCTTTTCCAGAAGCTTTCTTCTGACCAGATGTAGATTCATATCTGCCATTTGTTCTTCTTGATCCCCTGAACTTGCTCTATCTGTGTTTCCATATCAGACTTATCCTTCTAGATATCAGGGAAAGTTCATCTTCATCTGAATCTTCTTTAGAACCTTCTAATTCTTCTTATGCTTGAAGAGCCTTGGTCTTTCCAAACTTATACTTCAAAGACACATATTTAACTCTTTTTTAAGGTTCATCTTCCTCAAGCTCTATCTCATAACTTCTTATAAAACTAATTAGTTCCTCAAGACTAGTGTTGTTCAGATCCTTTGACAACTTCAAACCAGTTACCATTGGTCTCCATTTCTTAGGCAGACTTCTGATAATCTTCTTAACATGATATGTCATAGAATATCCTTTATTCAGATCTTTGAGTCCTGCAACAAGAGTCTGAAATCTTGAAAACATCGTTTCCACAAATTCATCATCTTCCATTCTGAAGGATTTATATTTTTGGATTAGGGCTAGAGTATTTGTCTCCTTAACTTGAGTATTTCCTTCATGAGTCATCTGAAGAGAATCAAACATTGACTTTGCAGTCTCTCTATTTGTTGTCTTCTCATACTCATTGTAAGAAATATCACTTAGAATTTGTAGTGATTTTTGTGAACCTTCTTCTGAGCATCTGTCATTGCACTTCTTGCAATCTTTAGACCTTTATCATCTACTGGGTGAGTGTAGTCATCAACTACCAAATCCCAAAGGTCCAAGTCATATCCCAGAAAATAACTTTCAATTATGTCCTTCTAACAGTCAAACTTTTCTCCATTAAACATAGAAGGTTTAACACTATACTGATCTCTATCGTTATCCTTATTATCACCATTTACAGTAACTGTGATCAGTGGGAATGAGAACTGACTGTTTTGGAATGCTGGTTCGCGTTTTGCGTTTGTTTTCGCAAAATGTCGCGGTAAGCAAGAGTCGCCACTGTCTTTTATTTTATCCAAACAAGGAAAGGACAAAAGCACAGAAAAATTCCTTTTTGAGATGTTTCTCGGGTTCGGGAGGCAGATTATAGAAAGGGAAGGTGTTAGCACCCTTTCTATCCGTGGTTATCCACGGGCTCTTAGGTACTTGCTCACTATGTTTTCAAAAGTTTGCTTTTCTTTGTGTTTGTGGGTTTGAAAAGAGTTTTGTTTTTGAAGAGAGTGTAAGTGCAAAAAGTTTTGTTTTGTTTTTAAAAGGAGCAAGTACTTAAGAACCTCTACCTACTCAAAAAGGAATTAAACTGTATAAATATCCTTTAGACAGTGTTATCCCACTATTGAGGAGTAGGTAGCACCGTCGTTGGAGTTTTCGGGTCAATTCGATTAAGGGACGTGTGGTCACTAAAGCAATGTTAGGACGCCTTAGCGGTAACCCTAATGTCTCAGATCATTTTTCCGAGGCAACTGTTTCGAGGCAACTTATGATCTTTGGACAAGAGGGCGACCACTAAAACATCCTATACTTAATGACCACATTCGAGGCAACCAAGTGAGGTGTACCCTAGGAGTGGCATGTGCAAGTGTGTCAATTTTCAGTTATATTATCTTTATATGTCATGGTGAGCTACTGTTGATTATAAGTTAAGAGTTAATCTTGTCATGCATAGCCTAGTTAGCATACATCTAAACAGTTAATATATGTACAGGAATTTAAAGTGCGGGAATTGTAAATCCTACGCTATTAGAAGGCTTCGGGGGGGGGATTATTTACATATCCAAAATTGGGGGAATAAAGCAATAAAGTGTAAAAGTCTTAGTTAAGCTATTACAAACCAGTAGGCAGTTACAATAAAATAAACGCGCGCGAAAATTGAGTCGGAATGTCTTTTAGGGTTTTGACCCTTTTATTGAATAAAGCATATTTTTTGTCATTTTTTATTTAAGAATTAAGCCTAACTAATAATTAATTAATTAAAAAGAAAATATTTTTGAGTTTTATTTTAATTAAGGAAATAAAATGAGAAATGTTAAAAAAAACCTAATTCTAAGTCAATTTTAATTTACTGCAAAATATATTAAGATTAAACCTAATTAAAAACTAAGTTAATTTGCTGCAATTTATTTAAAAAAATAATAAAATAATGAAATTAAAAAAATATTATTTTTTGGAGTTTTCTGATTTTATGAAAAGTTAATTAGTTAATAATAACAAAATAAAAAAAAATAGAAAATAGAAAGTAGTGAAAAGAAAAAGAAAAAAATAAACAAACTCAGGGGGGGTGCTGGGCGTGAATTTGGTGTTTGGGAATTGACAGGGAAAGCTTCGATTGCAGGGAGAAGGGGGGCTTCGATTCAGAGGAAGAAGGCTGCCTTTCGATTCTATGAAGGGTGTTGCTGGAAAGGCCTGAAGGGTCACCTGTGGAGGCACTGCATCTGCAAAAATATGTTAGCAAAATAAAACGCATGACCTGGGTATCGAAACCCAGGTCCTTCGATCCTGCGCGCGCTGGGTCTTTTCAGGCTATATCTGTAGCAATTGTTAGTAATAAAAATATGACCTGGTGCCAAACCCTAGCCCTTTGATTCTGTCTAGAATGACAATCGAATGAAACAACAAATATGGATATGTTATGTGAACACAAGATTTGACATTTTACCCTCTCTTACCAGTAGTTGGAACCTTCGATTTGGCACTTTCTGGATGTGAGTACCTTCGATCTGGGATTTCTGGGCGTGGAGATGTTTGCTAAATGGCTGCTTTGGCTTGGATCACTTCTGAAAATGCTGATGACCTTTGCAGCGTATCTCCAAGTCCTCCCTGTTTCTCCTTTTTTTTGTTCTATGTCTCCTCTGTTTTGTTCCTCTTTTTTTGTTGTTTTTTTGTTCTTGTTCTGTTCTGTTTTGTTCCCCTTTTTTTGTTGTTTTTTCATTCTCTGTAAGGTGTCACTGGCCTCGTATTTATAGGGGTGTGAGGGTGCATGAAAATGGCAAGGGACAGCCATTTAACCAGGCCTTTAAAGCCATGAGACAAGAATCAGACATATTAAAATATTTCCTTTTTTGAAATATTCATGTCTCTTTGGAATCTGGAATGAACCTGGACACTTTTGATTTTTGAATGCATTCAGGCCCTGCTCTTCTATTGGTCCTGATTTGAAAAGAATCCCTCTGGTCGAATCAACTCTTTAGGAACAGAAAAGGCAAGAATCTGGCCTTTAACTCAGGAATTGAATCCACAATCAACATTTAATTATTTTTATGTTTGCAAGGGAAACACACCATTTTCTCATGTTCAGTGTACCTGGACATGTTTTTTGAGTGCCCTCTTGATGGCCTCTTTCGAATGGCCTGGAAGGAGTTCTTCAAATGGCCCTGGTCCAAATATCAATCGAAGGGTACTAATTAAAATCCCAATCGAAAGGCTTTGTTAACAGGCCAATTGAAAGGTGTTGTTCATGCTAATCGAAGGACATGGTTAACATGCCTGTTGAAGCTGCCTTGACACAATGCTAAATCGAAGGATCCCTTGGTATGCCAATTGAAAGGCTTGGCCCAGGGTGCCAAACGAAAAGGTCTTTCAGAATTCTAATCGAAGGACTTTGACATAATGCCAATCGAAAGGCTCCTTCAGAATACCAATCGAAGGGTCTTTCAGAATGCCAATCGAAGGCCTTGACATAATGCCAATCGAAGTGCTTATCCATAATGCCAATCGAAGGTAATTATCCATTCCAATCGAAAGGCTCCTTTAGAATACCAATCGAAGGGTCTTTCAGAATGCCAATCGAAAGGTACTTAAAGAACCACTCAAAAATTTTCTTTTTCCTTAGGCAAGGGTTTCTGGTCAACCATGCAGGGGGGAGACTTTGGAAAACATGAGAGGGCAAATTTTGGGGTGCAACAGTTGCCCCTGTTCAATTTTCTTAAACCTAAGGATATAGATTGGCTTTCGAGCCTTTCGTGATCCGAAGATGGAAGATAATTGAACACTCGAGTGCCCAGAAATTTGCACTCGTATGGTGTAGTATCAACATTGTAACGTCGGGAATGGGATTACAGATGCCATTTGGAGATTGTTGGTAGGAGGATGGGCTTATAGATGCCATCTGCAGGAGTGTCGATCGCATAAGAGATTCCTTAGCGAGAACTTACATACATGTTGTTTGTAGAAGATTCCGCTGGGGAAGTCTAGTTTTTGTTGAGATTTAGGAACTGACTCGTGCTCACCGGGAGTATACCGTTGAGGTTATAGAACTTGTCCTGTCTGGTTCCAAGTATTAATCGTTGACTTGAGAAAGAAAAATAGTTTTCCTGGCTTGTTACAAGTATTAATCTTCAATATCTTCATGTAGATAATTTTCCTGGCTTATTACAGGTATTAATCTACAATCAGTCGTCCACAGATAGTTTTCCTGGCTTGCTACAAGTATTAAACTGGGACTTGAAAAGGTTGGTCGAGGAGATAGCTGTCCTGGCTGGTTTCAGGTATTAATCTCTGACCTGAGAAAGAAAGATAGTTTTCCTGGCTTGTTACAGGTATTAATCTTCAATCTCTTCATATAGATAATTTTCCTGGCTTGTTACAGGTATTAATCTACAATCAGTCGTCCACAGATATTTTCCTGGCTTGCTACAGGTATTAAACTGGGACTTAAAAAGGTTGGCCGATGAGATAGTTGTCCTGGCTGGTTTCAGGTATTAATCTCGGACCTGAGAAAGAAAGGTCTTCCTGGCTTGTTACAGGTGTTATTCTTCAATCTCTTCATGTAGATAATTTTCCTGGCTTGTTACAAGTATTAATCTACAATCAGTCGTCCACAGATATTTTCCTGGCTTGCTACAGGTATTAATCTGGAACTTAAAAAGGTTAGCCGATGAGATAGTTGTCCTGGCTGGTTTCAGGTATTAATCTCTGACCTGAGAAAGAAAGGTCTTCCTGGCTTGTAACAGGTATTAATCTTCAATCTCTTCATGTAGATAATTTTCCTGGCTTGTTACAGGTATTAATCTACAATCAGTCGTCCACAGATATTTTCCTGGCTTGCTACAGGTATTAAACTGGGACTTAAAAAGGTTGGCTGATGAGATAGTTGTCCTGGCTGGTTTCAGGTATTAATCTCTGACCTGAGAAAGAAAGGTCTTCCTGGCTTGTTACAGGTATTAATCTTCAATCTCTTCATGTAGATAATTTTACTGGCTTGTTACAGGTATTAATCTACAATCAGTTGTCCACATATATTTTTCCTGGCTTGCTATAGGTATTAAACTGGGACTTAAAAAGGTTGGCCAATGAGATAGTTGTCCTGGATGGTTTCAGGTATTAATCTCTGACCTAAGAAAGATAGTCTTCCTGACTCGTTACAGGTGTTAATCTTCAATTTCTTCATGTAGATAATTTTCCTGGCTTGTTACAGGTATTAATCTACAATCAGTCGTCCACAGCTATTTTCCTGGCTTGCTACAGGTATTTAAACTGGGACCTGAAAAGGTTGATGGTATCCATCTTTTGATTGACCCTTTCCTGAAAAAGGTAAAACGTTAGCTGTATGCAATGTCATGATGTATGAAATGCATGATGTCATGATGTTCTCAAAAATAAATGAGGTCGTGTCGTATGCACTTTATCATGTATGTAAATAGGAGGTATGAAATGTGAAATGTTTATGAATGTATTTCGTCTGGGAAAATAAATCCTTGACAAATGCCGAGGAGTTTGTTAAATCCTAGACCGCTGTTGAAGAGTATGTGTGTCTTCAAACTTTGTTTGGAATATTTCTGATGGGGATGACGAACGAAGATGGTTGTGAGAATAAACCTGTAGGAGAAAATAACTCCGTTGGGGAATAAACATGGTGAAGAGATTACTCTGCGGGGAATTACTCTATGGGGAAGAGATACTTTGCTGAGATTTTAATGATAAACTCCGCTGGGGATTCCGTTGATAAGCTCTGTTGGGGATTTTGATGATGAACTCTGTTGGGGATAGAAAGAACTTCGCTGGGGATGATCTTTCAGTTGCAACTTGCTGAGGATAACCCGGTTAGACTCTTGTGAGGATAACCTCTGAATTTGGCTGGGGAGACTTATTTGTGCTTCGCAGGGGATAAGCTTCCAGAATCTACTGGGGAAGATGATTCAACTCCATTGGGGAAACTTTTTTAGACTGCGCTGGGGAAATGGCTCCACTGGGGGTATCTTGCATTCTGCCGGGGAACATTCTTATATTCCGTTGAGGAATATTAAGACTGCCAGGGATACTCTTATGCTTGCTGGGGAATATCCTTATACTCCGCTGGGGAATATTAAGACCTTCTAGGGATACCCAACCTTTTTAGGGCTGATGGTAGACCAACTCTGCTTGGGGAGAGTATTGCTGATTCGTTCATAGTTGCAAGTCTCAGCTGAGAGAGCTATCATTATTGTCTTACTCTGCGGGGAGTGAAAGTATCTTAGCCATATTCTTCAGCTGAATATATACCTTGGTACCTGGTGGACAGAGCAACTTGTACAGTTCGGACAATTCTTATTTGCCCCTGTTTTTTTGCGGGAGAAGGTGCCTGCGGAGGCCCTGTCGATCGAGTATTATCCCCACCTATGAGGTGCTTGGTATCTTTCGATCAAAATGACAAGTCTTCTTCTGGTAGGCCAGTGACGAGATGACGAGACATAGTCGTACACTTTGATCCCTAATTTTTGCCTGGACCGCCCTTTTGGGTTTTCAGTTCACCGGGATACCCTTTTTTGCCTAAGCCGCCTTTTCAGGTTTTCGACTTGCCGGGTGTACAGACTTTTTCATTTTCATCCCTTATTTTTGCCCGAACCCTTTTGGTTCGCCGGGAAGCCCTTATTTTTTCCTAGGTCAGTCAACCTAGCGGGTCTTTGATTCACGCGCGGTATTTTTTGACTATGTCCATTCCCTCAGGATGTAGAGAGGTGTCACTGTCGGTAGTGTTGTGTTGCCATACTACCAGAAGATCTTCGTTTGATCATCCAAGATTCGTTGCTGGAATTCATGTCCAATGCCCCAATTGATTCTGATGGAGATTTGCCCCTGGCTATTTGGCATTTTGAGAGATTCCTTGAATCTTGACTTGACTGCCCCAGATGATGGACAATGATCATGCCGTGCCCCTTGATTGGAAGTGTTTTTCCACTTGAGGTGATCCTTTTTTATTGAAAAGGTTTTTGTTCACTAGATATTCGTCGTGCGAATTTCTCTGCTATTTGAACAAATAGTCATATGCAAACAATGTTATTTTAAGAATGCAAAGCTTATGTTTGTCTTGAAGTTTTTGAAAATGCATTTTTTCAGTAAGATAGGAAAATTTTGTAAAATGTGACGTCAACTCAGGATTTACAGCAAGCCCTACAGGAGTCAGGATACCTTTTGTAACAGTATGCTTTCGGACTAACCCATGCTTCAGCTAGGACTTTTTAAGGGTTATAACGTAGCCTAGTTCGCGGTTTAAGAAACAAAGGATAAAGGCTCAAATTTTATTTGTACCCACCCGTTCTTCGTGATGTTTTTCGATCCTAAACTCAACTAATCGTGCATTAGATCTTGTTTGAGTCTTTGCTTTGATATACCAGTGATGGTTCGGATACTGACAATTTATTTTGAACAGGCAGTCATTTTGTTGAGAGTTTGCAGGATCTCTTCCTTTCTGATTTTATTATCCCTGTTTTTTTTTTTGCATGAACTGTTTCTTTTTGTGATTGCAGTCAGCGGGATGTCCCAGTTTTTGTGTAAGTCTCCTTCATAGGTTTTGACTTAGTGGGCTTTTATTTCGAAAGGTAATGACTGTCTATCCTTACGATTATACGGAACCATCACCGTCTTTTGTTTCGGAAGGACTTCTTTGATGCCATTCATTGTGCACCTGGATCAACTGAGAGAACTACCCTGCCCCAGGTTATAATTAAGGGTTTTAATTCATGAAAAGAAAAACTCCAACTTCTTTGGCTCAAAGGGGTTGACTAGGGATTATCTTCCTTATAACTCCACTGTTTAGGATTTGAAATAATGCCTGTACATCACCAACGGGGTCTGTTCAAAAGCATACTGTAGATATTTTGATATCATTTTCGTCATCCTCCCTCAAAAGGCTTAGAATTTTTTAATTGAGAGTTGAACATCACAAAAAATGAAAGCAATTTGAATATAGTGAATACGAATGGATTGATTCAGAACAGACATATGCAATGCATTGATAAAGTAATAAAGTTTAACATGATAATAATTGTTTGAATAAGCAAAGAAAGATACAACTTCAGAATTTAAATGAACAAAAGTCTCTTAATTTGAACTTAGTCATTTCAGGTGGAGAACCCTCAACGGAAGATTTTCATTTCTCCATCCGGCATGAATTCCAGCACTCTTCCGTCAATCAAGTCTTGGATCTTGTTTTTCAAAGCCCAACAGTCGTCGGTGTCATGTCCAGGACTATGGGAGTGGTATACACAAAATGCATCGGGACGATAGCCAGGAGCAAAGGTATTGGGATTCCGGGGAGGATCCCTTAAAGGAATCAGATTGACCTCTAACAAGCGTTTCAGTATTAGAGATAATGGTATATCAGTCTCATAGAAATGTCTTCGAGACGTATTTTGCTTACGCCGGTTACCCCGTTGATGCTGGCAAGGTTGATGCTGGGCTTGTGACCCTGAAGCAAGCTGAAGAGCTTTTCCCTTGTCTTCTTGCCCCAAAGGTGGTTGAATGATGACTTGATCTTCAACCCTAGTTGTTTTCCCCACTTGGTTATTTTGAAGTAGCTTGTTGACGAGGACCCTGAGCTCTTCTTGTCTTTGAGCTAAGTCTTGAATGAGAGCCATCTGGCCCACCAGTTGTCCCATCATCTGGATCTTCATTGTTGCCAACTCAATTTGTAGCCCTTCCAACTGATCATTCCTGATGCCTCCTGGATTCCCTAGGACCAAGCCCCTTGTGAGGATAGCTTTTATTTCTTCTTGCCCCTGGGATAGGTTCAAGAACATTTCTTGAAGTTGGGCGTTTTGAGCCCGGAGATCTTGGTTGTCTGGTTGGAAAGCCATTGCTGAAATAAACAGCGAGAACATGAGAGACCTGTATCGGATGACCTGTTATGAAATGATATTTATGATATATGTATGCAATGTTTTCAAGGATCTCGCAGGGTAAACAAGAAACTTGTTAGAATTTGATAGAAGAAACTTCGTGTCGTTAAGAGTCCTTCTTCAAGAGTCAAGCTCACCATATCGAGTGGGTCATAGCCCCTAACTCAAGTTATCATGTTTTGATCTCTAGACGGTATTGGCTAGAGGAAAATAAATCCCCTTGCCCCTTGCTAGACATTTGATTTACCATAACCTGCATTACAAACCCTTGAGATCCTTGAAATGGTTAAGGAAATGTTAAGGCATGATGTTATGATGTGTATGCTATGCGTTTAAGAAAAAGTGTGAAGTGATGTAAGTAAACCCTGCAATAAATCCAAATTATAGGATAAGGACTGTAAACAAAACCTGCAAGGAACTCATGTTGTCAGATAACAAGAATGTGCAAGTACTTCAAGTTTGAAGGCACACAAGTCACACAAACAGCCTTAAGTTTAGGCTGGCATGGAGTTTAGGTATTACCCTCTTTCAGTTTCAGTTGGTTAAGACCTGTCCTAAAAAATAGTAACCGGGTTCTAGAGGATCTCAATATCACTGACTACCCTCAATTGGTCATAATTCCAGTTTAGCAACCTTTTCTTGCGGCCGAAATCATCGCGAGAGTTTAGTCTCAATGAGTGTAGCATACTGCTATTGTTCTATGGCCAAGTTGGTCAATTAAAAGGTTCTAAGGTCAGTTGGTGCTTAATGACCCCTTAGATGACCCATATTCTCCTCGTTCCAACACAAGGGATATCGGTACAGACTAAGGTGCCACACCAACGTAGCTACTACTTCAATCGTATCAGTCTATGTCGTACAGTTCCCTCACAGTTTATTGCTACTTACCTAAAGGGTATCCCCAGATCCGGGTTAGGATCTATAGAACTCCGATACAAGCCCACAAAATTTAAAGCATACAAAGCATACAATTGAAAACACAAGTGATCTAATCCTAAGGTACACCTCACTTATAAGAATCCCCATCAGAGTCTCCAGTTCTGTGATCTGTGGGAATGAGAACTGACTGTTTTGGAATGTTGGTTCGCGTTTTGCGTTTGTTTTCACAAAATTTCGCGGTAAGCAAGAGTCGCCACCGTCTTTTATCTTATCCAAACAAGGAAAGGACAAAAGCACAGAAAAATTCCTTTTTGAGATGTTTCTCGGGTTCGGGAGGTAGATTATAGAAAGGGAAGGTGTTAGCACCCTTTCTATCCGTGGTTATCCACGGGCTCTTAGGTACTTGCTCACTATGTTTTCAAAAGTTTGATTTTCTTTTGTTTGTGGGTTTGAAAAGAGTTTTGTTTTTGAAGAGAGTGTAAGTGCGAAAAGTTTTGTTTTGTTTTTAAAAGGAGCAAGTACTTAAGAACCTCTACCTACTCAAAAAGGAATTAAACTGTGTAAATGTCCTTTAGACAGTGCTATCCCACTATTGAGGAGTAGGTAGCACAGTCATTGGAGTTTTCGGGTCAATTCGATTAAGGGACGTGTGGTCACTAAAGCAATATTAGGACGCCTTAGCGGTAACCCTAATGTCTTAGATCATTTTTCCGAGGCAACCGTTTCGAGGCAACTTATGATCTTTGGACAAGAGGGCGACCTCTAAAACATCCTATACTTAATGACCACGTTCGAGGCAACCAAGTGAGGTGTACCCTAGGAGTGGCATGTGCAAGTGTGTCAATTTTCAGTTATATTATCTTTACATGTCATGGTGAGCTACTGTTGATTTTAAGTTAAGAGTTAATCTTGTCATGCATAGCCTAGTTAGCATACATCTAAACAGTTAATATATGTACAGGAATTTAAAGTGCGGGAATTGTAAATCCTACGCAATTACAAGGCTTCGGGGGGGGGGGGGGGGGGGGGGATTATTTACATATCCAAAATTGGGGGAATAAAGCAGTAAAGTGTAAAAGTCTTAGTTAAGCTATTACAAATCAGTAGGCAGTTACAATAAAATAAACGCGCGCGAAAATTGAGTCGGAATGTCTTTTAGGGTTTTGACCCTTTTATTGAATAAAGCAAATTTTTTGTCATTTTTTATTTAAGAATTAAGCCTAACTAATGATTAATTAATTAAAAAGAAAATATTTTTGAGTTTTATTTTAATTAAGGAAATAAAATGAGAAATATTAAAAAAAACCTAATTCTAAGTCAATTTTAATTTATTGCAAAATATATTAAGATTAAACTTAATTAAAAACTAAGTTAATTTGCTGTAATTTATTTACAAAAATAATAAAATAATGAAATTAAAAAAATATTATTTTTTGGGGTTTTCTGATTTTATGAAAAGTTACTTAGTTAATAATAACAAAATAAAAAAAAATAGAAAATAGAAAGTAGTGAAAAGAAAAAAATAAAATAAAATAAACAAACTCAGGGGGGGTGCTGGGCCTGAATTTGGTGTTTGGGAATTGACAGGGAAAGCTTCGATTGCAGGGAGAAGAGGGGCTTCGATTCAAAGGAAGAAGGTTGCCTTTCGATTCTATGAAGGGTGTTGCTGGAAAGGCCTGAAGGGTCACCTGTGGAGGCACTGCATCTGCAAAAATACGTTAGCAAAATAAAACACATGATCTGGGTGTCGAAACCCAGGTCCTTCGATCCTGCGCGCGCTGGGTCTTTTCAGGCTATATCTGTAGCAAGTGTTAGCAACAAAAATATGACCTGGTGCCAAACCCAAGCCCTTTGATTCTGTCTAGAATGACAATAAAATGAAACAACAAATATGGATATGTTATGTGAACACAAGATTTGACATTTTACCCTCTCTTACCAGTAGTTGGAACCTTCGATTTGGCCCTTTCTGGATGTGAGTACCTTCGATCTGGGATTTCTGGGCGTGGAGATGTTTGCTGAATGGTTGCTTTGGCTTGGATCACTTCTGAAAATGCTGATGACCTTTGGCAGCGTATCTCCAAGCCCTCCCTGTTTCTCCTTTTTCTGTTCTGTGTTTCCTCCGTTTTCTCATGTTCAGTGTACCTGGACATGTTTTTTGAGTGCCCTCTTGATGGCCTCTTTCGAATGGCCTGGAAGGAGTTCTTCTAATAGCCCTGGTCCAAATATCAATCGAAGGGTACTAATTAAAATCCCAATCGAAAGGCTTTGTTAACAGGCCAATCGAAAGGTGTTGTTCATGCTAATCGAAGGACATGGTTAACATGCTCGTCGAAGCTGCCTTGACACAATGCTAAATCGAAGGATCCCTTGGCATGCCAATTGAAAGGCTTGGCCCAGGGTGCCAAACGAAAGGTCTTTCAGAATTCTAATCGAAGGACTTTGACATAATGCCAATCGAAAGGCTCCTTCAGAATACCAATTGAATGGTCTTTCAGAATGCCAATCGAAGGCCTTGACATAATGCCAATCGAAGTGCTTGTCCATAATGCCAATCGAAGAGAATTATCCATGCCAATCGAAAGGCTCCTTCAGAATACTAATCGAAGGGTCTTTCAGAATGCCAATCGAAAGGTACTTAAAGCACCACTCAAAAATTTTCTTTTTCCTTAGGCAAGGGTTTCTGGTCAACCATGCAGGGGGAAGACTTTGGAAAACATGAGAGGGCAAATTTTGAGGTGCAACAGTAACATTATTACCTTTATCTGCCATTGTTTTTCACACAATATGGATCGGTACTGAACACTGTTAGGTGCTTGATAAAAATTCAAACTTTTAATCAACTCCTCAGAACCCGAGCTCTGATGCCAACTGAAGGTGTGAAAAACACAAGAAAATGGGGGTTTGAATTGAGTTTTGAACTTAAAAAAAAATTCCTTTTAAAATCCCCTTTAGACTGTAACAAGTTACTTCACTTAGTGATAATAGTGATAAGATGCAAGAAGGAAAGAACAAGTTATTTTTATACTAGCTCACTTGAAAACTATCAAGCTAGTCTAGTCCATCCGCCAAGGTGATTTCGCCTTTCTCAACAAGGACTTAATCCAATAATCAAACAGATTATTATAATGCATATTCTAACTGTAACTTACTAACGTTACAAGCTCTAAGACAAAATAATCTTAGAATTCTCAAGGATTTTGACCAACTGGTCCCTAAAGGAAAAATCAAATTGTTTGAACAAAGTTTCTTTACAAAAGATATGCTTCTACGCAAGCGAATAAGTAAACATATTTTCATTAATATAGACTAGAGAAATATGAAAGTGTATGAACAATCTTAATAGAAAGTGTATCAACGTGAATTAGAAGCTTTCTCTCATAGTCTTCAAGCCTTTATATAGCCAATAAATATTATAACTGTTGAAGTGTATTTTTGGAATTTCCATAAAAAGTTGGCAGCTTGAGCAATCACGTGGGAAATAAGATTGTACGCAATGTTTGTCCTTCATGGTAGTGGAATGGAACATTTTGTTTGTACCATGTACTTTTTGTACCACGTAATCTTATCCTCTTTTTCTTCTGACGCCAGAGGCTTCTGAGCATGCGTTGGAAAAATGAGAATAACACTTGGGTCTTCAGAACTTCAAGTCTTCAGAGTCTTCAGAATCTTCAGCACTTGATCTTTAGAATCCTTTGTAGAACCTTGGGTTACCAGAACTTCAAGTCTTCAGAATCTTTAGAAATTCGTCTATCAGAATCTTCAGCACTTAGTCTTGAGAACCCTTTGTCTTCAGAAACATAAGTCTTCAGCATCTGGACTTCAGTTAGAACTTCTGTCTTCAGATCTTCAGAACTTGGTTTCTTGGACATGTATCAGAATCACAACTTCAGAGTCTTTTGAAACTTTTGCTACTGTTCATCAGAACTTATGTAGCTAGAAGCGAAATATACTCTCTTTTAATGTCTTGGCAGTGTCTTTCATCAGAAGCAGAATCTGTTTGTTTAATACTAAAAATAACAAATATTATAGTACCAAAATTGTTCATACAAACATACTCATTTGTTATCATCAAAACTCGGAGATAAAGTTGCATAACCAAATCTTGTTCTTACAATTACTTGTTACATCACGACTACCTCTATGGTGAATGCCATGTTGGCCGTCTTGCGTGTAAATTGCTCCCTTTTCTCTGTTTTTCATATGAATTATTTTGTTTCTTCGCATAAGGCTCTCATATGATCATGTACCTAGAATATAGACAAAATATCAACATAACATTGAAAATGGAAATAAAACACTGATAAAACATGTGCAAACCGAGTAAAATATATAGCGTGTTTTGGTGTTATCATAGTGTTTTTCTCTTGGTTGAATAATTTATCCTTAAGGGGGTGTTTGTTTGGGTTTAAAGTTAAACCCTTTAAAATTTTTTGTTTGGAGATTTAGATTCTAAGTTGCCAGTTCAGTTTGTATGCTCAGTCTGGTGTCGTAATCGGCAAAAAAATAAGAGAGTCGTCACCACTACTTTTTGTCCTAAGGACGGGAAATCCTAAATTTTCAGAGATCTCTAGGTTCGTGATTTGATTAGATAAAGGGAATGTGTTATGAACCCTTTATCTCTCTTGTACTCAAGGGGACCTCCTTTAGTTTTAGGACTTAATAGAAATTTTCTACTTAAATTAGGTTATTATCACATGTATAGGAAATGAAAAGATTTAATTTTTTAGTTAGGAGACTCGCCTTGGTTTTTGAACCGCGTGCCTACGTATCCTCTTGCGAAGAAATCATAGTCCATTTTGTAGTTCGAATGTGTTTGGTTAGTTTTTTATATTGGATTGCGTAGAATTGCTTTTAAATGATCTTTTGAACTTTGTCTGGGTTTGAAAATTGAATGATTGTAGACGCAGTTTAAAGTTTTGATTTGAAAGCAATTTGACTATCTTTTTTTGAAAATGTTTGATTTGTTTTGGTTGATAAAGAGTCGATCTTTATTAGAATCAAACCGCGCATGGCGAAGTAATTGATTTTTATAAGGAGTTAATCCTTATTAGAATTAAATCACGCGGGACAAAGAAATTCATTTGATTTGTTGAGATTTTTAGAGATTTGAATTTGAATAATTAATTAGTAAAATGTTAAGCCAAACAATTGATTGTTCGAGGATGTGCTGGATGCAAAATTGACCATCATATTATTTGTAACATGTTATTAATTTGATAGTAAAATTATTTGGATTATGTATTAATTGATTTACAAGTTTGTGATTAAATTATTTACAGGTAAAGAATTACTTACGAATTTAAATTAGAAGATATTTTATATATTTTTGTGTTTTTAAATAATGTAAATAAAGAAATTATATGAAAACCCTAGCTAAATAAACTAAAAATAGAGAAAATAAAGTCAGGGAAGGAGTGGATGGTGGCACAGGGCCGATGAACTACATCAAAAACCTAATTTTAGATATAAATAAATAAATAAAAAATACATACAAAGAATACGGAAACCGCTGCTGTCACTTTCCTTTCCCTCTTGTCTAAATTTTCAAAATTCAAATATTCTGACTTTTCAAACAAATAATTAAATGACATTTACGTCGGTGGATGCAAGGCGGTTTCGTCGGTTGTCTTGTGGTTGCAGCTGTGATTTCATATCACTATCTGCTTCTCTGGTCTTTTGATTTTTTGTTTATTGTTGAGAGTTGTTGTTGTAACCATTGGTGGTGGTTTAAGGTTTTGCTCGATTCAACAACATAAATCATGAAGACTTTGGTTTGCAGTGGTGTTATCATTGCAAGAGAAAGATCATGAAAAAAAAAGTTGTTTATGAGTTGTTATGTTGGAGAAGGGATTGTAATTTTGTACAGGTTTAGTTTGATGCCTCAAAGACGGGATAAAGACATGGTGATGCATGAATCGGTCTCTCTCTAACTGTAGAAAACGCCGGTATATATAATGAAAGAATTAGGTTTAAAAAAAAAAGTAGTGAAATAGTATATATAATGAAAGAATTAGGTTAAAATAAGAAAAGGTAGTGAAATAATTTTATCAATCACAGTAAAAAAAATCAAATTAAAATATATTTGATTTGATTCTTTTTGTCATATTGATCAAAATTATATCACTTATTCCTTAATTTCCTTTGTTTGACTACTAAAATTAGAAAAATGTTTAATATAACCAATCAAAATTAAAACTCTTCTTTTTTTTTAATAAATTTTTTAGTTATAAAATGCATATAATAATAGAAAATAATAGAAAATAATATTTTTGAAAAATAAAAATTTAATAAATTTTGAAAAATAAAAATATAAACATAAAAATGTAATTTTTTTTTGTGATTTTTATGACTTTTTTAAATAATACAAATAAATGCATAAATAAAGTCAGAAAAAAAATCAAAAGTGAGAGTTAAGGACCTCTCACACTCACAATGTCTTAAACATGTTTTGTCAATTGTGCTACTCCATTTATTCAAAATAAAGTGGCACTGCAAAATATATAAAGGGCGGAAAAATTTGAAATATTACACCTGATTGAAAACTTATTTCGATTAGAGATCAGCTCAGTTCAAAATTTTAATTTGATTCGTGAGTTAAGCTAAATTTAAAAGCTCACTTTATTTGAGATAACCCTAGTTTAAAATCTCATCTTAGTTAGTGGTCGTCCTGGTCAAAATCCTAATTCGGTTAGTGAGTTCATTTTGGTTACAAAGTCCACTTTGGTTTGAGATAAATTTGTAGAAAATCTTGGTTTAATTTAGGGGACTAACCTCTTCAAGTTTGTGTTTGGAAGAAACACTAATTGCTTCTCTTTGCAAGCTCGTGTTTGGAAGGAAGATTAGCCGCTTCTCTTTGTTGTTTGTTGTTTGATTGAAAGTTACTCTGAAACTTCATTTTTCCTTGTATATATGGGTTTGAGAGTTTAACGTACTAAAATATCTTAAGTATTACTGAATACTCTCAAGATTAAATATTGGGGACATGACTAATTCTTCTTGATTGAACTTGTATAAATCTCAGTTGTAACTTATTTTACTACTAACTCTTTACTTTCTGCTGCTAATTTTTAAAACTTTATCAAAATATTTTTAAACTCTAAAAATGACAACGAAATATTTTCAAACTATCGTTTCTTTAAAATTCATAATTCATCCTTCTTTTGTGTATAGAATCATATGTACAACACTGGGTAGTGGAAAATCTTTAATATGGAGAGGATCTAGAGAAGATGGTGGAATTATATGTTTAGAATGATGAGGATGGAGTTTTTCAGTATAGAGATTCTTGATTGATTCTAACGATTTCACTAAAAATGAATTAGTGTGTTCTGTCTACGGTAGTCGTTTTTTCATTCTTGTCTTTGTTTACCATTGTATATTATTATGTGAGATTGTGAAAATGTTGGAGAATGTTTCACATACACAACACACAATGACGGATCTTGAGAAGAGCGGGAGGGTGCAGTGGCACCTCTCATATTTATTTATTATCTAATATATTTAAAGAGATGATGGTTGGTCACCGAAAATAGTTAAAACAATTTTTCACAACTATTTTATAATGAAAGAAACACATTACTATCTAAATGGATGTATTATATATTCGCAACTCTGCATATATTTCAATGGGCGTCAAAAAGTTTAAAATTATGGTGGAAATTGCGGCAAAGTAGAAGCTACTATTAATAGCTTTTTGTTTTCACTTCCAAAGAGTCCCTAAACTCCCGTAAGCTGGTTCATTATATAGTATTTATCTTGTGGGAGCTTTTACTTTAGGTGTTTTTGGTATATTTATAATACCCTTTTGGATTGGTTTTGTGATCCGACTGAGTTTGGTTTTATGTTCCCTCAATCATTTGTAATTTCTTTTTTATTTTATATATATTTATCTTATTAAAAAAAACAAGCACTTTATTTTATATGGGGACCAATGAACATAAGTAACAATAAATTATTACCATGTGGGTTAGGTATTATCATAGCTTCTTATAATGTTAAAATTACCTTAATATTACAGTGGAATACTTGTGCGTTCGCACGAGTACCAATATAATATGGGTTAGGCATTATCATAGCTTCTTATAATGTTAAAACTACCTTAATATTATAGTGGAATACTTGTGCGTTCGCACGAGTACCAATATAATATGTGTATTTATTTTTAAAATATAATTAAAACAAAATGAATTTTTTAAAAGACATAATAAATCGGTAGTTATAATTCTTTTAATATATAAAAATATTTGAATCAATAATATATATATATATATATATATATATATATATATATATATATATATATATATATATATATATATATATATATATATATATATATATATATATATATATATATATATATATATATATATATATATATATATATATATATATATATATATATATATATATATATATATATATATATATATATATATATATATATATATATATATATATATTTATATAAATATTATTTTTGTTTTTGAATTATTGTCAAAAATATTTAAATCAATAGTAATGTTGTTTTATTATTATTCAATATATTTATTAGTGTTCTGGACTGGGCCCGCCTTGGCCCAAAGTGCAAACAAAGGCCCAGATCCAAGAAGTTCCTCGAGGAGTGCTCACGATCAGATCGTCCCGAGCGTGCCCGACCATAGACCATAGCGGCAACGCCCGCTGTTACCCGCGACGAGTAGCGTCCCCGACCAAAGGACACTCCAGCTCGAGTCTTCCTCGAGCATCCTCCCCGTAGGGCAGATTCTGTCCCCTCTGAACGTCATGGGATTCTTAAAGCCCCAAAAAGACTGCGTCTTCCTCATTCTTCGCAGAGCACCACCCAGGAAGGGGATCCCCACTACACACGTAGAACCTGGCAGTTCCTTTATTGGGCCAGTTCTGGTCGGTCCAATGAGGGGACCTTGGCCCAGCGCTGGGGGCTATAAATACCCTTTATTCTAAGAGGGTCAGGTATTCATCTATTACACGTCTATATACTTTTTTCCTGCCCATTTCGTCTCTCATTTCAGCATCGGAGTGTCTTTCAGGTACCCCCCCCCCCATCTCTCAAATCCAGTTTGAGCCAGTTGTGACGGTCCAAGTCTGATCTGGTAAGATCAGTGGCGCCGTTTGTGAGAAACCAGTTTCCCCGTCTTACAAACTCTCAAAGACCAAAGCTAAAAACCATCTTCCACCGTCATGGCTGACCAAACTCGGGACGACCAGAACGTCTGCATCGTCGATGTCAACAACAACCTCGTGGACAAGAGCGGAGTCCCCGACAACACCGACAACCCCGGCCATAATACACTCCCCGGGGGCGTCATTCTCGGGCCCTCAGGCCACCGCGATGGAGCCACGGCCTCATCTTTTTCAGTCCCCCCTCCGCTCGAAGAAGACAATACAACTCCCCCAAACTATCTAGCCGCCTAATTCCAGGAGGTTCTTGTCCCCGCTAGGGCAGACGCCACGACCAGAGCACTATTCGCGGCAATCAACCAGACCAACTACCTCATCTTTGCCCAGGGGGAAATATTGAGGGTGCTAGAGGACGACAGAAGACCCCCGAGGAGACACATGAGGCCTCAGTCCCTGCCTCCTCGAAGAACAGAGGTACGTCTCCCATCTCCCCCACAGAGACAATATAGAGACACCTCTCGAAGCCCGTCACCCCAACAACCGGGGAGACGACCCCCTTGGAGAGGGAACCAATCATTGAAGCCGGAGGGCGCAACCACGACCCTTTACGGAAAGAATGAAGACATCCTGGAGATAGGCACGGAAGGACGGATCAACGAGCGCACCGCTCGAGGGACGTCCAACACGATCAGGACCGTCGTGCCCGACAATACCTCAGATCCCCGTCCCTTTCCCCAGAGCAAAGTGATGAGGATGACCCCCGCGGTCCCCTATCACAATCCATCATGGAGGCACCAATCCCCCCGGGCATGGAGAAGCCCCCTCACCTGAAAGAATACGACGGAGTCGCCGACCCGGTCGATCACATAGATGGGTTCGAAGCTATGCTGCACTACCATAACATTGGGGGACCCATCAAATGCCGGTTGTTCCCCACAACCCTCAGGAAAGCAGCAAGGGATTGGTACAAGGGTCTTGCCTCGGGGTCAATCACCTCGAAGAGAAACTTGAAAAACCAAAGACCGAAGCGGCGCTCGAGGCTATCATCCAGAGGCAGGATGAAACCTTGAGAGAATTCATCAACCGCTTCAACCGTGAAGCCATCCAGGTCCCCTGCACGGACCATATAAAGAGATACTTGCTGGAGAGGGGACTCCTCCCCGACACAGAGTTCAGAAAAGCAGTGGGCATCGAACCGCCCTGAATGTTCGATGCTCTCCTCGAGAAGGCCAGGGCCTATATGGACTACGAGGAAAGGGAAGCGGCCAACCGAGCCCGTGACCCCAGAACTTGCGGATCCAGCAGCAACCCGCGCCAAGAGGCCGTTCCTCCTCGGTGAGCCAGAGAGAAAAGAAAAGACGACAAACCCCGAGAAGTCCGAGAACAGAGAGGACCCTCGGTGCATTTCATAGAGTACACTCCTCTCAGGGTTTCCCGCGAGCGCATCTTGGCGGAGTGTGCCAGTACGGATTTCAAAGATGGCAGCGTCAAGCACCCCCGACCAGCTCCTGCCAAGCCCGGGGTGGACAGGAGTAAATACTATCAGTACCATAGGAGCCATGGTCGTCTGACGGAGGACTGCGTCCACCTCAAGGACACCATCGAGACCCTCATAAAAGGGGGGAGACTCGCCCAATACCGGCAAAATGATGCTCCTCGTTGCGACGCCCATGAGACAAGAGAATCGAAGGAGGATGCCCGACCATCTGACGAGTCGGTCCCCATCCAGACCGCCTTCTCCGTCACAAGACCTGAGGACTTCTACGTCCCCGAGCACTTGCAAGAGTCGTTGTCAACGCACAGCAGGTGGGAGCACTTTCCCTCCGCCATGGTCATCAATGATGGAGGATTCAACGACCTAACCATAAATTCGGCCAAGAGGAAGTTGGATGAACTGGTCGACTCTGCACCTCCTCAGACGGTGACCTTTAAAAGGGTGAAAGGCGGGTTGGAGCCTATCACCTTTTACCTCGAAGAACTCCCTGGTGGGGCCCCCAACGCGGTCATTCCCCTGCTAATAAGAGCGAGAATGGCTAACTTTGACGTACATCGCGTCCTTGTCGATGAAGGAAGTTCCGTCGATGTAATGTATAACCAGCTATTCCGGACCCTGTAGCTCGACGACTCGCACCTCTCGCCTTATGTGGGGTCAGACTTGCAGGGCTTTAACGGCTCGACTTCCAAACCTTAGGGATACGTCGAGCTCATGGTTACCTTTGGCGAGGATACAGCAACGAGGCAAGTCAAGGTACGCTTCCTCGTCATCGACTGCCCGTCCCTCTACAACTGCATTTTAGGGAGGCCGACGTTGGCAGAACTGACCACAGTACCCTCTACCATCCACTTGAAGATGAAGTTTTACACCAAGAGGGCGCGGGTCGCCATCATCCAAGGAGACATGGCCGCTTCCCGAAGGTGTTTCAACGCGGCATCCAAGAGACGCGACACGGTCGACACTGGGACAAGACCCGCCAAGAGACCAGCAACGACACGACCAGAGCCCGAGAAGACAGAGCCCGTCAAGGCAGAAGAGCAGAGAGCTCCCCCAAAGGTCGACTCCATAGCCCTGGACACCCGCTTCGGCCAGGATGAGCCTCCCAGCAGCGAGCAAGTCCCCCTCCGACCAATTCCGGACAGAGACTTCGAGCTCGTCCCTCTCGGCAAGGACGCGAGAAAAGGAGTGAAGATCGGTACCGGCCTCCTCGACCTGGCGAGGAATCAGATCAAAGTCTGCTTGCGCAAGAATGCTAACGTATTCGCGTGGAGCGCCGCAGAGATGCCCGGACTCGACCTCGAGGTCGCCTGTCACCGCCTCGCCATAGATCTAGCCGCTAGGGCAGTCGTACAATATAGACGTAGGCAGTCTCTGAAGAAAACGGAGGCTGCTGAAAAAGCTGTAAAAGACCTCTTAGAGGCAAATTTTATTTCTGAAGCCCGGTATTCAACCTGGCTGTCAAATGTTGTACTAGTCAAAAAGAATAATGGAAAATGGTGAATGTGTGTTGATTATACTGATCTCAATCGGGCATGCCCGAAAGATGCATTTCCTTTACCAAACATAGACATGCTGGTCGACAACTCGACCGGTTATAAAATACTGTCGTTCATGGATGCATATTCAGGATATAACCAAATCCCAATAGCCGTAAGAGACAAGAATTGCGCTGCTTTCATGACCAGCTCAGGAAACTATTACTACAACGTAATGCCCTTTGGTCTGAAGAACGCAGGTGCGACATACCAACGTATGATGAACAACGTGTTCCACAACCAAATCGGGGACATGCTAGAGGTGTATATGGACGACATGATCGTAAAATCCCGAGCAGACACCAACCACGCAACCTACCTCAAAGCAGTATTTTCTCAAGCAAGACAATGTAAGATGAGATTCAACCCTGAGAAGTGCACATTCGGGGTCAAGGCAGGGAAATTCCTCGGTTTTTACCTGACAGAACGAGGAATTGAAGCCAATCCCGACAAGTGTCGAGCCTTCTCTGACCTCCCGACACCCACGTCGAAAAAGTCCATACAAGTCATGAATGGCATGCTCACCTCGTTGTCCCGCTTCGTCGCGAGATCTGCTCAACACGCCCTCCCCTTGTTCAAGCTCTTTCGTAAAGAGGCAGTCTTCGAGTGGACCGAGGAATGTGAACAGGCGTTGTGCCACCTAAAACAAAGCCTATCCCAACCGCCCATACTATCTCTACCAGTCGACGGGGAACCTTTGTTCTTATACCTGGCCGTCTCAAACGAAGCCATCAGCGCGGCCCTCATCCGCGAGACCACCGACGGACAAAAGCCCGTTTATTTCACGAGAAAAGCGCTGCAAGGGCCCGAGGGCAGATACCAACAGATAGAGAAAGTAGCTTTAGCCCTCGTCAATGCGGCGAGGAGACTCAGACACTATTTCCTAGCTCACACGATCATAGTATGAACCGACCAACCAGTGAAACAGCTCTTAGGTCGACCTGACATGGTGGGTCGAATGTTGAAGTGGTCCTTGGAACTCTCTGAGTTTGACATTCAATATGAGAGAAGGAAATTCCTAAAGGCACAAGCTCTGGCCGACTTCGTCACAGAAATGACCGCTCACAACCCCCCCCCCCCCCCCCCCCACCCCCCACCCCCCCACATACACACACACACAGGGAAAGAGCATAAGTGGACCATCTTCGTCGACGGAGCATCCAGCTCCTCCGGAAGCGGCCGGGGATCCTCCTAGAAAACGAGGAGGGCGTGGTGATCCAGCATTCACTCACCCTCTCCTTCCCAACTTCGAACAACCAAGAAGAGTACGAGGCCCTGCTCACGGGACTGAGGCTAGCCGAGGACCTAGGGGCACGTGAAGTACAAATTTTCACGGACTCTCAACTCGTTGCTTCCCAAGTCCAAGGGAGTTACCAGGCTAAAAACAATAGCCTCATTGAATACCTAAACCTAGTCATAGAACGCATGAAGAAGTTTGACCGAGCAGAAATATCGCACGTCCCACGCGAGCAAAACACAAGGGTCGGCATACTTTCGAAGCTCGCAAGCACAAGAAAGAAGGGCGGGAAAAAATCTGTCATACAAGAATCCTTATCGCACCTAAGCATCGAAAGAGCCTCGACCCCCATCGAGGTACACGCTGTCGGAGACGCTTCATGCTGGATGACCCCGGTGTTTAACTTTCTAACAAAGGGCGAGCTCCTTTCGGACCGGACAGAAGCGACCGCAACCAAACGACCAGCGTGCTCCTACGTGGTGCTCGAGCACAAGCTATACCGCAGGGGATTCTCCATTCCCCACTTGAAGTGCATCGACGAATCAACAGTCCCCGAGGTATTACGGGAAATACACGAAAGGATCAACGCCTAGCACATGGGAGGTAAATCCCTAGCAAGGAAAGCTCTACGAGCGGGGTACTACTGGACGACAATGCAACATGACGCCAAAGACCACGTCAAAAGGTGCGATAAGTGCCAGAAGCACACCGACATGCATCTCGCTCCCTCTCACGGGCTGAGCATACTATCGTCCCCGTGGCCATTTGCTTGGTGGGGAATGGATATTCTCGAACCATTCGTACAAGGGACGTACCAAAACAAGTTCCTTATTATGGCCGTGGATTACTTCACGAAATGGATAGAGGCCGAGGCCCTTGCAAAAATCACCTCGCACAACATCCTTCGTTTCTATAAGCGAAACATCCTCGCCAGATTTGGAATCCCGAAGGCGCTGATCACAGACAACGGTACCCAATTCACCGACCATGGGTTCCGAAGCTTTGTCACCAAACTCGAGACCAAACAACATTTTACCTCAGTCGAGCATCCCCAAACCAACGGGCAAGCCGGGGCCGCCAACAGGGTCATCCTGCAAGGACTCAAACATCGGCTAGGCGAAGCAAAAAGGGGGTGGGTCGAGGAACTGCACAGCGTCTTATGGGCTTACCATACCACGCCCCATTCAACAACGGGCGAGACCCCTTTTCGGATAACATACGGCACCGAGGATGTCATCCCCGTAGAGATCAGGGAGACCTCTAGGCGGACAGAGATGCCTCTCAACGAGAAAATGAACGACGAAGCACTTATAGACGAACTCGACCTGGTAGAGGAAATTCGATCAGGGGCAGCCCTGCGCGAGGCCGCTCTAAAACAACGAGTGGCCCTGCATCACGACGACAAGGTCATTAGATGCGAGTTCCAGATCGGCAGCCTAGTATTGCAAAGAAACCAGAAAGACTCTCGCGAAGGGAAATTGGCCGCAAACTGGGAAGGACCCTATCGCGTTCAAGGCGCTACAGGCACCGGGGCATATTACCTCGAGCAGTTAAACGGAGAACCGTTACCACGACCCTGGAACGCTGCTAAGCTAAAACAGTACTATAGCTAAAGCCCTCAACCACTATGGACTTTCGCTGTCGAACATCCACCTTTAGTAAACAAAGGGACATGTCTCGACCACGTAGGCGGGTCGAGGTACGGACCCGACCTACCACCAAATGGCATACTCTCGTTCACCCAACGAGTCGAACAATAATGCCCGACAGGGACACCTCGATCGAGATCCACTGTTGAAGTACCCACATGGAAGAACACCTAGCTCACGATGGACAGTTCACGCCTCGAGCGTATGACCCTGATCTAGGTCCTATGTCCGACATGCGGGCTCCACTCCGCACAACTGACGCATTTCGAAGTGCGTCGATCCATCAAAGGGGTCAAAAGGATATCTCCGCTCGAGAACAAAACTTAAACAAAATATTCATCATGAAAAAAACAGTTGAACATTAGCCTAGGTACGAGCAGGTTAAGGCAAAATAAACATCCATTGAAAAATATATGCACAAAACAGGTTAATAGTGAACCGACCAAGAAGGCCGGCGATGTTCAAGGTTACAAACCATGGCACAACGGCCAAAAGAAATTAAGAATTAGCACGGGCACACAGGCCCCAAAAAACGTACATGGGCATGAAGGCCCCAAAACAAATAAAAACCAATACACGGGCGCGCAGGCCCAAACAATAACTTGATGCTAAACATCCCCAGGACTACCGGCATCTACATCAGGAGACTTGGGAGGAGGCACAACCTGACCATCAATAATTTGGGACAGAAACCCGACTCCCTCGGTGTTCATGCTCGGATTTAGGACGGATAGCTGGCTGACCGCGGCCTCAAACCCATCGGCCAGGGCACCGACACAGTCTGACTCGAGAAGGTGGATACGTGAAACCAAATCTGAACAGGTGCGCAAAGAGGCTATCTCCTCTGGCTCGTCGTCAGCAGGAAGCATAGCAGCTTTTAGCTCCTCGATTTCCTTGGACAACCGTTGGTTGTCGCTCTCCAACCGTTCCTTGTCAAGTTGGAGGCAATCCCTCTCCTCGTCAGCCTTCGCAGTCTTTTCCTTCTCCCCCGACAGCAGGTCGGCCTGCTCACGAAAAATCTCCTCAGACCGCTCAAGGGTCGCCTTTAACTTGCGAGATTTGGCAGCAAAAGCAGCCTTCTCTGATTCTAACTCCCTAACACGGTCCGAGGAATATGATCCTTCCCCGACAAGGACCGCGACCATCTCGGCCACCTTCACCACCCCGACCATGCTGGCGGCGAGGTATTTCCTCCGGCCTTCTTTATCGAGCCGTTTAATAGTGTCGGCCTCGTTATCAGACACTGTTAGAGGAAACCCCTCGAAGAAATCCTTTTCTGCAAAGCAGGGCGGTAAGCCGAAGGCCCGGGAAGCTACGGGCTCGTCACTAGTCTCCGATCTGCTCTCGGTCTGACTCCTCTTCCTGGCAACCAGCTCGGTCTGTTTCTCGGCATCAGGAGAGCCCGAGGACCCACTGGACGTGTCTCCGCCCGAACTAGCTGGCGGGCCCATCCGCGTGGCCTGTGGTGCTCTCACCAGCCTCTTGTTTATCTTTTTGTCCTGGGTCATTTTCAACAGACTCTCTCGATGTTCCGCCATGTGACCTGTAAAGAAAAGCAAACCCGAGTTAGCTACAAGCGATTAAAAGAAAAAGAGAATAACAATAAGAGCATAAGCAAGAAACCTAGGAGATCTATGGCCTGCCTGTAGGATTGACATTCAACGAGCGCCTTGGTGTTGATAGGGCGCGCCTTGAACGTCGGGTAGCCGTCCTCATCAAGAATGTCATCCCCCTCCCTTGTGACCCACCGGGCGGGGAAAAAGCCATCAACAAACTTACAGAGGACTGCATAGGCCTCCTCGTCCTCGGCACTCATGCTCCCTGCAGGGGTATGATAGTGCTCGGTGCTGTGCTCGTAATGACCCGAGCACCAATGGATAGGGAAATTGGAGATCCGCCCGACGGCGGGACTACCCTCAGCATCTACAAGGGGCTCCCCTTCCCCGTCGACCACTACAGTTTTCAGCTCGAACAGAGAATCCAGGGCCGTTTGGGTGGCCGGCTGCAACACGTACCATTTATCTTTGAAATCCCTCACCGAATCCATGTACATCCTAAACAGCCTCTTCGACTGTTTAAGAGATACCCAACTATGCTTGGCTCCTCGAGATTGACATTGCAGATGAAAAACCCTGAAGAAAAGGGGAATCGTCGTCCCAATTCTCAGGAAACGGCAGGTTAGCTCGAACGCCTGGAGGAAGGTGATCGCGTTAGGGTGGAGCTGCGAGGGGGCCAGGTTCAGATGACTGAACACCCCGACCTGGAAGTCACTAAAGGGCATCCTAAGACCGAGATCCCTGAATACAATCTCGTACGTATGGAACGCATATTCGGTGAATTCCGAGCAGATACGGGCATCAATTGTCGGCCTCATTATTTTTAAATTCTTTTGAAATCCTTCCCGAGTACCGTCGTGCTCAACGACAGTATAAGCTCGCCGGCTACGATGGCAGTACGCCGAGGCAATTCCCCGGGGCTCAGCGCCCACCCAGTCTAGCGTAGGGTCGTCGACGGTGTCGACCAAGGTAACATTCTCTTCTGTACTTGTTTCCTCGATGTCATTATGTCTCGAGGACTCCGGATTATCGACCATTTACCTGCAAGGCACAAGAAATCGGTGAATTCGACAGCAAATCCGCGTGCTCGCCGCAAAGGCGGGAAGAAGTACGCAACGATCAGATTGAAACTAAAGCCAAACACCAACACCCCAGCTCCGACCACGCATCAATCATGGATGGCACGAGCATAACATGAGCGCCCCGGGCGAATCGTGAATCACGCGACCAAGTTCCTGACTTCGCCTACCCGATACTAGAATATCGCGAGGAGACTATCCTACATACTTCCTAAAAGGATGAATATCCCGGCCAGTTCATGAATATGCCGACCTAACGCATGAATATCCCGGCCAGTTCATGAATATGCCGGCCTAACGCATGAATATTACGGGCAATATCATGGATTATATGCCTAAAACTACGAGTGTCTCGAACACAGTCATGAATCAGGCGCATATGGCGCTTAAATCTATCGGGCATTATTTCCAAAAACAGGGTTTTAGCATCAAAAATCACGAAAAAAGCCATCTATAACGCAAGAAAACAGGAAGAAGGAATACTTACTTGAAAGAAGAGGAGTACAAACGACGGTAACAGGAGTAATCAATGGCGAACGATGCGGCGGTCTCACGGTGTTACGGGAATCAACGGCTGTGGAAACAGAGAAAGAAGGAGGAGCATGAAAGGGAAAAACAGGTTATGGGCCCAAGGGTCCTATTTATAGTGATGACGTGGAATGTGAAACGTCGCACCGGGGAGACACGGACTTCCCCCGTCCTCGACACCTACCCCCCTAGGCAATGATGACCCTATTTACTAGGGAGGCGTTACAATTCCCAAGGACTGTGCCAGTATCCGACGGGCGCAGCCTGCATATCCCAGCGAGAAGTTTCTCGAGCACGCTTCAAAAGGCAAAGCCCTGGGTCGGGCATCAGGTCCCCGCGAAAAAAGCAAAGTTGAGATCAAGTCATAACTCCTACGCCAGGAGCAACGACTTGGGGGGCTCCTGTTCTGGACTGGGCCCGTCTTGGCCCAAAGTGCAAACAAAGGCCCAAATCCAGGAAGTTCCTCGAGGAGTGCTCACGATCAGATCGTCCCGAGCGTGCCCAACCATAGACCATAGCGGCAGCGCCTGCTGTTACCCGCGACGAGTAGCGTCCCCGACCAAAGGACACTCCAGCTCGAGTCTTCCTCGAGCATCCTCCTCGTAGGGCAGATTCTGTCCCCTCCGAACGCCATGGGATTCTTAAAGCCCCGAAAAGACCGCGTCTTCCTCATTCTTCGCAGAGCACCACCCAGGAAGGGGACCACATGCGGGTCCCTACTACACACATAGAACCTGGCAGTTCCTTTATTGGGCCAGTTCTGGTCGGCCCAATGAGGGGACCTTGGCCCAACGCTGGGGGCTATAAATACCCTTTGTTCCGAGAGGGTCAGGTATTCATCTATTACACGCATATATACTTTTTGCCTGCCCATTATGTATCTCATTTCAGCATCAGAGTGTCTTGCAGGTACCCCCCCCCCATCTCACTCAAATCCAGTTCGAGCCAGCTGTGACGGTCCAAGTCTGATCTGGTAAGATCAATTAGTAATTTCATGTTCTCGTTATTATTCAATACTTTGATCAGTAATTTCACGATTATGTTATTATTAAGTATTTTGATCAGTAACTTCATGTTCCCGTTAATATTTAATATTTTGATCAGTAACTTCATGTTCCTGTTAATATTTAATATTTTGATCAGTAATTTAATGTTTCCGTTAATATTCAATATTTAGATCAGTAAATTCATGTTCCCGTTAATATTCAATATTTTTTTATCAGTAATTAATATTTTCAATAATATTCAATATTTTGATCAATAATTTTATGTTCCCGTCAATATTCAATATTTTGATTAATAACTTATTGTTTCCGTTAAAATTTAATAGTTTGATCAATAACTCCATGTTACCGTCAATATTCAATATTTTAATCAATAACTTCATGTTCTCGTTAATATTCAATATTTTTATCAGCAACTTCATATTTCCATTAATATTCAATATTTTGATTAGTAACTTCATGTTCTCCTTAATATTCAATATTTTAATAAAATAAATTGTGTTTTGCCACGTGAAAGCCACGTCGCTAACACCCAAATCATGCCACTACTCAGTTTTTGCCACCTTAAGAAACACGTCGCTATATAGCGCGTGGCAATCTTGTTGCGGCGTGAAAAACATGTCACCAAGTTGCCACGTGAAATTCACGCCGCAACATACTGTATGGATTAAAAAAATTCAGAGCAGAGTAGAGCAGAGCAGAGCAGGTTTACATTTATGTTACGTTAGCTGTAGCGACGTGTTTTTCACGTCACTAATTAGTGACATGAAAAACACGCCGCAACTAGTTTTATTTAAAAAATAAAATATTTTGTGTTTTAAATATATTAATCATGTTTTAATAATTAATATTATTTTTTGTTTTATTAAATTTATAAATTAAATATTATAATTTATTTATTAAATACAATATTATAAATCAAATTATCAAAAACAAAATTAAATATATCTAAATGTATAAATAAATATACTTAATATTATAAATTTAATAAACTCAAATTTAAATTTATATATAATATTTTTAAATATACCATATCATTATAAATTTTTATTACACAAATAAAAAACTAAATACAAAATAAAAATAAAACTAAGCAGAATCAGAGTCGTCGGAAATGTCGGGAAGAAAGTCATCATTATTATTTTGGTGGTTATTATTTTGGCCACCACTGTTGGGATTTCTACCAAATGCTTGCATAAATTGTCGCATTTGCTCCTCCATATCAGCTTTCCTCTTCGCCATTGCCTCAATTTGTCTATTATGTTCACCCCTCATTGCCTCCATTTGGGCATCCATTTGGGCCTTCAATGCCGCCTCACGATCTTCGGACTCGCGTCTAGCCAATTGTCTTACCAGTTCTAACTGATCTGGTGTCAAATTTGTTTGACGTGACCCTCCTTCACCGTCTACAGCTCTCTGATACAGATTTCTATCCCCACTCCTCAAGGTGCCCGCCAAATTTCCACCACCAAAAAAACACCCGTTAGGCCCCTTTCCCCCAACAACTTGACTCCAAATATAGAAATCCACATCTGGATGAACCGGTTTTTCTGGAGGAGGCGTATACTGAGGATTATGGGTCAGAAATTCTACAAGCAACGCCTGATAATCCTCCTACACATACAATAAAAAAATCAGGTTAAATTAAATGTATAAGTAACATTAATGAAATTAAATAAAATAAAATAAAATAATAAAAAATAAATAGCCACGTGATTGTAACGCCACAACTTATCAGTTGCCACTCAATTTTCACGCCACAACATGTCACTTGCTACATGAAAATCACGTCACAAAATTGCTTTAAAAATATTTATATAAACATAAGTTTACTTAATTACCAGGGCTTTTTTTGTGCACTCGTCAGTAAATCCTCCCGATTTCTTTGTTCAAGTCTCCTTAACCAGCTCAGTCATCAATGGTTGTCTCCCCAAACGCTTAGCCTAAATATAAAAATTAACTTAAATTAATAATATGTTATAAATCCAAATATGACCTTAAAAAGTGGTAATAATTACCATGCGTCGAGCATGCTCAGTAGTACTAATACTTCCAACAGCATTAATGCAACCCCTTTTTCTGATGCCCTCATCTTCTTTGCAGTTTCAGATTTGGCCTTAAATTCATCTGATTCCCAATACTTAAGAAGTTGTTCAAAAACTTCTTTGCCTATCCATTTGGGACGAATGCCCAAAAGGTGCCAATTCTCTCTAACACGTCGTAGCATGTCAGAAAGTCGTCTTGAACTCCTCCCAAAATATTTTTTTTTACTTTGTTATGGTTCAGAGGATCCCAAACACATTTCGCCTGCAATGTTGTATATGACATTAAAATAAATAGTTAGATAAATTATAACAATAATGAAAAGGTCATTTAAATAAAAATAACTTAAGAAATAAATAAATTATACCTGAAATTGCTTGAACCATTCTTCTTTATCGGAAACTTCTCTAAACTCTTCAAAAAATTTGTATAATTATGTTGAATTATATAATTGATAACCTTAGCAGCAGTCCGACTCGGCCCGAAACTAAAACAACAATAATTTAATTAGCATAATTAATTATATAAAGTTATATTAAAAATGGAAATGTGTACTTATAAATAAAAATCAATAAATAAGAAACTTACGAGTTCCCTTCAGGCCATATCCAAAATCTCCCATCAATGGTATGAATCTCACTCGGATCATCATCTCCTCGAAGATCTCTCCCATCTATCTGATCATCATCCACACCAAGATCGTCATCATCCGACTCTGTGTGGGATGTGGGGGTGCGACTAGTCTGTGTGGGTCGTGAAGAGGTGGATCCTCCAGGTTGCTGGACAGATGGGAGCATCTATGTAGGAAGTGGGGTGTTGGATCCTCCAGGCTGCTGCACGAATGAGGGCATCTGTGTGGGAAATGGAAAACTATGCTGGAAGGATGAGGGCACCTGTGTCTGCTAGAAGGATGGCACCTGTGTCTGCTGGAAGGAGGAGGGCACCTGTGTCTGCTGGAAGGAGGAGGGCACATGTGTCTGCTGGAATGGTAAACCAGGTGGGGCCCCAGATGGACTAATAAAACATGTACTCCCAGATGGGAACTGAAGAGGACTCTGAGATGATAGTAATGGAGTAAATGGCATAGTACTGTCCATGGACATATGATGAACCTGACTCTGCGGGGGAGGACACGTGGCTGAGTGAGGTGACTGGCATACTACTACCCTTGGACGCCTGGGCTTCCTACCACTATCACTAGGACCTTTACCCTTATTATCTTTGGGTGGCATTTTTACCTAATTAAAGAAAATACAAGTTAACATATACATATTCTCATGAATACATATTCATTAAATCATTCAATAAATGGTTCTTTGAGTAAAATTACAAGACACAATTCTCATGAATACATATTCATTAAATCATTCAATAAATAGTTCGTTAAGTAAAATTACAAGACACAATTCTCATGAATATAGGTTCACTATTCTGAATCGTCATGCTCGTCATCCATTTCATCATCGTCATCTGATGTGATACTATCCTCAGATCCAGAATCTTCATGATCTCCATCCTCATCAACTTGATTCCCCTCAACCATTGTATCAGACAAACTTGTAGTGTGTTCATCTGGAATCACATCATTAACTTCAACTTCATCAACTTGGTAAGCAACATCCTCCACTAGATCGTCAGTTTCAATATGACAAAACTTACATTCCTCTAACGATCCATCTTGAGTACCAAACTCGTTGTCATAAAACAACATACAACCATTAATGCAACAATCAATCTTTCTTACTCTTAAACCCAACTTCGACACCAATTTCTTTGCATCATAGAAACTCGCAGGCAAGTTGTCTTTCGTTGCAGTTGAGTCCAACATCATTTTTGCGAAGTGCTCCAAACACTGATCAGGAACATTCCAATTTGACTTGGCGGCCAATAATCTAACACACATTGATAGCTTTGAGTCTGACGACCACTCAAACAACGGCGTATTCATCTCATTCAACAACTGATAAAATCTCTGCGCTTCCTCATTCGGAAACTCTTCCCCGTCAAAGTCTTCAGGTTGATCATAGGTCACGTTAACACCAAAAACATCACCAACCATGTCACCTATCAGATTAAAGTTTTCTTCAAATTCCATAGGTGGTTGCATAACCGATTGACTACTTGAAGCATTTGTGTTGCTAGTCTCTGGTACATTACTCGGCAGTGTTTCACCATGATGCGTCCAAACCCAATAATTTTCAATGAAACTTTTCCTATGCAAATGACGTGTTATTTCCTCTGGGTCATTAATTATATATCTACATCCACATTTAAGACAAGGACACCTAACTCCTCCTTCACTTCGACAACGTTCCTGGGCAAACGTCCACGCGATAAAACCATTAACTCCGTCTATAAAATTGGGTTTAAGTGCGCATCTTCCTGGATATAGTCTATCGTACATCCAACTACGATAATACATATAATATTCCATTTACTGCAAATTTATATAATCAAAACCTATTTAATTAGAAATATTAATTAATCAACTTAATAATAATCCTAAACATATACAATTAAAGATAAATATATGCTTTCAACAATATTTATAAACTCCTAAAAATATTTTTAAACACTTAAAATTTAATTTAAACACCTAAATTTTATAAACTCCTAAAAATTTAAAAACTTATTAAACTCCTAAAAATTTAATTTAAACACTAAAAATTTATAAACTCCTAAAAATATTTTTAAACACTTAAAATTTAATTTAAACACCTAAATTTTATAAACTCCTAAAAATTTAAAAACTTATTAAACTCCTAAAAATTTAATTTAAACACTAAAAATTTATAAACTCCTAAAAATAAAAAAACTTAAACTCCTAAAATAATTAAACTCATTCATCACAAAATAATAATTAACAATTATTTTAAACTAAATAATTAAACCTAACATTTAATTTAACTCAAATACAGAAAATATATATATAACCCAAATTCAACAATTTTAACCCAATGCAATTTAATCAAATTCAGAAGAAAAAAATTCAAGACATACCTTTTATCTTGTAACTCCTTCAATCTTCTTGTCCCTTTTTACAATCTACACTTCTATATTCTCCTTCTCTATTCAAAGAAAAATTGAAAAAAAATTATACTCAAATAACACATCAAAAGCTATTAACAAAGTATATAAAACATGAAATTGAAATTACCTTAGAAAATGTATGAAGATGGTAGAAATTTTAGTGTGGAGAAGAGAATTTTTTGGTGAAGAAAAAATGGGTATGGAGAGGAAGTGAAGGTTGAAGATGAAGAAATGGCAAACAGAAACGTTGTGGAACGTTTTGATAATTTACATAAACCAAGTAGCGACGTGAAAATCACGCCGCAACGTTGCCACGTGATTTTCACGTCGCAACAATATTACAACTGATTTCTCTTCCTTCAAAACCTGAACACGTCAGTGTTAGAAGTTGTGATTTAATTAATTTTTGTGACATTTTAATTAGCGACGTGAATCCCACGTCGCTACTTTTTTTAAAACGAAAAAGTAACTGACACACTTAATGCTTCTGTTTTATTTAGCCACATGAAAATCACGTGGCAACTTCACGTGGCTGGGTATGCATTTTCTTGTAGTGAAATAACTTTGTGTTCCCGTTAATGATTTAATTTTTTAAAATATTAATAGACACTTATAATTCAATCTTCATAATCTTTATTGTGCCAACAAAAAATTAAAATATTGAAATGATGTTTGAACCTCTATGTTTAAAAAAAAAATTGTCATGCTCAAATATAGTTTGTTGACAATTGATAACTATAATATTAATAATAAGTTAATTCAATTAAATTTTCATTAAGGGTCAGATTGAAAAATCACTGATACTTAACTCATAAACACACGACTCTTTAAAAACTTAAAATATTAAACTTTCTCTTGATATGAGTAATGAGATTTAGAAAATGGGAATAGTTTTGTGAATGAGTAGATCAAGAACATCAGCATATTAGGAGTCCAATTAATTACATATAGACTTAATCAACATATCCCACATATATTAATTTCAATATTTGATTTTAAAATCCAATTATATATGAAACATTCGTAACTTTAATATATTACATGAAACGTTCTATTTTATTGAATGATTCTTAAATGTTGATAATAATTTTCATATAGAGATTAGTTATTTGTATCAATCGTGACACTAATATCGCGTTAAAATAAATTAGTTCTTTATATCAATCACTTACTGTATCGCCGCAAGTTTCAATAAGTTCTCTTTGTGTTAATTATGAAACCAATATAATCCTCTTGCATATTCTCAACACAACTAAAAACTAAAATTATTTCATATTATCATACAATTTGGATTTGTAATTTTTTTAAATATACACGTGCAATATAAATAAATTTAAATATAAAAACATAATCGATATAATTTTGTTTGAGCTGCAAGATAATTAGTTATGTTGATTTTTATTTAACAAAAATTATATAAGAATTGTCCTAGTCAATAATCAAGTATATTGAATCAATTTGATAATATTAACTAAAATTCATTAACTATTTAAGTCCAACCACTTAAAATTCAACGTATTTCTATAGAAAAAGATCATATAGTATATAATATATGTTCCACTCTATTCAACTTTATATTACACCACAAAACATAATATAATATATCCACCGTGTATTTTAAACAAATCATTTCAAAGCAAAGTAGCCACCAGAAAAATAAAATGAAACTTCATACTCTACGTCTCTATTAAGAAAAAATATCAAATGAGATAGGAAATCTTACAAGTAAAGTCATAAAATTGAAAAAAATCAAAGGACCAAAGATATTATAGAGAAAAAGGGAAGTTGTGACTTCGATGACCAACCTCCACTCCAAGAGGTTTGATTTGACCAAGTGCTTTTTCTGCGCCAAAAACTACAGTTGAACCACCCATGTCAAATTTCATGAGCTCCACTGAAAAAATGTTGAATTTGTTTCAAGAAACTGAGATTAAACTCTCTTCATTATTTTTCAGGAGCTGCTCCACTAACGGTTGTTCAATTACTTTGGGTTAACTTGATTATGGACACTCTTGGTGCATTGGCCAGCTTGACAAGTGGGAAAACCTCATTTCAGATATATCACTATCCTATTGAATTGTTGTAGATTTAAAAACACATTGTTTTGTGAATTACCTATTAAAAGTCAAACCTTCTCCGACCAAAGCCAGCTTGACATTGACAGGACCACTTGGAGGTTTGTAACAAAGATGGATAAAATGAGAAGGATTTGCTAAGGCTACGGAAAAACCCAGATAGAACACCATTTTTAACTCCTTAAATTGTTCAACATCTAATATTTTGGCGGTGAAAACATCATTGTAGGTGGAAGCAACCTTAGATGCTTCTTATGCCAAGACACCTGGAAAAAAACATCACCAAATACAGATCAAGTTTTAGAGAAACTTATATACATATGTACATTTATTTATACATGCAAATTGCAAAATACAATTTTAAGTGACATATGAACCTGGAGTGAGAATATTAGCAGGAGAATTTACAAGCTCACTTCCAAAAAGTATTCCAGAAGAAACATCTTCAGCATACTTGAGCTTTTTCTCTAATTCAGGTCCAGTTCCAAGACCAATAATTCCAACGGATCTAAGTGTTGATTTCTTTTATTCCAACCTATATCTATGATCTTCAAATAATCCCAATACAACTCCTAACACAATTCAAGCAATACAACTATAAAAATCACAAGCTAACATTCACAAGCGCACACACACATACACTAAACAATCATAAATCACAAAAATCATTACCAGATGCAATTGAAAATGCAGTACTAAGCTTCAATTCTGAAGAAAGTCCTTCAAAAGAAGTAAGAACAATGGCAACATTGCTGCTAGCTTGAGCAGACTTAGCAGCGACAACAACAACCTCACTGAAACCCTTGAACAGTGTAGTAGTTGAAGGTGATTGTCCAAGACCAATCAAACCAACCCTCTTTGATCCAAGTCCTTTAATTCTAAGAACAGTGGATTGACCAACTTTAGCAAAGAAGTCCTCTTTAGAAGAGACCTCAACTAACATACCATTCAACTTAGAGTCAATCATGCTCAAGATCAGATTCTCAAATCTTGATTTTGAGTCTCTTGTTAGGTATTTCTCCGTAACACCAACAACCAATATATCTCCCTTCTATTCCGTCACATCAACATCCGTGGCATAAAAAGCGATCTTCTTTAAGGGATTTTCCTAAACACCATAATCACCACATAAAACCATAAGATTCGAAATCAAATTTTAGTTGCACACTACATAGAGATGAAAACTTACCTTGAATCCATGATTACATTCACAAAGATAAAGAAAGCGGTTTCACTTATAGAAAATCCTTTTATCTTATTCTTTGCATGGAGACTGATAATCAAGTCCAGCTTCTCAACATCATTATCATATATCTCTTTGAGTGCTTCCATGACCTCGACATCATATTGTTTACCCTCGAATTTTGGTAAACAACCGCTGATCTTCCAAATCCTTTCGCGGATCCAGTTACTTGCGAGATCGATCAGATTGATCTCAGGACACGAGTGTCTTTATTAATCCTTTAACTTGATTGTTGTATTTTAACATGTTTTATATATGAAGACGAATGGCTTCAAGTGTCGAATTAAAATGCATATAAAGTGAAAGTAAAATTACTTCTAAACTTGAAATGGTAAAAGACTTAAGTAAATGTTATTGGAAATTTTGCATAAAGTAAATGCATTTATATTAAATGGGTGTATCATACGTACATCTTCAATAAACTCGTTTCTCTTTAACACTTGGTACTTTGAGTAATTTTTGAGTAATTTGTACAAAGATGTTCACCCCCTTTAATCGGAATACTAAGGCCACTATTTATACTACTTCGACCCTAACGGTCTTCTACACGAATTAATGCCACGTTTCTGTTTGCATGTCTTCGACGAACTCAAAGCCTTCCACGCGTCCTTTCGGATAAGATCAAAATATTTGAATTTGAATCTCCTTCTTATCTTGAGCGCCAATCTCTGAAGATGGTCGAAAACTGCTTGAAACCTTAGCCACATTTTGAATAACAATCTTTATTCAATAATTCGAATTTGGTAAACCTTTCTAATAAATTTTACTCAATTTGAATCTCAACCTTTATGGCTTCACATAAATAAAGTAGTGGAATATTGTGAAGTATATTCGAGTTTACTTAAAAATCCTTAGTCGAAATTTCCAGCCAACACATATATTAAATCTTCCCATTTGCCAATCAGAATCATCAGTAAGTTTCTTCTAATTCATTATACATCGGGAATCCCCTTTCTCTATCTCTATAAACTGATAGATAGAAGAAGATCCATTATTTTAGAACAAATTAATCGTAATAAAAAAGTTATTAACTACAAAAGCATGCTTGCGAAATATACTGCCAAAGTAAAACCCATACCTGTCAAAGTAAAATAAAAAGTTTCATTGTTGTTGTATAGACAAATTCTTTAGTCTCATTCAAAGTAGATATGTCTGCAATGTATTTTAGACTTACCAGTTGATCCTCATTGATGCCCGAAGAGTATCGGTTTGTAAGAGCTCTACAATCCAATTAATTGTATGGATTTTTGCAATGACTGCTAAAGTTACCAATCTTGCATACCTACAGAGTTGCTCATCATCAAAATCAGGATAGTGTTTCTGTAAGAAAAGAAAAACAATATCGGTCGCATTATTTTTCAATGCAAAAAATGACCGTAAATGGAGCCAAGTCATGCAACAGATGAAAAGAGTTTGACTTAATTTTAGCATGTCACATATTGCAATGTGCTCTTTGATAAACAAAGCCTGCGGAAGGGAATTAAACTCTATTAGTAAATAGCTTTGTAGCACTGCAAAAATTCAAACTCAATTGCTGCTATAAAAATGAAGTGACATATACTTATAAGTAAACATGATAGATACGTGAATGATAATACTTCCACAAATTCTGAGTCTACCTGTGAAAATTTTAAGAGCTTGGAACTATTAGGCTTATAAGTTAGAACCGAAAAAGTTCTTTTATGGTTGGTCAAATTGTTGGTGTAAGCCCTAGAGGCCAATACTTTGGGTACTTGTATCGAATTATTTATTAATAATAAAAGAAATTTCTTTATTATGTTTACTTTTCCAAAATAATAGAGTCTCTAGAATAGTTCGTTTGTTTAATGAAATATTAAGTGTGACTTAATCATGAGATCACATTAAACATAAGAACATTATTCTTAAAATATCTGTAATCGAGCTTTATTGCAAAGTGGGATAACATTAAATCATTGAGATTATTATGAGGATAGACTGATGATTACATCTCATGGATCATGGATAGGGAGTTATCAAGTCTTGACATAGGTATGAATATTAGGAGTAATATTTATAATGGGTTGACCCGCTATGAGAATACTACATAAAATGTTATGCAAGGTGTCATAATTTATTCTCATGGTGATACGGGTGTATATCACCCTTCGACCTGAAACCACTATGGACCTTAGATGTGGAGTTAAGTACTTTATTGCTGATCAAATGTTATTCGTAACTAGATGACTATAAATACAGTTGATGGATACTTCACAAAGCATGCTGAAGGACATGAGTGACCTAGATGAAATTTGTCCACCCTACATAACAGGATAAATGTCTAAGGGCCCAATATTGAACTGGACAAGAGTGACACGATTTATGCCTTGTGTTCAATATAGACATAAGGGTAAAAGGGTAATTGTACACACAAATATTATCATAGAAAGGTTTTGTCAGATCATATGACATTTTAGTGACTTTGGTCGAAGTGATGTGTTGCTAGATACCACTCACTGTTTATTATGTTAAATGTGTAATTTAATATAATTGTCAACGTCACGAAAACCTACAAGGTCACACACATAAGGACAGGTTGATGAGAGATAGAGTAAATAAGGAACACTGTAAGGTACGATGCACTTAAGTGAAATATGGAATGTGGTAAGGTATCACGCACTTAAGTGATATGCGGTATATTATAAGGTATGATACTCATATACTTAATTGGGCTTTTAGCTTGCAGCCTTAATTGGGCTTTTAGCTTGCAGCCCATATAAGTGGCTCTATAAATAGAACCCTTGCGCTGAAGCATTTGACTTGATGAAGATTCGGTATTGATTTCTAGCCATATATTTTGTCTCATTCTCTCACTCAAAGTTTTTGTTCATAAGCAGCTAGCACTGTGTCCGAAAGTGATTTGTTCGTGTGGACTGAGTAGAGACGTTGCTATTCATCAATGTTCGTGATCTCAACATCAAAGGTTTGAATCATCACAAAAGGTAATGATTTCTATCACTGACCATTCCCATTTGTAAGGATCACTAAAGAAAAATTTTAATTTTCCGCTGCGCTTTGGATCGCAATTTTCCTTCACAAATAACTAATTTCATGTCTAGTATGCATTCAATAGGTAAGGTACCTTGGAGAAATAACTTTTAATGTCCAGTTTTTTCTTCTCGAAAATTCGGGAAACAACAATTCTTTCACTGAAGAAATCTGGCCCAAAGCTTCCTGAACTCCTCACCCAATTTTCTGTCGGCATTGCTGGTAATGGCCTTGTTGTTGTGCTATCTGTAATCTGCAAGCTAGCTTGAAGAAGGGTCCCCTTTTTGTGCATCTAAGGTCTTCAACACAGGGTTGGGTTTTGGTTTGGTTTGGATTTTTTGTGGAGTAAATAAACTGAGGAATACAATTGTTAACATAAGCAAGAATACAGGAAAGAAGGGATTGAGAGATGAAGATATGATACAAAAGGTGGATAAGAGCCTAAAAGAGGTTTACTTTAGCGCTGCATCATTGCTAGTAGTGGCAGTGATAAGGCTTGCTTGAGTGTATAACTTCTATAGTGTGATCACAACACATTGTTTGAAGAGTTGTAAGTGCTACTGGTCCACACGTAATCGGTTAATGCAATAATCATTAACTGTTGTATCTGATTTGTTGTATGTTCAAATTGATGGCTGATGTAGGCTTAGAAGTATTGCTATTTTAAAATAGCATCAAGATAATATATATATATATATATATATATATATATATATATATATATATATATATAACCCACAAATGAAAGAAGATGTTATAAAATTGAGTAGTGAGATAAATCAGCATTGAACTTGTAAAATCAACAATACATAGATTTCAAGGTTAATTGAAGAACATGGCATGTTTGAAACAAATCCGCCTCTATTCTTAATGCTGCCACGTTCCGTATTAGGTTCATGATCAGTAGTCATCTGTACAGATACCCCTTCCCCTGACAATACTTATCTGCAGTGTTTTCTGCAACTGATTACAGAATAATCGAAAATGTTCGATTCACTACTTGTTATTCCGCATTCAACCACTGGTCCCAATATCAGAACTATAGAAATGACACCAATAACCTAAACAAAACAATCATAAGTGTATATATATATAATAATAATCATAATAATAACGAAAAGAAATGTCAACAAAAAAAGGTGTATATATATGTACAATACAAACATTAGAGTATTGTAAAATGTGTGGTGATTTAGAAGACAAAAGGCGTAGTTTGTAAAAGAACAAAGGAAATACCAAAGATTAGAGTTTTCAAAGATGATAAATTCCAAAAAAATGTATAGCCAAACTATGAAAAACCTTGGGGAAGTTAACAAATGGCTAAAGTACGACAAAACAATACAATACAAGTATTACAAACTATAAACCGCGCACAAGGAAGAAAAAGCATACCAAAGTCAAGAAATCCAATACGGCCATCATATAGAAGCCACCGTTTTCCAGCATGTACATCTGCATGAAAAGGTTCACCCGCAACAATATTTTATACCAGGATACATTATCATGTTAAAAGAGGAAGGCACAGAGACATAAACTGCAAAGAGAAATTTTGAATAATACCACACATTAAGAGCAGTTATAACACTTGCTTCTGGGCTAGTAACTAATGAACTAATGGAGTCTAGGTCAGTAAGAGGAACTCCATATAGTCTTTTCATGGTTAAAACTTGCTTTGTACTATAGTTTTTATACACTTTTGAAGTTGTTGCTTGTTTAGTGAGTCCAGTTGCTTCTAAATATCTCCTGAAAGCCTCAATATTTGCAACCATGAAGCGTTTACAAAGCTGCTTATAAAACATCACCCAAAAAAGACGGTATACCTCTGGTGCCATCCATCAGTAAGCTACCGTGATTGCAGTCATCATTTTGGTCACCAATTCTTCTCCTACAAGGCCAAAATCTGCAACTTTATAAACAAACAATTGATAGTGAGTTTGGCGATATACACTGATCAGTTAGTCTTCATAATAAATTGTTACAATGACATACGTTTAGTCATAAACACACAACAAATATTGTAGGCTCACCTAAACTCAATAATCATAGGTGTAATTCAAATATGTTATGATATATATTTCTGCATCTTTTTGAAGCCAATAACATCCATCAAATGTCCCATTGCCTCTCATAAACTATATACATAACCAAAATCTATAAACACAATTAAACATAATAAATTAGAATAAGAAATCTTACATTATAGCCACTGATAGATATGTAGTACTTATGTGCAACTGTGATGTTGATGTCATGTTTGGCTCAATCTTTATCCACAAAATCAAACAACTGCAATTCATCAAAACCAAATACAAATCAATTCAGTGATTCCATATGGAAATAGAATAGTCCATTATCCACTGTAAGTTACCATCATCAGATATAAGATTTCTCATAACTTATCCAACATGAGTTGTGGAACGCATAACCGAAGCACAAACTGACCCAACATCTTGCTTGTCGACCACTTTACCGTTTTATGACATTCGTTACATGCATTCAATAACGTAAGTCCGTGCAATAGTTAAAACCAATATCATTATCATTATTATAACAAAAACTTTAAATGTTCTACATTCAAAAGAAAAACTACCTTTATAAGCCACATGATGAAATCCATTTTGCACAACACCGGGATCATTGCCAATGCCAACACCAATTTTGTCTCCCTTAATCAACCCTGTATTATTACCCTTCGCCCTTGAATCCACCGTCTCTTTTATCTAAATTTAAAATGCATATACATTATTCATCATTCATCATCACATAATACATTCAAATTCAATCTCATCTCAATGTTAATGTAACTTAACAATAAATTATCTGGTTTCTTTTTTCACGTTTTCTTCTAACTTCACGAAACGTATCTACAATTAAAATGTTGCACACTTACAATCATATTCACAACGAATTCTCATAAAAAATAAAACTAATTCATAAACCAAAAACAATACCAATATCACTTTTCGCACTCTCTGAAAAGCGTAAGAAAACATCAAAATCATGCATAAACAATCATCAAAAATTGAAAACTAAGTAAATTGTTTCATCATCTTCACTAAACTCCCTTCCCTGTAACAAACCACAAAACGGTTGAAAAACAAACAAACTCCAATGCAACAACGAAACGTCATTTACGTAACCGAATCAAGAAACGGAAGTGATAGAAAAAGAAATCGAAAAACAAAAAACCTTGAGCAGAAGCTTCTCGACGGCAAGGTTATTCTCTTTGCTTACATGACCCATATACGACCCGAAACTCTTTGCGGCACCCAGCTTTGTACCTTGTCTGTGACGTCGTGTCGTCTTCATCCATAAACCCTCCACTGCGTAACCCTTCCGCCACCAACTACCCATTCACCCAAAACCACTCCCTTTCTGCAACCAACCGTGAAGATTTCTTCGATCACATTCAAACCACAACCACCGTAGCCCTATTCCCCTTTTTGATTCCATGTTCTTCTTCGATCGCAAACCTGAGTTTCGTAGATTTAGGTAGAGGGATAATGGAGAGCGGAACAATTGCAGAAAATGGAATACAAAGGTTCGTGGGAACTGTCTTTGGTAACTGCTTATTGTAACGTACAAATTGAATAAAAGTAATGGGAAAGGTAGGGAAGGCAAAAGAGTTAGAATGTAGTATACAAATATTCCAATTGAATTAAAAAAATAGAAAACAAATGAAATGAGCTCTAACGAAGCCATATGTCGCTACCAGAAGAGAAGAAGTGAAGAGAAAATATATACTTTTTTCTTATATTGTAGATTAATCACAACTTGATTAATTTCAAGCTTTAAGAATTAAAATCTTCAATATTTTATTAATGCTTGTGAGTAATACTATAATTATTTTAACATTAGAAATTAATCTTGTTTTTTATTAGAGAAATTGATTTAGTTAATAAAATTAAGTAATAATTTAAAATTTAATTAATTTTGACATGATTCTTTTTTATAGTTTTAGAGAAATTGTTGTACTTGAAAAAATAATTAATTTTTTCTCCAACTAGTGGGTAACTCGTGCTATCGTACGGGTCTCGTATGGTTTTCACATCACATGATCTAATATTGATTTGCAAAGTTCTATCTTGTGTCAAAATTAAACTAATAAAAATCAATCAAAATACAATTAATTTTGAACGTAATATTAAATTATACAACAAAACTTACATTACTTGCAAAAATAATACCCAAATTTTTAATCATTATAAGTCCAAAGAAAACTTCATAATATTATAAATTCCAATGTTGAACTTGTAAATGAATGAACCAACCAACAACAATGACTCGCATCACACACCTGCATGGAAAAATATATCAAAGAAGACATTCAATATTAAGCATTTTTTAAAAACTAATGAAAATATGTGGAATTTAAACACATAAATTAAACAATGGGATTTAATTTGTATCACAAAGAATAAGGTGAAAAGGATTACCAACTAACAAAGTGCTTGGAAGACTTCTTTCTGTACAACATTCGTAGTGGTCGAACACAGTGCATTTTGCTTGTCATGTATTAAGATTTTAAGACCACTCTTGGTTGTGACCCTCGAAATTGTAACATACAATTTCCCATGACTAAAAACAGGTGTAGGAAAATATAATCCGACATTATCAAGCAATTGACCTTGTGATTTATTAATTGTCATTGCATATGAGTCAATTATTGGAAATTGTCTCCTAATCAACTTGAATGGCCACGGTGACTCATAATGTGACATGGACATTCGAGGAATGTAAAAAATGTTACCTATGTTTTTTCCGGACATAATTTTTGCCTAAATGACGTAGTTTGCTAACCTTGTAACAATTAATCTTGTTCCATTGCACAATCCATCAGTTTGATCCAAATTTCTCATTGGCATGATGGGGGTACCAACCTTCAATTTGATCCTATGATTTGGAAGGCCCGATGTTCTTAGTTTACTTAGGAATTATGGGGTTAGAACTTCGTATGCTTCAGTATAAGTTGTATCGGTTCTATCAATTTAATTGAAACTTAGATACTCTTTCTCTTCTCCTAAAAAATGTCATGAAGTGTAAATATTAATACATTAATAGAACCAACATGATAAAAATTTGTTGTTGGAAGTTGTGTGCATATATATATATATATATATATATATATATATATATATATATATATATATATATATATATATATATATATATATATATATATATATATATATATATATATATATATATATATATATATATATATATATATATATATATATATATATATATAGAGAGAGAGAGAGAGAGAGAGAGATTAAAGTAAAAATTATATTACCTGGTATCATGTCCAGTATATAGTGGTTGATTTTGTCCACAACTTCAATGGTTGATGCAAGAATAGCTTTACCTTGTAGGTATCCAACATCCTGAAAATTGTCACGCAAATTGGGATATGTTCTATCAACAATAGCTTTTATAGGATCCTCAAATTTGGATATCAATAATTCTTGAGGAATCTCTATCTCAACCAATCCATCATTTGGTTCACATATCTTACCATCCTCAACATTTAAGATCCATTTAGAAAACTCAGCTAACTCATGTGAACTTGTATTGTCTCTTCCCTGCTGCAACCTCATATTTTTTGTTAGTGTTAGAACTTGACAATAGTCCCATACATATTATGAGCATATTTATGCATGGACAATATCAGAACGCCCTGCTCTTGGAACAACTGGAAGTATCTGTCCAAAATCTCCTCCAAAAACAACAACTTTGCCACCAAAGATTTTATTCCCGATACAGTGTTTGCTCATGACATCTTTGAGTGTCTTATCCAATGCCTCAAAACAGTACTTATAAGACATAGGAGCTTCGTCCCATATTATAACATCGGTTGCTTCAAATAACTGTGAGTGTTCATCATTTTTGTCAACATTGCAAGTAGAGTTGTCCAGCGTTGGCACTGGTATTTTGAACTTTGAGTGAGCGGTTCTTCCACCTGGCGATAATAAAGAAGCTATGCCACTCGAAGCAACGGTAAGAACAATTTTTTGTTGCGAAATAAGTGCACTTGATAATGTTCTCCACATGAAAGTTTTACCGGTCCCTCCATAACCATGTAGAAAAAATAACTTTCCTCTTTGTTTGTCTACAACTTTCATAATCGTACCAAATATTGAATGTTGTTCATCTGTTAATTAAAATGGAAAAAATATTGTGTGTATAACAAAAATAAACCAATTTTAATAATCCAGCTTGTGAATACAAATTAAATTCCTAACCTGTAAGTGCGTGATAGAGAGTTTGGTAATTTTGTCGTTCCATTTGGGAATTGTAATTACGCTCGTCCCAAATCAGTCTATTTCCCACGTGGCGTGTGACATATAAATCTGGATACAGCATATCTTTAAATTCATGCAAACTTCTTTGATTTGGTTGCAGCATATTCTCAATCTCAATTAGTGTCAAATTCCTCAACTCTGTTATTGACAACTGCATATCTATAAAAAATATACAACCAACAAATCACAACAGATTTATGACAATAATCAAATAAATGTTCAAATTATATGAATGAACGACAAAGTAAAATTTACGGCAACATTGAGTATATCATTGACAATGTTGCATTTCAATGAAATTACAACAACACCCTAAAATACAAAATGGCGGTAACAAATTAAATGTATCAATGGAAGCAGTATGTACATCAATATGAAGTTATACACGGCTGCATTAAGACCTACATTAGTATCAGTCATATGCAGATTTTTTCTGTAGAAACATTGTTCAAATAAATTGGAAGTTTATTACAAAATACAATTGTGTGCATAGTTTTTAAATAATACCTATCATAATGTTTATAAATAATTTGTATCCAATATCTTGTTGATATATAATTGTAACAGTAACATTGATCAGTCATCTATTAAAAAATATATTAATATACTATGAAAAAATTAAAAAATTGGAATGTACCTCTTCTATTTGTTACTTGTCTTTGTTGATAAAGAGTGCCATCAGATAACGTGCTCCAAGTTTTTTCCAAAACATGACATGGTCTACTAATTATTCCAGACAGTAACATAGTAACAAATAACTTTCTCAGAAAGTGTCCAGAACCCCAATCCTTCTCCTTATTTACGGCTGTAACATACTCCTTGTCATCGTTAAGAAAGCCCATTTCGAAGCATGCGTCTCGAAAAGTATCCTGAATTATCCCACTTTTTAAATATCGTCATAACATGTTGGCCCCTTGACAACTGTAAGCATCATTCTTAAGTAATATAACTCACCGGTACTTGGAGGAACACAAATTAGTCTTCCAATTGTATGGCCTCTCTTACATGGTCTTCATTTTCGATATCTTTTATCATAAACAAACTTGGTCAAAAAATTAGAGTATGTCATATTTCTTGCCTCTGCATATGTCTTGTTTGCTTCCATCCAAGCAATAAACATTGATTCTTTCACACTCGGTTTGTCAAGGACTTCATCTATCAGTTCATAATCAGTATAGTAAACCGGATTGTCGCCCTGAAGATGAAAATACAACCTTTCAACTGCAGGAGATCTCCCATGAATATGAAATGAAAAGATCCTCCAACATGCTTCACTTGGTGAGACATGTCTACAATAAAGATATTGCTTGATTTCGTCGACATTTCTAATATATGAAGATTCGTCTGTCTCCTTATCGACAACAATTGCGGTAATTATGCCACACCCCTTGTTAACATACTTGAATAAGTAATTAACTGAAGTACCCTGATTACACCACTCCATATTTATGTGCCCCTGAAATTTCTTCAATAGAAATGGGTTATAAGGAACAACGTATCTGTTATCGAGCACTACATTCTTCTTCATCACTGTAATTCTAGTTTCCCTTCTTTTGTACATAGGATATCCATTGTGATCAACAACTGTTTGAGGCTGATATTGTTTGGGAAAGAATTTAGAGCACTTCCCATTTTTCATGCAAGGCGAAGACTGATTTGCTAAACCACATGGCCTATGAATCATATGTGTCTTGACCAAATGATACAATTGTCTATCATCATTTTCAGATGGTATCTCTGTTGAAATGATATTGTTTATGTCATATGGAGTGGGATACTTGCTTGAGGGATTCATGAATAAAAGAATATATGCATGTGCTAATCCGCGCTTTTCGAACTCAATTGTGTGTGTGTGTATATATATATATATATATATATATATATATATATATATATATATATATATATATATATATATATATATATATATATATATATATATATATATATATATATATATATATATATATATATATATATATATATATATATATATATATATATATATATATATATATATATATATATATATGAAAATATTGATATTAGTAACAAAACATGTATATAAAACATATTCCTTTTATATAAATAAAGTCACATAATGAAAACTTGACGATTATTTAGTAAATACAACTTACATGCAACCATCCTCCCTAAGACATGCTTCTTTGTTAGATCACACAACAACTCGTCTAACTTAATTTTAAACACCCTTGATATAATATCTGGACAATCATGAGGTTGAATATTAACTTTGTTAAGTAGCCTTTGAATTTCTAGACAATTTGGATTGCATGTAAAAGTGATAAAAAGGTCTGGAATACCAATATGGCTGCATATTTCCATCCCATCAAAATACCGTTGTTCCATGTATCTACGGCTTCTAACATAGGTTGACGGTAAAACGACTCTTTTACCTTTGTTTGCCCCTTGAGTGTTTTCCCTTTGTTCGGGAGAAGACAGATTGGAGTACTTAGACACTCTAAGTTTTTTCTGATGCTTGCGGATATAATTCAATCTTTGGGACTCCATCATAGTAAATCCATCAATCAAAAATTGTTGAAACAACCGCCTTGACCTCAAAAGAGTATGTGCTTCATTATGACGACTTTGAATCTTAAAAGTTATCCATTCTCTAATGGTAAGCTTATTTTGCTTACCTTTTTTAATTGCACTTATATCTCTGTGTATAACACCAAGTCTAAAACCATCTTCCCCAAATGGAAACAGAAGTGGATATTGTAGCGCAAGATAACTTGGATGAAACTCACTTATTCTTTTCAGCTTTTGGGACTGTTTTTCAATAATTATATCCCTTTTAGAACCTGTATCAACATCACCAACGATAACTGCAGCTACCTCCGAAACAGTCGGTTGGTTGTACGTTCTTCCATCCTTTAATTTGTTATCTATTAACTTCAGCTTTAGATCAGGCACTGGAGTATCCTTTAATCTATCTGCAACCATTCTAAATGATTTAGCGTGTGTGTTGAACTCATCCAACATAGCTTTCAATTTGTTGACAGTTTCTGTAACAATATTAGGATTATTACTGCAAAATAGAAATAGTAGTTAGCATTCATAAAAAAAGCAACTCCAAAAATTTAATTTCATCAAGCTTGGTAAGAACATATGCAATACCCTATTCCTTCAATTCTATGTTGAATCTCGTTGTCAGTGTCGTAAATATATAGTTGCACAAACTTAGGTGATTGTCCAGGCAAAGGTATCATGCTCCCAATTCTATGGCAAGACTGTCCATGTATTCTTATGTTAGGTGGTCCTCTACCATTTTGGAATCTATTGTCAAACTTCATACTAGGAGAAGTAAATGCAAACATAATGTTGTATAATCTGCAATACTGCTGGTAATTTCGATAGTCTACATCATTGTTATCAAACAAAAGATGTTTAAGTAATGGTGGTGGTGGTTTCAAAAGTGGTAACACAACTTTCCCATGTACACAACATAACTGGAACTTGGGAACTGCACTATGTTTTCGTTTGTTTGTCTTTTCTTGATACCACATTAGGGCTCCACAATGCGTGCATTCAATTGCAGGATCACCAATGTCTGAATAACCTAAATAAATCAAAGATAACATAACATATCATGTAAAAAAGCAGTAAGTTTAAGTATCTTTCATTGGTCTCTTTGAAATATAAGAACCGTTTAACTACACATAAAATATTAGAATTTTGACACGTACCAGAGTTGGGATAATAAACCGGGGTAGAAGTGTTATAATATTGATCGTCATCTGAACATGAATATGTCTCATTGTCACCCTTTTTATTTATAAATTCGCATGAACTATTGCTGAAATATTCATCTGTCGAACATTCTTCATCTGACACATCACTTTCAATGTTAGAACTTGTAATGGAAATGTTAGCATTTGTAGTAGATGGTAAATGATTTCTTGATGAAGAGGCAACTCCATGATCAATGTTTGAAAAATCATGGAAAAGAGTGGCGGCAACCGACCGAATGGCACCAACATTCAACTGTATTTTAGATGAATATATGTATCCACTTGACTGAGCATGTATATTATTACCTTTGATTATACGATGAGGATTTTATTGCACACAGAGTCATATCTGAATTTTCAGTGAGTGCAGAATGGTTCAACACATCACCACCATTATTGTTGACAATGTTGTCATCATGTATACTTGACACATTATCCTTCTGTCTAATAATTCTCATCCTTCTCTGCCTTGTAGACGCAGACGAATGTGGTGGGGACAAATGATTTAAAGTAATGTTAGATTTAGAGCTGCCTAATGAAGATGTTGGTGTCTTTAGATAAGATAATGACGAAGATGCAGAATATCGATTCTCACGACCAAACAACTTATGGAGATTTGATGAAACAACATGATTCACACCTACGTTCAATCTATATGCATTATCAAGAACAGTTGCAATTGGCATTGAATTGAAATTAGGCTTCGTCGAATTTAAAATTGAATTGCTAATATTAGATAAAGGTGTTCTGAAATGATTTTTGGCAGGACTTCTGATGTCATCAACTCGGTTCCTCTTAGTTCTTCTATCTTTGATAATTTGCTTCCTTTTTCTTCTTGCCAAGGTTGCTAATTTTTTCCTTTCCAGAATATGTGAATCCATCTTAGTTGAATAACACAAACTAACAACTAAATTAGCATGTAAAAGCAGGCAATGAAATAGTCAATAACTAATACAGTTTGCAAGCTCATCATGTACATGTTATTTTTACTCATATGAACAAAAAAGAGGCAATCTGTTTTTTATGTGTTCAATGTAAATGTAACATATTATCTCTCATGATGTTCATTATTAAATTAAAGATTATGTAAACATAAGCTATAGTATTTAAAAAAAAGTAGGAGGGCTTTGGAAAATGTAGAGACCTTTAAATGTCTACCCCATTTTACGTATATATATGATGGATGTTGGAAACTGAACTTTATTTATTATTCAATAATTTATTATTCAATAAGTTAAAAGGTAATACATGCATATGTTATACATTGAGATACTACTTACATCGTGAAAAGGTAGTATTAACCAAAGTGTAATAATGCACATGTTGGAAGCTTAAGTGAAAAGGGAATACATATGCAGTAAAAAAATATTTTGTGGGCTGCAAAGCATGACACGGTATACCAAGAAATATAATAGGGATGGTCCAAAGATTTTCTGCATTAGTAGGTATTGTGAGATCAAATCAAATAAAGAACTTTAACCATTATTAGAAGTAACATAAGCATGTTTTTAATTCTATTTAAAGGAGAACTTGTGTATGATATGCTTGCATTAGTATTGAAATCGTTCCCTCTTTATATCAAAAGGTTTTCTAAGAGAAACAGGTTGCATGTCTTCTCCAAGCTTGAGTGGGTAAGTCTCAATTTCTTAAGTTATGTAACCATTTTTGTTGTGTTATTAATATGGTTGCATGCATTTGTTTGAAGTATTATAGTCATTCATGATTTGTGATAACTGGACATATTTGTGCCACTAAACACCTCTCAACTTTATGATATGCTATGCAACATTAAGGAAGAGCCAGAGGCAGATTTACATGAGTCAGCTTCTGCTGATGTGTTGTTTCATGAAACCAATGATGCAATTAAGGAAGTGAAAAAGGAGAGCCTCGTTGGAGAACCTTCAAATCTGAATGCAGGTGTGAGAGAGTTGAAGGAAGAGATGACATGGTTAAAAGAGATAAGCAAAGCTGGAAAGAAGGGGAATCAAGTGTTTGTAATTAAGATCCTTAACTATATGACTCAGTGAATTACATTATATATAATTTACATTTTTGGATATTGACTGTATGTGTCCTGACATGCAGCATTTCCCAGCTAACATGATAGAAAATTGCCTCCGTCTCAACATTAGCTCGTGCCTTGTTAGGGATTTCCACACCGGCGAGTATCATTCATGCAAGATAATTAAATCTAACAGGAAACATGTGGAAATGTACTTGGGAAAAGGGTGGTATTCATATTCTAAGGGGAAAAAATTAAAGGTGGGAGATACGCTTGCATGCACCTACAATTCAGATAAGGAAATCCTGTTTGTGATGTTGTACCGAAAAGGTGAAATTCAGATGAAAGAGTAAAGTGGATATTATGTATGTTTTGGCTGGAAAAAAGCAAGAGTTTTGTACCAAGTTGGGAACAATGTTATGTTATATGTTTAGTTATGGGAATTATATAATGTTTATGTTTAACTTTTTTATTTCGTGTTGTTAACAGTTTTCTATTAGGGATGCACCATTTCTGTAATGTGTTGCTTTAATTTGCTCTTAGTATCTAAGTGGATAATTCTACTAAGTATCATAGGGCATCAGTGCTTTTGCAAAATGTGTTTCACAAGTTTGGTGTTCTTTTAGTTAATATTATAAACGAAATATGTTTCCAACAATTGCTTAATTCATATAATCTATTCATCTTCTTACCATATAGCACATAAGACATCTAAACATGTAACAATTACATTAACGGAATACTGTGGAAGATATAGAAATATATTATATTTGGAGGAAAATGATTGTATGTACCTGCTTCTTCATCGAATTGCATGAAGTCAAATAAATGACTATTCATTTCGAAGGTTTTGTAGTGAAGTGTAAGATTTAAAGGGCACTTAGGCCTGTAATGAACGAAAAAATGAAAGTTTTATTGATCCTGACATATTAAGATATTACTGAAACCACATAGTCATAGTGTATATGAAATATATAATTATTTATGAAGTTTAAACAATGTAGAAACTAAATGTTTGCTGACATCATTAAAAACATGACACAACTTCAATGAATTCACATATATATATATTGAAGTTGATGAAACAACATCAGTAAATGAGTATATTTAAAACAGGTTTTGCATTGGTTCGGCAAAACATACAACTAAAATTATGTGACAGTAATAGACTCATATATACTTGGTGCACATCGCGGTATAACGTTCAAACCAATTAACCAAAAATATATGATGGAGTTCGACAATCCTCGTTCAAGGATATTAAAGAGATCAAACTGGAAACTTTTGAAACAGATCCAAAGTATTCAAGGCAAAAAACTACAAACAATCGGATTGGTTTCTTCAAAACTATCAATAACTTAAAATAACATAAATGTGAATATAGCTACTTCTTCTTCTTCTTTATATCATTAATTAACTTGGTTGCAGAAAGTTGGACACTCTCAATATCTTCAACAACATCAGGTAAAGTTCTTTTTGATGGAGTCAGAGTTGAATTTCCAACAGCAGGGTCATAATCGGCACCAGCAGATAAAGGTTCCTGCTGACAATGTGGATATAATATATCAGCATTAGACATTGTATGTAGATATCTGTTTTATATAGAGGGATCATGTTTGAATTAATAACTTATAGTAAAGGATATTGATTCATCTTGGGATGAAGGCTCAGTTGGTAGAAGCTTTGAAGTAGGCTGCCAAATACAAAATCATATCAGTCCAAAAAAATAAGTAGTGATAAGCAATGATATTTTTGTGTTTACACTGAGATTACCTCTTCCGAGCTGAAACTCCCTCTGACTCTCTTACGGAAATCTTCATCAATTTTGAAACTAATGACGAAAAGTCTGCCTTTGTTAGGCTGAAAAATTGCCCTAATAGCCAATTCCCACTTTAGAATTGCATCAAGTGCATAAGGGAATTCAAGAGGATCATCTTCACCGGCCTACATAAACACAATGAACGCTATTACATAATTTTTTAAAAAGAATCAAACTTAATAAGGTGTAACTATATACCTCTATCAACTCATTTTTCATTTGAGGAGTGGACTTCCCAATCAACTTGACGCAATCTCCGTCCCAAAAAATTTATCTGGCCTTGTATTTACCGTCAACAGCCAAGACTTCGAGTTTATATCTATAAGATAATCATAAACCATGATTGTAATGCCACCAAAAATTTAACAACATGAATCGTAAACATAGATACAAAAAATACCTTGGTACGGGCACTGGGCTAATGTGTTTGGAGTAACATACCAACTTTCCATCCTGCAGTCATACACTTTTTGTGCAACCAACACATCCATCATAATACCAGCCTGAATGTCCAGCCTCAAATTTGTCCAAAGTCGCAACAGTAACACATGTAGTCTCCTGATAAAACGATGAAACCCATATTAGTTCCATATGATGTATAATCACAATTTCACTATACAATGAAACATGTATTACGTGTTGCAGAGTTGTTATTTCAGCAAGACTTAGAATTTCTGCCTTCCAAACAAACTTATCAAAATCAGAATAATATGAATTTTGTGTTGTGTCCACTTGAAGACTTGATGAAGACAGTAATGGCAATTCAGACTGTAGACTGCATGAAATATATGACAAATGTTCATAACCAGTATAACAAAAATATATTATACAACACAATAAATAAAATGATATCACTTAGCACCTGTCTCTGAGCTTGATAACTACATCAAGGGTAACATCATTAATTAGAAACTTTGTGCCATTCCAAGCGTTGGAGATGTTCAAAGGAAACCCTCTTGTAAGTTTCAGTCATTCTTTAGAACATACAACTGTATTGAAGCAGCGATTAAATTTCATGTTACATCAATCTGGATTCACATTTGGAGAAAAAACTCAAAATTTGTATGTGTCAAACCTTGAGCCTCCTTAATCCTGGCATTAATAAGCAAAACAATTATACTTCCATCTTCCTTATGACTTTTATAATAATCGTGAAATTGTATGGCAAGCTAACCCCAAAGAGTATATTGAACTTCAGACCTGCTGCTTTGCCAAACATATTAACATTATTAAATGATGATGTTGGTTAAATTAATGTAATAATATTATACAAAAAATTACTATAAGCATACCTATTATCAGTAATTGAAAACAAAACTTTGCTCTTTTTGTTATCAATATTGATTTGAGTTTGAGAAATCTCGGTCACTCCTCCAAGAATATCTACAATAATTCATGTATTATATACTATATAGATTTATAGACGTTAGAAAATAAATATTCTATGAATTAAACTAAAATCCACCAATAACATACCAACCAAAATATTAGACTGGAATTTACCTTCAACAATGACATCCAAATGAAGAATGTTCAGGTAATTCATAGGAATATCAGGAAGTTCAGCCTTCTTAACAGAAGTTGAGCCACAGAACACCAACTTGAAACTATGATTAGTCGACTTAAAAGAGAAATCATTGTTTGACACTTTGAAATTCTACATTACATATGAACATCCAACCGCGAGTTGCTCCTTGAATTTTGAAACCAAGAAGGGTAGCACAATGACTTGAATCGTATATAACTACAATAAACGAACATACAAAGTTAGTTTTACCAACACCAATATTGCAAATACAAATTCATAACGGCCAGACTGATAAAATACCTCAGAATCAACCAAAATCATCTCGATGTGTTCCTTTTTCGATGCACTCGTCACAGTCCACAAATGCTTGCACCTAACAACAATCTTTCATAAATCCTTTGACTCATTAATATCCTTCACAGCTTCAATTGGGCGAGCCATATAGTTGATGTATCCTGTAACAACAACACGACAAAATTGGATGGATGAAAAGTTGAAACAATAGAAAAAATTGTAACAATAACATGAAATCATTTGTCCTCATCAGGATAAAAGAACCGTGTGATCGGTGGATCTGGAACTGACTGTTTTAAAGCTGGTTCGCGAAATGTCGCGGAAGCAAGAGTCGCCACCGTCTTTTATTTTCTCCAAATGGAAAGGACAAAAGCACAGAAAAATTCCTTAAAGAGATTGCTCTAGGTTCGGGAGGTAGATTATAGAAAGGGAAGGTGTTAGCACCCTTTCTATCCATGGTTATCCATGGGCTCTTAGGTACTTGCTCAATGTGTTTTCAAAATGTTTGCTTGCTTTTCAATGTGGGTTTCAAAAATATTCTTTGAAAAGTTTCAGTTCAACTCATACGTCAGAGTGTTTGAAAAGTTTGTTTTGAAAGTTTTTGAAAGTGTGTTGGTGTGAAAAGTATTTTGATTTGTTTAAAATTAGAGCAAGTATCCTTGAGAACCTACCTACCCTAAGGAATTCGTCTGTGTAAATGTCCTTTAAAGTAGTGCCATCCCACCATTGAGAGGTAGGTAGCACCACCGTTGGAGGTGTTCGGGTCAATTCGAGTTTTAGGGACGTGGTGATCACCAGAGCAATGGGAAGACACCTTAGAAGCTACCCTTATGCCATTGATCTTTTATTCCGAGGCAACTTATTCGAGGCAACCTTGTTTTAGGCAACTAGATCAATGGACACAAGGACTTACTAAAACATCCTCTACTCGACGATCACCTTTCGAAAGGCAACAGTGAGGCGTACCCTAGGGGTGGTGTGTGCGAATTGTGTGTCATTTTCAGTTTACTGTTTGTCTTGTCATGCATTGGTGATCTAACGATTCGATTTTATTTTTGGGCATTCATTCTTTCATGTTATTGTTTAACAGTTAAAAGTGCGGGAATTTAAAGTGCGGAAAAGATAAAAGTCCTACGCTATTACAAAGGGCGAGGGTCTACAACGCCAAATTAATCCAGACCCGTTTTAAAATAAATTGCAGAAAAGAAATGTCTAATAGCTATTACACGGCTTTGGTACAAGTACATTATATTCACAAAAGAAATAAATGAAACGCGCGAAAAAGAAAATAATCAAATGCGAGTGCGTTGAACCCTTTAAAGGAATTAAAATAATTAAGTTATCTAAAATTAAAATTGAATGAAAAATGGTATTTTTGTGTTTTTTAGATTTAAAAGAAAAAGGAAAATTAATTGAAATTAAATTAAATATTAGACCTAATTCTATTATTTTTTTAAGTTTATTATGAAAATTTCAACTTTTAACCTAATCTAATTCTAAATTAATTTATGTACATTTTTTAATTTATGAAAATAAATAAATAACATTATTATTCTGAAAAAAAAGGGAAAAAATAAAAAAATGAAAATAAAAGTCATTAAACCTAAATTCTAGTTTTTTGGATTTTTATTAAAAAAGATTAAAATTATACCCTAATTAATCTAAGTAATTTACATGCAATTTATTTAGAAAATAATTAAAATAAAAATTATATATTTTGGCATTTTTTGATTTTATGATGTTTTTACATTTTGATTAAAAATTAAATAAAACAAATAATTAAAATAATATAACAAATAAAATAAATGAAGGTATAAGAAAAAATAAATAAATTTGGCAAACCAGGATGGGGTGTAGCCCCAGAATTGGAGGTTCAGATTTGAAAAGCCTGGCCCATTTGCTTGAATCTTATTGACTTTCTGGATCCTGTACCAACGCGTTGACCTGATGTATGTTGCGCCTTGAATATTGGCCATTGATCTGATCATTGTGGACGCGTGGATATTAAAGGAGGAGGACGTATGGTGGTCCTCAAGAACGTGCCTGCATAAGATTTTACATTGAAAAATAACATTGAACTTTTGCCAGACCTGGGACTTGAACCCAGGTCTTTGATGTTACATGTATCACGCGTTGCCACTGAGCCATTGAATGTTAATTGACATATTATAGTGCATAAAAAACAAAAGGAAAAACTAAGCGCATTAATAATTGGGCGCGCAAAATTTAAAACATCCAACCATTGCATGCCAGCACATCATCGTCCTCGTTCCCCTTTTTTTTCTTTCTGAAACACACAAGCAATAAGCAACGGTTTTAACCCGTTGCTATAGAAGGCATTTTAGAAAATAGCGAATAGGATCCTGCTGGACATAAATTCATCGCGAGCAATGTTTCTTGTTCGTTGGAGCACGCTGATTGTAATGGTAGTGATCTTGAGGCTTGATTTTACTCCATTCTAAAAGCCCTAATTCAAAAAGCTGGAAACCCTAAAAAACGCGCATGGTGGATTCTTATATGCAGTGCAAAAATCAAATTGAATATAAGGGTTAGCTTGGAAACCTTGTAAGGAACATGAATATGTAATTAAAATGCAATGATCATGCTTAGAATTGAGAATACGATTTCAAAAAAAATTCTGTACAGTTTGAGTACGATCCACCAATTCCTTACGCTTTTGTTGTTGTTTGTGATTGGAGTGCCTTCAGGAATGTCTAAGGATGCTTATGGAACAAAAATTAAGGCTTAAAACCTCCTCCCTCTTTGATTTCAGATTTGTCTTTTTATGTCCAAAAAAATTTCAAATTGCCAAAGCTTGTTTGGGCGCAGCTTATAATCTCTTAGGCCTAGGGTTTGACTCAGTGATGATCATGGAATGGAATTGGCTTGCTAACTCACCTTAATTCAAGCTCATGAAGGAATTAGTCTTAGGGTTTTCACTCTTAACCATTTTTCCTCCTTTTTAGCCAAAACCTAGACCTAGTATGCAAATGAACCCTAGCCTGATTTCTTGAGTTGGTTCATGATACATAGAAATTGTCCAAGTTCACATGACACTATTCCATTGGTTTTTAAATTTTATTTGAATTTTCAAAGAATTAAAATGAATTAAATCATCAAAAATTAAATAAAATAAAAAAATCAATATTTGGTCTTGAAATTAACCATGGGACACGTGTGTGGCATGACAAGGATGAACCAAGTGGAAAAAATGGGGCCCTTTTGTCAAAAATTGGATTTTCAAGGATAGTTGACTTTTGCCATTTCACAAAAATTTCCCAACTTCTACAAGGCATAACTTGCTCAATTTTTAAGCTTTTCACATGTTCTTGGACATTTTGGAAAGGTCTTTGAGTCCTTTAACCAATGCCTTTGGTCCCATGTCATTTTGATTTACCAATCTCAAGTTATGGCCTTTGACTTAAAGTCCCTTTTTGTTGACTTTTGAAAATGACCTATAATGTTGAAATTGATAACTTTTTGTGAGAGCATTTCTTGGACTTGAAGTATGAAGATGAGTTGTAGGAAATGTCTTTCTCTTCAAAATGAGCTTTGGATGGAATTTTTCTGACAATCCATGTGAAAGTTATGCCCTGGTCAATTTCAGTTGACTTTTTCAGCTGTCCAAATATAGCAACTTTTGCATCTTTGATGATTTCTGAGCCAAATTTTGAGAATCATGATCAAGCATTGATCAAATGATGTTTGTGGCTTCAAAATGATATGTTGACCAAAAATTTGAACTTTTGACTGTCAAATGACCATTTTTCCCCTACAGTTGACTGTAGTGCAATTTAGGGTTTTGATTGTGCAATCTTGAGCTGAATGCCTTGAAACTTGATATGAGGATGCTTGACCATGTTTGTGAGCATATGAGACTTGATTGGGCCTTTGAACACTTCTTTTTCTTGATCAGACTCAAAACCCTAATTTTGACTGTATGGGAGACTGTTGCACTGCACAACCCTTGGGGAATTTTCTAGCTTGGCTTGGCAATTTCTTGAGGAATATGGGAGGGCAAATTTTGGGGTATAACAGTTGCCCCTGTTCAATCTTCTTAGACCCGAGGATGCAGATTGGCTGACGTGCCTTTCGTAATCCGAGGGTAGAAGATGATTGGACACTAGAGTGCCCGGAAATTTGCGCTCACATGTTAGCAATGAGGGTGGAATGGGCTTATAGATGCCATTTGGAGATTGATGGATAGGATGATGGGCTTATAGATGCCATCTGGATGTTGATTGCGTAAGAGATTCCTCGGCGAGAACCTGCATACCTGCAAAATAGAAAATGAGTACCTGACACGTTGCAGGAGCTGATTTTTAGATGCTTGGTATTGATGTGTCCTGACTAGTTACAGGAGCTGAGTCTGGAGCTTCAAACGGCGATGAAAGAACCAGGGATGATTACTTCTTTAGCATGAATGGTAAGAGAGCTTTGGGCGACTTTAATTTCAACAACGCTCGTTGAGAAAAATCTGGGGTGTCTTCTACTGGGATAAGAATCAGGGAGATCTTAGGGTCGATCTGACTGAACCAGAGAGGCCTTTGACTGGGTAAGAATCAGGAAAATCTTGGGACGATTTAACTGAACCGATCTAGGTCTTGAAATGTCTTCAACTGGGATAAGCATCAGGGAGATCTTAAGGTCGATCTGACTGAACCAGAGAAGGCCTTTGACTGGATAAGCATCAGGAAAATCTTGGAACGATTTAACTGAACCGGTCTAGGTCTTGAAATGTCTTCAACTGGGATAAGCATCAGGGAGATCTTAAGGTCGATCTGACTGAACCAGAGAAGGCCTTTGACTGGATAAGCATCAGGAAAATCTTGGGACGATTTAACTGAACCGGTCTAGGTCTTGAAATGTCTTCAACTGGGATAAGCATCAGGGAGATCTTAAGGTCGATCTGACTGAACCAGAGAAGGCCTTTGACTGGATAAGCATCAGGAAAATCTTGGGACGATTTAACTGAACCGGTCTAGGTCTTGAAATGTCTTCAACTGGGATAAGCATCAGGGAGATCTTAAGGTCGATCTGACTGAACCAGAGAAGGCCTTGGATTGGATAAGCATCAGGAAAATCTTGGGACGATTTAACTGAACCGGTCTAGGTCTTGAAGTGTAGCTCGAGAACTTAACTGGATCTTTCCTGAAAGGTAAAAGTCAGTCATATGCAATGCATGATATGGATCAAACAATGATGTTCTCAACATAAATGAGATTTGTATGATGCAGTGCGTTATGCATGCTATAATGATGTATGTGATGTTTTATGTATGTTTTCGTCTAGGAAAGTAAATCCTTGACGGGTGCCAGGAAGTCGTATCCTGGGCTGACGTCGAAGAATAGATTTTGCTTCCGCTGGGGATGATAACTGCAAGGATACCGGTAGGAGAAGATGACTCCGTTGCGGAATAAACTTGGCGAATGGAAGATTCTGCGGGGAGAAAAGATACTCTAGCAATCATGCTGGAAAGCAATACTCTGTGGGAAGAGTGATGCCTTGCTGAATGTTGATAGTAACTCTGTTGGGGATACCGTTGTTGTATTGGAAGTGTGAATAGACTTCGCTGGGGATAGGAAGACTTCGTCGAGGACGACCTTTCCGTGGCTTTTGGCTGAGGATAACCCAGTTATATCCTACTACGGAAATAACTCTTTAAATCAAGCCGGACGACGCGTTCGTGTCCTGTGAAGGATAAGCTTCCAGAATTTACTGGGGATAAGCTTACTGCTTGGGGAGATGAATTCCATCTTTCCTGGGGAACTTGGATGGGACTCTCCTGGGGAAGTTTTGATATGCTGGGGAAGTGATTCCTTTGAACGTTGATGTATGCCGCCGGGGAACAATCTTTAGACCAAGACTGCCGGGGATGCTTGTTAAGAATATATGCTGCTGGGGAATATTGGGATCTACTGGAGGATACCCAATTTTCTTGAGACTTGTTAACTTTGTTTGAGAAATAATGCACTGACTTGTTGTCTCACTCTCTGGGGAATTTAAGATGCCTGGTTAGGTTCTTTAGCTGAACCTACCTTGATACCTTGGAGGATAGAACGATTAGACTGCTCAGACAACTCCTTATTGCCCCTGTTTCTAGTGTCACCTGCAATTAATTCTTTGTTTCGTATGCAAATATTCATGAGCTAGCAAATTATTGTCAATGCATATATCACAAATTGAACCTTGGACGTTCTTCGCAAAACAAAACAGAAAAAAGAAAAAACGGTTGGCACGTTTAACTGAAAAGTATATTTGTATTGATTTTGAATAGCCTGTGAATAGGCGTTTTGTGTACAAGAGGCTGACGTCCTGGTAAGCGGAACGTCGCCGAATAAGAGTTTATACAAGTTTTGTACAAAAGAAAATAAAACAGCTGTGTGAAAGATGAATGATCCACTGGGTTTCAACTCTACTATCGCCTTTATAACTCTGAGCGTCTCATCACTTGATAACCTTGGCTGAAGGTGAAGCTGGCTGATCGATGCCGTCTGAACTTGATGTAGATACCGGATTCTGGATGCAAAGTGATCCAATGAGACATAGTATTACGCTTTTATCCCTAATTTTTGCCTGGACTGCCCTTTCGGGTTTTCAGTCCACCGGGATACCCATTTTTGCCCAAGCCGCCTTTTCAGGTTTTCGACTTGCCGGGTGTACAGATTTTTCATTTTCATCCCTTCATTTTGCCTGAACCCTTTTGGTTCGACGGGAAGCCCTAATTTTTGCCTAGGCATGTCAGCCTAGCGGGTCTTTTTTTCATGCGTAGTATTTTTTAACTATGTCTGCATTGGCGGGGTGAGGAAGGTCGTCACCATCCATGTTGGTTAATATCATTGCTCCTCCTGAGAACACATGCTTAACCACAAATGGCCCTTCGTACGTAGGGGTCCATTTTCCCCTTGGATCACTCTGAGGAAGGATGATTCGCTTGATCACCAGATCCCCGACTTGATATTCCTGTGGTCTGACCTTTTTGTTAAATGCCCTGATCATTCGTTTCTGATACGTCTGACCATGGCAGATAGCAGCAAGTCTCTTTTCGTCAATAAGGTTGAGCTGATCAAGTCGTGTCTGGATCCAATCATCTTCATTCAGATTTGCATCCTTCATTATCCGGAGAGAAGGAATTTGTACTTCGATTGGCAAGACTGCCTCCATGCCATAAACCAGAGAGAAAGGAGTTGCCCCGGTTGACGTCCTAGCTGAAGTACGATACCCATGCAGAGCGAACGGTAACATCTCGTGCCAATCTTTATACGTTACTGTCATCTTCTGCACGATCTTCTTGATGTTTTTATTAGCTGCTTCTACAGCCCCATTCATCTTCGGTCTGTAAGGAGAAGAATTGTGGTGCTGTATCTTGAACTGTTCGCAGAGCTCAGTGATCATCTTATTGTTCAGATTGGTACCGTTGTCCGTAATAATCCGCTCAGGGACGCCGTATCAACAGATCAGGTTGTGCCGAATGAACCGTGCCACAACAGTCTTGGTTACCGTAGCATAGGATGCTGCCTCAACCCACTTCGTAAAATAATCAATTGCCACTAGGATGAAGCGATGTCCATTAGATGCCGTAGGTTTAATCTCACCGATCATGTCTATGCCCCACATTGCAAACGGCCAAGGCGCAGTCAGAACATTCAGGGGAACCGGAGGAACATGCACCTTGTCTGCGTAGATCTGGCATTTGTGGCATGTCCTGGAATGCTGGTAACAGTCAGCTTCCATCGTAGACCAGTAATATCCTGCCCGTAGGATCTTCTTTGCCATGGTATGTCCACTGGAATGTGTACCAAAGGTCCCTTCATGTAGCTCTTCCATGATTCTTTCTGCTTCCGTCTTATCTACACAACGCAGTAGGGTTGAATCCTGGTTTCGCTTGTACAAGATGCCGTTGCTAAGAAAGAACTTGGCTGCAAACCTCCTCAGGAATTTCTTATCATTGACAGATGCTCCTTCAGGGTATTCCTGTGCTTCCAGATATCTCTTCACTTCGTGGTACCAGGGCTTCTCAGTTACCAATTCAGTTTCGAGATCACAACAGTATGCCGGTTCGTCCAGTTTCCAGATGATGATCCGGGGAGCTTCATTATCCCATTTAACCTTGAACATTGAAGACATTGTAGCTAACGCGTCCGCCAGCTGATTCTCTTCTCTTGGAAAGTGCTCAAATGTTATCTCTGTGAAGTGGGGGATCAGGGCCAACACACATTCTCTGTAAGGAATCAAGTTTGGGTGTTTCGTATCCCACTCTCCTTTGATCTGATTGATCACAAGAGCGGAATCTCCGAAGACACTCAGAAATTTGATCCTCAGGTCGATCGCAGCTTGAAGACCCATAATACACGCTTCATACTCCGCCATGTTGTTGGTACAGTTGAAACACAGCCGGGCGGTGAGTGGAGTATGAGTACCTTGTGGAGATACGATTATGGCGCCGATACCATTTCCCAAAGCATTGGAGGCAAAGTGCATAGACCATCGGGATCCTGGCTCAGGTCCTTCATCCGGTCCAGGTACTTCACAGTCAGTTACTATCATAATGCTTTCATCTGGAAACTCGAAGTTCATTGATTGGTAGTCATCCACAGCTTGATGTGCTAAGTGGTCTGCCAATACACTTCCTTTGATGGCTTTTTGGGTCGTGTACTGAATGTCATATTCCGTCAAGATCATCTACCATCTTGCAATTCTCCCAGACAGAGCAGGTTTTTCGAATATGTACTTTATAGGATCCATTTTTGAGATCAACAAGGTAGTGTGAGTCAGCATATACTGTCTCAGCCGGCGAGCAGCCCATACCAAAGCGCAGCAAGTTTTCTCAAGCAGTGAGTATCGGGTCTCACAGTCGGTAAACTTTTTGCTAAGGTAATAAATGGCATGCTCTTTTCGGCCAAACTCGTCATGCTGCCCCAGCACACACCCCATTGCATTATCAAGCACTGTCAGGTAAAGTATCAAAGGTCTCCCCTCAACTGGTGGCATAAGGATGGGTGGTTCTTGGAGATATTCTTTGATTCTGTCAAAAGCAGCCTGACATTCATCATTCCAACGTACTACCTGATCTTTCTTCAGCAGCTTGAAGATTGGTTCACAGGTAGCAGTTAAGTGTGAGATTAACCGAGCAATGTAATTCAGACGTCCTAGAAAACCTCTGACTTCCTTCTCTGTCTTAGGAACTGGCATCTCTTGAATGGCTTTGACCTTAGCTGGGTCCACTTGAATGCCTTTGTCACTGACCACGAAGCCTAGCAACTTCCCAGATCTTACCCCGAAGGTGCACTTGTTCGGGTTCAACCTCAGCTTGTACAGTTTCAATCGGTCAAACAATTTCTGCAGATGATCTAGGTGCTCTTCCTCAGTCTGGGACCTAGCGATCATGTCGTCAACATACACTTCTATCTCATGATGGATCATGTCATGAAATAAAGTAACCATGGCACGTTGGTAGGTTGCCCCAGCATTCTTTAACCCGAACGGCATGACCTTGTAGCAGAAGGTGCCCCACTGAGTAACAAAGGTAGTCTTTTCCATGTCTTCAGGTGCCATCTTGATCTGATTATAGCCTGAAAAACCATCCATGAAAGAGAACACCTTGTGCTGAGCTGTATTATCAACAAGGACATCAATGTGAGGTAGGGGGAAGTCATCTTTGGGGCTGGCCCTGTTCAGATCCCTGTAGTCGACACACATCCTGACCTTGCCGTCTTTCTTAGGTACCGGCACCACATTAGCAACCCACTGAGGGTAAGAAGTCACTGCAAGAAACCCGGCATCAAACTGCTTCATCACCTCGGCTTTAATCTTCTCAGACATCTCTGGACGCATACGACGGACCTTTTGCTTAACCGGAGGGCAATCCTCTTTAGTTGGTAAGTGATGGACCACGATGTCGGTATCTAATCCGGGCATATCTTCATAGGACCAGGCAAAGATTTCTTTATAGTCATGCAGCATCTGAGTCAACCGTTGCTTCACGCTGAGTTCTAGGTTGGCACCAATCTTCACCTCTTTCTTGTCTTCCTCAGTACCCAAGTTTATTATTTCCACTGGCTCTTCATGGGGTTGAATTGCCCTCTCTTCCTGTTGTAACAGTCTTGCAAGTTCACCAGGCACTTCACAATCATCTTCACCTTCGTCTTCGGCTAAGTTGATCGGATTTTCGAAGTCATAACTGGCAGTAGCAGAGTCGTTACCAGTGAGATCCAGAGTGGATTGGAACCTGTATGAGTGAGTGTGTGTGTAAATACAGCTGTTTTGTAATATGTAAGGAAAGAAAAGGAGCGCAAAATTCGAAATGTGAAAAACGTCCAATGCTTTTATTCATGATATATGATAGTGACAAACAAAAGCCCTCATAAATAAAACCACGGTGCCCCGGGTAAGACACCGGGCCATATAGTCTCAAATCATTGTTTATTACAAATCAAAAACAAAGAAATTCATTACTGAGGAACAATAGAAACAGAAAGATTGTCTTTTGCACTCCAATTGTTAGGCCCACTGTCGGTCGTCGGGTAGATCCAGCTATCAAACTCAGCATCATCCACTTCGTCTTCGTCTCCAATAGCATTCACTCCATGAGCAGGTAGGGGAGCCGCCACCACATTAGGCTTGTCAGATGCCTCAAACTGTACCTCCTTGGCGTCAATAAGGTCCTGCAGCTTGTTCCTTAGTGCCCAACAGTCATCAGTAGAGTGCCCCGGGCTATCTGAATGGTAAGCACAGCGAGCATTTGGATTGAACTTGGGAGATGCAGTGTTGGGAAACTTTGGAGCCTCCTTGACAGTCACCAAATTGGTGGATAGCAACTGTGGCAGGATCTGTGATAAGGTCATGCTTAACCGGGTAAACTCTCTCCGGGGTCTTTCAAACTTTTGAGGATTAGTTGGCCGAGGAGCGGCAGCAGGTTTGGCAATCATTACCGCACTGACAGATTGGCGGTGTTCAGGTCGCTCTGTTCTCCGGGAGCTATATACAACACCAGCCTCCTTTTTGAAGGGTTTCTTCTCAGTATTGGAGGAGGCAACTTTCTGTATCTTCCCCGATTTTATACCGGCCTCAATCCTTTCACCAGTCAGGATTAGATCGGTAAACCCAGCAGAGGAATTACCAATGAGATGATTGAAAAATGGACCAGATAGGGTCCCCAAGAACATATCTACCAGCTCCCGATCCGTCAATGGTGGCTGCACCCTGCCAGCCAGGTCTCTCCATTTCTGAGCGTACTCCTTAAAACCTTCATCCGACCCTAGCGACATACCCTGGAGTTGGGTACGCGTAGGAGCGAGGTCGGCATTATACTGATACTGCTTGTAAAAAGCAGTGGCCAGATCCTCCCAGTTACGAACGCTGATTCCATCCAGCTGATAGAACCAGTCGAGGTGAGTCCCTGAAAGACTCTCCTGGAAGAAGTGGATCCAAAGGTTCTTGTCTGCTGTGTAAGGCTGGATCTTCCTTACATAAGAACGGAGGTGCATCTTGGGACAGGAAGCCCCATCATACTTCACGAAGGCAGGTGTTTTGAACTTGTGGGGAATCACCACTCTAGTAGATAACCCCAAGTCTCCGAAATCCAATCCAGGCACCCGCTGAACTTCCACAGCCTTTAATCTGTCTTCCAGCTGTTTGTACCGGTCTTCAGCAGGAGGGTACTGTTCGTCGTTGAAGTCTGTTTCAGTATCAGAGCCCACAGGAGTAGTGACCTCCCTTTCTTGGTGACTACCTTCCGTCACAGATGGAGGAGTCCTTTCAGCTTCAACCAAAGTGTTCCCGAGTCTGTGCCCAGTGTTAAATAGCACAGTCCTCCTCTTCTTCTTAGTTTTCTTCAGAAGCATGGTCTTCAACTCTTGTTGACCCTGAGCCAAGCCCTTGATCAGCTCCTGAAATTGGGCGTTTTGCGCCTGAAACTGGACGTTCTGCGCCTGAAGAGCCTTGATGGATGCCTCGGTTGATGATTCAGGGTTCATGATGCTGAAATAAACAGCGAAGAACGGTAAACAACCTGAAAAGAAGAGTATTTATGATGCACATGATGAATGATATGTGTTTATGCAATGCATTCAAGAGTTCGAAAATTCAAATTCGTTGTAGACCAAAAGGAACACACGTTATTATTAAGAAAATCATTGTTTAATACATCAAAGCCTCATGGGCAAAAGTACAAAAAGATCAAATCACATCCAAAATATGTTGCGCATCTTCTTTGGAGCTATGTAAGTGTTGAGGTTCCTTTCCTCGTGCAACAGGCGGGTGAGCTCCAAGACCTTCTTTTCACTGGCATGCAGACTAGTCTCAAGAGAATTCCGCTCTTCCTTAAGCTGGATCCAGCTCTTCTGCATCTCTTCCCAGGATGTGGGCATATCAGGGTGCTGAATAACATGAGACATCTCTCCTTCCAAGGCAGGCTCTTTGATTACTGGAAGCATGTGAGGATAAGGCATTACTAATTTCTGAGAGCGGGCTCGTACCCATTTGAGGTAAGGCTCCAAAGGGATGGAGTTCCTGTGCCCCAGTATCTTGCTATCTATCCTACTAGGCATCCTCCAAGCTCTGATAAATCTCTGGCGAAGTCCTTGAGTATCGTTGTCGAAGTCAAACACTATGTCAGGAATCAACATGTCATGAGGACCATCCCTCCGAGCATAACCAAATTGTCTCCAAGCCAGGCATGGACTATAAGTAATACCCCCTCTGATTCCAAGTAAAGGAACATTAGGATACTCCCCGCAACGATCAATGATAGTGACATCTTCCCTGGACCTAGGGCACCAATGTATATCTGCATGTGTAAGAGTCATCAACCGTTGTGACCATCTCAAACCCCGCTCGTTCTTCAGGACTGATTGTGGAAGGTGCGAAATAAACCACTTTCCCAGGAGAGGAGTGCAACACATAAGGACACCTCTTTTTCTCATGGTTCGAGTGTAACATGAGTGAAGGATGTCCCCCAGCAACGTAGGTATAGGATTCCTGGACATAAAGATCTGGACAGCATTGATATCAACGAGCTGATCTGGGTTAGGGAACAACACCAAACCATAAACAAGGAGGGCCACAACCTTTTCAAAAGCTTGCAAGTCAAGGGAATTCCAACAATCATAGGCCTTTTCAAACAGAAACCTGGCCAAGAACCCTTTAATACCACTTCTGACTTCCCAATGTCCCTTGAGGTCAGATGACTGTAGGTGCAAGGCTTTAGCAATCTCTTCAAGCTTAGGTTCCTTTTCTGTACCGTTGAAGGGTAGCTGATCAAGGATAGGGATCTTCAGGAGTCGGGAGAACTCCTCCAATGTAGGTACCAACTGATAATCCAAGAAGGTGAAACAGTGATGCAGAGGGTCAAAGAACTGGAACAAGACCTTTATCATATCTTCCTCAATGTTGGTGTTGACCAAGCTGATGAGGCTTCCATGCCTTTCACTGAATGAAGAGTTCTCGGGAATTCTGGATATAAGCTCCTTAAGCTGAGGAGAGATCCTCACAAGACTGATTGGAATTGTCTTTCTACGAACAGTTTCCATGTCCTACAAAACAAGAACAAAGATGAAAATTCGAACCCCTGAAATGGTTAGTTAATGCATATGATGCTGGATGATGTCATGATGTTATGATTAAACACACCACAGATATTTACAAAGACAAACATGTAAGGCACACAAGGCACACCAGACAGGCCCTTAAGGTTTAAGGCCAGCATGGGGTCTGGGTAGTACCCTCTTTGAAGTTGGTGGGTTCAACCTGTCCTAATCAAAGTAGCCGGGTTCTAAGGTTCCCAATATCACGGGATTGCTTTCATTGTTCATCGTTTCGATTTAGCCACTGAACTGGCGACCGAAATATTCCAGGAAAGCAACCCTCAATTGAGTGTAGTATCGAGTATCAACCAACCTCGGACTGCACCAAAGTCAGTTATCTCACTACCCTAAAGAGGCCAAGATGGTTCAATTAAGGTTCCTAAGGTCTGTTGATGCTTCATGACACCACATGGAGGCCCCGTACTCTCCTTGACTGACTCAAGGGTTACCGGTACACACCAAAGTGCCACATCAACGTAGCAGACTGTTTCAACCATGTCGGTATACCCCGCACAGTTCCCTCACAGCCTTGTTGCTACTTTCTAAGAAGGTATCCCCCAGATCCGGGTTAGGATCTATAGAACTCCCAAGCAACCCATAATTTTAGAGCACACAAGGAAAACAATTGAAAACACAGTTGTAACTAGCCCTAAGGTACACCTCACTTTAAGTTTTATCCCCAGCAGAGTCGCCAGTTCTGTGATCGGTGGATCTGGAACTGACTGTTTTAAAGCTGGTTCGCGAAATGTCGCGGAAGCAAGAGTCGCCACCGTCTTTTATTTTCTCCAAATGGAAAGGACAAAAGCACAGAAAAATTCCTTAAAGAGATTGCTCTAGGTTCGGGAGGTAGATTATAGAAAGGGAAGGTGTTAGCACCCTTTCTATCCATGGTTATCCATGGGCTCTTAGGTACTTGCTCAATGTGTTTTCAAAATGTTTGCTTGCTTTTCAATGTGGGTTTCAAAAATATTCTTTGAAAAGTTTCAGTTCAACTCATACGTCAGAGTGTTTGAAAAGTTTGTTTTGAAAGTTTTTGAAAGTGTGTTGGTGTGAAAAGTATTTTGATTTGTTTAAAATTAGAGCAAGTATCCTTGAGAACCTACCTACCCTAAGGAATTCGTCTGTGTAAATGTCCTTTAAAGTAGTGCCATCCCACCATTGAGAGGTAGGTAGCACCACCGTTGGAGGTGTTCGGGTCAATTCGAGTTTTAGGGACGTGGTGATCACCAGAGCAATGGGAAGACACCTTAGAAGCTACCCTTATGCCATTGATCTTTTATTCCGAGGCAACTTATTCGAGGCAACCTTGTTTTAGGCAACTAGATCAATGGACACAAGGACTTACTAAAACATCCTCTACTCGACGATCACCTTTCGAAAGGCAACAGTGAGGCGTACCCTAGGGGTGGTGTGTGCGAATTGTGTGTCATTTTCAGTTTACTGTTTGTCTTGTCATGCATTGGTGATCTAACGATTCGATTTTATTTTTGGGCATTCATTCTTTCATGTTATTGTTTAACAGTTAAAAGTGCGGGAATTTAAAGTGCGGAAAAGATAAAAGTCCTACGCTATTACAAAGGGCGAGGGTCTACAACGCCAAATTAATCCAGACCCGTTTTAAAATAAATTGCAGAAAAGAAATGTCTAATAGCTATTACACGGCTTTGGTACAAGTACATTATATTCACAAAAGAAATAAATGAAACGCGCGAAAAAGAAAATAATCAAATGCGAGTGCGTTGAACCCTTTAAAGGAATTAAAATAATTAAGTTATCTAAAATTAAAATTGAATGAAAAATGGTATTTTTGTGTTTTTTAGATTTAAAAGAAAAAGGAAAATTAATTGAAATTAAATTAAATATTAGACCTAATTCTATTATTTTTTTAAGTTTATTATGAAAATTTCAACTTTTAACCTAATCTAATTCTAAATTAATTTATGTACATTTTTTAATTTATGAAAATAAATAAATAACATTATTATTCTGAAAAAAAAGGGAAAAAATAAAAAAATGAAAATAAAAGTCATTAAACCTAAATTCTAGTTTTTTGGATTTTTATTAAAAAAGATTAAAATTATACCCTAATTAATCTAAGTAATTTACATGCAATTTATTTAGAAAATAATTAAAATAAAAATTATATATTTTGGCATTTTTTGATTTTATGATGTTTTTACATTTTGATTAAAAATTAAATAAAACAAATAATTAAAATAATATAACAAATAAAATAAATGAAGGTATAAGAAAAAATAAATAAATTTGGCAAACCAGGATGGGGTGTAGCCCCAGAATTGGAGGTTCAGATTTGAAAAGCCTGGCCCATTTGCTTGAATCTTATTGACTTTCTGGATCCTGTACCAACGCGTTGACCTGATGTATGCTGCGCCTTGAATATTGGCCATTGATCTGATCATTGTGGACGCGTGGATATTAAAGGAGGAGGACGTATGGTGGTCCTCAAGAACGTGCCTGCATAAGATTTTACATTGAAAAATAACATTGAACTTTTGCCAGACCTGGGACTTGAACCCAGGTCTTTGATGTTACATGTATCACGCGTTGCCACTGAGCCATTGAATGTTAATTGACATATTATAGTGCATAAAAAACAAAAGGAAAAACTAAGCGCATTAATAATTGGGCGCGCAAAATTTAAAACATCCAACCATTGCATGCCAGCACATCATCGTCCTCGTTCCCCTTTTTTTTTCCTGAAACACACAAGCAATAAGCAACGGTTTTAACCCGTTGCTATAGAAGGCATTTTAGAAAATAGCGAATAGGATCCTGCTGGACATAAATTCATCGCGAGCAATGTTTCTTGTTCGTTGGAGCACGCTGATTGTAATGGTAGTGATCTTGAGGCTTGATTTTACTCCATTCTAAAAGCCCTAATTCAAAAAGCTGGAAACCCTAAAAAACGCGCATGGTGGATTCTTATATGCAGTGCAAAAATCAAATTGAATATAAGGGTTAGCTTGGAAACCTTGTAAGGAACATGAATATGTAATTAAAATGCAATGATCATGCTTAGAATTGAGAATACGATTTCAAAAAAAATTCTGTACAGTTTGAGTACGATCCACCAATTCCTTACGCTTTTGTTGTTGTTTGTGATTGGAGTGCCTTCAGGAATGTCTAAGGATGCTTATGGAACAAAAATTAAGGCTTAAAACCTCCTCCCTCTTTGATTTCAGATTTGTCTTTTTATGTCCAAAAAAATTTCAAATTGCCAAAGCTTGTTTGGGCGCAGCTTATAATCTCTTAGGCCTAGGGTTTGACTCAGTGATGATCATGGAATGGAATTGGCTTGCTAACTCACCTTAATTCAAGCTCATGAAGGAATTAGTCTTAGGGTTTTCACTCTTAACCATTTTTCCTCCTTTTTAGCCAAAACCTAGACCTAGTATGCAAATGAACCCTAGCCTGATTTCTTGAGTTGGTTCATGATACATAGAAATTGTCCAAGTTCACATGACACTATTCCATTGGTTTTTAAATTTTATTTGAATTTTCAAAGAATTAAAATGAATTAAATCATCAAAAATTAAATAAAATAAAAAAATCAATATTTGGTCTTGAAATTAACCATGGGACACGTGTTTGGCATGACAAGGATGAACCAAGTGGAAAAAATGGGGCCCTTTTGTCAAAAATTGGATTTTCAAGGATAGTTGACTTTTGCCATTTCACAAAAATTTCCCAACTTCTACAAGGCATAACTTGCTCAATTTTTAAGCTTTTCACATGTTCTTGGACATTTTGGAAAGGTCTTTGAGTCCTTTAACCAATGCCTTTGGTCCCATGTCATTTTGATTTACCAATCTCAAGTTATGGCCTTTGACTTAAAGTCCCTTTTTGTTGACTTTTGAAAATGACCTATAATGTTGAAATTGATAACTTTTTGTGAGAGCATTTCTTGGACTTGAAGTATGAAGATGAGTTGTAGGAAATGTCTTTCTCTTCAAAATGAGCTTTGGATGGAATTTTTCTGACAATCCATGTGAAAGTTATGCCCTGGTCAATTTCAGTTGACTTTTTCAACTGTCCAAATATAGCAACTTTTGCATCTTTGATGATTTCTGAGCCAAATTTTGAGAATCATGATCAAGCATTGATCAAATGATGTTTGTGGCTTCAAAATGATATGTTGACCAAAAATTTGAACTTTTGACTGTCAAATGACCATTTTGCCCCTACAGTTGACTGTAGTGCAATTTAGGGTTTTGATTGTGCAATCTTGAGCTGAATGCCTTGAAACTTGATATGAGGATGCTTGACCATGTTTGTGAGCATATGAGACTTGATTGGGCCTTTGAACACTTCTTTTTCTTGATCAGACTCAAAACCCTAATTTTGACTGTATGGGAGACTGTTGTACTGCACAACCCTTGGGGAATTTTCTAGCTTGGCTTGGCAATTTCTTGAGGAATATGGGAGGGCAAATTTTGGGGTATAACAAACCGTATCCTAAACCCTAAACAAAAATCCCCAATCTTCGAATGAGTCGCATCCAAATACTCTTTAACCATGTTCTGTAATTTATAGATCAATCAACACGAATTTAACCTAATCCTTCAAATTGGGATTGAAAGAATCATCTTAAGATAACAAAAGCCAAGGATTCGGGGTTGAATGTGCATGAATTTGTGACAGAAACAGAATTAGGTATAAAGAACAATTGGATATTCACTACCTGAAGATTGAGAACAATTAGATATTCACTACCTGAAGATTGGGGAAAGGATATACTGAAGTATTGAAGAAATACATTGCATATTTATGGCTGAGTCGCTTGAAAACGAAAGCTGTAAGGGTGGAGTTATCCATTGTTTGGAGTTGTGGTTTTGGAACATGGAAACTTTACTCTATCATTGAAAACAGAAGAAGTGTTGTGCGATGGCTCGTCTCCTGCAATTTTTCTCCATCAAAAATTATTAACATTATTAACAGATAATTATAATATTATAATATTATAATAATATAAAATATATATTAATAATAATAATAATATTAATAAAAATTAAAAATAATGAGAAAATCTATTGGGCTGACACATCAACGACATTAAATATCAAAATAATATGGTGATAGGAGTACATCAAAAAGACTAATGTACCCTTAAGAATTAGATAAATAATTAATTATAATCAGAAGGCATTTAGTGAATTTCCATATACTTTAAAATTTATATATTAATAATAGATAATTATAATATTATAATATTATAATAATATAAAATATATATTAATAATAATAATAATATTAATAAAAATTAAAAATAATGGGAAAATCTATTGGACTGACACATCAACGACATTAAATATCAAAATAATATGGTGATAGGAGTACATCAAAAAGACTAATGTACCCTTAAGAATTAGATAAATAATTAATTATAATCAGAAGGCATTTAGTGAATTTCCAGATACTTTAAAATTTATATATTAATAATAGATAGCCTAATAACCATAATTCACCTTTTAAAATGAATAACTGAAATATTTCGATTTTCAAATATATTCTCCCAATCAAATGTCTTTAGAGCTATATCTAGATTGAATGAATAGAACAACAATCAATATTTTTATTTTTTATTTCTTATAAACTTTTGTACTTTTTAAAACTTTTTTTCACATCTTTCTCTTTATAGAAAAACAAATTTTTAATATTGATTAACAGTTTCTCTGCATTTTGGTATCATTATTAGTTAAAAAAAGATTTTGAAGTTGAATATTATTGGTGATTAAGTTGTTCTTTTAAAGAAATGATATGATGGTTAAACATAAAAAATTAATTTATATTATTTTATATCCATATCTAAATCATAGGAATTAAAAAAATTATTGGGTTATTAAGTTTTTTTTTGACTATTTCAATAATTTTATAAGTTTGAAAAAAATGTAATACTTATATTGTAAGAATATTTAATGCATTCTGCAGAAAGATGGAACATAATTGGAGAAATATAGTAAAAAAATTAGGTGAACTGTCCGTAGAGTTTGGTGGGTATCTATTTATAATCTATTCATGAAATGTTATGTTATTTTATTATTAATTTATTTTAAAAGTGATTAAAATTTAAAATTGATTTTAACTAAAATACTGATACAAAACTAAAACGTCAGGTACCTAAAATTTCCCACAAAATTATTAATGCATTTTGAATTTTGAATTTTATTATTATAAAAAGAGAAAGAAAAAATTCAGAAGAATCTTATATTTAGAAACTGAAATAATATGTTTATAATTTCAATTATAATATTTAAATTAGTATTCATGGTCCCTTCAAAAAAATTTAGACAAAATCAGTCCCTGCATATACAATATCAAATGATTCAATATCAAAATTTTATGATTCACATATTACAAATGAATAGAAGATCTATCGATAACCTCTGACGAGAACTTATGATTTGGCTAGCCAAAGGGAGGTAGGTGGTATATGAAAATATTTCATCACTTAAGTCAGTGACGATTCTAAGTGTGTGGTTTCTAGGTTAGAATTATGTATATCAAAAATTGATGTGTAAACCGCCTTTTATAGTGGAATTCTAGAGTTTTCAAAGACATGGAACCTTTTGTTTGTTCTACTTTTCTAGGAAGAAAAATGTCCAAAAGACCCTTGGAAATTAAGAAATGATGATACCATGGTTCTGAATACTCTGAATAGTTGTAGATACTTCAAAGGTATATCCATCTTAAGGTTTCATGGTGCCAAAATATATTTTTGTGGACTATGGGGATAATGTGAGCAAAGTGGGATTGCTAGACCTTGTCCATCAGATCTGATGTTCCTTGAAACCTTAATCGGTCTCAATCTGATACAATATTAGAGTGAAACCATTATATACATCTCAAGTCTTTTAAGCCATTCTCTGAACATAGATATTATAGAATATCTTCTAAAATTGTTAAAGGGATATAATGGTACATCTATCAATTCCCAATCAGATGTTCGGTAGTAATAAAGCAAAATAAGTTGGATCATATGCCTTGATCGGAAGAGACTCAGAAGTTTAATAAACTCTTTATACGATTTTTTAATATATTTGAAATAAAGCTCATATGTGCTTAAAGTTAGCTATAGCTATAGGCCTATAATGATTCAGAGAGTTAACCTCCTTATTCTTAGGAATGAGGATAATGGTGTTGGTATTATAATTGTGAAAGTGTACCTTCATTAATATCTTCTGAGAAAAACGGTTTTGTTAATTATAGAAATATTAAGGATATCGCATGTCTCACTTCTGAAGCTATTAATCTTCTTAATAATAGGAGCTTCAGTGGTAATGTGGCCCTTAAAATTGATATTTTCAAGGCCCTTGACACTCTTAGTTAGGAGTTCATCATGAAAACCCTTGCCTGTTTTGGTTTTAGTGAAAATTTCTGCAACTAGATTCACACTATTCTGCATTCTGATACTATTTCCATTATTTTCAATGGAAATCATGTTGGTTATTTCAAATGTTTCAATGGAGTGAGACAAGGGGATCCTCTCTCACCTTTGCTCTTCTGTCTGGCTGAAGAGGTCCTTAGTAGAGGGATCTCTCAACTTATGGTCTCTAACTAAATTAACCTGATTAAGGCCTCTAGAAATAGTTTTGTTCCTTCTCATACCCTCCATGCTGGTGATAATATGATTTTTTGCATAGGAGATCAAAAGTCTTTGAATGCTATTTCTAATTTACTCAATTAGTATGCTACTTGTTCTGGTCAATTTTGTAACAATTCTAAATCTCTTATCTATGCAGGTGGTATGTCTCCCAGGAGATATAAAATGTTGGTTGATTTGATTGGTTTCACCATGGCTTCCCCTCTTTTCCTTTATCTGGGAGCTCCTATTTTCATTGATCAACCTAAAGCTTTCCATTTTCTTTTTATTGCAGATAAAATATAGATTAGGCTTGCAGCTTGGAAGGCTAGTCTTATGTCTATGGTTGGAAGGGTTCAATTGGTAAAGGTTGTCATTCAAAGCATGATGGTGCACTGCATATCTATATATAATTGGCCAGCTCATGTCATAAAGAAAATTGAAACTTGGATGAGAAACTTTATTTTGGAGTTGTAGTTTGGATAAAAAGAAGCTTATCACTATTGCTTGAAAGACTTGTTGCAAAGGCATGAAAAAAGGTGGCCTTGGTTTGAAATCTCTGAAGACTTTCAATGCTGCTACCAATCTTCATTTGTGTTGGAATTTAATCAAAGCTAATAAAAGTTGGTCTTCTCTCCTTGCTGCTAGAGTTAAAAGAAACTGTAGAGTCATCACTTATTCCAGCAAGTCTTCTATTAGGAGTAGTATTAAAGAAAGCTTTAACATTGTCATGGAGAATATCCTTTGGTTAATTGGTAATGGCCATCAAATCAATTTTTGGCCTGATAATTGGGATGGAGAACCTCTAGCCTTCAAGTTCAAAATTCCAGAAATCTTCCATAATTCTCTTACTACTAAGGTTAGTGATTGGCTGGTAATAAGTCTTGGGTTATTCCAGATAACACTCAAGTTTCTATCCTGAATTTTCTGCCTTTCATCTCTACTATGCACATTCTTGAGTTGGATGTTGAAGATGTGTTAATCTGGAAAGATAATGAGAATGATTTACTGAGTCTGAAGCAGACATATGATTTCATTCAGAAACCTCACCCCACTACAACTTGGTCCTCGTTTCTTTGGGATAGAAACATTCATCCCTCGCATTTTATGCTTGTTTAGAGGTTCATTCACAACAAAATACCCCTAGATGATAATCTTTTTTAAGAGGTTTTTCCTTTCCTTCTATGTGTTACCTTTGTAAAACAAACCAAGAGACATTACATCACATATTTTTTATTGTCCTTTTGCTAGGAACCTCTTGAACTGGATGATTGATAAGCTCCATGTTCAAATTCCTATTTATAACATGTCTGACTAGAACACGGTTTTGGAGGCCAACTGGTCCCCTCAAGCTAAATATATCATTATTTCTTGTGTTACTAGCTTGTTTCATCAGATTTGGCGTGCTAGGAATCTTGCTAGATTTGAGGACATCAAAACTCATTGGAAAGTTTGCATTACTATTATTACGACTCATGCTAAGTTGGTTGGTAATGTCACTTCTAGATGCTCAAATTCTTCTATTTCTAACTTCATCTTTTTTTTTAAATGGTTTTGACATTAACATTCATCCCAGAAAGTCTTTGAGATCTTTAGAGGTTTTGTGGTCTCCTGCTCCTCCTGGGTGGATTAAAGGCAACATTGATGGCCTTGCTAGAGGTTCTCCCATATTGACTGCTTGCGGTGACATTTTTCAGAGATGACAAGGCTTGTCATGTTAGTAGTTTTTGTGCTTACCTTGGTGCGGGTAATTCTGAATCGGAAGAATTATTGGCTGCTATTTTTGCTATTGAGAAAGCTAGAGAGTTTAATTGGAAGAAACTTTTGATTGAAACATATAGTTTGCTTGTGGTGAAAGCCTTCTCGAACTCTAATCTTGTCCCTTGGAAAATCAAAGTCTCGTTGACTTAGTTGTTGGTCTTACACTCTTACCATTGATTTCATGATCACTCATATTTATCGTAAAGTCCATTTTTGTGTTGATTTTCTGACTAACTTTTGTGTAACTACTAAGAATTTCGCTTGGTTCAATCATGTCCATATAGATATTGTTAAGGATTACTTTTTAAACAAGGATGGTACCTCTAGGCTTAGACTTTAATCTTAACTAGTCTTGGTTTGGTTCCCCTTGTATATCTTGTTACCTTTTTTTATTCTATCTTTAAGCATTAAGAAAAACTGCTTGAAATTGCTTACTACCGACTCTGTTTCTACCACCACTGGAATGACAATCCACCTATACACCTTCCTCCATACTTGAGCAACAAGCGAGCAACGTAGGAAGAGATGAATCACAGTTTCTTCGACACCTTCCTCCATATTTGTTTGGTTTGCCTTCTTCTACAGAATGATTGTTTTCATCCACTTCAATATCCCACACCCAAGAATTGTCATTCCAATACCCCATTTCTACCGTTTTAGAATTTATAATAGGTGAGACTGTATATAAACTTGGAAACAAAATAAACAAACTCAAATTTAAATACACAATACATTTGTATTTAAGAGATTAATACAATATATGACATTCAATGAGAGCCTAACATGTAACTAGAATAAAGTATGCTCTTAACGTACATAATTTTCCATACCCTTTTTGATTTTTTCCTCTCTCTCATACAATATGACCAAAAAATCAAAAAGAATTTCTTATATACATAAAATAAAACTAAAATTATCCCAATTTGGACTTGCATGCAACACTATATATATATATATCCTAGAGGTTGCTCCAAGCCACATTTGGTTACCCCAATGTTTTTACAATTAAGGACTATAGTACAAAAAATCCAAGTCCTTGCTTGGGAAACAAGTTACTTTCAAAACTATTACTAATTTCACCTTCCTTGAAAATTGTCCATCTGAGAAAACACAAGAGAATCAGAACCTATTCTATCAGGCACAACACTTGCGACACCATGTGAGTTATCATTGTTTATGTCACTTTCATTTTCATTTTGAAAAGCATTTGAGAGTGAATTACCATCATGTGGTGAAGCTATCTGTAGTTGATAAGCATGTTCCAAATTCCACAATACATCACCCATACTAGGCCTATCGACGCTAAGTTCCGATAAACATTTCACACCAAGTTGTACAAAAACCTTGTATGATTCGGGATTTATATTATTAGCAATGCGCGGATCAATCGCCTTATGAAGCATACCGAATTTATGTTGTTTCATTACCCAATCAGCCAAATTAGCTTGTTCCATTGGCAATGTTGAACAAATAACTGGTCTAGCGCACAATACCTCAAAGAGTACTACGCCAAATGAATATACATCTGATTTTTGAGTCAGTTGTTGGCTTTTGAAATACTGGGGATCAAGATATCCAAAACTACCCTTAACCGCGGTGCTTATTTGAGCTTTGTCATGGATTGTTTTAGACAAACCAAAATCAGCAACCTTGGCTACATAATTCTCATCCAAGAGGATATTCGTTGTCTTCACGTCACGATGTATGATACTTTGAGATGCACCTGGATTAGAAATATAAAAGTTCATTAGAGTTTTTTCATGTATTTGTTTTCAATCAATCAATATGAAATGTAATCTGCAAGACTGCAACTATACCTGTATGGAGATAATGCAAACCGCGAGCAGCACCGATGCAAATCTCAAGCCTCTTTTCCCATGACAAAGGAGAAAAGTTGGAGCCATAAAGGTGCGAACGAAAAGGGCCATTAGAGACATAATCATATACAAGAACCATCTCTGAGTTTTCATCACAGAAACCTACTAGTGAAACTAAGTGGCGATGGCGCAGTTTTGAAAGCATGTTAAGTTCTGTTATAAACTCATTCATCCCTTGTCCTGAACTACCACTTCCTCTTTTTATAGCAACACGTCTTCCATCGTCCAACGTTCCGAGGTACACTTTACCAAAGCCTCCAACACCAAGAACTTTCTTTTCATCGAAATTGCCCGTGGCTCGTTGCAATTCGATGAAATGAAAGAACCTTTTGGACCCTCTTCTTGGAGAGTGATGAATAGAATGACCACCAGCATGCTTGCTCTTAGGTGAATCATATTTGTTTGAATATATGCTGCAACTGATGTTACATTTTGAATGAAGAGGTAAGAGCCATGAAAAGAAATTTCTACTTTCTTCCCGGCATAAAGGTCTCCTTAACCACCTAACATACATCACTCCTAGTAACAACAATGATATCACAGCCAAAGAAAATCCAATAATAGCAACAAGTTTCATTAGCTTTGTTCTTAAATTCGGTCCTTTGTATTCTCCATCAACAGAGAAAAAACCATCCAAACTATCAGCACTATTGCTCATTTTCATCACCTCAATTCCATTCAAAATTGCATTGGATATGTCTTGTTTATGATTCGTCGGTCCTACCTGAATCAGGATAGAACCGTTTGTGATATTAGATGAACCAATCATAAAGTCCATGTAATAAGCTGTTGCTAGAGCTTTGGTTTCGTATGAAAGGTCCAAAGCTGACACACTCTCAATCCCATTGATGTACACATTGAAATACAACTGATCAAGCCTTCTACTAACAATGTCGCAAAAATGCATTCTTATCAAATAAGAGTATTTTTTTTCCACATTCACCATCCAACTAAGATTGAAATTTGGCTGCATAACTTGAGGATCCTCCATTTCTACACAAGTTGCATAAATCGGACTCGGAGCAATCAAGGGTGTGACAATAAAATCACTTGTTTGTGGATATATTATTCTCTTGTTAGAGACAGAAACACTCTTAGAGCCTTGTGGAAAAATATTGTATGGATCATCAGACTCCCAAGTTCTTGACAAGGTGTCATTTCCAGGAGTTATTGTCGGGCCACCAACATTTATTCTATAAGAAACTTGCAAAGCTGAGTTCATCAAACCATTGAATTTCCCAAGCGGCGGAGAAACTTGAATAGCTGAATCTGATAAAAGTATATCAGGAGCTGAAACAATTTCAATTGCATTGATAAACGCAGACGAACTTTTCCTCGGCTTGAACTTGAGAGAAAATCTATGATCAGACACATTGAGAAGATATTCCTTGAAAACTAGTGAATCATTATTACTTTGAGAGAATTCATGCAAGAGCACAAAGCGATCGGTATGAACCGAGAAAACAAAACTAGATAGATTGTATGAAGGGTTAGGAAGAGGAAAAAAGTAAAGACGAATCCAAAGTCTACCAGGTTTGGGGATGTAAAAACTGTATGTAGTATCTTCTGTGAAAACCCTAGCAGTTTCATATAAAGGTAGTGCAGGTGAATAAGAGAGATTTGCTAGGTTAATAGAATCAACTGAAATTTGAATATCTTCTGTTGTTGAAAGAAAAGAAGTGGTGTCAGGATCAGATTTAAAGATTCTACCGTCTCGTAGTTGAGTTTTAAGGGAGGAGCCACAATCAATAAGATAATTAACAGAAGGTGTAAAAGAAGAACCAAAATCAGAATCATTAATGGAATTAACACATGTTGATGGAATAAAGAAGAGATGAAGAAGAAGGAGAATAAAGAGGGAAAAGAAATTATATGAATGTTTCATAATAACCTCTTTATTCTCTTCTTCCACGTTAGGTTAAAATTATTGAATAAGGTAACATTTTATGAAGATGGAGACATGTAACAATGAATAATAAAAAGGGTAATTAGAAGTTATAATGTATGAAACTAAAAACCAGAAGAGAGGTGTTGTTGTAAGTGGGAATAACAAGCAAGAGTTGTTATTGTTTTTGTTGATGAGAATTGGTAAAAACTGAATATGTTTATTTAGATCGAGATATGCGTTATACCTTAGAATATTGCTGAGGATGTTTGTGTTTTGATTATGGAACAAGTGCAAAACGCGTAACAGAAAACCAGATTCGGTTTGGAAACAATATTAAGGTGATGCAAATGCAACATAACATAGTTTCCTACGTGTTGTGGTTTTCTAAATTTGGTACGTATTTGCCACATCAACCAAATTCAAGACTTTAATTCAACCTTATAACTTCGTAAAAAAAAAATATTCAACCTTATAACCTCACTTTTCCTACGCACTACTTAGGGTGTCTGTTTATTTCAAGTTATCAAGTTATATTAATTATATTTTTTAGATTTATATTTCTTAAAATAATATTTTAATTTATATGTTTGGATAAAAATAAATTCTATTAAGAATGTTTAAAATTATTTAATTTAAAAATTATAAAAAATAAAAAATAATAATAATTTATGAGTAGAAGTGGGAAGTTAGTGGTAGTTGGATTAATTCCTATCAAAATGTTGGATTTTCACCCTTTAATTAAGAAAAAAAAATCATATATAAATAAAATTCTTAAAAATAAAATGTACTTTAAAATAATTTTTTTTAACTTGAATTAAATATGAGAATATTGTATTTCCAGTGACTATATCCTTTAGAATATTTTTTATAACTTTAAAACAAACTTTGTGGATATTTCCAATAGTCACAGTCAAGCACTCATATCATCTTTTTCCATTTTTATTTGCTCTTCTCTCCATCTATGATGGTTTAAAAAGAATCCTGAAATTATATATACAAATACTGATCTGGCATGATCAGAGTTGAACCGTCACAGTTGGCTTTGGACTGGATTTGAAGGAGATGGGGGAGGGTACCTGCAAGGCACTCCGATGGCAAAGTGAGAGACGGAATGAACAAGCAAGTATGAATGTAGGTGTGAATGAATGAATACCCGTTCCTCTCGAAAGAGGGGGTATTTATAGCCCCCAGCGCTGGGCCAAGGTCTCTTTATTGGGCTAATCAAACAGGCCCAACAAAGAGATTGCCAGGTTCTACATGAGTAGTGGGGACCTGCACGTGCCCCCTACCTAGATGATGACCTCCGCAAGACAGGGAGGACAAAGACGCGATCTTTCTGGGACCATGAAGACTCTGCGAAATCCAGAGAGGAATTTTCAACGGGTTTTGGAGAAGAGGGATTTTCAGATGTTGATAAAAATATTGATTCAATAACAGAAACAAAAGACGAGTTACCTTTCTTCTTGGTAGCTTTGGGGGTTTTCTGAGAAGTTCCTTCTCCAACAACTTTCCTTTTTCTTAATTTTCTGGGAGCAACTTCCAGAGGTTGTTTCCATAGATCAAGAATATTCACATCTAGAATCATACCATCACTCTTGCAGGCTTCCTGATACCTGAGAATAACTTTTGGAGATGAGTCTGCTTGAGTGAAGAGAGGAAACTCCTTCAGAGGCACTCTTCGGGTTGTGATGACTTCCTTGGTGGTGATTGTTGGATCCTTCTTAATAGTTTCAATAATATTCATCTTCTTCAAATTCTTGATGTTTAGAGGCTTTCCAACACAGGCTTCCATAACATTTTCTTGTTGAGCCTCAAACAGATGTTCTACCAGTCTGTTTTGTCAGAATATCAGAAATGAGTCTTCCCAGAGGAATCCAATCTCTCTTTGTTCTTTCTTCTTCTCTTGTTTCTTTGACGCTAGTTTTCAGATGATTGAACAAAATATGTGGAAGATGAACTTTTGCTTTGGTGGTGATGAAGTATAGGAGGTACTATTGATCAATGTTGATGTAGTCTAGAGAGCTGGTTGGTTTTCTGCCCTAGAAATATTTTGGACCAAATTCTGAGGTAATCCTTCAAATCTTTGATTTTGTTGGATGATTGTCCAGAGGAGAAAATTTATTTTGAGACAGTGGTTAGGTCAGGACCTTTTTCTGCCATATCATTGCATCTTATTCCGTTTCTGTAATGACCAATAAGCTTCCCAATAAGATCTTCAGTGATGATGATCTTCTTTCCCATAACATAAGATGTTACCCGATGATTAGAAGTTATGGCATGGATCCAAATTTTTTTCACTAATTTTGGAAAAACTGGACCTATGAGACGATCAAAGTATTTCCCCCATCCTTGGAACTCAACATCAGGGGTTAAGTCATACCCATTTACTTTCATGATTACGAAATCAACAATAAGCTCACATAGAACTTCCAGATAATCAATGGGTGTGAGAAACTTTCTTGATGGTTCAACGTACCTTTCTTCATTTGAAAGGGAAGAACTTGAAATGATTTGAGAAAATTGAGGAATTTTTTGAGAGGAAGAACTTGAAATGATTTGAGAAAATTGAGGAATTTGTTGAGAGGAAGCCATTTTTGTCCACAAACTCTTTTAGGGTTTTGAAAGATGAACAAATGAGGAGAGAAAAGTGGGTAAGAGTGAATATGTGATAGTGTTTGTGAAGGGGTGAAGTATCAATAGCCAACGGAATAAAAAATAGGAGTTTTGATTTTAATTTAAAAGGGTTAAAGAGAGTGATTATGTGCATTTAATGATTCTTGAAAAGAGGGATATCGTGAAGATATGGAACAGTTACTGATTTGACTCGCACCTCAATGCATCAAGTCAACCGTTTCAGTCCCTTCAGATTTTGAACACGTGTTCAGCCTTAGAGGGTGACTTTGAATATAAAGTTTACATATGTTGATATTGTGAACTGCTTGCTTCTATCTTAGAAATGAAACATTTTTGGAGAACGTTCAGATTTTCTGGATAGCTCCTGATACAACTTTCCTTCTCACTTCTGAAGAACTATTGCTCAGATGTTCAAAAAAAATCAAAGCATAAAGTTCTGAGAGTTAAATATATAGAAGCTACATTTTCATTATGGACATAATTCCATACTGAGATGATTTAGAATGAAATTAAATTTATCTTTAGGAAGGGGTTTAGTTAAGATGTCAACCCATTGGTGGTTTGTGTCTATAAATTTTAAAGAAAGAATTCCCTTCTGAACATAGTCCATAATAAAATGATGTTTAATTTCTATATGTTTAGCCGTAGGATGTAAAATGGGATTTTTTTAAAAGACAAATAACATAAGTATTATTGCAGAGGATATGAATGTTACTCTCGTATATGTTAAAGTCTTCAAGCTGGTTCTTCATCCAGATCATCTGTGTATTGTATCCAATTGCGGTTATATATTCAGCTTCAACAGTTGAAAGTGCAATAGTGGATTGTCTTTTGCTGGGTTACGAGATTAGATTGTCTCCCAGAAACCGGCAACTTCTAGAAGTACTTTTTCTTTTTATTCTGTCTCCGGCAAAGTCAGCGTCATAGTACCATACTAATTTATATTCTCTGGATTTTCTATAACAAAGACCAAGATTAGTAGTACCTTTCAGATACTTGAAAATTCACTTAACTGCTGTTAAGTGAGATTCTCTAGGATCTGATTGGAATCTAGCACAAAGATAGACGCTTTACAGAATATCAGGTCTTGAAGCAGTTAAATATAAGAGAGAACCAATCATACTTCTGTAGAGCTTCTGTTCTACCTTCTTACTTACCTATTCTCTTTCCAGAATGTATGTAGGATGCATAGGAGTTTTGGATGGCTTACATTCTGACAAATCAAAATTCTTCAGAAATTCTTTGACATACTTTCTTTGATGAATGTAGGTTCCTTCTGGAGTTTGATTTATTTGGATATCCAAAAAGAACTTGAGTTCACCCATCAAGCTCATTTCAAATTATACCTGCATATGATTAACAAATTATTTTCCCAAGGAGGCTTTAGTAGATCCAAAAATTATATCATCTATGTAAACTCGACAAAGCATAATGTCCTTTTTAAACAGTCTACAGAATATGGTTGTGTCCACCTTACCTCTAGTAAAATCATTTTCTAACAGAAAATTACTTAGTCTTTCATACCAAGCTCTGGGAGCTTGTTTCAAACCGTATAATGATTTCTTAAGTTTATAAACATATTATGGATGTTTTGTATTTTCAAAGCCAGGGGGTTGGTTCACATAAACTTCTTCATCAATAAAACCATTTAAAAAAGCACTTTTAACATCCATCTGATAAAGAGTGATGCCATTATTTACAATAAAAGAAATTAAAAGTCTGATAGATTCTAACCTGACGATTGAAGCAAAGGTTTCTGTATAGTCTATCCCTTATTACCGACTATAACCTTGTGCCCCCTGTCGTGCTTTGTTTCTGAATACTTTTCCTTGTTCGTTTATCTTGTTTCTGAAGACCCATTTGGTTCCAATGATGTTGAATCCTTTTGGTTTAGGAACCAGACCCAACACATAATTTCTAGTGAATTGATTTAGTTCTTCCTGCATTGCAAGTATCCAGCCATTGTCTAGAAGAGCTTCGTCAATGGAGGTTGGCTCGATCAGAGATGCTAATCCCGTGAATGATATCTTAGAATTTATGAATGTAAATCTTGTTCTAATTGGGTCATCTTTCTTTTCCAGAATCATGTCCTCTGAATGAGCTAAGCTGCTTCTGGATTGAGTTTTCTGGATGGGGTCTTCAGAAGTTGTTGTGATGTTTGTGACATCTTCTTTTGTATTTGGATGAGATTCCTTATTAATAATATCTGACGACCTGTCTTCAGTACCTGTAAGTTGAACTTCTATATCTGCAAAAGTTTTTCCCTTCTTTGACTTTTGAGAGCCAAGCTTATCATCAAATATGACATTGATAGATTCTTCCACAATTCGTGTTTATGTGTTATATACTCTATAACCTTTTGATAGTTCATAGTATCCTAACATGAGACACTTTTGTGCTTTAGAATCAAACTTATTCAGATGTTCTTTGGCGTTTAATATAAAGCAAGTACATCCAAAAGGATGGATATAAGAGATGTTGGGCTTTATGTTCTTCCACAGTTCATATGGAGTCTTATCCAGAATAGGTCTTATAGAGATTCTATTCTAAATATAACACGTTGTGTTAATTGCTTCTGCCCAGAAGTTTTTAGAAATGTTAGTCTCATTGATCATGGTTCTGACCATTTCTTATAAAGTTCTTTTCTTTCGTTCTACAACTCTGTTTTGTAAAGGAGTTCTAGGACAAAAGAAATTATGAGAGATGCCATTATCGTTAAAAAAGTTTTCAAATTCCTCACCAAGATCACTTCTGACTTTAACAATTCTAAAATATTTTTCATTTTGAACTTGGTTACAGAAGGTTGAGAACACAGAGTGTGACTCATCCTTGTGTCTTAAGAACTTTACCCATGTCCATCTACGATAGTCATCTACGACCACTAATCCATACTTTTTTCCACTTATGGATGCAGTTTTCACTGGTCCAAACAGATCTATATGCAGAAGTTCTAATGGTCTAGAGGTAGAAACAACATTTTTTGATTTGAAAGGAGGTTTTGCAAACTTGCCTTTTTGACATGCTTCACACAGAGCATCTGAGCTGAACTTGAGGTTAGGAAGTCCTCTAACCAGATTGAGTTTGTTAATCTGAGATATTCTTCTCATACTAACATGCCCCAATCTTCTGTGCCAGACCCATTGTTTGTCGTTAACATACATAAGGCATTTTACATGCTGACTTTTTAGTTCAGAAAGTTTTATTTTATAAATTTTGTTCTTTCTCTTACCATTAAAAAGGATATACCCATCTTTCTGACTAACTGCTTTACAGGACTTTTGATTAAAGATTATATCATAATCGTTATCACTTAATTGACTTATGAATAACAGGTTATGCATTAATCCATCTTCTAATAGAATATTAGTTATAGAGGGAAGTGTACTGTTACCAATAGTTCCAGAGACAATAATCTTTCCTTTCTGATTGCCTCTGAAACCTACATAGCCTCCAGATTTAAGCTCCAGACTTTGGAACATATGCTTTCTTCCCTTCATGTGTCGAGAGCATCCAGAGTCTAGGTGCCAAGGTTGGTGTTTCAACTTTGCTTTTAAAGACATCTGCAACATAGAAGATTTTATCCTTAGGTACCCATATCTTTTTGGGTCCTTGTTTGTTAGAGTTTCCAAAATTCTGTTTGAATTTTGGTTTTTCAGAAAAAGTATTACTAGTATATTTTATATCATGTGTGTTGTAATCCAAAATTCTCTCTCTCATTTATCAAGTATTTTCTCACAAGATCTCCCTTGGTTCAAGACTGCACTAGGGTTGATTAGCTCAAGACACCTCCTTAAGCATTGATGACTGAAATTAGGGTTTGAGATTGCACAAGGATAATTGAAATTTTAATACCTCATATGACTTTCATGAATCATTATGGACCCTCAAGATTTCTCATGTCAAGTTTCAAGTCTTGGATCACATTTTTGCTCAGTCAATTGATCAGTTGACCTAAAAATCAATTGTATTGGGGAAAAGTCAACTATGGCCAATTTACAGTCAAAACTTCATAATTTTTTATCCATATCAACATTGTGAACTCCTATATGTCATTTGATCAAGTTTGGACCATAATTCCTCAATAAATTTGATCAGATCATCAAAAGGGCAAAGTGGTCAAAATTAGGGTTTTGACTGAGAAAGGGCAATTTCTGATTTTTGACCTAGCAAATGGTTAATTGGTTTGAGACATGATCTCAAGGTTTCAAACGCATCATATTTACCTAATGGTATGACTCAAAACTTCCCTCAAGATCAATTGATTGATAGTTGATTTTTAGTCAACTGATCAAAAGTCAACTATATACTGAAAAGTCAAACTTTGACTTTTTTGGTCAAAATCAAGTGTCAAAGATCACAATTCATCAAAACATGTCAAAATATGAAACTTGTTCATCAAGAAATCAAAAAGTCAAGATTTCATTTTGAAAAGTCAAAGTTTCCAAACTTAGAAAATTTTCTAAGTGTTGAAAACTTCATATTTTTTCACAACTTTGAGCAAATTTTTCACCATGATGAAAGATGATTCAAAGGAAACTTTCAACATGAAAGTTGTAGATCTCAATGAGATATAAAATATTTCTGAACACAATTCCTCCTAGAAATGTATGGATTTGAAGTTATTAATCTATGAAATCATGGTCATGAAACTAAAACACTTAGTGAAATTTTGAGCATTTTGATCAGGATCTTGACCTAACTTCTGGGCCAAGTTTCATATAGTTACAATTGGATTTTGCAAAAGTGATTCAAAGAGGGGTTGTAGAGCACATTACAAGCTTTCTAAAATATTCAAGAACTCCCTGAGATCGTTTTTGAGCAAGGAGAATCGAAGGCCAGAAGTTAGGGTTTCAAGTTGTTTTACAAGGCAGAACTTTGTGATGAACATGAACCAAATCCATAGCTATGCTGCATAATCCCACTTTGCAGGCCCTCTAACTTATGTATATATCCTTAATCATAAGATTACACAAACTTTATGGCTATTATCCATTAAATCCAAACTTTGTCTAAGTTAACTTGCCATTTTTGGAAGAAAGGCAAGACTTCCATTTTGGAAAAGTATGCTTTTGAAAATGTCAACCCTTCTTGAGCCTCTCAATGGATCCTTATGCACACACAACATCTACAAGTCAAAAACAAGTAAAGGTTTTACAACATGTGAATTCAAATTCTGACTTATTGTAGAACATAAAACCTCTTGCCTATAAATACACACTATTTGTAAGATAACAAACGCATGCTTAAGCCCTTAAAACCTCCTAAAGCACAGAACCACCAAACAACATCTCAAAACTTGCCATTTCTGAGTTTTGAATCGAATCTCTAAATTTGCTCGTGCGTTTCTTGGCCTTTTACTTTCAAAAGCTTCTAAATAACATATACAAACAATTCCAACACCTGCAACACAACTATAACACCTCCATCATTATCCACCATTTTCAAAAACAGCACCTTGCACCTTGACTTCTCCAGAACTCCTTAGCCACTTTCAGCTCAAACCAAGCATCAAATTAGCTTCCTGGGAACTTGAGGAAGCTAATCCAATCATTATAACTCATCAAAAGCTGCTCAAACTCAAAACACGATACCCTCTTGCAAGGTGAGTTTTCTGACTTTTGAAATATTCATATAGGCATTGTTAGGCTTCCATTTTCAAAGATAAAATATAGATAACATTGCCACGAAGCTGTACATATCCATAGTTTGTATTTATATGGCCTGAGTTTAGAGAATTTTGGTGTTGAAGTTTATGAAATTTTTAGGTTTTAAATTAGGGCCGGAAAAATTCTCACTCATCTTGGATTTATAGCTTTAGTTATTTATATGGTTGGATTCGTGAGAAGAAATGCCACAACTTTCATGTTTGTACTTTCCATTTTTGTTGAGATGAACAAGTTACAGGTGCTCTGGCTGGCTGAAGGTTGAAGACGAAGTACTGGCATTGGAAGCATTATATGTTATGAATTTATCATTTTATTTTAATAAACAGATGTATAGCCACCCCAGTGGTAAGGCAGCACGCTGGTAACCAAGAGGGCGTGGGTTCAACACCCAGCGTGCTACCTTTTGTTCATTTTTCATATTTTCACTCTTTTTTTTTGTCACAAACACACACGCCTGGGCCTCAATGCAGTGGGCCTTGGTCTTTTGCTGGCTTCTAACCCCTGGCCCTATTTCAGCACCCCCTGGTCATTTATTTCTTTATTTTATTTTATTTTTATTTTTTAGTTTATTTCACTTTCATATTTTCATTTTATTATTTTCATTACTAATATTATGTTTTTTTTATTATTAAAGAAAAACCCAAAAAATATTTATTTTATTATTTTTATACTCATATTTTATTTTTCTTTATAAAAATTAAAAAGAATAAAAACAATTTGCTTAAAAAATTAATTTATTTTTTTAATTAATATTTAGATAATTAGGTTTAATTATTATATTATATTATTTTCTTGTAATTTAAAATTAATTTAGAATTTAGGTTTATTTTAATCAAATAATTTTTATATTAATCCTAAATTTTTTTCATAAAAGACCCTCAAAAATCTTTTTTTTTTAGTTAATTTATTTTCTTAAATAGTTTAAGTTAATTTTATTTGATTATTTTCTTAATTAGGTCAAGATTAAAATCCTTTCATAAGAATCCAAACAAAAATCATTTCCTTTTTTCCATTTTTACATTCATGCCTTTTATTTTCAATTATGTACAATATTCAATATGGTTGTAATAGTTAATTATATTTAATTTTCTTGCAAAATCCCCATTTGTAAATTTGTACACCGCCTCCCCCATTGATGTAATAGCTTAGTATTTTTATTTCCCGCAATTTAATGCTTTATATATAAATGCTAGTAAATTAGGGTTTGTATGGAAAGATTAAAATCAACAAGTTAGCAAACCCTAATTCAAGACAAAACAATGCATGTAAATCAACACACTTGCACACTTACACCCCTAGGATAAACCCACTTTGTTGCCTTACAAAAATGGCCATGTTAGGCATGTGGAATATCTTAGCAAAAGCAATAAAAAATACAAGATCATAGTCCCTCGATGACACTATCCAAATTTGCCTTTCAAAAATGATCTTAGTCCCTCAAAGAGAATTGCTAAGATATTTTCACAACATTGCTATCATGGCTATATGATGACCTATGCTCGTCCCTTTACATCCAAAGATAAGGTTACTTACCAATCCATGGTAAAATAACAATGTTAAAGGAAAGAGGAAATAAACAAGAAAGACTTTTGAGTAGGTAGAATGTTCCTAGTTGCTTGCTCATTTTCAAACTAAAACATCCTTGCTATTTTCAAAACAAACACCAACACTTTCAAAACACCTTTCAAATTTGAAACATTTTCAAAAGATTAAACACTTTGTATACGTTCTTACGAACGAGAACTATTACAAAGTTTTCCTAAATGATGGCGCCTTTTCAAAATACTTTAAAAAACCACACAAAGCACATTTTCAAACAAAAGCAAGTGATCTAGCAAGCAACTAAGAGCCCGTAGTTAACTATAGATGAAAAGGGTGCTAATACCTTCCATTTTCATAATCTACCCCCCGAACTCAAGAAAACATCTCTAAAGGTCTTTCCTGTTCTTTTCAGCCTTTCCTTTTAGATAAAAGAAAAGTCGGTGGCGACTCTTGCTAACTGCAACATTTGCGATAAAACATAAAATAACCAAGTCAGTTCTTCCACCGCGTTACAAAACTGGCGACTCTGCTGGGGAGTTTTACTTAAAAGTGGGGTTACCTTAGGGCTAGATCACACTTACTTGCTTTCCTTGTTTTACTTGCACGCTTTACATTATGGTTCCTTGTTTGGGCTTTGTTATACCCCAAAATTTGCCCTCCCATATTCCTCAAGAAATTGCCAAGCCAAGCTAGAAAAATTCCCCAAGGGTTGTGCAGTGCAACAGTCTCCCATACAGTCAAAATTAGGGTTTTGAGTCTGATCAAGAAAAGGAAGTGTTCAAAGGCCCAATCAAGTCTCATATGCTTACAAACATGGTCAAGCATCCTCATATCAAGTTTCAAGGCATTCAGCTCAAGATTGCACAGTCAAAACCCTAAATTGCACTACAGTCAACTGTAGGGGCAAAATGGTCATTTGACAGTCAAAAGTTCAAATTTTTGGTCAACATATCATTTTGAAGCCACAAACATCATTTGATCAATGCTTGATCATGATTCTCAAAATTTGGCTCAGAAATCATCAAAGATGCAAAGGTTGCTATATTTGGACAGCTGAAAAAGTCAACTGAAATTGACCAGGGCATAACTTTCACATGGATTATCAGAAAAATTCCATCCAAAGCTCATTTTGAAGAGAAAGACATTTCCTACAACTCATCTTCATACTTCAAGTCCAAGAAATGCTCTCACAAAAAGTTATCAATTTCAACATTATAGGTCATTTTCAAAAGTCAACAAAAAGGGACTTTAAGTCAAAGGCCATAACTTGAGATTGGAAAATCAAAATGACATGGGACCAAAGGCATTGGTTAGAGGACTCAAAAACCTTTCCAAACTGTCCAAGAACATGTGAAAAGCTTAAAAATTGAGCAAGTTATGCCTTGTAGAAGTTGGGAAAGTTTTGTGAAATGACAAAAGTCAACTATCCTTGAAACTTCAATTTTTGACAAAAGGGCCCACTTTCTTCCACTTGATTCATCCTTGTCATGCCACACACGTGTCCCATGATTAATTTCAAGACCAAATATTGATTTTTCTATTTTATTTAATTTTTGATAATTTAATTCATTTTAAATCTTTAAAAATTCAAATAAAATTCAAAAACCAATGGAATAGTGTCATTTGAATTTGGACAACCTCCATGTATCATAGGCCAACTCAAAAACTCAGGCTAGGGTTAAATTGCACACTAAGTCTTGGTCTTGGCTTAAAAGAAGGAAAATTGGTTAATGGTGAAAACCCTAGGACTAGTTCTTTCATGAGCATGAATTAAGGCCAACTAACAAGCCAATTCTCTTCCATCATAAGCACCAAGTCAAACCCTAACCATAACACACCATATGCTGCGCTGAAAAGCCTATTGGAAACTTGAAAATTGAGCCATATAACAAAATTCTGAAATCAAGGTTCGAGTAAGTTTTAAGCCCTAAGACTGATTCCAAAGGCTTCCTCAAGGCTCCCTGAAGCGATTCCAACTCCAAACATCCGTCCAAACGCAAAGAACTGGCAGCAAAGACCTCCCCTGTACAGAGAAATTTTTGAAATCCTATATCATAATTCATACATTCTTTTGCATTTTTTTTTTGTGAATTCTTGTTTAATGTGAAGTTTCCAAGCTAACTGATGTGTTTAATTGAGTTTTCATAAGCCATATGCGATTCTACCATTTTCGAATATTAGGGTTACAGGTTTTTAAAATTGGGGCTTTTGCATAGAGGTAAAATTAGCCTTCACGACCACCATAGTTGCATTCAGCGCATGGAGACGAAGAAGAAACACCGGTCGCGATTAATTTATGGATTGTATAGCGCTAGTCGCTATTTTCTCTAAAGTAGCCTAAAACCACACCTGGAAAACCGTTGCCTATTTGTTTTATGTTACAGGGACGGGGAGGAAGAAGAAGGCGTGTCAAGCAATGATTAGTCCATTTAAATTTTCGCGCTGGAAATCCATTCACCAACGCTTTTGCTTTATGTTATTTGCATATTAATTAATAACCAAAATGCGCTGAGTGCCCCAGTGGTGAGGTTAGTGGGTGTTGACCTTCATGACCTGGGTTCAAGTCCCAGGTCTACACAATTTCCACGTTATTTTTCTATTCAAGTTCCTGTGCAGGTTTCTCATTAAGGCGCACCATGTTCCGCCATCACCCAAACGTCCACGTATCCCCTGAAGATGGAATCAATGGCATGGATCTGAAGAACACGTAAACTCCAGTCAACGTGCTGGCACCCAAACTGAAAAGTCAAACAAGATCCAAAGGCTTGCTGGGCCAACATTCCAGGCCTGTACCTCCAATCTGGGGCTACACCCCACCCTGGTTTGCCTTCATTTATTTATTTTATTTTATTTTTTATTCTTGTTTTAATTATTATTTTCATTTTAATTGTTGTTCAAATTAATTAATTGTTTTTTTTACAAAATATAAAAACTTAATTAAAAATCAGAAAAGACCAAAAAAATAATAAATATTTATATTATAATTATTTTCATAAATAAATGCTATATAAATTATTTAGTTTAATTAGGTTTTTAACTTTAATTCTCTTTCATAATAAAAATCCAAAAATATTAGAATTAGGTTAATTGATAAGTTTTATATCTTTTTAATTTTTCCTTTTTTATCATAATACTATTATTTATTTATTTTCATATTTACATTGTACATAAATATAATTTAGATTTAAATTAGGTTAAAACTCAATCTTTTTCACAATAAACTTAAAAAAACATTAGAACTAGGGTTTAGCATTTTATTTTTAATTTCAATAAATTCTTTTTTTTTCTTTCTTTTAAATCTTAAAAACACAAAAATACCAAAAACATTTAATACTTTCATTTTAATTCTTCATTAATTTTAATTTATTGCAAAAGGGTCCAACGCCCGTGTTCATAATGTATTTAATTTGCGCATTTATTTTATGTCATTTATTATAATTATGTACATGTCCCAAAGCCTTGTAACTTTCTTTCTCGCACTTTTATTTTATTGCTTCTTTACTTTCAGTCAAATCGGGTTCGGTTTATTTTGGCGATGTGGACCCGCGCCATTTGTAATAGTTTAGATTTATTTTCTCGCAAATATATAACTGTTAATAAATATGCATGAAAGAATGTATGGACTTAAAAATAAAATCAAGCGTAGATCACAACAGACATGACAAGACAAAATAATTGAAACATGACACACGAACCGCACACACCACCCCTAGGGTACGCCTCACTGTTGCCTTGCCTTTCGAAAGGTGATCGTCGAGTAAAGGATGTCTTAGTAAGTCCTCATGATCCGGGAACCTGGCATGAGGGTAGCTTCTAAAGTGTCTTCCTATTGCTCTGGTGATCACCATGTCCCTACAAACTCGAATTGACCCGAACACCTCCAACGGTGGTGCTACCTACCTCTCAATGGTGGGATGGCACTACTTTAAAGGACATTTACACAGACGAATTCCTTAGGGTAGGTAGACGACTCATGGATACTTGCTCTCTTCAAAACAAACTGAAATCTTTTCACACCAACACTTTTCAAAAGCTTTCGAAGCAAATCTTTCAAACACTCTGACGTACGAGTCGAACTGAAATTTTTCAAAGAAACTTTTTTAAACCCACAATTGAAAAGCAAGCAAACAATTTTGAAAACACATTGAGCAAGTACCTAAGAGCCCATGGATAACCATGGATAGAAAGGGTGCTAATACCTTCCCTTTCTATAACCTACCTCCCGAACCGAGAGCAATCTCTTTAAGGAATTTTTCTGTGCTTTTGTCCTTTCCATTTGGAGAAAATAAAAGATGGTGGCGACTCTTGCTTCCGCGACATTTTCGCGAACCAGCGTTAAACAGTCAGTTCCAGATCCACCGATTACAGAACTGGCGACTCTGCTGGGGACTAACTTAAAGTGAGGTGTACCTTAGGGCTAGCTCATAACTATGTTTTCAATTGTCTTCTTCGCTTGCTTTATTATTGTGGGACTGTCTTGGGAGTTCTATAGATCCTAACCCGGATCTGGGGGATACCTTTCTTAGAAAGTAGCAACAAGGCTGTGAGGGAACTGTGCGGGGTATACCGACATGGTTGAAACAGTCTGCTACGTTGATGTGGCACTTTGGTGTGTACCGGTAACCCTTGAGTTCAGTCAAGGAGAGTACGGGGCCTCCATGTGGTGTCATGAAGCATCAACAGACCTTAGGAACCTTAATTGAACCATCTTGGCCTCTTTAGGGTAGTGAGATAACTGACTTTGGTGCAGTCCGAGGTTGGTTGATACTCGATACTACACTCAATTGAGGGTTGCTTTCCTGGAATATTTCGGTCGCCAGTTCAGTGGCTAAATCGAAACGATGAACAATGAAAGCAATCCCGTGATATTGGGAACCTTAGAACCCGATTACTTTGATTAGGACAGGTTGAACTCACCAACTTCAAGAGGGTACTACCCAGACCCCATGCTGGCCTTAAACCTTAAGGGCTTGTCTTGTGTGCCTTGTGTGCCTTACATGTTTGTCTTTGTAAATATCTGTGGTGTGTTTAATCATAGCATCATGACATCATCCCACATCATATGCATTGACTAACCATTTCAGGGGTTCGAATTTTCATCTTTGTTTTTGTTTTGTAGGACATGGAAACTGTTCGTAGAAAGACAATTCAAATCAGTCTTGTAAGGGTACCTCCTCAGCTTAAGGAGCTTATATCCAGGATTCCCGAGAACTCTTCATTCAGTGAAAGGCATGGAAGCCTCATCAGCTTGGTCAACACCAACATTGAGGAAGATATGATAAAGGTCTTGTTCCAATTCTTTGACCCTCTGCATCACTGTTTCACCTTCTTGGACTATCAGTTGGTACCTACATTGGAGGAGTTCTCCCGGCTCCTGAAGATCCCTATCCTTGATCAGCTACCCTTCAACGGTACAGAAAAGGAACCTAAGCTTGAAGAGATTGCTAAAGCCTTGCACCTACAGTCATCTGACCTCAAGGGACATTGGGAAGTTAGAAGTGGTATCAAAGGGTTCTTAGCCAGGTTTCTGTTTGAAAAGGCCTACGAATGTTGGAACTCCCTTAACTTACAAGCTTTTGAAGAGGTTGTGGCCCTTCTGGTTTATGGTTTGGTGTTGTTCCCTAACCCAGACCAGCTTGTTGATATCAATGCTGTCCAGATCTTTATGTCCAGGAATCCTATACCTACGTTGCTGGGGGACCTCCTTCACTCATGTTACACTCGAACCATGAGAAAAAGAGGTGTCCTTATGTGTTGCACTCCTCTCCTGGGAAAGTGGTTTATTTCGCACCTTCCACAATCAGTCCTGAAGAACGAGCGGGGTTTGAGATGGTCGCAACGGTTGATGACTCTTACACATGCAGATATACATTGGTGCCCTAGGTCCAGAGAAGATGTCACTATCATTGATCGTTGCGGGGAGTATCCTAATGTTCCTTTACTTGGAATCAGAGGGGGTATTACTTATAGCCCATGCCTGGCTTGGAGACAATTTGGTTATGCTCGGAGGGATGGTCCTCATGACATGTTGATTCCTGACATAGTTTTTGACTTCGACAACGATACTCAAGGACTTCGCCAGAGATTTATCAGAGCTTGGAGGATGCCTAGTAGGATAGACAGCAAGACACTGGGGCACAGGAACTCCATCCCTTTGGAGCCTTACCTCAAGTGGGTACGAGCCCGCTCTCAGAAGTTAGTAATGCCTTATCCTCACATGCTTCCAGTAATCAAAGAGCCTGCCTTGGAAGGAGAGGTGTCTCACGTTATTCAGCACCCTGATATGCCCACATCCTGGGAAGAGATGCAGAAGAGCTGGATCCAGCTTAAGGAAGAACGGAATTCTCTTGAGACTAGTTTGCATGCCAGTGAAAAGAAGGTCTTGGAGCTCACCCGCCTGTTGCATGAGGAAAGGAACCTCAACACTTACATAGCTCCAAAGAAGATGCGCAACATATTTTGGGATTGATTTGATCTTTTTGTACTTTTGCCCATGAGGCTTTGATGTATTAAACAGTGATTTTCTTAATAATAATGTGTGTTCCTTTTGGTCTACAACAAATTTGAATTTTCGAACTCTTGAATGCATTGCATAAACACATATCATTCATCATGTGCATCATAGGTACTCTTCTTTTCAGGTTGTTTACTGTTCTTCGCTGTTTATTTCAGCATCATGAATCCTGAATCATCAACCGAGGCATCTATCAAGGCTCTTCAGGCGCAGAACGTCCAATTTCAGGCGCAGAACGCCCAATTTCAGGAGCTGATCAAGGGCTTGGCTTAGGGTCAACAAGAGTTGAAGACCATGCTTCTGAAGAAGACTAAGAAGAAGAGGAGGACTGTGCTATTTAACACTGGGCGCAGACTCGGGAACACCTTGGTTGAAGCTGAAAGGACTCCTCCATCTGTGGAGGAAGGTAGTCACCAAGAAAGGGAGGTCCCTACTCCTGTGGGCTCTGATACTGAAACAGACTTCAACGACGAACAGTACCCTCCTGCTGAAGACCGGTACAAACAGCTGGAAGACAGATTAAAGGCTATGGAAGTTCAGCGGGTGCCTGGATTGGATTTCGGAGACTTGGGGTTATCTACTGGAGTGGTGATCCCACACAAGTTCAAAACACCTGCCTTCGTGAAGTATGATGGGGCTTCCTGTCCCAAGATGCACCTCCGTTCTTATGTAAGGAAGATCCAGCCTTACACAGCAGACAAGAACCTTTGGATCCACTTCTTCCAGGAGAGTCTTTCAGGGACTCACCTCGATTGGTTCTATCAGCTGGATGGAATCAGCATTCGTAACTGGGAGGATCTGGCCACTGCTTTTTACAAGCAGTATCAGTATAATGCCGACCTCGCTCCTACGCGTACCCAGCTCCAGGGTATGTCGCTAGGGTCGGGTGAAGGTTTTAAGGAGTACGCCCAGAAGTGGAGAGACCTGGCTGGCAGGGTGCAGCCACCATTGACGGATCGGGAGCTGGTAGATATGTTTTTGGGGACCCTATCTGGTCCATTTTTCAATCATCTCATTGGTAATTCCTCTGCTGGGTTTACTGATCTGATCCTAACTGGTGAAAGGATCGAGGCCGGTATAAAATCGGGGAAGATACAGAAAGTTGCCTCCTCCAGTACTGAGAAGAAACCCTTCAAAAAGGAGGCTAGTGCTGTATATAGCTCCCGGAGAACAGAGCGACCTGAACACCGCCAATCTGTCAGTGCGGTAATGATTGCCAAACCTGCTGCCGCTCCTCGGCCAACTAATCCTCAAAAGTTTGAAAGACCCCGGAGAGAGTATACCCGGTTAAGCATGACCTTATCACAGATCCTGCCACAGTTGCTATCCACCAATTTAGTGACTGTCAGGGAGGCTCCAAAGTTTCCCAATACCGCATCCCCCAAGTTCAATCCAAATGCTCGCTGTGCTTATCACTCTGATAGCCCGGGGCATAACACAGATGACTGTTGGGCCCTAAAGAATAAGGTTCAAGACCTCATTGATGCAAAGGAAATACAGTTTGAGGCGCCCGAGAGGCCGAATGTTGTAACTGCTCCCATGCCCCAGCATGGAGTGAATGCTGTTGAGGAGGATTTGTATGTAGCTTCGGTGGATGATGTTGCTACTCTGTTGCTGATGGTCAAGAGGAATCTGTTGCTAGCCGGTTTATTCCCGGGATGTAGCGAAGGTTGCCCTCTATGTGTTGCTTCCCCTGCTGGTTGTTCTCTGCTGAAGTCAGGCGTCCAAAACCTGATAAATAGTAGAGAGATTTTGTTCAGAAAGACTGTTGTTCCTGCTGCTCCTGTTGAAGAAGTGTCGATCGTTACCATCTTCAACAACCATTCCAAGGCTCCCTCAAAGAAGCCTGTTCAAATTTTGCCAACTCACAAGAGTGCTCCCATCACCATTACTGTTCCGGGGCCTATACCCTACAAATCTGATAAGGCTGTCCCATGGCACTATGGGGCGGATGTTTATGTTCTGGGTGTGAAACAAGAGTTCAATATTGATACTGGTGTCTCCAACATCACTGGGCCTGCTAAGGTCACTCGTAGTGGAAGACTGTTCTCGCCAGACATTGCTCCTCCGGCAATTCATAGGCCCTTGGTCTTCACACCTACCAGGGTGCCTGTTTCTCCTTCTGACCAAGTATCCACCCCTGCTACTGAGTCATCTGATACTCGGGGCAAGGGAATTGCTGCTGATGTGCCTGCCAGGACGGAGGCACCAAAGACCATTGTTAAGGCTTCCAAGCAGGAAATGGAAGAAATCCTCAAGATAATAAAGAAAAGTGATTTCAACGTTGTAGAACAGCTGGGGCACACCCCCTCTAAAATCTCCATGTTGTCACTGCTGCTGTGTTCAGAGGCCCACGCAAAGGCTCTGATTGCTTTCTTAAAGACAGCCCACGTACCCCAAGAGACGTCTGCTGACCAGTTCACCGACTGTGTGGCCAACCTAACCGCTGATAATGGCCTGGGTTTCTCTGATGCCGATCTGACAGCAAAGGGGAAGAACCATAATGATGCCCTGCATGTTTCCATTGAGTGCAGGGGCACTACTCTTGCTCATGTGCTGGTTGACACAGGTTCTTCATTAAACGTGCTGCCCAAGAAGGCTCTGGATAGGCTGGATTGTGAGGGTCTAGAGCTCAAACCAACTCACATTGTTGTCCGGGCCTTTGACGGGTCCAAAAGAATGGTACATGGTGAGGTGGACATCCCAATCAGGGTTGGGTCACAGGTATTTGATTCAAAATTCTATGTGATGGACATCCATCCGTCCTATTCTTGTTTGCTGGGTCGCCCGTGGATCCACAAGGCTGGAGCTGTGACCTCCACATTGCATCAGAAGCTCAAGTACCCGGTCAGGGGGAAGATCGTAACAGTGCAAGGGGAAGAGGAGTACATGGTCAGCCACCTCAACTCCTTCAGATACGTAGAAATGGATGGGGAGTTCATTGAAACCCCCTTTCAACATTTTGAGGAAGTGCCGCAGACCCTGGCAGCAGCAGAAGCAGATGAAGAGGTTTCTCATATGAAGATGGCCTCCTTAAAGGACGCCCGGGCTGTGATCGAAAAAGGTGAATGTGCAAACTGGGGCAAGCTCCCTGATCTTACTCCTAAGACTAACAAGTTTGGGCTGGGTTTCACCACAGAAGCTCAGAAAGCAGTGCGCAAGGCGAGAATTGGAAGACCTCCTGTGCTCATCACCCACTCAGAAGTGAATGCTATTGGAGAGGAAGTCAAAGTGGAAGAGTCAGAGTTCGATAGCTGGATCTACCCGACGACCGACGGTGGATTGACCAATTGGACTGCCAAAGATTTTACACCCATAACTTTTGTTCCCCAGTAATGAATTTCTTTGTTTTTGATTTGTAATAAACAATAATTTGAGACTATATGGCCCGGTGTCTTACCCGGGGCACCGTGGTTTTATTTGTGAGGGCTTTTGTTTGTCACTGTCATATATCATGAATAAAAGCATTGGACGTTTTTCACAATTCAAATTTTGCGCTCCTTTTCTTTCCTTTCTTTACATATTGCAAAACAGCTGTATTTACACACACACTCACTCATACAGGTTTCAATCCACTCTGGATCTCACTGGTAACGACTCTGCTACTGCCAGTTATGACTTCGAAAATCCGATCAACTTAGCCGAAGACGAAGGTGAAGATGATTGCGAAGTGCCTGGTGAACTCGCAAGACTGTTACAACAGGAAGAGAGGGCAATTCAACCCCATGAAGAGCCAGTGGAAATAATAAACTTGGGTACTGAGGAAGACAAGAAAGAGGTGAAGATTGGTGCCAACCTAGAACTCAGCGTGAAGCAACGGTTGACTCAGATGCTGCATGACTATAAAGAAATCTTTGCCTGGTCCTACGAAGATATGCCCGGATTGGATACCGACATTGTGGTCCATCACTTACCAACTAAAGAAGATTGCCCTTCGGTTAAGCAAAAGGTCCGCCGTATGCGTCCAGAGATGTCTGAGAAGATTAAAGCCGAGGTTATGAAGCAGTTTGATGCCGGTTTTCTTGCAGTGACTTCTTACCCTCAGTGGGTTGCTAATGTGGTGCCGGTACCTAAGAAGGACGGCAAGGTCAGGATGTGTGTCGATTACAGGGATCTGAACAGGGCCAGCCCCAAGGATGACTTCCCTCTACCCCACATTGATGTCCTTGTTGATAATACAGCTCAGCATAAAGTGTTCTCTTTCATGGATGGTTTTTCAGGCTACAATCAGATCAAGATGGCTCCGGAAGACATGGAAAAGACTACGTTTGTTACTCAGTGGGGCACCTTCTGCTACAAAGTCATGCCTTTTGGACTAAAGAATGCTGGGGCAACCTACCAACGTGCCATGGTTGCTTTGTTCCATGACATGATCCATCATGAGATAGAAGTGTATGTTGACGACATGATCGCTAGGTCCCAGACTGAGGAAGAACACCTTGATCATCTGCAGAAACTGTTTGACCGTTTGAAACTGTACAAGCTGAGGTTGAATCCGAATAAGTGCACCTTCGGGGTAAGATCGGGGAAGTTGCTAGGCTTCGTGGTAAGTGACAAGGGAATTCAAGTGGACCCTGCTAAGGTCAAAGCCATTCAAGAGATGCCAGTTCCTAAGACAGAGAAGGAAGTCAGAGGTTTTCTAGGACGTCTGAATTACATTGCTCGGTTCATCTCACACTTAACTGCTACCTGTGAACCAATCTTCAAGCTGCTGAAGAAAGATCAGGTAGTACGTTGGAATGATGAATGTCAGGCTGCTTTTGACAGAATTAAAGAATATCTCCAAGAACCACCCATCCTTATGCCACCAGTTGAAGGGAGACCTTTGATACTTTACCTGACAGTGCTTGATAATGCAATGGGGTGTGTGCTGGGGCAGCATGACGAGTCTGGCCGAAAAGAGCATGCCATTTATTACCTTAGCAAAAAGTTTACCGACTGTGAGACCCGATACTCACTGCTTGAGAAAACTTGCTGCGCTTTGGTATGGGCTGCTCGCCGGCTGAGACAGTACATGCTGACTCACACTACCTTGTTGATCTCAAAAATGGATCCTATAAAATACATATTCGAAAAGCCTGCTCTGTCTGGGAGAATTGCAAGATGGCAGATGATCTTGACGGAATACGACATTCAGTACACGACCCAAAAAGCCATCAAGGGAAGTGTATTGGCAGACCACTTAGCACATCAAGCTGTGGATGACTACCAATCAATGAACTTCGAGTTTCCAGATGAAAGCATTATGATAGTAACTGACTGTGAAATACCTGGACCGGATGAAGGACCTGAACCAGGATCCCGATGGTCTATGCATTTTGACGGAGCATCCAACGTTTTGGGAAATGGCATTGGCGCCATCATTATATCTCCACAAGGTACTCATACTCCACTCACCGCCCGGCTGTGTTTCAACTGTACCAACAACGTGGCGGAGTATGAAGCGTGTATCATGGGTCTTCAAGCTGCGATCGACCTGAGGATCAAATTTCTGAGTGTCTTCGGAGATTCCGCTCTGGTGATCAATCAGATCAAAGGAGAGTGGGATACGAAACATCCAAACTTGATTCCCTACAGAGAATGTGTGTTGGCCCTGATCCCCCACTTCACAGAGATAACATTTGAGCACTTTCCAAGAGAAGAGAATCAGTTGGCGGACGCGTTAGCCACAATGTCTTCAATGTTCAAGGTCAAATGGGACAACGAGGCTCCCCGGATCATCATCTGGAAACTGGACGAACCGGCATACTGTTGTGATCTCGAAACCGACTTGGTGACTGAGAAGCCTTGGTACCACGAAGTGAAGAGATACCTAGAAGCTCAGGAATACCCTGAAGGAGCATCTGTCAATGATAAGAAATTCCTGAGGAGGTTTGCAGCCAAATTCTTTCTTAGCAATGGCATCTTGTACAAGCGAAACCAGGATTCAACCCTACTGCGTTGTGTAGATAAAACTGAAGCAGAAAGGATCATGGAAGAGCTGCATGAAGGGACCTTTGGTACGCACTCCAGTGGACATACTATGGCTAAGAGAATCCTACGGGCAGGATATTATTGGTCTACAATGGAAGCTGACTGTTACCAACATTCCAGGACATGCCACAAATGCCAGATCTACGCAGACAAGGTGCATGTTCCTCCGGTTCCCCTGAATGTTCTGACTGCGCCTTGGCCATTTGCAATGTGGGGCATAGACATGATCGGTGAGATTAAACCTACGGCATCTAATGGACATCGCTTCATCCTAGTGGCGATTGATTATTTTACGAAGTGGGTTGAGGCAGCATCCTATGCTACGGTAACCAAGACTGTTGTGGCACGGTTCATTCGGCACAATCTGATCTGTCGGTACGGTGTCCCTGAGCGGATTATTACAGATAACGGTACCAATCTGAACAATAAGATGATCGCTGAGCTCTGCGAACAGTTCAAGGTACAGCACCACAATTCTTCTCCTTACAGACCGAAGATGAATGGGGCTGTAGAAGCAGCTAATAAAAACATCAAGAAGATCGTGCAGAAGATGACAGTAACGTATAAAGATTGGCACGAGATGTTACCGTTCGCTTTGCATGGGTATCGTACCTCAGCTAGGACGTCAACCGGGGCAACTCCTTTCTCTCTGGTTTATGGCATGGAGGCAGTCTTGCCGATTGAGGTACAAATTCCTTCTCTCCGGATAATGAAGGATGCAAATCTGAACGAAGATGATTGGATCCAGACACGACTTGATCAGCTCAACCTTATTGACGAAAAGAGACTTGCTGCTATCTGTCATGGTCAGACGTATCAGAAACGAATGATCAGGGCATTTAACAAAAAGGTCAGACCACGGGAATATCAAGTCGGGGATCTGGTGATCAAGCGAATCATCCTTCCTCAGAGTGATCCAAGGGGCAAATGGACCCCTACGTACGAAGGGCCATTTGTGGTTAAGCATGTGTTCTCAGGAGGAGCAATGATATTAACCAACATGGACGGTGACGACCTTCCTCACCCTGCCAATGCAGACATAGTTAAAAAATACTACGCATAAAAAAAGACCCGCTAGGCTGACATGTCTAGGCAAAAATTAGGGCTTCCCGTCGAACCAAAAGGGTTCGGGCAAAATGAAGGGATGAAAATGAAAAATCTGTACACCCGGCAAGTCGAAAACCTGAAAAGGCGGCTTGGGCAAAAATGGGTATCCCGGTGGACTGAAAACCCGAAAGGGCAGTCCAGGCAAAAGTTAGGGATAAAAACGTAATACTATGTCTCATTGGATCACCGTGCATCCAGAATCCGGTATCTACATCAAGTTCAGACGGCATCGATCAGTCAGCTTCACCTTCAACCAAGGTCATCAAATGATGAGACGCACGGAGTATAAAGGCAATAGCAGAGTTGAAACCCAGTGGATCATTCATCTTTCACACAGCTGTTTTATTTTCTTTTGTACAAAACTTGTAATAAACTCTTTTGCTCGGCGACATTTCCCTTACTGGGATGTCAGCCTCTTGTACACAAAACGCCTATTCACAAGCTATTCAAAATCAATACAAATATACTTTTCAGTTAAACGTGCCAACTGTTTTCTCTTTCTGTTTTGTTTTGCGAAGAACGTCCAAGGTTCAATTTGTGATATATGCATTGACAATAATTTGCTAGCTCATAAATATTTGCATACGAAACAAAGAATTAATTGCAGGTGACACTAGAAACAGGGGCAATAAAGAGTTGTCTGAGCAGTCTAATTGTTCTATCCTCCAAGGTACCAAGGTAGGTTCAGCTAAAGAACCTAACCAGGCATCTTAAATTCCCCAGAGAGTGAGACAGCAAGTCAGTGCATTCTTCCCCAAATGAAGTTAACAAGTCTCAAGGAAATTGGGTATCCTCCAGTAGATCCCAATATGCCCCAGCAGCATATATTCTTAACAAGCATCCCCGGCAGTCTTGGTTTAAAGATTGTTCCCCGGCGGCATACATCAACATTCAAAGGAATCACTTCCCCACAATATCAAAACTTCCCCAGGAGAGTCCCATCCAAGTTCCCCAGGAAAGATGGAATTCATCTCCCCAAGCAGTAAGCTTATCCCCAGTAAATTCTGGAAGCTTATCCTTCACAGGACACGAACGCGTCGTCTGGCTTATTTAAAGAGTTATTTCCTCAACAGGATATAACTGGGTTATCCTCAGCCAAAAGCCAAGGGAAGGTCGTCGTCAACGTAGTTCTTTCCTATCCCCAGCGAAGTCTATTCACACTTCCAATACAACAACGGTATCCCCAACAGAGTTACTATCAACACTCAGCAAAGCATCTCTATCCCCACAGAGTATTGCTTCCCAGCATGATCGCTAGAGTATCTTTTCTCCCCGCAGAATCTCCCATTCGCCAAGTTTATTCCGCAACGGAGTCATCTTCTCCTACCGGTATCCTTGCAGTTATCACCCCCAGCGGAAGCAAAATCTATTCTTCGACATCAGCCCAGGATACGACTTCCCGGCACCCGTCAAGGATTCATTTTCCTAGACAAAAACATACATAAAACATCACATATATCATTATAGCACGCATAACTCACTGCATCGTACAAATCCCATTTATGTTGAGAACATCATTGCTTGATCCATATCATGCGTTGCATATGACTGACTTTTACCTTTCAGGAAAGATCCAGTTAAGTTCTCAAGCTACATTTCAAGACCTAGACCGGTTCAGTTAAATCGTCCCAAGATTTTCTTGATGCTTATCCAGTCAAAGGCCTTCTCTGGTTCAGTCAGATCGACCCTAAGATCTCCCTGATGCTTATCCAGTTGAAGACATTTCAAGACCTAGACCGATTCAGTTAAATCGTCCCAAGATTTTCCTGATGCTTATCCGGTCAAAGGCCTTCTCTGGTTCAGTCAGATCGACCCTAAGATCTCCCTGATGCTTATCCAGTTGAAGACATTTCAAGACCTAGACCGATTCAGTTAAATCGTCCCAAGATTTTCCTGATGCTTATCCGGTCAAAGGCCTTCTCTGGTTCAGTCAGATCGACCCTAAGATCTCCCTGATGCTTATCCAGTTGAAGACATTTCAAGACCTAGACCGGTTCAGTTAAATCGTCCCAAGATTTTCCTGATGCTTATCCAGTCAAAGGCCTTCTCTGGTTCAGTCAGATCGACCCTAAGATCTCCCTGATGCTTATCCAGTTGAAGACATTTCAAGACCTAGACCGGTTCAGTTAAGTCGTCCCAAGATTTTCCTGATGCTTATCCAGTCAAAGGCCTTCTCTGGTTCAGTTAAATCGTCCCAAGATTTTTCTGATGCTTATCCAGTTGAAGACATTTCAAGACCTAGACCGGTTCAGTTAAATCGTCCCAAGATTTTCCTGATGCTTATCCAGTCAAAGGCCTTCTCTGGTTCAGTTAAATCGTCCCAAGATTTTCCTGATGCTTATCCAGTTGAAGACATTTCAAGACCTAGACCGGTTCAGTTAAATCGACCCTAAGATTTTCCTGATTCTTACCCAGTCAAAGGCCTCTCTGGTTCAGTCAGATCGACCCTAAGATCTCCCTGATTCTTATCCCAGTAGAAGACACCCCAGATTTTTCTCAACGAGCGTTGTTGAAGTTAAAGTCGCCCAAGGCTCTCTTACCATTCATGCTAAGGTAGTAATCATCCCTGGTTCTTTCATCGCCGTTTGAGGCTCCAGACTCAGCTCCTGTAACCAGTCAGGACACATCTATACCAGGCATCTAAACATCAGTCCCTGCAATGTGTCAGGTACTCATTTTCTGTTTTGCAGGTATGCAGGTTCTCGCCAAGGAATCCCTTACGCAATCAAACATCCAGATGGCATCTATAAGCCCATTCCCCCATCATTGCTAACATGTGAGCGCAAATTTCTGGGCACTCTAGTGTCCAATCATCTTTTACCCTCGGATTACGAAAGGCACGTCAGCCAATCTGCATCCTCAGGTCTAAGAAGATTGAACAGGGGCAACTGTTATACCCCAAAATTGCCCTCCCATATTCCTCAAGAAATTGCCAAGCCAAGCTAGAAAAATTCCCCAAGGGTTGTGCAGTGCAACAGTCTCCCATACAGTCAAAATTAGGGTTTTGAGTCTGATCAAGAAAAGGAAGTGTTCAAAGGCCCAATCAAGTCTCATATGCTTACAAACATGGTCAAGCATCCTCATATCAAGTTTCAAGGCATTCAGCTCAAGATTGCACAGTCAAAACCCTAAATTGCACTACAGTCAACTGTAGGGGCAAAATGGTCATTTGACAGTCAAAAGTTCAAATTTTTGGTCAACATATCACTTTGAAGCCACAAACATCATTTGATCAATGCTTGATCATGATTCTCAAAATTTGGCTCAGAAATCATCAAAGATGCAAAGGTTGCTATATTTGGACAGCTGAAAAAGTCAACTGAAATTGACCAGGGCATAACTTTCACATGGATTATCAGAAAAATTCCATCCAAAGCTCATTTTAAAGAGAAAGACATTTCCTACAACTCATCTTCATACTTCAAGTCCAAGAAATGCTCTCACAAAAAGTTATCAATTTCAACATTATAGGTCATTTTCAAAAGTCAACAAAAAGGGACTTTAAGTCAAAGGCCATAACTTGAGATTGGAAAATCAAAATGACATGGGACCAAAGGCATTGGTTAGAGGACTCAAAAACCTTTCCAAAATGTCCAAGAACATGTGAAAAGCTTAAAAATTGAGCAAGTTATGCCTTGTAGAAGTTGGGAAATTTTTGTGAAATGACAAAAGTCAACTATCCTTGAAACTTCAATTTTTGACAAAAGGGCCCACTTTCTTCCACTTGATTCATCCTTGTCATTCCACACACGTGTCCCATGATTAATTTCAAGACCAAATATTGATTTTTCTATTTTATTTAATTTTTGATAATTTAATTCATTTTAAATCTTTAAAAATTCAAATAAAATTCAAAAACCAATGGAATAGTGTCATTTGAATTTGGACAACCTCCATGTATCATAGGCCAACTCAAAAACTCAGGCTAGGGTTAAATTGCACACTAAGTCTTGGTCTTGGCTTAAAAGAAGGAAAATTGGTTAATGGTGAAAACCCTAGGACTAGTTCTTTCATGAGCATGAATTAAGGCCAACTAACAAGCCAATTCTCTTCCATCATAAGCACCAAGTCAAACCCTAACCATAACACACCATATGCTGCGCTGAAAAGCCTATTGGAAACTTGAAAATTGAGCCATATAACAAAATTCTGAAATCAAGGTTCGAGTAAGTTTTAAGCCCTAAGACTGATTCCAAAGGCTTCCTCAAGGCTCCCTGAAGCGATTCCAACTCCAAACATCCGTCCAAACGCAAAGAACTGGCAGCAAAGACCTCCCCTGTACAGAGAAATTTTTGAAATCCTATATCATAATTCATACATTCTTTTGCATTTTTTTTTTGTGAATTCTTGTTTAATGTGAAGTTTCCAAGCTAACTGATGTGTTTAATTGAGTTTTCATAAGCCATATGCGATTCTACCATTTTCGAATATTAGGGTTACAGGTTTTTAAAATTGGGGCTTTTGCATAGAGGTAAAATTAGCCTTCACGACCACCATAGTTGCATTCAGCGCATGGAGACGAAGAAGAAACACCGGTCGCGATTAATTTATGGATTGTATAGCGCTAGTCGCTATTTTCTCTAAAGTAGCCTAAAACCACACCTGGAAAACCGTTGCCTATTTGTTTTATGTTACAGGGACGGGGAGGAAGAAGAAGGCGTGTCAAGCAATGATTAGTCCATTTAAATTTTCGCGCTGGAAATCCATTCACCAACGCTTTTGCTTTATGTTATTTGCATATTAATTAATAACCAAAATGCGCTGAGTGCCCCAGTGGTGAGGTTAGTGGGTGTTGACCTTCATGACCTGGGTTCAAGTCCCAGGTCTACACAATTTCCACGTTATTTTTCTATTCAAGTTCCTGTGCAGGTTTCTCATTAAGGCGCACCATGTTCCGCCATCACCCAAACGTCCACGTATCCCCTGAAGATGGAATCAATGGCATGGATCTGAAGAACACGTAAACTCCAGTCAACGTGCTGGCACCCAAACTGAAAAGTCAAACAAGATCCAAAGGCTTGCTGGGCCAACATTCCAGGCCTGTACCTCCAATCTGGGGCTACACCCCACCCTGGTTTGCCTTCATTTATTTATTTTATTTTATTTTTTATTCTTGTTTTAATTATTATTTTCATTTTAATTGTTGTTCAAATTAATTAATTGTTTTTTTTACAAAATATAAAAACTTAATTAAAAATCAGAAAAGACCAAAAAAATAATAAATATTTATATTATAATTATTTTCATAAATAAATGCTATATAAATTATTTAGTTTAATTAGGTTTTTAACTTTAATTCTCTTTCATAATAAAAATCCAAAAATATTAGAATTAGGTTAATTGATAAGTTTTATATCTTTTTAATTTTTCCTTTTTTATCATAATACTATTATTTATTTATTTTCATATTTACATTGTACATAAATATAATTTAGATTTAAATTAGGTTAAAACTCAATCTTTTTCACAATAAACTTAAAAAAACATTAGAACTAGGGTTTAGCATTTTATTTTTAATTTCAATAAATTCTTTTTTTTTCTTTCTTTTAAATCTTAAAAACACAAAAATACCAAAAACATTTAATACTTTCATTTTAATTCTTCATTAATTTTAATTTATTGCAAAAGGGTCCAACGCCCGTGTTCATAATGTATTTAATTTGCGCATTTATTTTATGTCATTTATTATAATTATGTACATGTCCCAAAGCCTTGTAACTTTCTTTCTCGCACTTTTATTTTATTGCTTCTTTACTTTCAGTCAAATCGGGTTCGGTTTATTTTGGCGATGTGGACCCGCGCCATTTGTAATAGTTTAGATTTATTTTCTCGCAAATATATAACTGTTAATAAATATGCATGAAAGAATGTATGGACTTAAAAATAAAATCAAGCGTAGATCACAACAGACATGACAAGACAAAATAATTGAAACATGACACACGAACCGCACACACCACCCCTAGGGTACGCCTCACTGTTGCCTTGCCTTTCGAAAGGTGATCGTCGAGTAGAGGATGTCTTAGTAAGTCCTCATGATCCGGGAACCTGGCATGAGGGTAGCTTCTAAAGTGTCTTCCTATTGCTCTGGTGATCACCATGTCCCTACAAACTCGAATTGACCCGAACACCTCCAACGGTGGTGCTACCTACCTCTCAATGGTGGGATGGCACTACTTTAAAGGACATTTACACAGACGAATTCCTTAGGGTAGGTAGACGACTCATGGATACTTGCTCTCTTCAAAACAAACTGAAATCTTTTCACACCAACACTTTTCAAAAGCTTTCGAAGCAAATCTTTCAAACACTCTGACGTACGAGTCGAACTGAAATTTTTCAAAGAAACTTTTTTAAACCCACAATTGAAAAGCAAGCAAACAATTTTGAAAACACATTGAGCAAGTACCTAAGAGCCCATGGATAACCATGGATAGAAAGGGTGCTAATACCTTCCCTTTCTATAACCTACCTCCCGAACCGAGAGCAATCTCTTTAAGGAATTTTTCTGTGCTTTTGTCCTTTCCATTTGGAGAAAATAAAAGACGGTGGCGACTCTTGCTTCCGCGACATTTTCGCGAACCAGCGTTAAACAGTCAGTTCCAGATCCACCGATTACAGGCTTGCTTTGATCCTCCATCCGGATCTGGGACACCTTTTTTAGGTAAGTAACAATAGATTATGGAAACTGTACAACGTAGACCGATATGGTCGAAACAATGGCTACATTAGTGTGACGCATTTGTCGGTAACGGTATCCCTTGTGTTGAATTGAGGAGAATATGGGGCCGCTGAGTGGAGTCATGAAGCAGTAACTAACTTTAGAACCTTAATTGAACAAACTTGGTCAATTAGGACGTAGTGAAGTAACCGGTTTCGGTTGAAAGCTGAAAATTGGTTGATACTCGATACTACACTCATTAAGACTAGAATTTTGGGATATCCCGACCGCAAGAAAAGATTTATTGTGCTGAGATAATGCCTAAAAGAAAGGTTAGTGATATTGAGATCCCTTAGAACCCGGTTACTATTAACTAGGACATGTCGAGCCAACTAAACTTTAAGAGGGTACTTACCTACAAACTCCATGAAAGCCTAAGCCTAAGGACTTGTTTTTTCCTTGTGTGTATATGCTTACTTGTACATAACATCATAAACATCATAACATCATACACATTATCACTAATCATTTCAAGGATTTAGGAATTTATCATTGTTTTTTTTGTTTTGTAGGCCATGAACTCCGTCCGAAGAAAAACCATCCGAATCAGCTTCGTGAAAGCACACCCTCAGCTCCAAGAGTTAGCATCAAGGGTGCCCAGAGATTCTCCTTTTACCAAGAAATATGGACGACTCCTAATTTTGGCTACCTCCAATTTCCAAGAGGAGATGATGTGTGTGCTTTTCCAATTCTTTGATCCCATACATCATTGCTTCACCTTTCTTGACTATCAGTTGGTACCTACACTAGAAGAGTTCTCTCTACTATTAGGAGTGCCCATGCTTGATCAGATACCGTTTACCGGTCTAGAAGGGATTCTGAAACCTAAGGTCATGGCCAAAGCTCTGCATCTGAAGAGAGCCGACATCATAGTAAATTGGGAGACTAGAAGCGGAGTCAAAGGGTTCCTAGCCAAATTTCTATTAGAGAAGGCTCGTTCATTCTGGGATGATATGGATTTTCAAGCCTTTGAAGACATCTTGGCCCTTCTCATCTATGGTCTGGTTCTTTTCCCCAACTCGGACCAATTCATAGATGTAAATTCCATCAAAGTCTTTCTCTCTCGTAATCATATACCTACCTTGATGGGAGACATCTTACATTGCATCCATACCCGCACCATGAAGAAATAGGTACTCTTTTGTGTTGTATTCCCCTACCCTCCAAGTGATTCATTTCACACCTACCTCGATCAACATTGAAGAAAGAGCAAAGATTGACATGGTCTCAAAGGATGATGTCTCTCACCCACTCTAATATTCATTGGTGTTCAAGATCCTTGGATGATACTTCTATCATTGACCGCTTTGGGGAATTCCCTAACGTCCCTCTACTTGGCGTTAGGGGAGGTATCACTTACAACCCTTGCTTAACTTTATGACAGTTTGGGTATGCCCGAAGAGATGGTCCTCATGAGATGCTCATCCAACGTTTGGTGTTCGACTATGAAAGCGACGATCAAGGCTACCGTCATAGGTTTATACAAGCTTGGAGAATGGTAAACAAGGTGGATAGTAGGACTTTGGGACACAAAAATTCCATTCCCATTGAACCTTATCTTAGGTGGGTACGAGCTCGTGCTTAAAGTCTCGTAATGCCTTACCCTTTTATCCTCCCTGCTATCATAGAGCCTGTTTGTGATACGGTGGCATAACCGACTGTTAATACTGGTTTGCATTTTTTATTTGGAAATGTCACAGTAAGAAAGAGTCGCCACCGACTTTTATTTCATCCAACAAAGGAAAAGGAAAAAGAACAGAAAAAACTTTTTTCGAGATTTTCTGAGTACGGGAGGTAGATTATATAAAGGCAAGGTGTTAGCACCCTTTCTATCCATGGTTTTCCATGGGCTCTTAGGTACTTGCTCATTTTGAAATTGCTTGTGTGTGTGTGTTTTGAAAAAGTTTTTGTTTAACACCGTGATAATCCTTATATCTGTCCTCAAGAGTGTGACGAAGTTGTTTTTGAAAACTATTTTGAAAGTGTTTGTGTAAAAGAGTTTTTATTGTTTTTAGCAAGTACTTAAGATGTTCTACCTACTCGAAAAAAGACTGTTCGTTCTCGTTTCCTTTAGACAACACTACCCTACTATTAAGGAGTAGGTAGCCCCATCGTTGGAATTTTAAGGGACATTTGAAGGGATAAGCACGGTCACAAAAGCAATAGTTAGGAAACTTCAGTAATTACCCTAAAGTCCTAAAGATCTTTCTGAGGCAACATTCGAATGGGTCATTTTTTATCTTTTGGGACTAGAGGGCGAACACTAAAATTCCCTATGCTTCATGACCATTTACCGAAGGCAACCAAAGTGAGGCAAACCCTAAGAGTGAGCATGTGCATGTGTTTGATTTCATTTTATTTATCTTTGCACAATTAGGGTGATCTACTATTTTAAATTTATCTGTCTTTCGCATACAAGCCTATTATCCATATATCTAGCAGTTTATAATATCAGAAAGTAAAGTGCGAGAAATTAAAGTCCTAACTATTACAAGGCCTCGGGGAAGGGGTTACATAATCAAAACTGGGGAATGAAAACAGTAAATAAAAAGCGGTAAAATAAACCCTAATTAAAAACTATAACAAACCTCGAAACAGTTACAACAATTGGAATTATAAATAAGTAAATACGCGTGAGACAAATTAAATACGGGAATAAATTAGAAGCCTAAAATATCTAATTAATTAAAAATGTATTTTTGTATTTTTTTATTGAGAAAATTAAATATTTGCGAGTTAAACCTAATTTTCTAATTAATTTTTATTTAACAAAATAATCAATGTTGAAATAATTAAAATAATTAATTTTCAAAAATTAATTTTAATTATAAAAAACCCTAATTCTATTTTTCTGATTTTTGTTTTGTAAAAATAATTAACAAATAATTAAAAACAAAAGAAATTAAGAAAAGAAATAATTGGGCCTGTTACTGTTAGCAATCTGGGGGGGGGGGGGTCAAACTGAAATAGTACTAGGCCCAAGATGCTAGCCCAGTACTCAGCGTGAGATCCAGTGCAGCTGGTCTTCAGGAGGTCCATCATGTGACTGCTTGCTTGGGGCGTCAGATCTGGGATGGAGATGATCCAATGGTGTGGATCTTGGGCGCATGATGGACGCTTGGTTGGGAGGCACATGGGATCCTGTAAAGCACGTTAAGAAAACAAAACCACAAGATGTTTGGACCTGGGATCAAACCCAGGTCCTTTCTCTCACCGACGTTATCTTTTGCCATTCGTGCTACGTGACTCATCTGTTAATATAGTGAACAAATAATAATATAATGGAAACCAGGTGGCATGCCCCAGAATAATACGCGCCACATTCAAACCAGCCAGTAGGACGTTGCCACCTTATTGTCTTCTTCTTCAGACTGCCGTTTTAGGCCAACCTTTTACCTACAGACGGTGACTGTAACTATAACCCTGCATCATTCAAAAATTAAATACAAGCAACATAAATATTAATGGAGACCATGAATCAACCGGGCTTGAAGCCATGAACACCATGGTATCCATATCTAACTCTAATTTTGCCTATATCAAGAAGTCCTAAAATGAGTTTGGAAACCCTAAGAATGGTATCCTTCAATTCCTGCACTTAAAACTCAATCAAACAATTCAGATAAAATCAAAACCTTATAATAAACATGAATGCATGGTTAAATTTCATTGAGAATGCATGTATACATGTAATCAAAAATCAAGAAAAATTGGAAAACTGAATTTTGTATCTTACTATTATGGGTGTTTTGTAACTTGGGAGCGATTGGAATAGCTTCACCACACGTCCAGGAACAGATTGCTGGCTTTGAAATCGCTTGAATTGGACTATAAAGAAAAATCCGATCTGCACTTTTATTTGGAAATTTGAAACTTTGTTTGACTCTTTGGAACAAGCTACGCCTCTGTTCTCTCTTCCTTAGGGTTCAGAATGCTCTGTTATATGTATGTGAATCAAATAGGTTAACAAATTAGGGTTAAATCTTGGAGATTGATGAGCAAGAGATTTGCTTTTCAAGTCATATTCTTTGTTTCCAAAATTGGCTAAATCATGCCATTTTCAATCCAATCATCCCTTGCACTATTTGCTTGCTATCATACAGCCTGTATTCTCATTATTTAATGCAAAATCATCCCAAAATAATTTTATATCATTTATTTGATTTAATTTGGATTTTAAATGATTAAAAATCAAAATAAATCAAATAAATAAGCAAATGATGCATAGAGTGGTTCATGGGTCGTGGACCATGTTAGGAACAAGATGCAAGCATAAAAAGTTGGGCCCATTTGAAGAAAAATACATTTTGGGCATGGTTGACTTTGTGCAAATTTCCAAAAACGGCCAACTTGGACAATGCACATATCTCTCAATTTTGACCCTAAGAGGGTGTTCCTGGAATTTTTAGAAATCTTAGGGTGTCCTCTAAACAACCCTTTTGGTTTAACCTCAATTGGATCTTCCATGTTCATGTAAGAAACTTTGACCCAAAATGTGTTTTTGTTGACTTTTTGAAATGACCTATAATGTCTGAATTCATATCTTTCCATGAGTGCATTTTTTGAACTTGAGTGATGAAGATGAGTTGTAGTGAATTGAATTCTATTCAAAATGAGCCTTGGATGAGAAATTTCTGATAAATTATGAGAAAGTTATGCCTAGTCAAAGTTTGGTTGACTTTTCCTATAGAAACCCTAATTTAGCAACTTTTGAGTTTTGATGAATTTGGGGCATTCCTTGAGGAATCATGATCAACCCTTGATCAAATGATGGATGTTACTCCAAAATTTTAATTTTGACCAAAATCTTAAAGTTTGATTGTATGTGGCCCACAATTGACTTTTGACCTAACACAGTTAATTTTTAGGCATTTGAGCAGTTGATTGTGCTAACTTCTTGTGAAAGGAATAAAACTTGACATGAATGATCTTGAGGACATATTGGGGCAATATAGACCAATTGGGACCCTTGGAAATCAAACATCTTTATGAAAATGGAAACCCTAGTTATAGGTTCATTGTCTTAGGAGGAGGATTTGTCTGGTCAATCCTTAGGTATCCTTGGGCAAGCTGAGGACCTCTAGGAGCATGTTTTGAATAAAATGAGAGGGAAATGTTTGGGGTAAAACAGCTGCCCCTGTTCAATCTTCTTAAACCTGAGGATGTAGATTGGCTGGTCTGGCTTTCTTGATCTGAAGGTGGAAGATGATTGAACACTAGAGTGCCCAGAAATTTGCACTCACATGAAGTAATACTGATTGGTGATATCAGGAATGGGCTTACAGATGCCATTTGGAAGTCGAAAAAGAATCTTCGGAGATGGTCTTAAAGATGCCATTCAGAAAAGATATTGGTTGCATAAGAGATTCCTTTGCGAGAATTCCTGTACCTGCCGTTGAGGAGGACTTTGCCGGGGAATGTTGATTTATGTCCTGGGAAATAGAGTATAGAAGCTTTGGTTGTACATTACTCTACTGGGGAATTAAATCTTGATTGATGAGACAAAAGTTAGATGCATATCTGGTCAGGGTCCAGGATACACAACGACTTACTGGGGAAATGTGAAATCGTCTGTGTCTGGTCGGGTCTAGCTCTTACAGTGTTGTAAACTGTTGTCCGGAGATAAGAGAGAAGGAACCTGGATAGTAGGGTTACTTCAAGATGAAATCCTGGATGGTAGGTCTTTTGGGAAGGAACCTGGATAGTAAGGTTACTTCGAGATGAAAGCCTAGATAATAGGGCTTATGGGAAGGAATCTGGGTCGTAGGGTTACTTCGATATGAAAGCCTAGATAATAGGGCAAATGGGAAGGAACCTGGGTCGTAGGGTTACTTTGAAATGAAAGCCTGGATAGTAGGGCTATAAGAAGGAACCTGGATAATAGGGTTACTTCAAGATGAAAGCCTGAATAGTAGGGCTTATGGGAAGGAACCTGGATAGTAAGGTTACCTCGAGATGAAAGCTTGGATAATAGGGCTATGAGAAGAAACCTCGGTCGTAGGTTTACTTCGAGATGAAAGCTTGGATAGTAGGGCTTATGGGAAGGAACTTGGATAGAAGGGTTACCCCGAGATCAAAGCCTGGATAGTAGGGCTATGAGAAGAAACCTAGGTCGTAGGGTTACTTCGAGATGAAAGCCTGGATAGTAGGGCTTATGGGAAGGAACCCGGGTTGTAGGGTTACTTCGAATGAAAGCCTATATAGTAGGGCTTATGGGAAGGAACTTGGATAGTAGGGTTACTTCAAGATGAAAGCCTAGATAGTAGGGCTGCTTCATTTGACCATTTAGATTAGTTGACCCGTTTGGTTTCGGGAACTGGTTTTCCGTTAGTTGTCTGCATATGTGACATGTATAACCGCTAGGATTATCGATGATAATTATCTTTCCTGAAAAGATAGCAGGGTTAGGTGTATGCGATGCATGAAATGCATTGTGTGATGATGTTCTCAAAATAAATGAGATTATGTTGTATAGGACATGTATGCATATGTCATGAAGTATGAACACAAGATGCTATTGTGACATATTCGAGTCTGTGAAAATAAATCCCTGACTGCTTCCTGAGAGTATTGGAAATAGCATTCCTGACAGTTGTAGAAAACCATAATTCTTCTACTTCCGCTAGGGATGGTGAACGAAGATGACTATGCTGAAAATTTGCTCCTTGTTTACAAATACTCTGTCGGGGAGAGACTCTGCTTGAGAATAAATCTGCGGGGGAATAACTCTTGCTTGAGAGAGAAGCTTCCACAGTGAAGGGATAAACTCTGTCAGGGATTGAGTTCCTATATTAAAAGAAATAAACTCTGCTCGAGAGAAAACTTTATGACCCGCTTTCGATTATGAAATTCAGCTGGGGAATATAGATGTCAGATTTCTGAAGGAACCTGGCTGGGGAGAGTACTTCCTGTTTTGGGGAAGCTGATATCAATGCTTTGATTGCCTTTACTCTGTGGGGAGTACATATGTCACGAGGTCGTATGTACTGATGACTTTGTTTCAAAACTGTCTCTGCTCCTATACCTGCTGGACATAGTAACTGTTGGGTTTGACATTTTTATTTTGCCGCTGTTTCTTAAGTTACGAGCAATTGTCTTTTCGTTTCCTATACAAATATTTATGAACAACAATCATATTCAAATGCATATGTCAAGAATAAATCATTGGGCGTTTTTGCAAAACAAAACAGAAAAATAAAAACAAATGGTTTTGTAAAAAATGACTTGTATTAATTTTCGAAGTTGGCCTATAATAGGCGTTTTTTTACAAGGAAGCTGACGCTCTAGTAAGAGGACGCTGCCGTGAAAATGAAAATTATACAATATTGTGTACAACGAAAAGAAAATAGTTATGTGTAATAATCCCATTGAGTTTCAATTCTGCTATTGCCGCTATGTCTTCGAGCGTCTCATTACTTTGCTGCTATTCCGAAGCTGATTAGATTGATTGGTGCCATTCGAGCTTGATAGTTGATACTAAGGTCTAATTGCAAGGTGATCCAATGGGACTTAGTGATACACTTTATATCCCTAACTTTTTCCTGGACAGCCCTTTCGGTTTTTCAGTCCATTGGGATACCCTTTTTTACCCAAGTCTCCTTTTCAGGTTTTCGACTTGTCGGGTGTACAGATTGTTTTGTTTTCATCCCTTACTTTTTCCCGAACCCTTTTGGTTCGCCGGAAAGCCCTTATTTTTTCCTAGGCCAGTCAACCTAGCGGGTCTTTAATCATGCGTAGTATCTTTTCACTATGTCTGCATTGACAGGGTGAGGAAGGTCGTCACTGTCCATGGTGGTTAGAATCATGGCTCCACCTGAGAAATTTTTTTTAACCACAAATGGCCCTTCATATGTGGGAGTCCATTTTCCCCTGGGATCACCTTGTGGCAGTATGATGCGCTTGATTACTAGATCTCTGACTTGATATTCTTGGCGTCTGACTTTTTTATGGAAAGCCTTGATCATCTATTTTTGATACATTTGACCATGACAGATAGCAGTAAGTCTCTTCTCATCGATCAAATTCAGTTGATCAATTCGAATCTGGATCCAGTTGTCTTCGTTCAAACCCGCATCCTTCATAATTCTCAGAGAAGGGATCTTGACCTCAATGGGCAAGACAACCTCCATGCCATATACCAGAGAGTAGGGTGTTTCCCCTGTTGACGTCTGTGCTGAGGTACGGTACCCATGAAGAGCAAATAGTAACATCTCGTGCCAGTCTTTATATGTCACTGTCATCTTCTGTATGATCTTCTTGATGTTCTTGTTAGCCGCTTCAACAACGCCATTCATCTTCAGTCGGTAGGGGGAAGAGTTATGATGCTGTATCTTGAATTGCTTGCAGAGTTCAGTGATTATCATATTGTTGAGATTTGTACCATTGTCAATGATGATTCTCTCTGGCACACCATACCGATAGATCAAGTTATACCTGATAAACTGTGCCATAACATTCTTGGTAACGGTAGCAAAAGAGGCAGCCTCAACCCATTTTGTGAAGTAATCAATGGCCACCAGGATGAAGCGATGCCCATTGGAAGCGGTAGGTCTGATTTCATCGATCATGTCAATGCCCCACATTGCAAAGGGCCAAGGAGCCGTCAAGACATTCAAAGGAACTGGAGGAACATGCACCTTATCATCATAGATTTGGCACTTATGACAAGTTTGGGAGTGCTGATAACAATCTGCTTCCATAGTGGACCAGTAGTATCCTGCCCATAGGATCTTCTTAGCCATGGTATGTCCACTGGAATGGGTTCCGAAGGTACCTTTATGTAAATCTGTCATAATCCTCTCTGCCTCGCTCTTGTCTACACACCACAGTAAGGTAGAATCATGGTTGGGCTTGTAGAAGATTCAATTATTGAGGAAGAATTTTGCGGCGAACCTTCTCAGAAACTTCTTATCATTGATGGATGCCCCTTCGGGATACTCTTGAGTCTCGAGATACCTTTTCACTTCGTGAAACCAAGGTTTATCTGCTACCTCTTTAGTATCAATCTCACAGTAGTGTGCTGGCTCATCCAACCTCTCAATGGTGATTCGGGGAGCTTCATTGTCCCACCTGAACTTGAACATAGAAGACATGGTAGCAAGTGCGTCCGCTAAATGATTCTCCTCTCATGGGAAATGTTTAAAGGTTACCTCCTCAAAGTGTGGGAGTAACTTCAGTACGTGCTCTTTATACGGGATGAGGTTCAGATGCTTCGTATCCCATTCGCCTTTGATCTGACTTATCACCAAGGCTGAATCCTCGAAAACTTCCAAGAACTTGATCCTCAGGTCGATAGCGGCTTTGAGACCCATGATGCAGGCTTCATACTCCGCCATGTTGTTAGTGCAGTTGAAACATAGCCAGGCAGTGAGAGGTGTACCACCCTTCTAAATAACCCGCGAATATATTAATTAAATCAGAGTAACATGGAAAACAGGGATGTCACAATTCAGGATAAATACAAAAACCTCAAATCTACAGTTATCGTGCTTTATTGAAGGAATTATTAAGATAAATATTCAAATCAATATCATGTTCTACACAGCGGAAATGTCTCAAAACCGGAATAACTTCACTTCATAAGTATTCCCAACATGAATTAAACAATAGAGTATAAAATAAAACTCATCATTCAAACGTTTCCCCCAGTGTTACAACCTATCAGAGCACGACACTGACACGCGGACTTAAAGTAACATAGCTCTAGAGCCATCCTCACCAACTCCTGAGCTGCTAACTTTAATTTGAAATCATTAAAGCAAGGGTGAGATTTCTCATAATTAACATGCATTATAAGCTTCTCAATCAACATTATATCACAAGCATATTATTTCACCCATTTTAGCATAAATTCAGATTCAACACACAGTTCCAATCATACAAGTCATTATGCACAAATCAACAATAAACCAAAGAATTGTAACATTGGAAGACATCCTAACATGTTACAATTCCATGCTAACACAAATGCAGACACAATACATGTGGTACCAACACGTGACCAAGTCACCCAACACTGATCCATCATCAACCGGATACAACAACACTGATCCATCATTAACCGGATACAGCAACCATCGATTCGTCCATAAACACTGGACACGAATCCAGCCTAACCACCCATCATCACCCGGGTATCGGTTAACGGCAATACAAGTCAAATTCCACACAATGTGAATTAACTTCACCAAAACAATGCATATGCATGCACATCACCAGCATGCAACATCAAATCAGTCTATGAAATACATCAATTTATCACAACTGAACCAAAACCAAAAGAAACATGATATCACTATTTATCATACACACATCAAACAACATAAACATGCACTTCATCCACAAGGGCCTGATACAATCAATTATCATGGATACACCATTGCATGTACACCAAATATGCACATAATAACAAACCGCATAATCAGAAAGTCAACCTCAAATCAACGGAATATGATCACAACATAATTCCAAATAATTCCAAAACCAATATATCACATGATCACATCTCAATCATAATGGATAGCAGGCACAACACATAAGTATCAGTTCTCATTCACCAAATCAGAACAATTTACAAACAATTCTACATCATTCTCAAAATACCAAAGTTTACAAAAATCGGGAATTCGACTCTTTTTAAAATAATTTTCATAAAATAATATTTTTCTTATTTTATAAGATAGCATTTTAAATTTAAGAAATACTGCCGAAAACGGCACTCAAATCGGACTTACGGTTTAAAAGTTATGAATTTTCAAAGTTTAGTATTTTTCAAAAAGTTACGTTTCTGGAAAATGTACTGGAACCCGGTTCCTACCTATACAGGAACCGGTTCCTACATTGAAAAATGCCAGTTTTTGTAAATTTTCACAGTGGAACCCGGTTCCTCCCCACTGGGAACCGGTTCCTGCGACCTGCAGAGCCAAAAACTGCTATTTTGACAGCATTTATTCATTCCAATTCCATCCAATTCATACCCATACGAATTATAACATTAGGAACACCAAAATGCAACCAATACACATCAATACAACATCATAAATCATGTTTCCATCATTCCTATTAATTATTCATCACATTAATGGTTCCAATTCCTATACTCTGACACAATTAGGGATAATCCCACAAACCTAGAATTCCAAAATCGAGATTCCTAACATGCTTAATCAATTCTATTGATCTCAAAATCTATAAGGCATATTAAATAATTGAAATCACCCCTTACCTCGCGATGATCCTTCGAATTCACAGCGTTTGGCTTTTTCCCCTCTTCTCTTCTCTTCTCCAATTTCACGTACAATGACTTCTTTCCAAATAACCTCTTTTTCTTTCTTTTCCTTTTTATCCTTCTTTTTATATTCCTTTTATTATTTGCCAAATAATAGTAATAAATTAGTAATTATTTAGTAGAGCTTTTTACTTCACACACCTCTAATTCAACCTTACACCCCCCGGTCTTCCTTTTTAATTCCATAATTAATTCGTCCATTTAATCCAAAATATTATTAATTAAGCCTTTAATTAATTTAATAATTAAATTCCTAATTATTTAACACTTGAATAAATTTGGGGTGTCACAAGAGGAGTATGAAAACCCTTAGGAGACACGATTACAGTGCCAATGCCATTACTGAGTGCGTTCGAAGCTCCGTCAAAAACCATGGTCCACCGGGATCCTTCTTCGGGTCCTTCATCCGGTCGAAGTTCTTCGTAGTCAGTCACTAGCATAATATTCTCGTCCGGGGTCTCAAAATTCATGGACTGGTAGTCATCCATGACCTGATGAGCCAAATGATCAGCCAATACACTTCCTTTGATTTCTTTCTGGATCGTATATTGAATATCGTTTTAGTTAAGATCATCTACCATCTTGCTATCCTCCCGAAGAGGGCGGGCTTCTCAAAGATGTACTTGATTGGATCCATCTTAGATATCAATAAAGTAGTGAGGGACAACATATACTGTCTTAGTCGGCGAGCAACTCATGCCAAAGTGCAGCAAGTTTTCTTTAGCAGTGAGTATCTTGTCTCACAGTCGGTAAACTTTTTTCTAAGGTAGTATATTGCGTGCTCTTTTCGACCAGACTCGTCATGCTGCCCCAACACACACCCCATTGAGTTGTCTAGCACTGTTAAGTACAATATCAGAGGTCTTCCTGCAATCAGAGGAATCATAATTGGTGGTTCTTGAAGGTATTCCTTGATTCTTTCGAAAGCGGTCTGGCATTCGCCATTCCACTTTACCACTTGATATTTCTTCAGGAGTTTCAAGATTGGATCACAAGTAGCAGTCAGATGTGAAATGAACCTGGCGATATAATTTAAGCGTCCAAAGAAACCTCTAACTTCCTTCTTCATATGGGGATTCGACATCTCTTGTATGGCCTTTACCTTTGTGGGGTCTACCTGAATACCTTTGTCACTGACGATGAACCCTAGAAGCTTACCAGACCTTACCCCGAAGGTGCACTTGTTCGGATTCAGTCTCAGCTTATATGTCTTCAACATGTCAAATAACTTTTGCAAATGGTCAAGGTGATCTTCCTCGGTTTGGGATCTGGCTATCATGTCATCAACATAAACCTCTATCTCATGGTGAATCATATCATGGAACAAGGCGACCATGGCTCGCTGATAGGTTGCCCCAACATTCTTCAACGCAAAAGGCACCACCTTGTAACAAAAGGTGCCCCACTGTGAGAAAGGTTGTCTTCTCCATGTCTTCAGGAGCCATCTTGATCTGGTTGTAGCCATAAAAACCATCCATGAAGAAGAAGATTTTGTGTTGTGCGGTGCTGTAAACCAGAACATCAATGTGGGGAAGCGGGAAGTCATCCTTGGGGCTTGCCCTGTTCAGGTCTCTGTAGTCCACACACATCCGTACCTTACCGTCCTTCTTAGGTACCGGGACAATGTTAGCAACCCACTGCGGATAGAAGGTGACAGCTAAGAACCCAATGTTGAACTGTTTCATAACCTCTACTTTGATCTTCTCTGACATTTCAAGGTGCATAAGGTGGACCTTCTATTTAATTGGAGGACAATCTTCTTTAGTCGGCAGACGATGTACCATAATATCAGTGTCTAAACCAGGCATGTCTTCATATGACCAGGAAAAGATCTCAACATAATCGTGCAACATCTATACCAGCCGTTGTTTGACATTATTCTCTAGATTTGAGCCGATCTTGACTTCTTTTCTATCTACCTTCGTGCCCAAGTTTATCGTCTCAACTGGCTCTTCGTGAGGCTGTATAGCCCTCTCTTCCTGTTGTAACAGTCTAGCAAGTTCTCCGGGTACCTCACAATCGTCCTCACCTTCGTCCTCGGCTTGGTTGATTAGATTTTCGAAGTCATAACTGGCAATAGCAGAACTATTATCAATGAGATTCAGAGTGTATATGGATCTGCATTTTGATATGTGAGTGTGTGTAAGAGCATAACTGTATTGATAAAGTGAAAAGCAGAAAAGAAAAAACAAAGAGCACAAAATTCGTATGCAAGAAACGTCCAATGTTTTATTGATGATAAATGAGAATGACATATAATAACCCTCACAAATAAAAACATTGTGCCTCGGGTAAGACACAATGCCATAGAGTTTAAATTATTTATTACAAATTCGAAAAACAAGTAAGACAATTACTGCTGAACAAAAGAAATTGGTATAAAATCTCTGGCCGTCCAGTTACTAGATCCACCGTTGGTAGTCGGGTAGATCCAGCTGTCGATATTAGAATTCTCGTCACTGTCTTCAATAATGTTGACCCCATGATTGCTAATGCATAGGGGAGGTCCTCCGTCCTGAGCACGCCGAACAACCCTTTGAGCTCCTGAAGTAAAGCCCAAACCAAATTTGTCAGTTTTATGAGGAAAATCAGGGAGCTATCCCCAAATGGTACACCTACCTTCTTCAACTATTGCTCTTGCATTCTTGAGGGAAGCCATCTTCAAAGGAGGTTTGGTGCTGGTGATAGTTTCGGTTGACACCATAATCTGGGGAACCTCTTAAAAGTTTTGATAAGTAGTCTCTATGAATTCCTTATCCATCTCCACATACCTGAAAGAGTTAAGGTGACTCACCATATACTCCTCTTCACCTTGTACAATGACAATCTTCCCTTTCACTGGATACTTCAGCATTTGGTGCAACGTAGAAGTGACAGCCCCAACTTTATGGATCCAAGGGCGACCCAACAAACAAGAGTATGATAGCCTGATGTCCATCACGTAGAAGGTGGACCCAAAGATCTAATAATCCACTTTGACAGGGATGTCCACCTCCCCATGCACCATTCTTTTTGACCCGTCAAAAGCCCTCACCACAATGTTACTGGGCTTTAAGGTAAAGCCCTCACAATCTAGCCGATCAAGAGCCTTCTTAGGAAAAACATTCAGTGAAGATCCAGTTTCCACCAGCACATGATCCATAGTAGTTCCCCTGCATTCGATCGAGACACACAGCATTATTATACTTTCTCCCCTTTGGTGTCAGATCGGCATCTGAAAAACCCAACTCATTGTCAGCAGTCAAACTGGCCACACAGTCTTTGAATTGGTTGGCAGAGGTTTCTTGCAGCACATGCGCAGTCTTGAGGAACACAATCAAAGACTTTGCATGGGCTTCAGAATACAACAGCAGATACAACATTGATATCTTCGAAGGGGTCTGCCCCAGCTGTTTGACCACATTGTAGTCGCTTTTCTTGATTATTTTTAAGATTTCCTCTATTTCTTGCTTAGAGGATTCCACATCAACTTTTCTAGGTGCCTCCGTCCGGGCAGGCTCACCTATAACTTCTTTTCCCCGAGTCCCAGATGACTCATTAGCAGGGGTAACAACTGGAGTAACAACTGGAGTAAGAACAAGAGTAGTAACAGAAGTACCGGTAGGAACAACAAATGGAATAAAAACAGGCTTAGTGACAGTCTTCAGGGAGATCTCGGGAGAGAAAACCCGTCCATTTCAGGTAACTTTGTTGGTCCCTACATTGTTACTGACATCGGGATCAGCCTCTTCAGTCTTAAAATCTTGTTTAATTCCATGATAGTAAACGTCCGCGCCATAATTCCAAGGGACAACTTTGTCCGAGGAGTACGGTACAAAACCAGGAAAAGTGATTATCAACGGATAAATTCTTGGAGCAGGTGTAATCCTAACAGGTCATTAAGAGGAGACCTTAGAAGGATTGGTGGAAATGGTTATGATGGCGACATTTTCACACGAAACAGTCGGAATCAGAGTCTTTTCAAACAAAATCTCTCTGCTGTCCATCAGGCGTTGAACACCTGCTTTCAGCAAATAGAAACCAGAGGGCAGAGACGAACACATGTGGCAACCTTCACCACAACCCAGAAATAAACCGGCCAACAACAAATTCTTCTTGACAGTCATGAGAAGGGTGGAAACTTCATCAATAAAGGTAACAAACAAATCAGTATCAATGGCATTAACTCCATGATTGTGCTTGGGTATGGGAGAATTTATGACATTAGGCTTCTCCGGAGCATCAAACTCAATCTCCTTGGATTTAATTAGATCCTGTACCTTATTTCTCAGAGCCCAACAGTCATTTGTATCGTGGCCAGGACTCTCAGAATGGTAAGCACACCGAGCGTTTGGATTGTACCGAGGAGATATGGTGTTAGGATTCTTGGAAGCCTTCTTCAAGGTTTCCAAGTTGGATCTTAACAGATGGGGTAAGACTTCAGTCAATGTCATATTAATTCGGGTGAACTTCCTTTGCGGTCTTTTTACCCTCTGTTGATTGTTTTGTTGTTGGGTAGCTGTATGCCTAGGTATCATCACAACACCTACCGTTGGACAGTGTTCAACTCTGCTCTGACCACTTGGGCTATAAATGGCACTGACCTCCTTCTTACCCGTAAATGACTTCTTCACTGAGCTTGATGAGGTATCTTTCTGTATTTTTCCACTCTAGATCCCAACTTCTACCCTTTCTCCGGTCAATATCAGCTCGGTGAAACCAGCTGAGGAGCTTCCAATCAAGTGATTGAAGAATGGACCAAACATCGTCCTAAGAAACATGTCAACTAACTCCCTATTAAACAAAGGGGGTTGTACTCTCCCCGCCAAATCTCTCCACTTCTACGCATAGTCCTTAAAGCCTTCACTTGCACCTATGGACATACTCTGGAGTTGAGTACGGGTAGGAGCAAGGTCAGCATTGTATTGATACTGATTATAAAAATCATCATCCAAATCCTCCCAGTTGCGGATATTGGTTCCCTCCAGTTGATAGAACCATTCAAGCTGAGTCCCAGACAGACTGTCTTGAAAGAAATGGACCCACATGTTCCTATCAGTAGTGTGAGGCTGAATCTTCTTCACATAGGAACGGAGATGGAGCTTGGGACAAGACACCCCATCATACTTCGCAAAAACCGGAGCCTTAAACTTTTGTGGGATGACTACCCCAGATACCAAACCCAGCTCTTCAAAATCCAGCCCAAGTATTCTCTGGATCTCCATTGCGCTCAGCCGATCCTCTAACTGTTTGTATCTGTCCTCAGTGGGAGGATAATGTTCATCATTATAGTCGATGTCATTATCAGAAACTTCAGGGCTAGGGTCCTCCTCCCTTGTCTCTCTCTCTCTCTTGATTCTCCCCTTCTTTGGAAGAGGAGGTAAGATCGAATGGTTGCTTCAATAGCCCCTTGAATCTTCTGCCCAAATTAAGGACGCCAGCGGTCTTCTTCTTCTTCTTCTTCTTCTTCTTCTTCTTCTTCTCCTTCAGAATAAGGGCTTTCAGATCTTCCTTCCCTTCTGCCAAAGCTACGAACATTTGTTGAAATTGGGCATTTTGTGCCTGGAGATCTTAAATGCTTTGTTTAGAAGACATTATTGCTGAAATAAACAGCGAAGAAGATGAGAAACCTGCAATGGTACCTGTTTATGCAATGTCATAGATGGTATGCGCATGCAATGATTTCAAGGATTCTTAAAGACTCAAATTTGTTTAACCAAAAGAAACACACGTTAGTTGTATTAATAAGTTCAAATTGTTACAAAGAGTGCCCTTTAGGCTTACAATTAAATAAAACAAAACTTAAAGCAAAAATAAAACTAGGTCTCCTAGGAGTGCATCCTCTTTGGTGCAATGTAGGCATTTATATTCCTCTCTTCATGAAGTAGCCTAGTGAGTTCCAGGACCTTCTTCTTGCTGGAATAGAATTGAGCTTCAAACGTATCCCGCTCCTCTTTAAGTTGAACCCAGGATATCTGTAACTCCTCGTGATCAGTTGGCATGTCAGGATGGAGAACAAGATAAGAAGTGTCTCCTTCAGTAACTGGTTCCATATTCATTGGTAGGACAGTAGGGTAAGGCATCATAAGACTTTGGGCGCAGGCTCGTACCCATCGGAGATAAGGCTCAAGAGGGATGGAATTCTTGTGCCCTAGTGTCTTGCTATCAACTTTATGTACCATGCCCCAAGCTCGCATGAACCTTTTGCGGTAACCATGAGCATCATTCTCATATTCGAATGCGATTCCTTAGATAAGTGTATCACGAGGACCATTCCTTCTCGCATAACCAAACTGTCGTAGTACCAAACAAGGGTTACAAGTGATTCCTCCCCTAATGCCTAAGAGAGGGACATTAGGGAATTCACCATAGTGATCGATGATGGTAACATCTTCTGAGGACCGTGAACACCAATGAATGTCTGAATGTGTAAGGGACATCAGCCTATGAGACCATTTCATGCCCTGCTCATTCTTCAAAATAGACATGGGTAGGTGCGAAATAAACCACCTAGCCAGTAGGGGGTGCAACACAGGAGGGTCCCCTTTCTCTTTAAAGTGTGAGCATGCAGAGAGTGTAGAATATCCCCAAGTAATGTAGGCACTGAATTATGAGACAAAAAAACCTTAAACGTATTCACATCTACGAGTTGGTCCACATTAGGGAATAGTACCACCCCGTAGATGAGGAGTTCCAATACCTCTTCAAAAGCTTGTAAATCCAAGGTATCCCAAAAACAGTGAGCTTTCTCGAATAGAAATTTAACTGGGATTCCTTGGACACTTCCCCTAGTTTCCCAATTTGTCACTACATTGAATCGTTGTAAGGATATAGCTCGAGAAATCTCTTTAGGCTTTGGATGTCTTTCCGTACCGTTGAAAGGTAACTGGTCAAGAATAGGTACCCCTAATAACCGAGAAAATTCCTCTATAGTAGGCACTAGCTGGTAATCCGGGAAGGTGAAGCAGTGGTGTAAAGGATAAAAGAACTGAAATAACACTTTTAACAATTCTTCATCAGGTTTTGAAGTGACCAAGTTGAGCTGTCGACCATGTTTTTTAGTGAAGGGAGAGCATTCAGGAATCCTTAATGCTAAGTCCTTCAGTTGAGGAGGTACTTTCACAAGGTTAATCTGGATAGTGTTCCTACGGGCGGATGCCATATCCTACAAAACAAAGCAAAGATGAGCCCTAGAAAATCCTTGAAATGGTTAGTATGATATGCCATGCTTATGATGTCATGATTATGCTAAGAAATCACATGTATAGCAAGCAACAAACAAGTCACACCAAGTCCTTAGGTTTAAAGCCTGAATGAGTTTTAAGGTTATACCCTCTTGAAGCTGGATTGCTTCAACCTATCTTATAAATAGTAACCGGGTTCTAAGGGATCTCAATATCACTGATCTTTCCCCTAAGCTTCGTTCAATAGGCAATTGACTCGTAACTAAACAAAACTCAAGAGTCAAACCTCAATGAGTGTAGCATCGAGTATCTATCGACTTTGGGAGTACACCAAAGTCGGCCATCTCGCTACGTCCTACTGGCCAAGTTGTGCAATTAAAGGTTCTAAGGTTATTTGATGCTTCATGACACCACGCAGCGTCCCCGTATTCTCCTTGATTGAATCAAAGGCTACCAGTACCAACCAAATTGTCGCATCAACATAGCTACTACTTCAACCGTGTCGGAATACCCCGCACAGTTCCCTCACAGTTTATTGCTACTTACCTAAAAGGAATTCCCAGATCCGAGTGTAGGATCTTCAATAATACCCAAACAAAACTTTCGAAGATAAAGAAGGAAAAGCAAACAAGAAAGCAATTTTAAAAAATGACCTAGATCCTAAGGTATATCCCACTTATTTATTTCCCCAACAGAGTCGCCAGTTCTGTGATACGGTGGTAGAACCGACTGCTAAAACTGGTTTGCATTTTTTGTTCACAAATGTCGCAGTAAGCAAGAGTCGTTACCGCCTTTTATTTCATCCAACAAAGGAAAAGGAAAAAGAACAGAAAAAACATTTTTTCGAGATTTTTTGAGCACGGTGGGTAGATTATAGAAAGGGAGGGTGTTTGAACCCTTTCTATCCATGGTTTTCCATGGTGTGATACGGTGGCAGAACTTACTGTTTTTACTGGTTTGCATTTTTTGTTCGCAAATGTTGCGGTAAGAAAGAGTCGCCACCGACTTTTATTTCATCTAACAAAGGAAAAGGAAAAAGAATAGAAAAAAACCTTTTTCGAGATATTTCTGAGTACGGGGGGTAGATTATAGAAAGGGAAGGTGTTAGCACCCTTTCTATCCGTGGTTTTCCACGGGCTCTTAGATACTTGATCATTTTTTTAAATTGCTTGTGTGTGCTTGTTTTGAAAAAGTTTTGTTTACTTCGTGATAACCCTTGTATCGGTCCTCAAGAGTGTGACGAAATCATTTTGAAAATTATTTTTGAAAAGTGTTTGTGCGAAAAGTTTTTATTTTGAACAAGTACTTAAGATTTCCACCTACTCGAAAAAGTCTGTTCGTTTTCGTTTCCTTTAGACAGTGGTATCCTACTATTAAGGAGTAGGTAGCTCCGTCGTTGGTTTTTTAAAGGGACGTTCGAAGGGACGAAATGGTCTCTGAAGGCAACAAGTAAAGATACCTTAGCATTTCGAAGGGACTATCGTCATAATATCAATTTGTAGGCAACTCGAGGGACAAGTAGTAACTATGATCTTTGTGACGACTTTGAATCACGGGTCATTGCTATGGTATCCCTACGTTCGAGGGACACATCCATTATTTCCGAGGCAACCAAGTGGGGTAAACCCTAGGAGTGAGCATGTGCAAGTGTGCTTTTTCAGTTAATTATCTTTGCATAGTTATGGTTTTCTACTGTTTTAAATTATGATCTTTAGCATACAATCATAGTATCAATCATTTAACAGTTTAATAGTTGCAGAAAAATGGCAGAAAGATAAGATTTCTAACTATTACAAGGCTTTGGTGCAATTACATAATTAGTGATTGAAAGGTAAAAATGCGGAATTAAAACCCTAATTAAACTATTATAAACCGGGCGCAATTACATCAATAATAAAAAAGGTAATCGTATGGGGAAAAAAATAACGCGCGATAATTAATTGGAAAAAAGTTTTAAACCCTAAAAATCTGATTTGCTCATTGAAGATATTTTTGGGATTTTTTATGAAAAGGTTTGAAATTTAACCTAATTTTTATAATTAATTTTAATTAATGAAATAAATTAAAGTTGATGAAATTAATTAATTTGTAAAAATTAATTTATTAAAAAAAACAAAGTCCTATTTTTTATGATGATTTTCTGATTTTATAATTTAAAAAAAATAATAAACAAATAAAATATAAATTAAATAAAAGAATAAAGAAGTTAGAAAAATGGGCCTGAGGGGGTGCAACCCAGATTGAAGGGTTGCAAACTGAATTCTATCCAAGGCCCAAGATCCTGTAAGCCCAATGCAAACGTGAGATCCAGTATGGAGCAAGCTAGGAGGTCCATCATGTGGCTTCTTCCCCAAGGCGTTATATCTGGCGCTGCTTGATCTGATGGTGATGAATTTGAGGCGTATGATATTCCCCCTTGGAATGAAAGTAGGAAATCTGTAAGGAAATACTGGGAAAATAGAAAATGTTGGAGGCAGGGGTCGAACCCCTGACCTCCCACACACAACGCCTTATAACCTTTCCTGCTTGGCACTGGGCCAACGCTTCACTTGTTGTACAAAAATACAAAGAATATATTATAAAGAATGAAAAGCAAGCTTCTTATACAAACGTGCGAAAATTTAAATGGACTAGTGGGGTGCTGCCACACCTTCATCTTCCTCGCTGGTACTGTTGTCTTAGGTAAAGACCTTTACCTACGGGTGTTGGCCATAGCTACAACCTGTGCATCTCAAAAATCATATCCAGGCAATATAAACTAGATTCAAAATCATGGATCAATTGGGTTTGATCCTCTGATCATGGTGTATCCATCTTTAGAGCCAATTATTCCTGCATTTGAAAGCCCTAAAACGACCTTATAAACCCTAGCAATGGCGTTTCATCCAACAAGCATCAAAACACGTAATTAAATATGCAAACACATTCCAAAGGATGATACAAACATGAATAGATACTTAGAAATCATTTATCATGCGTGAATTGTAAAAATCAATTTCGAGAATATGAGCAAACCATGATGTTGCTAACGTGCGATTCTTGATGCTTCAGGCCTTGATAATGCTTGCAATAGCTTCAGGGGGTGTCCAGGAATATGGTTTGATCCTTAGAATGCTATGAACTGGCCTATAGAGGAAGATCCGATCTGCACTTTTTGACAAAAAAATTGAGTTTGGTTCTTGCTCTAGGGAGGCAGGCTGCACGTGAATGTTTTTTCTTAGGGTTTACCAAGCTTTGTTATAAGTACTGAATCAAATTAGGGAAATGAATTTGGAAAGAATCAAAAGATTGATGGTCTTAAAGTTTTGATTCCAATCTTTCCAAAATTGGAGATTTCCTCTTGTTTATGGCTTAACATGATTTGCTTGAGGTTATACAGCTTGCATGATCTACAATACAATGCAAAAAAATCTCATTCCATAAGTTTGATTTATTTTGATTTAATTTGAATTTATTTGATTTTAAAATGAATAAAAATCAAAATAAATTAAATAAATGAGTGAATAATGCATGGGAGTCCCATAGGTCATGGACCATGCTAGGATTTAGATTCAATCTTGAAAAGATGGGCCCATGTGGAAAAAAATGCAACTTTGAGCATTGTTGACTTTGGACAAATTTCCAAAAATGGCCAACTTTGACAATGCATCTCTCTCTCAATTTTGACCCTAAGAGGATGTTCTTGGACTTTTTAGAAATCTTAGGATGTCCCCTAAGCAACCTATTTGGTTTAATCTCAATTGGATCTTCTATGTTCATGTGAGGAGCTTTGACCCAAAAGGTATTTTTGTTGACTTTTTGGAATGACCTATGATGTCTGAATTCATATCTTTCCATGAGTGCATTTCTTGAACTTTAGGGATGAATATGAGTTGTAGGGAATGGGATTATCTTAAAAATGAGCCCTGGGTGATAAATTTATAATAAAGTATGAGAGAGTTATGCCTGATCAAAGTTTGGTTGACTTTTCCTGTAGAAATCCTAATTTAGTAACTTTTGAGTTTTGATGAATTAGGAGCATTTCTTGAGGAATCATGATCAAACTTTGATAAAATGATGGATATCACTTTAAAATGTTGATGTTGACCAAAAATCTTGAAGTTTGACTGTATGTGGGCCCCAGTTGACTTTTGACCTGATATAGTTGATTTTCAAGCATCTGAGCAGTTGACTGGGAAAACTTCTTGTGCAAGGCATGAAACTTGGCATGAATGGTATAGATAACATATTAGGACTATGTATAGCATATGAGGCCCTTGGGACTCACCCATCTTGATGAAAATGGAAACCCTAGTTGGGGGTTCATTGCTTTAGGAGAGAGTTTGTCTGGCCAACTCTTGGGCATCCCTGAGCAAGTTGAGTATCTTAATGAACATATGTTGAGTAAAATGGGAGGGAAAATTTTGGGGTACAACAGCTGCCCCTGTTCAATCTTCTTAAACCTGAGGATGTAGATTGGCTGGTCTTCCTTTCGTGATCTAAAGGTGGAAGATGATTGAGCACTAGAGTGCCCAGAAATTTGGATTCGTATGAAGTAATATTGATCGATAATATCAGGAATGGGCTTACAGATGTCATTTGAAGTCAACAGAGAATCATCGGAGATGGGCTTAAAGATTCCATCCAGAAAAGATATCAGTTCATAAGATATTTCTTTGCGAAAATTCATGTACCTGCCGTTGAGGAGGACTTCGCTGGAGAATGTTGATTTACGTCTGGGAAAATAGAGTGTAGGAGATTCGGTGGTCCATTAATCTACTGGGGAATTAACTCCTGGTTAAGGAGGAGAGAATACACTGCATATCTGGTTAGGATCCAGGCTGCATAACGATTTACTGGGGAAACGTGAAATCGACCATATCTGGTCGGGTCCAGGTCTTACAGTGTTGTAAACTGTTGTCTGGAGATAAGGGAGGAGGAACCTGGATAGTAGGGTTACTTCGAAATGAAAGCCTGGATAGTAGGGCTATGAGAAGGAACCTGGATAGTAGGGTTACTTCGAAATGAAAGCCTGGATAATAGGGCTTATGGGAAGGAACCTGGATAGTAGGGTTACCTTAAGATGAAAGCCTGGATAATAGGGCTTTGGGAAGGAACCTGGGTCGTAGGGTTACTTCGAGATGAAAGCCTGGATAGTAGGGCTTATGGGAAGGAACCTGGGTCATAGGGTTACTTCAATATGAAAGCCTAGATAGTAAGGCTTATGGGAAGGAACCTGGATAGTAGGGTTACCTTAAGAAGAAAGCCTGGATAGTAGGGTTATGGGAAAGAACTTGGGTCGTAGGTTTACTTCGAGATGAAAGCCTGGATAATAGGGCTTATGGGAAGGAGCTTGGATAGTAGGGTTACCTTAAGATGAAAGCCTGGATAATAGGGCTTATGGGAAAGAACCTGGATAGTAGGGTTACGTTAAGATGAAAGCCTGGATAATAGGGCTATGGGAAGGAACCTGGGTCGTAGGGTTACTTCGAAATGAAAGCCTGGATAGTAGGGCTTATGGGAAGGAACCTGGATAGTAGGGTTACTTCATTTGGTCACGTAGCTTAGTTGACCCGTTTGATTTCGGGAACTGATTTTCCATTAGCTGTTTGCGAATATGAAATGCAAAACTGCTAGAATCGTTGGAGATAATTGTCTTTACTGAAAAGATACCAGGGTTAATTATATGCGATACATGCTGTTGTACCCCAATTTTTGCCCCTAAGATTCCATCATCATACCATGTTGATTCATTCACAACAAGATCACACTAGGATTATTGGTTACCCTCCCTATATTCAACTTTGCCATTTTAAGGAATCAACAAGCACCTTGACTTATGTTCTTTTTTGATCATGAATATTGTTTTGTCTTGATTTATTCGTTTAACTAAATAAAATGCCATGTTGGTTTGTCTTGCTTGTTATCCATGTAGGTAAAGGCAATAGGATCTAACAAGTTACCCCATGGGTTCATGAGTTTATTTCCATGCCCTAGTCAATAAAGCTTGAGAAGTTAAAACCTCACCATTAGATTTTTTTGGAAGAAATGGCATGGCAAGTTTGTTTTAGTTCATCACATTTCAAGGTTATCAAATTTGGTTGAAAAGCACAAGGGATTGATTGGAGAAGTTGTCATGGTTGGACAAGATTTTATTCCATTTGGTCACAAGTGCATATTTCTCTCAATATTCAAGATATGGAAGTGGTTTTGGTGGTTATGAGTTCTCATTATCATCCTCAACAAATTCTATTTACAAATCATGTGTGTTGTTACAAGAAGTTAGTTCAAAATTGTCAAAGTTCCTCAAAGCATTCTCTTGATCTAAGGAGCTAGGGTTTTGAACTTCAAAGGAATATATCTTGCTCATCTCTTGGTATTTTTGGGTGATTCCAAATACATCTTTCTCTTCAAAGGGTTATCAATAAATAAATTCAAAGGTTTCAAGGAGTTTCTATGAGGAAGAGGCTTAATGAGGAAGGAAGATTACAAGTCCTCCAGATGAATCCCCAATTTTCCATATGTGACTTCAAATTATCATAACTTGGTAAATTTTTATCACCTTGATCTCATTCTTTTTCCATAATGATCTTTAAAGTGTGAAATTTATGCCTTCTTTTATGTGCAAAGTGATAAAATGGATGGAAGTTGCCTTAAGGATGCAAAAGATTATAGGTCATTTCATGATTTTTTGCCAACTTCAACAATTCATAACTCTCTCAATTTTTAGAGATTTTGAATGGTTCAAGTTTCAAAATGTCACTCAAGAGATCTACTTCATGCCATCTTTTTTGGTCAAGAGCAAATTCCAAGTGGAAGGCCATGTTTGGATGCAAGACAATATACGTCATTTTTGAAGAAGAACTTGAAATATTTCTAAGTATGGAAAGTCAACTCTTTTTCTCCAACTTTGACTCCACACAACTTTAAGCTTAAGCATCCATTTAAATCCGTTCTTTTTCCATTGAAAAGCTTGTAACCTCATCTTTTTAAAGCATCAAGAATCATACCTTAAGACCCCTTGAGCTGAGAATGCCATTGTTTCAAAAGTGGTAACTTGGAATTGAAGTTTCATTGCAAGTAAGGATTTCAATTTCATGTTACACCCTCTTAACCTCAAATTAGCATGCATTTTGGGTCTAAACATGATTAGCCAACTTTCCTAAGTTGATTAATGCATCAAAACGCGCGCTTTGGATGAGTTTTAACAAAAGAGAAGTCACATTTTCTTCATGATGCAGACCCACACGAATTCCCTCCAAAATACATCATTCACTCTTCCTTTTGACCCCGTTTGCTTATCCTATAAATACATAAACTATCCCATTCGTTTTCTCAAGCTTGGATAGCCAGAATCACCCTGCCAAACTTGTTCCACAACTCAGAATTCAGTAACTTCAAAATCCATTGTCAAGCCTTTTTCAATCCAATTTTTCTATCAATTCACCTTCCTTGATCTTCCCTGAAGCTAACCATATAATTACATTCAAAAATCGTGCCCTATATTGCTCCATAGAAGTCCAGTTTCAGAGCTCTGCAACTCAACTTCAATAGGTAGATTCCTTCAACAATTCTTCAAAACTCTGATATCATTGTATTGCTCTCATTGCCCTGGTTCTAGTTGCAACACTTACTTCTTACTCGAAACAAGTTTTGACCATAAAATTTCAAATCCCTTTTCAAAACTTTCTTTCCAAATTTATTGAGCTACAATTTATATAAGTTTGGCGCGAGGGTGTGGTTGTCTCCGTCTTAAAGAGACAAAGCGATTGTAATGGGCCCGAGCTTCTGATTTTACAGTTTGAGAGACCTGCAAATCACGTTGGCTGGAGGTTGAAGATGACCTACGTGTCATCTTGCAACCAATGATGGCACGCCACTTGTTATTTTTGAAAATCTGATTTTATATTTGATTCTGTACTTTATTCATTAATGACCATGATATACACAGCGCGCCAGATCCCTTGGATTTGATTACTAACGCGTTTTGACTCTCATCCAATGGTCCACATATTTTTACTTTTATTTTCTTTTCTGATTTTTATATTTTAATTGTTTTAAATTTCAAAAAATCATAGAAAATTCATTTTAAGTCCAAAAAATCTGAAAAAATCATGAAAAAATATTTTGATTATTCTCTTTCTGATTTTTATTTTATCACAATTTAATTCTGTATTTTGGTATTTTTTTATAAATTTACACTTTATTTGAATTGTTTTAAATGTTTAAAAGTATTTTTATACATTTTTAAATTTTGAAAAAATTATAGAGTGATCAAATGATATTGTGACAAATATTGGTGACCTTATTTTTTTTTCTGACTTTACTATTTTTTATCATTTTTGGTTTATTTTACCCATTTATTTTAATTTTAAAAATAGTTTCTGACCTTAAAAAGTTACCAAAAAATTTATAAAATCATTTAAGTCCATTTCTGATTTTTCTATGGTCTTACTTTTTGTTTCTTGACTAATTTGAACATAGTTGATATTTTTTTCGTTTATTTGTATTTTAAAACATTGTTTAAACCTTTTTTTTGTATATATTAAATGTAATATTATTTTGTGACTATTTTCTGCCTGATCTTGGGTAAAATTTTTGATCATTAACTTTATTAACATCACTGGATCCATGGTGTTGAGTTTAACTCCACAAAAATGGATGAATGATTTTAATAATAGTTTGATTAAATTTAATTCAAAAGTGGTTTGTACATTTCTCTCCCATCCCTCTTCATCTCATCCCCTTCTTATTGCACTAAATGTTGTTGGAGCATGATCTCTATATCATGTCTCAGAACAAATGGTGCATAGATTTCTATTAACCGTTCTCAAAATAGGTGCGACTTCTATATAAGTCCACTTATGATTGCTTAACATAGCGCTAAATTTTGTCCCGATTCGAATAAATGATCATTCGTGGCCCAAACTTATGTTTGCAAGCCCAAGTATGTTAATTTGATCTATTTGACCCAATAACCTTGAGATTTGTTGTATGAAGGCTTTGGTTCTACCAATCCTCTAATGGATCTACAACACATTTGGTCAACGCGGATCACTTAAACATCGTTGATCATTAAATGGCACTTGTGAGAATTCCAAATGGATGATATACTTGACAAAAAGCAAATGCAACTTGTTGCGTGAAGGCTTTGGTTCTACCAATCCTCTAATGAGTTCCAAATGCAAGCTTCAAGATGGTCATCCAACTAAACACTAATTATTTACTTGTTTACTTTATGCTTTATGTACCATTTACTTTTAGCATTTACATTTCACGCCATTTTCATCTTTGCTCATTTGAGCATTTACTTTCTTGTGATTTTTTTTTATTTTTCTCACTTGAGCTTTTCTTTTCCTTTTTAAGATACTTAATAATCAACATAAACCCTAAAATTTTTTTAATGGTATTTGGACTATTTGGTTACTATCCTTAGCATTATGGAGTGTGGGACATTTCTTGGACTTAGGATCAGAAACCTTGGCCTATCTTGGAGACCTTGTGATCTTATCTGATTATTTTGTCTGGAGTTCTTGAGGTTTACCTCAAGACATTGGGTTTCTTGTTTGCTTTTGTGTGCAGGTTTTTGTGATTACACCCTTTGTTTGTAATATGGAATTCACCCATATACAGCCGTTACTCTGCTCAATTTTTGTGAAGACTTAATACACTTGAAGTTTGGTTCTCTCAAGAGGTCTATTATTATTTTTCTTGATTTGTTTCAATCCAAGGAATGAGAATTCTATCTTTGCTCATAATGCCAAGTATTGGCTTCTTGTTAGTTAGATGGTTCTTATCCCTAGCTTTTACCTTATGCTTTAGGATAGTCCCTTCTTCTCCTCCCATTTTCTTTAATTTCAAAAATCTTCTTCCTCCTTTTGAAAATTGTTCTTATTTTTAAACTTGAACCAATTTCATAATGAACTTGGACTTATGTCCATGCATTTTCAAAAATATTTCCATAAATAAACTCCAATCAACTTAATAATACCTTGACATTTTTTGTGAGAAGACTAAAAGTCAATCAATCTCATTTCAAACCATTTTGCCACTTTGGCTTTTATCTTTAAACTTTTCTCAAAAGATTGAACTCTTGTCAATCCTTGTAGTGATGTAAACAACTATACTTCTACAATATGTAGTGAAGAAAGATATTTTCCGCTTGGGTGTTGAGTGAGGCATTGTTAATTTTAAAATCCAAGCCATATCCTCCACTTTGAGATGATGCAAGTTCTCCTTTCTCATAATTGTGGGTAGTAGGTATGTTTTCCACACAAACAATGACGATGATGTTTTACCTCATAAAATTAACCAACACATTTGTGTTTTAAATACTTAAAAGAGGAACTACGTGTACCCTGATCCCCTATTGTATGAAAAGGTGGTACGAAGGCACTAAAGGTTCGAAACCGCGGCGGGTGCAAAAATTATAAAATAAATATATTTCTTTTCTCATCTCCACCATCAATTTTTATACAACATTTTTTTATAGCCAAAATATACAAATTTTACAAAGAGGCTCTTGCGGAGTACCGTATATGTTTAGGGTGCTAATACCTCCCCTTTTCATAACCAACCCCCTTACCTTGAATCTTTCCCTCTCTTTTTGGGTTACTCGCTCTTTTCCCAATCCTTTGGAAACAATAAAGCACGGTGGAGATTTTTATTTTGATTTGTATAAAGTCTAGTCAATCCAATGGTTTAGTCTTAAACATTTCTACCGCTACAGAAAAATGGCGACTTCACTGGGGAAATATTGACCTCTTGCTGGTCCATCCCTAAGTGGGTTAATCCTATCTTTGTTTATATCTGTATATGTGTTATTACTGTTTTTTGTGTTATATATTGTATATATGTTTGTCTGGATTTTCCTGGTTTTCAGGGTGCTTGGTGATTACTCATAAGTCCTATACCCGGACTTGGGAAAACTTTAAGATAGGACGGGCGGTATAGTCATGTTAACTTTGAGGGATTAATCCCAAAAAAGGAGGCATGAGATCCCCACTCAGTGGAGGCCCCTTTGACTGTAGTGTCGTTTATCGAGTAATCGGGAAGACGTACTGCTTTCGACCTGGGAGCCTGCTGAAACTGAGGACCGTAGAATACCAAACATATCTTGGCCTTTTAGGTGTAGTGCAGAAGCTATGATGGAGTAATCCGGAAATAGTTATCACGCGATACTACGCTCAGACGAGTATTTCTTGAGAATATTACTAATTACCGAGTTAATTGGGAAGTTGGTAATATCTGAAGGAAGGATGTAGACTCTGGAAACCTCTAGAACCTTGTTCGGCAGGTGATAACTTTTAGACCAATACCTTATGGGTAGTAACTTTGATCTGATGCTCGTGACGTTGAACCTATGAACCCTATATGTGTGATCTTGTGTGTGATTGTTGCATCATGCATCCATGCACTCATAAGCATCTTTTAAAGAAACCATATTTCAAGGGATTTAAAGGTTGACCATTTGTGAATATCTCAGGTACTTTCTAACCATGGATTCTGGAAAGAGAAAGACCAGGAAATACAGTTTCAAGGATCCCAAGATAGATGAGTTGATCAGTCTAATTCCCGAGATCGAGTGTTATGCAGACTTTTATAAGAAGTATGGATCCATTATTCCTCTCATGAAGCTGAAGATGAAGGAGGGTATTCTCTCGACCTTGGTCCAGTTCTACAATCCAATGTATCATTGCTTTACTTTTCTTGACTATCAGTTGATGCCCACACTGGAGGAGTATTCTTATCTATTGGATTTACCTGTTACCGATCATATTCCTTTTACTGGTTTGGAGGGTGAGCCAAAACCACATGAGATTGTTGCTTTGATTCATCTAGGGAAGTCTGAGGTGGAAGCCCATATGACTACTAAAGGAGGAATTAGAGGACTACCAACTCAGTTCTTATTGGAGAAAGCTCGTTATTTTTCCAGAATGAAGAGTACAATCGCTTTTGCTCTACTTGCTTACGGGTTGTTTTTATTTCCTAATGTGGACAACTTTATTGACATTAATGCTATCAGGATCTTCATGATCGTAAACCCAATTCCTACATTATTGGGTGATGCTTATTACTCTATTCATCTTTGGAATTCTTATCATGGGGGGATGATTATCTGTTGCACGCCCCTGTTGTACCGATGGTTTATCTCTCATATGCCTTAGGCTGATGCTTTTTGGGATGTCAGGAAGGAACCCCATTGGGCTCCTAAGATCATGGCACTTACTCACTCAGATATTGATTGGTATCATCAAGCTTACCAGGATATAGAGATAATTGACAATTGTGGTAGTTTCCCCAATGTACCTCTTCTTGGTACAAAGGGAGGAATTAACAATAACCATGTTCTTGCGCGACGACAACTTGGTTATCCGATGAGAGATAAACCGAATAGTATTCATTTGAGTAGTTTCTTTCTGAAGGAAGGAGAAGGCCATAGGGAAGCTAGCGATCAGATTGCGAAGGCCTGACGTCACATTCATAAGAATGGTAGGAAGGATTTGGGACCTAGGGGTGCTATTTCTTTGGAGCCATATCTTCAGTGGGTCCGATCGAGAGCTATTCAGTTAAAGATGCCGTATACCCGGGAGACACCCATGCCTGATCTATTTGTGAAGACCACTCCTCCCTTATTAGATGATCTAGAAGAGCTGCAACTTGCTTTGGTTAGGATGCAACAGGAAAAGGATGCTTGGAAGAACAAGTTCCAAACTTTAGAGAGTTCCTATAAAGCAGACTTGAAGGAGAAAGACGACTTGATTGAGATCCTTGAGAGTCGAGCGGCAGAGTCTATGGAGAGGCAAGGGGATTTATTTTCTCCTAAGCCTCAATCAGGTGCTGATTACTCACTTTCTGATTCAGATGATTGGAAGGAGGTTGCCTTAAGATATGCGGAAGAAAACCAGAGGTTGAAGGCTCAGATTGCCAGGCTCACGGGGAAGCGCCAGCGTATAGAGTGATCTCCATCAGTTCTATTTCTCAGGGTTTCAGATTTTATTTTTCATCTTGTACTTGGGATCGTTGAAACTTGTAATCCATTTTGGAGTTGTTATAATAAAATTTTTCAGTATTTCAAATGCGTTATTACTTTGATATTTGCGATATGTCCATAAACTATAAATCCCTTGAAATATTAAATAACAAAGTAAAAATAATCATGTGCATTACATATCATGCATCATATTGCACATTTTTCTTGCATTTGTTATGCATATCTAGGTGTCTTACCAAGCTTCTTTACTTCGTTCAGCAAGCTGACTCATCACTACAACACTCGGGCTAATTTCAGAAAGAAGATGGACAACTTAGAACAAGAGAATCGTGAGCTGCGCGAGGAAGTTTCTGCTTTGAAGGCCGACATGGAAAATCTGACTACTCTGATGGAAGCTCTAGTGGCTGCTCAAAATCAGCCACCGAGTGTTCAACCTCAACCAACAAGGGAAACTATTGAAGCTCCGACTGTTCCCGTATCTACTACTCTAGTTGTTATTCAGAATCGCATTCCCCAAGGTTATCCATGGGGAATGCCAGAGAATTTTGCAGCTGAAGGTTTCAATCTTGGTCCTCAATATACTCTAGTTTCTCAGACTATTGTTACTCTTGCACCTCCTGTGGTTCATGTTCCTCCTGCACCTCCAGTGGTGCATGTTCCTGCTGCACCCCTTCAGTGAATGTGGTTCCGTTTGTTAATGATGATGTGTGTTGTCCTTTCCCTACACCGAGTGAATACTTGGGTCTTTATGACAGAATGGGTGATTTTCAAGAGCAGTTTGACAAGATGCAAAGAGAGCTGAAGGCCCCCAGGGGAAAAGAGCTATTTGGGTAGAATGTGAATGAGTTATGCTTGGTCCCGAATGTTAAGATACCTGCTAAGTTTAAAGTCCCGGAGTTTAAGAAGTATAAGGGCAACACTTTCCCTTGTGCTCATCTGGTGATGTACGTAAGGAGGATGTCTACCCATACTGATGATCAGCGTCTGCTGATTCACTTTTTTCAGGATAGTTTGACCGGTGCTGCGCTGAAGTGGTATATGAGTTTGGACAACGCCAATATCCATACTTTTAATGATTTGGGAGAAGCATTCATCAAACAATACAAGTACAACATGGACATGGCTCCTGACCGTGATTAACTCAGGGCCATGGTTTAGAAAGACAGGGAATCGTTCAAAGAATATGCACAGAGAATGCGTAAGGTAGCCACCTAGGTGATTCCTCCCATGAAAGAGAAGGAGATGACTAATATTTTCTTGAAGATGCTGGGTGCTTTCTATTACGAGAGGATGGTAGCAAGTGCGCTGAGTGACTTTACTGAAATGGTAGGAATGGGTATCCGCTTAGAAGAGGCTATAAGAGATGGCCGTTTAACAAAGAGTGAAGGATCTGGAGGTGCAAAGAAGCCATCTTATGGGTTTACCAAGAAGAAAGAAGGAGATACAAATGTTGTTATACAAGAGAGGAGGGTAAACACTCCTAGAAGGAATTATCAGCATCATTAGCAAGTCACCTCAGTTACTCCCATTATGAATGCCGCTCCAACTACCGTTGCTTATCAGAGACCGTCCCAGAAGGGAAATCAAGGGTATAATCAGAGAAGGGAGAGTTATGACCCTATTCCCATGAGCTATACAAAGTTACTACCGGCATTGATTCAGAAGAAGTTGGTTCAGACCCGACCACCTCCCACCGTACCGTCACTATTGCCTTGGTATTACAAGGTAGACCAAACATGTGCTTTTCATCAGGGAGCACCAGGGCATATTGTTGAGAATTGTTATCCTTTGAAGACTGAGGTACAGAAATTGGTGAAGTCTGGTGTTCTATATTTCAAGGACGTGGGACCTAATGTGAAAGATAATCCTCTACCCAAGCAAGGGGGAGTAAATGCTGTGAATATAGTAGCCGGTTGCCCAGGCGACTTCCGGATTTTTGATATTAATCTGGTTAGAGGAGATTTGGTGAAAATGCATGCAGACCTTTATGAATTTAGCTACTATACGCATAACCATGCCGGTTGTGCTATTTGCAGTACAAACATACAAGGTTACGATAAGATAAAGGTTGATTTACATGAGATGATGGATGAGGGCCTAATCTATATAATCAGGCCTAGGGCAGAGTACGAAGAGCAAGTGAATATGGTTTCTGGATGTCCTGGAGAATTCATAATTTTTTATGTAGAGTATATAAATAAGGACCTCGTGCAGTTTCATGCTACCTTCTGCCATACGGCTGGTCAGGTGGAACACCAGTATGGATCTTGCCTAGTTTGCTATCGAGATTCCCGAGGATGTTCAATCGTGAAGAAGGGTGTTCAGTTGTTGTTAGACAATGGAACTATCAAGGTCACAAGTCAGAGGGATGATTACCATGAAGTTGATATGATTGAGGTTTGTTTGGCTGAATAAGAGTCAGATGAAGAGTATGCCTCCGCAGATGAGTATTTCTCTTTAGACGAAGATTTGTTTTACAAAAAATACTTATTAATGACTGATTATGTTGAAGAAGGGGTAAACGTTATTGTGCATTGTTTTGATGCACCCGTCCATTTTGAAGTTGAGTATTATAGCAAGCCAGCTGTTACCCCATTGGTGATTAGTTTGTCGGGTCCTATCCCCTACAAGTCAGATAAGGCCGTGCCTTACAAATACAACGCTACAATCTTAGAGGATGGAGTGGAAGTTCCCATCTAGCCAATGCCTGATGTTGGAAATATTGCTGAAAATAGCAGGGTGACCCGCAACGGTCGTGAGTTTGCACCAGTTGTTCGAAGAGATGTTGGTGCCGGAAATAAAATTGCTGAGAATGATGAACCTAAGAAGGCTACGGGTGAGACCAGCGGAGCCACGTTAGAGAAAGAAGTGGATGGTATTTTGAAGATATTAAGATGAGCGATTACAGAATTGTAGATTAGCTATTGCAAACTCCTTCAAAAATATCTATCTTAGCTTTATTGATGAACTCCTCTGCTCACAGAGAATCCTTGATGAGGGTACTGGACCAAGCTTTTATGGAGAGTGATATGGCAATAGACCAATTCAGCAGCGTAATAGGAAACATTACTTCATGTAATAACTTGAGTTTCTGTGATGATCAATTACCAGATGAAGGAATGAATCACGACTTGGCCCTCCACGTCTCCATGAACTACAAGAATGATTCACTATCCAATGTGCTAATTGACAATGGATCCGCGTTGAATGTTATATCGTGGAGTACGCTTATGAAGTTGAAATATCAAGGAACGCCTATGCGCCCAAGTGGAATCATTGTGAAAGCGTTTGATGGTTCAAGGAAATATGTTATTGGTGAAGTGGACTTGCCTATTCATATAGGACCACATTTGTTTCAGATAAATTTCTAGGTTATGGACATTATTCCCGCTTATAGCTGTTTGCTAGGATGGTCGTGGATACATGAGGCAGGGGCTGTCACTTCAACTTTACACCAGAAGCTGAAGTTTGTACGTGTAGGGAAAGTAGTGATCATAAATGGGGAACATGCATTGTTGATATCTCATTTGTCCTCTTTCAGCATTGTAGAAGCGGATGAAGCTGCTGTTGGAACCCAGTTCCAAGCCTTATCCATTGAAAACATAAGAGGAAATGAGAATTCCATGGTTTCGCTGAAGGATGCACAACAGGTTGTGCGTAATGGTCATAATGAAGTTTGGGGACGAATTGTGGATCCACCTGTGAACAAGAACCGAAATGGCTTGGGGTTCTCTTCGAAGAATGAAAAAGGTAAGGGCATGAAGCCGAAGTCTGATGCAGGCAAGTATCAAGACACTTTCCGTAGCGGGGGTTATCTTCATCCGACTATTTCCAGGGTTAACGCCATTATGGAAGATGAAGCAGAGTAGGCAATGCCGAATTATGTGACGCACAAAGTTAGGGTTCAGAACTGGATCACCATTGATGTTCCCTCTTGCATACATGTTTCAAAGTAATTTGTTTTGTTAATCTTTTTGAAAAAGCTTTCACTATGCCCAAGGTGGAAGTATTAATTTTGTAGGGCTTATCTGTTTGCTACGACTTTTAAAATCAATAATAAAAGTTGTCTTTGCTTCCCAAATTGTGTTTTTATTTTTATTTTCTGCTATTCTTGGAAAATGGTAATCAGAAAAAAAAACCTTTCAAAATAAATAATAACTGAAATTCAATCTGCACGGTCACTTGTTATATGTGTCAGTTTCTAAATGCAATCACAAATCATATGTGAAGATTAATTAAAAAACCCGTTGAATACAATGACCCTGCACCCTCTCCCAACTTTGAATGTCCTGTGTATGGGGTAGAAGAAGAAGATTATGATGAGATTCCAGAAGAGGTCTCACGGTTGCATGAGCACGAGGAAAATTCTATTCAGCCGTATAAAGAGCCATTGGAGGTAATCAATTTGGGTTCAGAAGAATATCCGAAGGAAGTCAAGATTGGAGTATTGTTGCATCCTAATGTGAAGAGTAGGTTGATTGAGCTGTTGAAAGAGTATGTAGATATTTTTTCTTGGTCTTATCAAGATATGCTTGGTCTAGATATAGATATTGTAGAGTACCGTTTGCCGTTGAAGCCAGAGTGTCTGCCAATTAAACAAAAGTTGAGAAGAACTCACCCAGATATGGCAGTAAAAATCAAAGAGGAGGTTCTGAAGCAGATTAATGCTGGTTTTCTTGTGACGTCAGTGTATCGATAATGGATTGCTAATATTGTCCCAGCATCGAAAAAAGAAGGAAAAGTATGCATGTGCATAGATTACAGAGATCTAAATAAATCTAGTCCAAAAGATGATTTTCCATTACTACACATTGATATGTTAGTGGATAGTACATAAAAATTCAAAGTATTCTCGTTCATGGACGGATTTTCTGGGTATAATCAAATAAGAATGCCTCCGGAGGACATGGAAAAAACAAAGTTTATCACACCCCGGGGAACATTCTGTTACAGAGTGATGCCCTTCGGGTTGAAGAACGCTGGTGCAACATACCAGAGGGCTATGACAACCCTATTCCATGATCTGATGCACAAAGAAATCTAAGTATATGTTGATGATATGATTTCTAAATCCCAGACTAAAGAAGGGAATGTAGAGGATTTATTGAAGTTGTTTCAGCGTTTGAGGAAGTATCGTCTCCGCTTGAATCAAAATAAGTGTACCTTCGATGCCCGATCAGGGAAATTGTTGGGTTTCATTGTTATTCAGAATAGAATTGAAGTTGACCCTGATAAAGTTAATGCGATTCAAGAGATGTCAGCACCAAGAACTGAGAAGCAAGTCATAGGTTTCCTCGGGCATTTGAATTATATTTCCAGATTCATCTCCCACATGACTGCAACATGTGAACCGATCTTTAAGTTGTTAAAGAAAGATCAAGGTTGTGTGTGGACAGATGATTGCCAAAGGGAATTTGAAATTATTAAAGAATATCTGCTTGAACCTCCTATCTTGCTCCCTCCTGTAGAAGGAAGACTGTTTATTATGTATCTGACAGTGTTAGATAAATCCATGGGATGTATTCTGGGACAATAGGATGAAACAGGTAAGAAGGAGTTCGCCATTTATTATCTCAATAAAAAATTCACTGATTGTGAGTCACGGTATTCCATGCTGGAAAAAACATGTTGTGCTTTGGCCTGGGTGGCAAAGCGTTTGTGGCAGTATATATTGAATCACACTACTTGGTTGATCTCCAAATGGATCCAACCAAGTACATTTTTTGGAAAGCCTTCTCTTACTGGGAGAATTGCCCGCTGACAGATGTTGTTATCTGAATATGATATCGAATACCACACTCAAAAAGCTATTAAAAGTAGTGTGTTGGAAGATTATCTTGCTCACCAACTAGCGGAGGATCACCAGTCTGTAGAATATGAATTCCCCGATGAGGATGTGATGTTCCTGAAAGTGAAAGATTATGATGAACCATTTCCTGAGGAAGGTCCTGACCCTGAATCTCGTTGGAGTATGATATTTGATGGAGTTGTGAATGCTTACAGTAAAGGAATCGGTGCTATGATTGTCACTCCTCATGGATCGCATATTCCTTTTACTGCAAGGTTAACATTTGATTGTACTAATAATATGGCCGAATACAAGGCTTGCATCATGGGTCTCAAAGAAGCTATTGATCTCAGAATTAAAATTCTAGATGTGTATGGTGATTTAGCTTTGGTAATAAATCAGATTAAAGGAGAATGGGATACTCGTCACCTCGACTTGATCCCTTACAAAGATTATGCTAGAAGATTATTACACTTTTTCAATAAAGTTGAATTCCATCACATTCCTAGAGATGAAAATCAAATGGCGGATGCTCTGGCAACTCTGACTTCTATGTACCAAGTAAAAACTTGGAATGATATACCTGGAATTACGGTTCGACGACTGGATAGGCCCGCTCATGTGTTTACAGCAGAGGAGGTAGCAGATGAAAAACCTTGGTATTATGATATCAAGCGTTTTCTTCAGACTCAGGAATACCCGATTGGTGCGTCAAAGAAAGATAGAAATACATTGAGAAGATTGGCAGGCAGTTTCTTCTTCAATGAAAATGTGTTGTACAAGAGAAATTATGACATGGTCTTGCTCAGATGCATGGATAGACACGAAGCAGACATGTTGATGCATGAGATTCATGAAGGTTCATTTGGAACTCATGCCAATGGATATTCGATGGCTAAAAAGATGCTAAGGGCAGGTTACTATTGGCTGACAATGGAGTCCGACTGTTACAAATTTGCAAAGAAGTGCCATAAATGCCAGATTTATGCGGACAAGGTCCATGTACCTCTGACACTTCTCAATGTGATTTCCTCCCCGTGGCCTTTCTCTATGTGGGGTATTGGCATGATTGGGATGATAGAACCCAAAGCTTTGAATGGACACTGTTTTATCTTAGTAGCAATTGATTACTTCACCAAGTGGGTGGAGGCTGCTTCATATGCCAATGTTACTAAGCAGGTGGTGGTGAGCTTCATTAAGAATAACCTTATATGTAGGTATGGTGTGTCGAGCAGAATCATCACTGACAATAGCTCGATTTTGAACAACAAGATGATGACAGAACTGTGCGAAGAATTCAAGATTGTCCATCACAATTCATCTCCATATAGGCCAAAGATGAATGGGCTGTCGAAGCTGCTAATAAGAATATCAAGAGAATTATACAGAAAATGGTTGTTACCTATAAGGATTGGGATTAAATGCTCCCTTTTGCTCTACATGGATATCAAACATCTGTCCGCACTTCAACAAGAGCAACCCTGTTCTCCCTGGTGTATTGAATGGAAGTTGTACTCCCTGTCGAGGTTGAGATTCCCTCTTTGCGTGTGATAATGGAAACCAAATTGATAGAAGCTGAATGGGTCCAGAACAGGTTTGACCAATTGAATTTGATTGAGGAGAAGAGGATGACAACTTTATGTCATGGATAGTTATATCAGAAAAGAATGAAGAAAGCTTTTGATAAAATTTCAAACCTCATGAATTTAGAGAAGGCGACCTTGTGCTCAGGAAGATCATGTCTTTCAACGCTGATTTTAGGGGAATGTGGACTCCCAATTTTGAAGGCCCATATGTTGTCAAGAAAGCCTTCTCTGGCGGTGCATTAATTCTTGAAACTATGGATGGCGAGGAGTTCCCATGTCCCATGAATGCTGACGTAGTCAAGAAATACTTCGCCTAAAGAAATAAAAGAACAACTCGCTAAGTTGAAAACCCGAAAGGGCGGCTTAGGAAAAAAAGGAGCGTCTCGGTAGACCGAAAACCCGAAAGGGCTGTCTAGGAAAAAATTGGAGACCTAAACAGAATAAATTTCCCGCTAAGTTGAAAACCCACAAGGGCAGCTTAGGTAAAAGTTAGGGACTTTCTTGGCAAGTAACTACGCCAGTAAATACTTGATTGTTAAAGCAACAATCTTATCGGATCATCACCGTACTTCAACAGAAGCTGCTGCTCAGGATTTCAAAAGTTGTTAGAGGGGATAGTGGTCATTGTATCTCAATGTGTCTTTTCCATTATATATTACCATTTTTCAAACTTTGTAATCATCTATGGAGTCTCTCCATTCGCAGACTACCATTCTATTAATGAAATTTGAGCTTTTATCAATTCTTTGTATTTATTATTTTATTTAGCTTGCAAAGACTACATTTATTATTGATAATAACTTTCAAAGCAAAAAAGATTAAATAACAAAATTGATTTTTTTAAAAAGAATTTACAATCTGCTTTTACTTTAAGAATTGTGATGAAACAATGACAAAAAAAAAATGGTGATCCCAGGAATGGACAAACTCCATTTGTTTTGAGAAGTTTTTTGTTCCCCTTGGGAAGGTTTACTCGGGATGTTTCCGCTGTATGGAGTTTATGGTTCCGTTATCCTCAGTCAAGTTTGGATTCATTTCTCCTATTTTCTAAGTTTTCATAATGTGAAGTTTCAATCCGCATGTTCTCCAGTGAAGTTTTTGTTTGGCCTAATAGAAGTTCTTTTTCCAGAGAAGTTGGTATCATAACCACTCTTGAAGAACGCAGGTCCCTGGTTTCTCTACGTGAAGGACATATTTTGGTTTTCCCTTTGTGGATGTGGTGTTAACCTCACCAATGAAGTAGGCCTGAATTCCCCAGTGAATGTTTTGATGTTTTGGTGTTAGTCTACTTCACCTGAGACTGGTTTTGCAATCTCCGGTAGGAATGTTACTTTTAAAAACACTTGTTTCCCCGGTGAAGCCTGAGAAGGATATTCTATCCTTGTAACTGTTTTATTCTGTCACTTCGTTTCTCTTACTCCCGGATTATGTCGCTCCCCAATAAAGCTAAATTAGCCAGTAGGTTTTGTTTCCTCAGTTGGCATTTACTTTTTCTTGGAATGATCATCTTGGATGAAGTTTAGCCGAGTGTTGTTAGTGCCTGAGGTGGTTTTTCCCGGTTATTCCTAATGTTGTATATCTGTTTTGTCAGCATACGCACGATAACACTCATACGTTCATACATACATCATGCATAGCTAAAATTGGAAAATCATTGATCATTAACATTTGTTAATATTTTCGTTGATATATCATCCTGTTTTGCAGAGTTACGTTGTCCTCTCTTTAATAGAGTGTTGGCCCTAAGCATAAAGCATATATTCTTTCAATTTCCCCACTGAGTTGTCCCTAGTGGAATATTTTTCCTTTAGCCTTCCTGTACAACTCCTGGTTTGGATGGATTTGGTTTTCACTCTTGAGTTTATTTCTCAAAGGATGTATTCTGGTTGACCGTTTCGTTCCAGTTTATTTCTTGTTTGAATCTGTGGTTCCATAATAATATTATTTACTTTGGATTTCTGAAAACTTCAAGTTTTGGTTGGTGCATTTATTTTCCACGAGAAGACTTTATCTCCTCAGCAGGAATATTGTGGCATATCTCCAGGAAGTCATATTTCTTTCTTCAGGAAGTCCTATTTATCTCGCCAGAAAGTCATTTATTTTTACAATCCTCCATGACAACAAGTAGCAGGTCTCTTTATTTGAGTAATTGTGCTTCCCTGTAAAGTCGATGTAACTTTTTTTTTCTATCTCCTCTATGAGTGAATAGTTCACAGTTTGTCGCCAGATTACGGTAATGGATGGCAAGACTTTCAATATCACAGAAACAACTCATTTTGAAATCTTTGCAAGTGGAAGTCTCTTTATTTAAGACAACTTATATAAAGATACTTCCACCAGAATCTTTATGGTGGAGTGCCTTGGTTAAAGAAGAAGTTGAGACTCGTTCTAGGTGAAACACCAGAATCTTGGGGAAACTTGTTATCTTTTTTCTACCTTGAGCGAATGTTGGTAGTTCATTATCAGTGAACGAAGATGATATGATATATTCTCTTTCTACCTTCAATGAAAGTTGGTAGATCACCATCAGTGAAAGTCGGTGTTTGTTATCTTTTTGCTACCTTTAGTGAACGTTGGTAGTTCATCGTCAGTGAACGGCGGTGCTATCATATATTCTCTTTCTACCTTCAGTGAAAGTTAATAGGTCACCACAAGTGAAAGTTGGTGTTTGTTATCTTTTTGCTACCCTCAACGAACGTTGGTAGTTCATCGTCAGTGAATGGCAGTGCTATAATATTATCTCTTTCTACCTTTAGTGAAAGTTGGTAGATCACCATCAGTGAAAGTTGGTGTTTGTTATCTTTTTGCTACCTTCAGTGAACATTGGTAGTTCATCGTCAGTGAACGGAGGTGCTATGATATATTCTCTTTCTACCTTCAGTGAAAGTTGGTAGATCATCATCAGTGAAAGTTGGTGTTTGTTATCTTTTTCCTACCTTCAGTGAACGTTGGTAGTTCATCGTCAGTGAATGGCGGTGCTATGATATATTCTCTTTCTACCTTTAGTGAAAGTTGGTAGATCACCATCAGTGAAAGTTGGTGTTTGTTATCTTTTTGCTACCCTCAGTGAACGTTGGTAGTTAATTGTCAGTGAATGGCGATGCTTTGATATATTCTCTTTCTACCTTCAGTGAAAGTTGGTGTTTGTTACCTTTTTGCTACCTTCAGTGAACGTTGGTAGTTCATCGTCAGTGAAATGATATATTCTCTTTTTACCTTCAATTAAAGTTGGTAGATCATCGGTAGCGAACATCAATGTTTATTATCTTTTTGCTACCCTCAGTAAACGTTGGTAGTTCATCATCAGTGAATGGCGGTGCTATGATATATTCTCTTTCTACCTTCAGTGAAAGTTGGTAGGACATCGGCAGTGAACTTCGATGTTTGTCATCTTTTTTCTACCTTCAGTGAACATTGGTAGTTCATCGTCAGTGAACGGCGGTGCTATGATATATTCGCTTTCTACCTTCAGTGAAAGTTGGTAGATCACCATCAGTGAAAGTTGGTGTTTGTTATCTTTTTGCTACCCTCAGTAAACGTTGGTAGTTCATCGTCAGTGAACGGCGGTGCTATGATATATTCTCTTTCTACCTTCAGTGAAAGTTGGTAGGATATCGGCAGTGAACGTCGATGTTTGTCATCTTTTTTCTACCTTCAGTGAATATTGGTAGTTCATCATCAGTGAACGGCGGTGCTATGATATATTCTCTTTCTACCTTTAGTGAAAGTTGGTAGATCACCATTAGTGAAGTTTGTGTTTGTTATCTTTTTTCTACCCTCAGTAAACGTTGGTAGTTCATCGTAAGTGAATGGCGGTGCTATGATATTTCTTTTCTCTCTACCTTCAGTGAAAGTCGGTAGGACATCAGTAGTGAACGTCGATGTTTGTTATCTTTCTCTCTGCCTTCAGTAAACATCGGTAGCTTCTCCTTCGATAGAAGTTGGTGTATCCTTTGACCACTCTACCATCCTCTTTGATTCAGGTCTTTTGATCCGCCAATGATTTATTCTCCTGGTGGGATTGCTCCCTTGTTTCTTTATTTTGTTACATCCCCAGTGGTGATTTACATCCCTTTGGAATTGTCCATGTGCATTCATGATCTTAAACATTTGCATGGCATCTTAGGGCCAAAAATAGGGTTTGTTTTATATTTAAGTATCTTCGATCGCGTCGACACGAAGATTTTTAACCTTCGTATCTCCAGATAGAAGAAACTTAAATAAGGGCAGCTGTTGCACCCTAATTTTTGCCCATAAGATCCCTTCATCATACCATGTTGATTCATTCACAACAAGATCACACAAGGATTCTTGGTTCTCCTCCCTATATTCAACTTTGCCCTTTTAAGGAATCACCAAGCACATTGACTTATGTTATTTTATGATCATGAATATTGTTTTGTCTTGATTTCTTCTTTTAACTAAATAAAATTAAATGTTGGTTTGTCTTGCTTGTTAACCATGTAGGTAAAGGCAATGGGATCTAACAAGTTATCCCATGGGTTCATGAGTTTATCTTCATGCCCTAGTCAATAAAGCTTTATAAGTTCAAACCTCACCATTGGATTTGTTTGGAAGAAATGGCATGCAAATGTTGTTTTGGTTCATCACATTTCAAGGTTATCAAATTTGGTTGAAAAGCACAAGGGATTGATTGGAGAAGTTGTCATGGTTGGACAAGATTTTATTCCATTTGGTCACAAATGCATATTTCTCTCAATATTCAAGATATGGAAGTGGTTTTGGTGGTTATGAGTTCTCATTATCATCCTCAACAAATTCTATTTTCAAATCACGTGTGTTGGTAGAAGAAGTTTGTTCAAAATTGTCAAAGTTCCTCAAAGCATTCTCTTGATCTAATGAGCTAGGGTTTTAAACTTCAAAGGAATATATATTTCTCATATCTTGGTATTTTTGGGGGAATCCAAAGACATATTTCTCTTTAAAGTGTCATCAATAAATCACTTCAAAGGTTTCAAAGAGTTTCCATGAGGAAGAGACTTAATGAGGAACAAAGATTACAAGTCCTCCAGATGAATCCCCAATTTTCCATGTGTGACTTCAAATGATCATAACTTGATCAATTTTTATCACCTTGAGCCCATTATTTTTCCATAATGATCTTGAAAGTGTGAACTTTATGCCTTCTTTTATGTGCAAAGTGAGAAAATGGATGGAAGTTGCCTTAAGGATGCAAAAGATTATAGGTCATTTAATAAATTTTTGCCAACTTCAACAATTCATAACTCTCTCAATTTTTGGATATTTTAAATGGTTCAAGTTTAAAAATGTCATTTAAGAGATCTACTTCATGCCATCTTTTTTGGTCAAGAGAAAATTCCAAGTGGAAGGCCATGTTTGGATGCAAGACATCATAGGTCATTTTTGAAGAAGAACTTGAAATATTTCGAAGTATGGAAAGTCAACTCTTTTTCTCCAACTTTGACTCCACACAACTTTCAGCTTAAGCATCCATTTAAATCCATTCTTTTTCCATTGAAAAGCTTGTAACCTCATCTTTCTAAAGCATCAATAATTATGCCTTAAGACCCCTTGAGCTGAGAATGCCATTGTTTCAAAAGTGGTAACTTGGAATTGAAGTTTCATTGCAAGCCAGGATTTGAATTTCATGTTACAACCTCTAAACCTCAAATTAGCACGCATTTTGGGTCTAAACATGATTAGCCAACTTTCCCAAGTTGATTAGTGCATCAAAACACGCGCTTTGGATGAGTTATCACAAAAGAGAAGTCACATTTTCTTCATGATGCATACCCACACGAATTCCATCCAAAATGCATCATTCACTCTTCCTTTTGATCCCATTTGCTTCTCCTATAAATACATGAACTACCCCATTCGTTTTCTCAAGCTTGGATAGCCAAAATCACCTTGCCAAACTTGTTCCACAACTTAGAATTCAGTAACTTCAAAATCCATTCTCAAGCCTTTTTCAATCCAATTTTTTCATCAATTCACCTTCCTTGATCTTCCCTGAAGCTAACCATATAATTACATTAAAAAATTATGCTCTATACTGCTCCATAGAAGTCCAACTTCAGAGCTCTGCAACTCAACTTTAATAGGTAGATTCCTTCATCAATTCTTCAAAACTTTGATATCATTGTGTTGCTCTCATTGCCCTGGTTCTAGTCACAACACTTACTTCTTACTGGAAACACATTTTGACCATGAAATTTCAAATCCCTTTTCAAAACTTTCCTTCCAAATTGCTTGAGCTACAATTTATATAAATTTGGCGCGAGGGTGTGGTTGTCTTCGTCTTGAAGAGACGAAGCGATTGACATATGTATGAGCTTCTGATTTTACAGTTTGAGAGACCTGTAAATCACGTTGGCTGGAGGTTGAAGATGACCTACATATCATCTTCCAACCAATGATGGCACGCCACTTGTTATTTTTGAAAATGTGATTTTATATTTGATTCTGTACTTTATTCACTAATGACCATGATATGTACAACGCGCCAGATCCCTTGGATTTGATTACTAACGCATTTTGACTCTCATCCAATGGTCCACATATTTTTTACTTTAATTTTCTTTTCTGATTTTTATATTTTAATTGTTTTAAATTTCAAAAAATCATAGAAAATTCATTTTAAGTCCAAAAATTATGAAAAAATATTTTGATTATTCTCTTTCTGATTTTTATTTTTTCAAAATTTAATTTTGTATTTTGGTATTTTTTATAAATTTACACTTTATTTGAATTGTTTTAAATGTTTAAAAATATTTTTATACATTTTTAAATTCTGAAAAAATTATGGAGTGATCCAATGATATTGTGACAAATATTAGTGACCTTATTTTATTTTTGTTCCTGACTTTACTATTTTTTATCATTTTTGGTTTATTTTACCCATTTATTTTAATTTTAAAAATAGTTTCTGACTTAAAAAAATTACCAAAATGCTTATAAAATTATTCGAGTCCATTTCTGATTTTTCTATAGTCTTACTTTTTGTTTCTTGACTAATTTGAACATAGTTGATATTTTTCTCTTTTATTTCTATTTTAAAATATTTTTTAAACCTTTTTTTTTGTATATATTAAATATAATATTATTTTGTGACTATTTTCTTACTGATCTTGGGTTAAATTTTTGATCATGAACTTTATTAACATCATTGGATCCATGGTGTTGAGTTAACACCACAAAAATGGATGAATGATTTTAATAATAGTTTGATTAAATTTAATTCAAAAGTGGTTTGTACATTTCTCTCCCATCTCTCTTTATCTCATCCCCTTCTTATTGCACTAAATGTTGTAGGAGCATGATCTCTATATCATGTCTCAGAACAAATGGTGCATAGATTGCTATTGACCGACCTCAAAATAGGTGCGACTTCTATATAAGTCCACTTACAATTGCTTAACATAGCGCTAAATTTTATTCTGATTCGAATAAATGGTCATTCGTGGCCCAAACTTATGTTTTCAAGCCCAAGTATGTTAATTTGATCTCTTTGATCCAATAACCTTGAGATTCATTGTGTGGAGGCTTTAGTTCTACCAATCCTCTAATGGATCTACAACACCTTTGGTCAACGCGGATCACTTAAACATCATTGATCATTAAGTCGCACTTGTGAGAATTCCAAATGGATGATATACTTGACAAAAAGAAAATGCAACTTGTTGTGTGGAGGATTTGGTTCTACCAATCCTCTAATGAGTTCCAAATGCAAGCTTCAAGATGATCATCCAACTAACCACTAATTATTTACTTTTTTACTTTATGCTTTTATTTTTTTTATGCTTTACGTACCATTTACTTTTAGCATTTACATTTCATGCAATTTTCATCTTTTCTCATTTGAGCATTTACTTTCTTGTCATTTTTTTTATTTTACTCACTTGAGATTTTCTTTTCCTTTTTAAGATACTTAATAATCAACATAAACCCTAAAAAATCTTTAATGGTATTTGGACTATTTGGTTACTATCCTTAGCATTATGGAGTATGGGACTTTTCTTGGACTTAGGATCAGAAACCTTGGCCTATCTTAGAGACCTTGTGATCTTATCTGATTATTTTGTCTGGAGTTCTTGAGGTTACCTCAAGACATTGGGTTGCTTGTTTGTTTTTGTGTGCACGTTTTTTTGATTACACCCTTTGTTTATAATCTAGAATTCACCCGTATACAGCCGTTACTCTACCTAATTTTTGTGAAGACTTAATACACTTGAAGTTTGGTTCTCTCAAGAGGTCTAGTATTTTTTTGCTTGATTGGTTTCAATCCAACGAATTGGAATTATATCTTGGCTCATAATGCCAAGTATTGGCTTCTTGTTGGTTAGATGGTTCTTATCCCTAGCTTTTACCTTATGCTTTAGGATAGTTCTTTCTTCTCCTCCCATCTTCTTTAATTTCAAAAATCTTCTTCCTCCTTTTGAAAATTATTCTTGTTTTTAAACTTGAACCACTTTCATAATAAACTTGGACTTATGTCCATGCATTTTCAAAAATATTTTCATAAATAAACTCCAATCAACTTAATAATACCTTGACATTTTTTGTGAGAAGACTAAAAGTCAATCAATCTCATTTCAAACCATTTTCCACTTTGTCTTTTATCTTTAAACTTTTCTCAAAAGATTGAACTCTTGTCAATCCTTGTAGTGATGCAAACAACTATACTTCTATAATATGTAGTGAAGAGAGATATTTTCCACTTGTTTGTTGAGTGAGGCATTGTTGATTTTAAAACCCAATCCATATCCTCCACTTTGAGATGATGCACATTCTCCTTTCTCATAATTGTGGGTAGTAGGTATGTTTTCCACACGGACAATGACGATGATATTTTACCTTATAAAACTAACCAACACATTTGTATTTTAAATCCTTAAAAGAGGAACTACGTGTACCCTGATCCCCTATTGCACGAAAAGGTGGTACGTAGGCACTAAAGGTTCGCAACCGCGGCGGGTGCAAAAATTATAAAATAAATATATTTCTTTTCTCATCTCCACCATCCATTTTTATACAACATTTTTTTATAGCCAAAATATACAGATTTTACAAAGAGGCTCCTGCGGAGTACCGTAGATGTTTAGGGTGCTAATACCTTCCCTTTGCATAACCAACCCCCTTACCTTGAATCTTTCCCCCTCTTTTTGGGTTACTCGCTCTTTTCCCATTCCTTTGGAAATAATAAAGCGCAGTGGCGATTTTTATTTTGATTTGTATAAAGTCTAGTCAATCCAATGGCTTAGTCTTAAACATTTCTACCGCTACACATGCAATGCATTGTGAGATGATGTTCTCAAAAATGAATGAGATTATGCTGTATGTGATATTTATGCGCATGTCATAATGTATGAACATGAAATGCTATTGTGACATATCCGAGTCTAGGAAAATAAATCCCTGACTGTTGTTGGAGAGTATAACATTCCTGACTGTTGTGGAAAAAGTGGTTCTTCTTCTTTCGCTGGGGATGGTGAACGAAGATGACTATGCCGAAGATTTACTCCTTGTTGTTTGTGAATTTTCTGTCAGGGAGAGACTCTGTTTGAGAGTAGCTCCGTGGGGAATAATTTGGAAGGTGAATTTTCGTAGTTGAAGTATTAAGCTCTGTCGGGGATTGAGCTTTTGTATTCAGAGAAATAAACTCTGCTTGGGGAGATAAAAATCATGATGATCCGCTCGCGATTATGAAATTTGGCTGGGGGATATAGCTGTCAGGTTTCTGAAAGACCCTGGCTAGGGAGACTACTTCCTATTTTGGGAAAACTGATATTGAATGCCTTGATTACTTTTACTCTGTGGGGAGTGTAGATGTTTCAAAGTCGTATGTACCGATGACTGTGCTCCAAAGCTATCTCTGACCTGGTACCTGCTGGACAAAGTAACTGTCGAATTTGATATTTCTTATTTTTTCCTCTGTTTCCTAAGTTACGAGCAATTGTATTTCCATTTCTTATGTGAATATTTATGAGCAGCAATCATATTCAAATGCATATGTCAAGAATAAACCATTGGGAGTTCTTGTAAAACAAAACAGAAAAGGAAAAAACTCATATGTTTTTTTGTTGTAAAAATGATTTTGTATGGATCTTTCGAAGTTGGCCTGTAATAGGCGTTTTTGTACAAGGAGACCGACGCTCTAGTAAGAGAACGCCGCTGTAAAAATAGAAGTTATACAATATTGTGTAAAAAGAAAAACAGTTATGTGCAACAATCCCATTGGGTTCCAACTCTTCTATTGCCCCTATGTCTTCGAGTGTCTCATCACTTTGTTGCTTGTCCGAAGCTGATTAGATTGATCGATGCCGTTTGAGCTTGGTAGTGGATACTGATGTCTGATCGCAAGGTGATCCAATGGGACATAATGATACGCTTTACATCCCTAAAATTTTCCTGGACTGCCCTTTTGGGTTTTCAGTCCATTGGGATACCCTTTTTTGCCCAAACCGCCTTTTTCAGGTTTTCGACTTGCCGGGTGTACATATTTTTTCATTTTCATCCCTCATTTTTGCCCAAACCCTTTTGGTTCACCGGGAAGCCCTTATTTTTTCCTAGGCCAGTCAACCTAGTGGGTCTTTTATCATGCGTAGTATCTTTTCATTATGTCCGCATTGACAGGGTGAGGAAGGTCGTCACCGTCCATGGTGGTTAGAATCATGGCTCCACCCGAGAAAATGTTTTTAACTATAAATGGCCCTTCGTACGTGGGAGTCCATTTTCCCCTGAGATCACCTTGTGGCAGTATCATGCTATTGATCACTAGATCCCCGACTTGATACTCTTGGCGTCTGGCTTTTTTATTGAAAGCTTTGATCATCCGTTTTTGATACGTTTCACCATGACAGACAGTAGTAAATCTCTTCTCATTGATCAGATTCAGTTGATCAAGTCGAGTTTGGATCTAGTCGTCTTTGTTCAAACCCGCATCCTTCATAATCCTGAGAGAAGGTATCTGGACCTCGATGGGTAGGACTGCCTCCATGCCATATACCAGAGAGTAGGGTGTTGCCCATGTCGATGTCCGTGTTGAGTTACGGTACCCAGGAAGAGCGAATGGTAACATCTCATGCCAGTCTTTGTATGTCACCATCATCTTCTGTATAATCTTTTTGATGTTCTTGTTAGCCGCTTCAACATTGCCATTCATCTTCGACCGGTAGGGAGAAGAGTTAGGATGTTGTATCTTGAATTGTTTACAGAGCTTGGTGATCATCGTGTTGTTGAGATTTGTACCATTATCAATAATAATTCTCTCTGAACACCATACCAACATATCAGATTATGTCGGATAAACTGCGCTACGAAGTTCTTGGTCACAGTGGCGAAAGAGGCCGCCTCAACCCATTTTGTGAAGTAATCAATGGCCACAAGGATGAAGAAATGTCCATTGGAAGCGGTAGTCCTGATTTCTCTGATCATGTCAATGCCCTACATTGCAAAGGGCCACGGAGCTGTCAAGACATTCAAAGGAACCGGAGGCACATGCACCTTATTAGTATAAATTTGGCACTTTTGACAGGTTCGGGAGTGCTGATAACAATCTGCTTCTATAGTGGACCAATAGTATCCTGCCCATAGGATCTTCTTAGCCATGGTATGTCCACTTGAATGGGTTCCAAAGGTACCTTCATGTAGATCTCTCATAATCCTCTCTGCTTCGCTCTTGTCTACACACTGTAGTAAGGTAGAGTCATGGTTGTGCTTGTAGAGGATTCCATCATTGCGGAAGAATTTCACAGCGAACCTTCTCAGAAACTTCTTATCATTGACAGATGCCCCTTCGGGATACTCCTGAGTCTCGAGGTACTTCTTCACTTCATGAAACCAGGGTTTGTCCGCCACCTCTTCGCTATTAATCTCACAATAGTGCGCTGGTTCATCCAACCTTTTGATGGTGATTCGGGGAGCTTCATTGTCCCACCTGAATTTGAACATAGAAGACATGGTAGCTAGCGCGTCCGCTAACTGATTCTCCTCTCGTGGGAAATGTTCAAAGGTTACCTCCTCAAAGTGTGGGAGCAATGTCAGCACATGCCTTTGTATGGGATGAGGTTCGAATGCTTCGTATCCCATTCTCCTTTGATCTGACTTATCACTAAAGCTGAATCCCCGAAGACATTTAAGAACTTGATCCTGAGGTTAATAACGACTTTGAGACCCATGATGCAGGCTTCATACTCCGCCATGTTGTTAGTGCAGTTGAAACATAGTTGGGCAGTGAAAGGAGTATGACAACCCTCAGGAGATATAATTATAGCGCTGATGCCATTAACAAGTGCGTTCAAAGCTCCATCAAATACCATAGTCCATCGGGATCCTTCCTCAGGTCCTTCATTCGGTCCAGGTTCTTCGTAGTCAGTCACCAGCATAATATTCTCGTCCGGGAACTCAAAGTTCATGGACTGGTAGTCATCCACGGCCTGATGAGCCAAATGACCAACCAATATACTTCCCTTGATTGCTTTTTTGGTTGTATATTGTATATCGTATTCAGTTAAGATCATCTGCCATCTCGCTATTCTTCCGGAGAGAGCGGGCTTCTCGAAGATGTATTTGATTGGATCCATCTTAGATATCAACAAAGTAGTGTGGGTCAGCATATACTATCTTAGTCGGCGAGCAACCCATGACAAAGTGCAACATGTTTTCTCGAGCAGTGTGTATCATGTCTCATAGTCGGTAAACTTTTTGCTAAGGTAGTATATTGCATGCTCTTTTCGACCAGACTCATCATGCTGCCCCAACACGCACCCCATTGAATTGTCTAGCACTGTTAAGTATAATATCAAAGATCTTCCTTCAACCGGAGGCATCAAAATTGGTGGTTCTTGAAGGTATTCTTTGATTCTTTCGAAATCGGTCTGGCATTCGTCATTCCACTTTACCACTTGATCTTTCTTCATAAGCTTGAAGATGGGCTCACAAGTAGCAGTCAGATGTGAAATAAACCTGGAAATATAATTCAAACGTCCCAAGAAACCTCTAACTTCTTTCTCTGTGTGGAGATCCGACATTTCTTGTACGGCCTTTACCTTTGTTGGGTCTACCTGAATACCTTTGTCACTGACGATGAAACCCAGAAGCTTACCAGACCTTACCCCGGAAGTGAATTTGTTCGGATTCAACCTCAGCTTGTATATCTTCAATCAGTTGAACAACTTTTGTAGATGATCCAGGTATTCCTCTTCAGTTTGAGACCTGGATATTATGTCATCAACATAAACCTCGATCTCATGGTGAATCATATCATGGAACAAAGCGACCATGGCTCGCTGATAGGTTGCCCCAACATTTTTCAACCCAAAAGGCATCACCTTGTAACAGAAAGTGCCCCACTGTGTGACGAAGGTTGTCTTCTCCATGTCTTCAGGAGCCATCTTGATCTGGTTGTAGCCAGAGAAACCATCCATGAAGGAGAAGATTTTGTGCTGCGCGGTGTTGTCAACTAGAACATCAATGTGGGAAAGCGGGAAGTCATCCTTGGGGCTTGCCCCATTCAGATCTCTGTAATCCACGCACATCCGTACCTTTCCATTTTTCTTAGGTACCAGAACAATGTTAGCAACCCACTGCGGATAGGATATGAGAGCTAAGAACCCTGCGTCGAATTGCTTCATAACCTCTACCTTGATCTTTTGACATTTCAGGGTGCATACGACGAACTTTCTGTTTAACTAAAGGACAATCTTCTTTAGTCGACAGACGGTGTACCACAATATCAGTGTCTAGACCAGGCATGTCTTCATATGACCAAGCGAAGATCTCAACATAGTCGTGCAACATCTGTATCAACCGTTGTTTGATCTTAGTATCCAGATTTGCACCAATCTTGACTTCTCTTCTGTCCTCTTCCGTACCCAAGTTTATCGTCTCAACTGGCTCTTCATGAGGCTGTATAGCCCTTTCTTCCTGCTATAACAGTCTAGCAAGTTCTCCAGGTACCTCACAATCAGCCTCACCTTCGTCCTCGACTTGGTTGATCGAATTTTCATAGTCATAACTGGCAGTAGTAGAATTGTTATCAATGGGATCCCGAGTGGATATGGATCTGTAGTTTGATACGTGAGTGTGTGTAATAGCATAGCTGTATTGATGAAGTAAATGCAGAAAAGAAAAATAGAGAGCGCAAAATTTATATGCAAGGAACTTCCAATGTTTTAATGATGATATATGAAATGACATAATAAACCTCACAGATAGAACCAATTGTTCCTCGGGTAAGACACGAGGTCATAAAGTTTAAATTTTTTATTACAAACTTTACAAAACAAGTAAGACAATTACTGGGGAATAAAAGAAACTGGTATAAAATCCCTATCCGTCCAGTTACTCGGTCCACCGTTGGTAGTCGGGTATATCCAGCTGTCAATGTCAGAGTCTTCCTCACTGTCTTCAATGGAATTAATTCCCCGATTGCTGATGCGTATGAGAGGTCCTCCAGCCCGAGAGTGTCGAACAACCCTTTGAGCTCCTAAAGTAAATCCCAAACCAAACTTGTCAGTTTTGTGAGTAAAATCAAGGAGTTGTCCCCAATTGGTATACCCACCTTCTTCGACCACTGCTCTGGCGTCCTTGAGGGAAGCCATCTTCAAAGGAGGTTTATTGCTGGTAGTAGTCTCAGTCGACACCAAAATCTGGGGAACCTCTTCAAAGTTTTGACAAGGAGTCTCTATTAATTCCCCGTCTATTAATACCCCGTCCATCTCCACATACCTGAAAGAGTTCAGGTGGCTCACCATATACTCCTCTTCACCATGCACAATTACAATCTTCCTCTTCACCGGATACTTCAGCATTTGGTGCAATGTAGAAGTAACAACCCCAGCTTCATGGATCCAAGGACGACCCAACAAACAAGAGTATGACGGCCTGATGTCCATCAAGTAGAATGTGGACTCAAAGGTTTGAGAGCCTACCTTGACAGGGATATCCACCTACCCATGCACCATTCTCTTTGACCCGTCGAAAGCCTTTACCATACTATTACTAGGCTTTAAGGTCAAGCCTTCATAATCCAACCGATTGAGAGCCTTCTTAGGCAGAACATTCAGCGAAGACCCAGTATCCACCAACACATGAACCATAGCGGTGCCCCTACATTTGATCGAGACATGCAGAGCATCATTATGCTTCCTCCCTTTTGGTGTTAAGTCAGCATCTGAAAAACCCAGCCTATTGTCAACAGTCAAGCTGGCTACACAGTCTTTGAATTGATCAGCCGAGGTCTCCTGCGGCACATGCACAGTCTTGAGGAATGCGATCAAAGCCTTCACATGGGCCTTGGAATACAACAACAGAGACAACATGGATATCTTTGAGGGGGGTCTGCCCTAGCTGCTCGACCACATTGTATTCGCTCTTTTTAATTATTTTTAATATTTCCTCTATCTCTTGATTAGAGGCTTCTTCGACAATCTTTCTAGGTGCCTCCGTCTGGGCAGGCTCACCTATAGCTTATTTATTTTGGGTCTCAGATGACTCGACGACAGGAGTGACAATTGGAGTAAGAACATGAGTAGTAGTTGAAGTACCGGTAGGAATAGCAGGTGAAATAACAACAGGCTTATTGACAGTCCTCGGGGAAATCTCGGGAGAGAAAACCCTTCAACTTCTGGTAATCTTGCTGGTCCCGACAATGTTAGTGACATCGGGGTCAGCCTCTTCATTCTTAATGTCTCCATAATGCCAAGGGACAGATTTGTCCAAGGCGTACGGGACAGGACCAGGAAAGGTGATTATTAATGGAGCAACTCTCGGAGCAGGTGTAATCCTAACAGGTCTTCTCGAGGAGACCTTGGAAGGATTGGCGGAAATGGTTATAATAGCGACATCTTCAAACAGAACAATTTGAATCAAAGCTTTCTCGAACAAAATTTCTCTGCTATCCATCAGGCGCTAGACACTTGTCTTCAGCAAATAGAAACCTGAAGGAAGATATAAACACATGTGGCAACCTTCACCACAACCCGGAAATAAACCGGCCAACAACAAATTCTTCTTAACAAATCATAAGGGGAGTAGAAACTTCATCAACTGAGGTCACAAACAGACCGGTATCAATGGAATTAACTCCTCGGTTTTGCTTAGGCATGGGAGAAGTTATGACATTAGGCTTCTCCGGAGCATCAAACTCAATCTCCTTGGCTTCAATCAGATCTTGTACCTTATTTCTCAGAGCCCAACAATCATTTGTATCGTGGCCAGGACTCTCAGAATGGTAGGCACACCGAGCGTTTGGATTGTACCGAGGAGACGTGGTATTTAGGATTCTTGGGAGCCTCTTTAAAGGTTTCAAAGTTGGATCTTAGCAGATCGGGTAGAACCTCTGTCAATGTCATGTTAATCTGGGTAAACTGCCTTTGTGGTCTTTCTACCCTTTGTTCATTATTGCGTTGTGGAGCAGCCGCAGGCCTAGGTATCATTACAACACTTACTATCGGACGGTGTTCAACTCTGCTTTGACCTCTTGGGCTATAGATGGAACTGGCCTCCTTCTTACCAGTGAAAGGCTTCTTTACTGAACTCGAAGAGGTGTCTTTATGTATTTTACCGCTCCAGATCTCAGCTTCTACCCTCTCTCCAGTTAATATCAGCTCAGTGAAACCAGTTGACGAGCTACCAATCAAATGATTAAAGAATGGACCAGACAGCGTCCCAAGGAACATGTTGACCAACTCCCTGTCAGATAAAGGGGGTTGGACTCTCCCAACAAAGTCTCTCCACTTCTACGCATAATCCTTAAAGCCTTCACCTGCACCCATGGACATACTCTGGAGTTGAGTACGAGTAGCGGCAAGGTCAGCATTGTATTGATACTGCTTATAAAAAGCAGCAGCCAAATCTTCCCAGTTTCAGACATTGGTTCCCTCCAGTTGGTAGAACCATTCAAGCTGAGTCCCTGATAGACTGTCTTGAAAGAAGTGGACCCATAAGTTTCTATCAGCAGTGTGGGGTTGGATCTTCCTTACATAGGAACAGAGATGGAGCTTTGGGTAAGACACCCCATCATACTTTGCGAAAACTGGAGCCATTAATTTCTGCGGGATGACCACTCCCGACACCAATCCTAGTTCTTCAAAGTCCAACCCAAGTATTCTCTGGACTTCCATAATGCTCAGTCGATCCTCTAAATGCTTGTATCTATCCTCAGTGGGAGGATATTGCTCATCATTGTAGTATGTATCATTGTCAGAAACTTTAGGACTGGGGTCCTCTTCCCTTGTCTCCCTCTCTTGATTCTCCCCTTCCTTGGATGAGGAGGTCAGATCGATTGGTTGCTTTAGCGGCTCCCCAAATATTCTGCCCATATTAAGGATACCAGCGGGCTTCTTCTTCTTTTTCTTTTTCAGGATGAGGGCCTTCAGATCCTCCTGCCCTTTTGCCAGAGTTATGAAAATCTGTTGAAATTGGGCATTTTGTGCCTGAAGATCTTTGATGCTTTGTTCAGAAGACATTTTTTGCTGAAATAAACAGCGAAGAAGATGAGAAACCTGTAACGGTACCTGTTTATGAAATGTTATGGATGGGATGCGTATGCAATGATTTCAAGGACTTTGGAAAATTTAAATTTGCGAACCAAAAAGAAACAAAGATTTTATTAGTAGAATTCAAAATACAATTGCCTTTTAGGCATTACAATTGGTAATTCTAAAAACTAAAAGAAATCAAGTTTCCTATGGATGCTTCCTCTTCGTGCCGAGATAGACATTAAGGCTTCTTTCCTCATGAAGCTTCTTTGTGAGCGCTAAAACCTTCTTCTCCTGGGCATAGAACTAGTCCCTATAAGTATCAAGCTCCTTCTTCAACTGGATCTAGGACCTCTGTAGTTCCTCAAGATCGGTGGGCATATCAGGATGAAGAACCATGTAGGGAATATCCCCTTCATAAATGGGCTCCACAATCACTGGTAAGACGACTATGTAGGGCATCATAAGTTTTTAAGCACGAGCTCGTACCCATGATAGATAAGGTTCCATAGGAATGGAATTCTTCGGCCCCAAAGTCTTGGCGTCATATCTGTTTACCATGCCCCAAGCTCGTATGAACCTCTGGCGATATCCTTGAGCATCATCCTCATAGTTAAACATAATGCCCTAGATAAGTAACTCATGAGGACCATCCCTTCGAGCGTAACCAAATTGTCGCAGGGCCAAACAAGGATTGTAAGTTATGCCTCCCCTAATGCCAAGTAGTGGGACATTAGGGAACTCCCCACAACGGTCAATAATAGCAATATCTCCCATAGCTCGGGAATACCAGAGAATATCCGTATGAGCAAGTGACATTATCCTTTGCGACCAACCCAAACCTTCTTCATTCTTCAACACTGACTTAGGGAGGTGAGAAATAAACCACCTTGACAGTAATGGCATGCAGCACATAAGTACCCCTCTTCTCTTCATGGTACGAGTATGAAGAGCGTGCAAGATATCTCCGAGCAAGGTAGGCACGGGGTTGCGAGAGAGGAAGATCTTGATAGTATTCACATCTATGAATAAGTCTGGATTAGGGAACAAAAAACCAACTGTGATACGGTGGGAGAACTGACTTGGGTTTTGCGTTTGTTTTCGCACTTGTTCGGTTTAGCAAGAGTCGCCACCGACTTTTTATTTTATCCTAAAGGAAAGGTTAAAAAGCACAGGAAAAACCTTTTGAGATGTTTCGTGGGTTCGGGGGGTAGATTATGAAAAGGGAAGGTATTAGCACCCTTTTCATCCATGGTTATCCATGGGCTCTTAGTTATTTGGTTTTAGATCACTTGCCTTGATTTTTGATTGCTTGAAATGGTGTGTGTATTTGTGTTTTGAAAATGTTTTGAAATAGACGCCTTTGTTTCGGTAACCGTTGTAATGACTCGTGTTTGAGTATATACGAAGGTGTGTATCTTTTCGAAAAGATGTTTCAAATGTTTTTGTTTTGAAAGTGTTTGTGGAGCGTGGTTTGAAAAGTAGGCAAGTGTTTTTGCAAGTTGATCAAGTAACTAAGAGTTTTGTCTACCCCTAATGTACTCAAAAGTTTTTCTCATGTTTTTAACCCTTTTTAACAATTTTGTTCCACCATTGTATTTGGTGGACAATCTTGCGTTTAGGATGTTTAACGGGACAGGTGCGGGTCATCGTATGGACCATGAATGCAATGGTGCCAAGTGTCTTTGGCAATTTGCTTGAAGGGACTTGATCATTTTGATAGGAAACTTTCGAAAGCGTCATCGAGGGACTTATGATGATTTGAATTGTTTTGCCAAAGAAACTCGACGTGCAAGCATGGCCCATTTTGGAAGGTAACATGTGGGATTACCCTAGGGGTGCAAGTGTGATTGTGTATTGATTTCATGTATTTGTCTTGTATTAGGTTATCTAGCGTTTGATTTTATGTACATACAAACCCTAGGTCTAACCATGGTATATTTGAAAGCGATAAATTGCGGGAATTTAAAGTCTACGCTATTACAAAATAGTATCCGGGAGTGGGGGTACAAATTTACAAATGGGGATGAGACTTAAATAATTACAACCAACTCGAATCGACCGCGATGTAAAATATAATGTATAGCAATGTATAAGAATAGCAAATGTAAATGTAAGTGCGTTAATGTAATTGTGTAAGGGTATGCATATATGTGTATGTAATTTATTTACAGGTTGAGAAATGTGAACTTAAATGTATTATTAAGTATTTTGTTTAATATGTACAAATAAAGTATTTTAGGAAAAGAAAAGTATCAACTTAAGAAAATTAACATTTCATGTATATAAAAATTTAATTAAAGAAAGTAGAAGTTTAATTGTAATTTTATATGTTTCAATGTTTTTATGTACAAAAAAGTTTTAATAAAACAAAAAAAAATGTTTAAACCTAGATAAAAAAAAAGTCTAATATTTATTTTAAATGTGATAAACAAAATTTAATGAGATTAATGTATTATTCATATTTTAATTAAAATATTATGTAAAAAAGGTTAGGTTATAAAATAAATGAAAATTAAGAAAAGGTTAAAAAGGGTTATGTTAAAAGAAGAAAAAGGTTATGTGGGCCTAAAGCTTGCACTAATGGCCCATAACGAATCAGGAAGAGGGGGTGTATGCTTGGAAAAAGAAAGGGCTTAGGCGTGCTAGAATGGGGCGAGGCCCATTTGCTTCACAAATTATTTTTAGGGTTTGTGAAAGTTTGTTTCAATTGGGAAAACTCAGGGTTTGAGAAATATAGAGGCGCTGTTCTTCGTTTCTTTCTTCGTCTTCTTCGTTCGTCTTTATCCTCTTGAGCCAAGCATCCAGAACAAAGTCCTTTGCCCAAGCCGCCAGCGCCACCATCTATGTCCTCTTCTCCCCACGAATTGCTTGGTGATATGGTACGAAGGTGATGATCTCGCTCTCTTAATGCGTTAGGGTTTCAAACTTGCATGTTTTTACTTTTCGTTCATTGACTCTGTTTCTTGTGTATTGTGGTTCACATGATGTTTTGAAAAGAGGGAAAAAGGAGTACTACCTTTTGGAGGAGACAAAGGAGGAATGAAGGTGGAGACACTCAGGCGGCTGGACGGAGACTTGATGATGCGCGAGCTTTGCTGGAGAAAAAAATGGTACTCTGTATTCTTCCTTTGCTGTGGTTTAATGATGCTGTCTGAAAACTTCTTGGATAATTTTCTTTTTCCCTTGGATGCTTGCTTCGTCTGTTTCACTTCTTTTCCTCTTTGGCTTGCTGAGTATGCTTGACGCCTTGATGATGAATATGGTTGTACTGATGCTTCTTGCGTTGCCTTTGAATGCTTTAGCTTGATGTGTTTGGTTGCCTGTTGATATTGGCTATACTGAATATGTTTGTTGATTGATATGCTGAGATATGTTGTGATGATTTGGATGGCCCAATGATGAAACTTTTCTGAGGGCTTAGAGGTTGCCTTGATCTGACCAGGCTTGTGTTGAAAAAGGTTTGTATGCTTTTTGCCTCATGTTTGTTTAGGCTTTTGCTGTTTATATAGTTTCAGCAGGCTTGACAGGTTGATGGCTTATGGTGAGTTTACTGGTTTTTTGCTTTGGATATTAGTTTAGGTTTGATGCTGTTTCTTGTTGTTTTGTTATACTTGGCACGGGTTTATGGGCAGGTTGAGAGCTTCTTCTGGTTTTTGAAGCTTGGCTTCAGTTTGGTGTAGGTAAAAAGCTTATGGCTTTGAGGCTCACACTGCTGTTTGTATCTTTTTGACAGTTTTAGAGTTTGAGGGCTTTGAGTTTTGGAGGCTGTAGGCTTTTTTTCTTTTTCTGTCTTCTCATGTCCCTTATGCAGGTTGCTAGCCTTTTGTATATTCTTCTAGGGTCTTTGCCCTCTTGCTATATTTTCTTAGTCAAATTTGTGGACAGATTTGCAAAGCTTGAGGTTTTCCCTCTTTGTGATATCCTGCTGCATATGTTCTGCCTCCTTTTTTTCTATGTGCTCTGATATGCTGTTTATAGTCTTTAGCCTGCTGCACTGTAAGCTATCTGCCTCTCTCTTTCTCTCTCCGAATTTAAAGACAACATTTTTATATTGCTTATGTTTGTCTTATTCTGAAAAAGCAAATGGTTGGAAAGTGATGAAATGGAACTTGCTTGCTTGCATATGTAGTTTTTCCTCTGCATACTTTATCTCTTTTCCATACTTTCTGCTTCTTTGTGACAGCATTTTGTACTTGTTTTGACTAGCCTTTGATAGAACTTTGGCAGCTTGTGGAAAGTTTGAAATTGGAACTTTGTAATTCTAGTTCAGTTTTCCTTTGGACTTTGTTTGGCATGCTGCTTGTTTTGAAACAATGCAGTTGGTTGATAATCCTTTTGATTTATGTAGTATGCTTAAGAATTTTGAATTTGTGCAAAAATCATAGCTTTGTGCATTCATGTTTCATTGCAAGCATTTCATCCCTCTTTGTGAACCGGGAGAAATCTCGTGATTTGCAAAGAGGGTAAAACTGATTCCGGCCATTTGTTTTTAATGATGAACCTTTTTAACTGTTTATCTTTAACTATTTTTTTCTGCTTTGACTTTTCATTTGTTTCTTGTTTTGCAGATGAAAAATAAATGAGCAACAAGGGAGCATTGGATAGAAGATGAAGACTTAGAAATCTTAGAACATAGTTTTTTTACTTCAATTTAAATTATTGTAATATTATTATTGTAAACAATAACAATTATACAAATAATTTAAAGATAAATAAAAAGTCCTTTTATTTGACATTCATTTTTAATTCTTCTTCAGATATTTATCTAATTGTTTATAATTCTTAAATTAAAATAAAATGGAAATAAATTCCAATTATCTTAACTTAAAATAAATAATCAATTGATAAACATTGTGGTCTTATAACAAACCCGGCGCTCCAATTATCCAAAGCAATGCACAGTTAATCAAACCAGACGACAGTTAATCAAACAAAACGTCCACCTTCCTCCTTTCACTGATTAAATCCAAACAAACTGCAAATTAACAACCAGCAGCCTCAGTTCTTATTTCAGAGTATTTTGAAAAGCATTGATAGAACTAACTCTTCTTGAGAAATATGCGCATAAAACCCTGATTTTTGACTTAACACTAGAGAAACGCCAGCCTGATCAAACTTTGAGCCAATTCAACCAAACCCTAAACAATCTGTTTGAACTGCCTAAACATCAATAAAAACCCTAAATTTCATCTGACTAACGAGAAAAGTCTATTTGACCGATTCTTGAGCCAGTCTGAAAAATCAAGAAAAGCCCGAAACTGCGATTTCTTGTGGAGAAAGAGGAAGGCAAATTTTGGGGAACAACAGTTGCCCGTGTTCAATCTTCTTGGACCTGAAGAGTTAGATTGGCAAGTTTGCCGTTTGCGACTTGAAGGTAAAAGGAGATTGGACACTAGAGTGCCCAAAAATTTGCACTCAGTGATGTGATTGTAGAGGGAATGGGCTTACAGATGCCATTTGGTGATGGGCTTAACGATGCCATCGAGGGATGTGACCGAATCTTGTCGGGGAATGGGCTTAGAGATGCCATCTGGAAATGTTGAACTGCATGACCTTGGTGAGTGGACGAGTATCAGAAAGGTAACCATGTTTTGCAACGTCTCTGAACTGGGGGTCTGAACAAGCGATAGATTGACATCCATGTTTGGAGAATCCGTAAACTGTTTTCAGAAGTTGGAGTTGAATAAGCAATAGATCCGCATCCGTTGTTGGGGAAGCGTCCGTAAACTATTTTCAAAAGTTGCATCTGAACAAGTGATAGATTAACATCCGGAATTGGGAAGAATCCGTAAACTGTTTTCAGAAGTCTTGAATTTGAAGCTTACTAATTCTTATCCTGAAAAAGGGTAAGGTATTAGCTGAAACACGAAGCCATGTTGCATGAAATGCATGATGCAATGTATGTTATATTAATGTTTATGATATGAATGTGATGAATGCGTATGTAAGCTGATGAGCTGTTCTGCTGAGGATAGACGAATCCTGGACGGCTGAAGATAAAAGAATCTTGACTACTGTCGGGGAAAATAATTCCTTGACTGCTGCTGGGTGGGGCAAGAATCTTTTGATCATTGAAAATGAGAAGTCCCGGGACCACTGTTGGGGGATCAGGAGCTTGGGTTGTATGCCAATCTACTGGGGAATTCCTGTCTTGAGGAGATCTTCACTGGAGAATATTCGAATATTCTGTGAGGAACTGAGAATGGGTCTTCATTCTGCTAATGCTTAACTGTTATCTGGTCGATCTCCAGGCTTTCATAGAAGTTTGTACTGTCATCCGATCGTAATCCAGGCTTCACAATAGCTTGCTAAGCCACTATCCGGTCAAATCTGGGCTTCACGGCTTTGATTAAAGGTATACTACTATCTGGTCGATTCCAGGCTTCGTAGTATTCTTGACTGCTGTCTGGTCGTAATCCAGGCTCCACAGAAACTTATATTGTCAACTGGTCATAATCCAGGCTTCACAATAGCTTGCTGAGCTGCTATCCGGTCAAATCCGGGCTTCACGGCTTTTGTTAAAGATATACCACTATCTGGTCGACTCCAGGTTTCGTAGTATTCTTGACTGCTGTCTGGTCGTAATCCAGGCTCCACAGAAACTTATATTGTCAACTGGTCGTAATCCAGGCTTCACAATAGCTTGCTAGGGATTAAACTATTATCCGGTCGAATCTGGACTTCATAGCTTGCCCTGAGGGGACATCCCTATTTGGTCGTAATCCAGGTTTGATGGTTGTATGGCATTGTTATCCGGTCGTACTCCGGGCTTCACAATATGCTATAGGGATTAAGATACTATCCGGCCACATCCGGGCTTTGTAACTTGAATCTTGTGAGAATTTGATCTTCGACGGCTGTAGCTTCCAATAGATGATGAAGGAGTTTTTGAATGACCGATCAATCTGAAATGTAATTTGTTCTGGAGAATAAATCTTGGGCAAACGTTGGGGAAATAAACCCATAACCAAAGTTGGGGATAGAAGAACTCTGGGGTTACTGAGGATGAGGAATCCTTGTTGTCTGCCAACTGCTTGGGGAACAAGATCTTTACTAGTTGAGGGATCTTAGGACCGCTGCTGGGGATTGGAACTCCTTGGTGACTTGCGGGGTGAGAGAATTCTGATGATCTCTGCTGGGGAGTTCAGAACCTGGTAGACTTATGCTGGAGAGGTATAACTGGGAATCTTCAGTCTGGTGGGAAGTATCTCTGTGGGGAGAATGTTCACTGGTCTGGTTCCAATGGGGATTGATAGTTGGAAGTTTTAGTTCCGCTGGGGATAGGATTTTCAGCTTTTAGGGCTCTACTGGGGGTGCTGAAACTTATCTCTGAGGGGAACTAAGTTCTGGAAGGCTCTCCGGATGGGGAGATCAGCTTTGAGAAAGCTCTTGTTCTGCTGAGGATCCTGGAGTTTAACTCTGTTCGGGGAATCCTTCTGAAAGGGCATTGAGATATTTATCCGTACCTTCAACCTATCAATAATCATCTTTTCCTGATTTGTAAGGAAATGATCATGTTCAAATGCATATGCCTACTTAACAAAACATTGGACGTTTCTCAAGTAAACATAAATGTAAAAGGGAAAAAGGGAAAACAAAGCAAATTTGTGTATTTGGAAAAGTATTTGTATTAACTTTCTATGAGCATCTTTGTACAAAGGAGACAGGCATCCTAGTAAGAGGATGTCGCCGTAAAAATTGAAAGTTTTATACAAAGGAAAGATGGCTATGTGAAGTGACTCTATGGGATTCCATTCTGCTATAGCCTTTACAACTCTGAGTATCTGTCCGCTCAATGCTTCGTCTGCCGATGACTGAATTACCCAGAAGCTTGGAGCTGGTTGATGAAGAGATTGTCCTTAAAGTGATCCGACGAGACATAGTCATACGCTTTAATTCCCTAACTTTTGCCTGAATCGCCCTCTCGGGTTTTCGATCCACCGGGAAACCCCTTTTTGCCCAAGCCGCCCTTTCGGGTTTTCGACTTGCCGGGTGTACAAATTTTTTTTTGTTTTATCCCTAACTTTTGCCTGAACCGCCCTTTCGGGTTTTCGGTTCACCGGGATGCCTTTTTTTTGCCCAAGCCGCCCTTTTGGGTTTTCGACTTGTCGGGTTATTTTATGCGTAGTATCTTTTGACTATGTCTGCGTTCGCGGGGTGCGGCAAATCATCACCGTCCATGGTGGTCAGAATCATTGCACCACCAGAAAATATACTCTTGATCACAAATGGTCCTTTATAAGTAGGAGTCCATTTGCCCCTGGGGTCACTTTGTGGTAAGATAATCCGCTTGATCACGAGATCTTCAACTTGATATACTTGACGTCTAACTTTCTTGTTGAAAGCCTTGATCATCCGTTTTTGGTACGTCTGGCCATGGCAAACAGCAGCGAGTCGTTTCTCGTCGATTAAATTGAGTTGGTCAAGTCGGGTCTGAATCCAATCATCTTCATTCAAACCTGCATCTTTCATAATCCTTAAGGAAGGAATATGAACTTCCATGGACAGGACAACTTCCATGCCGTATGCCAAGGAAAATGGGGTTGCCCCGGTTGAAGTACGTGTTGTGGTACGGTATCCGTGCAGAGCAAACGGTAGCATCTCATGCCAGTCCTTGTAAGTGACTGTCATTTTCTGAATGATCTTCTTAATGTTTTTGTTCGCAGCTTCAACAGCATTGTTCATCTTCGGCCGATAGGGAGATGAATTGTGATGATAAATCTTGAACTGTTCGCATAGAGCGGTGATCATAGTATTATTCAGATTGGTTCCGTTGTCTGTAATGATCCTGTCAGGGACACCGCACCGGCATATGAGGTTTTGCTTGATGAAGCAGGCGACCACATTTTTTGTAACAGAGGCAAAGGAAGCTGCTTTGACCCATTTGGTGAAATAGTCAATAGCAACCAGGATGAAGAGATGTCCATTGGATGCAGTGGGCTTGATGTCTCCAATCATTTCAATGCCCCACATTGCGAATGGCCACGAAGCTGTCAGCACGTTGAGAGGAACCAGAGGAATGTGCACCTTATCGGCGTAGATTTGGCATTTATGGCAGGTACGGGAGTGTTGATGGCAATCAGCTTCCATGGTTGACCAGTAGTAGCCTGCCCTTAGGATCTTCTTAGCCATCGTGTGTCCGCTCAAGTGGGTGCCGAACGTACCGCTGTGTATCTCAATCATTATCAGTTCCGCCTCAGCTTTGTCCACACATCGGAGTAAAACACAATCATGGCTGCGTTTGTAGAGGATGCCACTGCTCAGGAAGAACTTGGAAGCAAACTTCCTTAGGAACTTCTTGTCATTTACTGAAGCTCCTTCGGGATATTCTCTAGTCTGGAGATACCTTTTGATTTCATCAAACCAGGGTTGTTCCACTATTTCTTCAGTATTAATCTCGTGACAATGTGCAGGTTCATCCATTCGCTCGATGGTTATTTGGGGAGCCTCGTTATCCCAATTGAGTTTAAACATGGAAGACATTGTAGCCAGAGCATCTGCTAGCTGATTCTCTTCTCGCGGGAAATGCTCTAAGGTGATTTGCTCGAAATGAGGCAACAATGTCAAGACATGTTCTTTGTATGGGATAAGATTGGGATGTTTGGTATCCCACTCTCCTTTGATTTGACTGATAACCAAAGCCGAGTCCCCAAATACGATCAAAGATTTGATCCCCGAGTCTATAGCAGCCTTGAGACCAAAAATGCAAGCTTCATATTCAGCCATGTTGTTGGTGCAGCTGAAGCAGAGTCGGGCCGTGAAAGGTGTGTGGCAACCTTCCAGGGAAATGAGTACCGCACCGATACCATTTCCAAGTGCATTTGAAGCACCATCAAAGTACAGGGTCCATCGGGATCCTTTTTCAGGTCCGTCATACGGTCCGTTACCTTCAATGTTGTCCAAATTCATGATGTCCTCGTCTGGGAAGTCAAATCTCATGGATTGATAATCTTCGATAGCTTGATGAGCTAGATGGTCAGCTAGTACACTCCCTTTTATGGCTTTTTGGGTGGTGTACTGGATGTCATACTCAGTTAAAATCATTTGCCATCTAGCTATTCTTCCAGATAAAGCAGGCTTTTCGAAGATATACTTGATAAGATCCATTTTGGAGATCAACAGAGTGGTATGAGTCAACATATACTGTCTTAGTCGGAGAGCAGCCCATACCAAAGCGCAGCAAGTTTTCTCGAGCAGTGAGTAGCGAGTCTCACAGTCGGTAAACTTTTTTCTAAGGTAATAAATAGCATGCTCTTTTCGACCAGACTCGTCATGCTGGCCCAAAACACACCCCATTGAGTTATCCAAGACGGTCAAATACATGATCAATGGTCTTCCTTCGACGGGTGGCATCAGAATAGGAGGTTCTAGCAAATACTCCTTGATCTTATCAAAAGCAGCTTGGCAATCGTCGTTCCATTCGACTACCTGATCTTTCTTTAATAGTTTGAAGATTGGCTCACAAGTAGAAGTCAGATGAGAGATGAATCTGGCAATATAGTTCAGGCGCCCCAAGAATCCTCTAACCTCCTTTTCAGTACGGGGAGCAGGCATCTCTCGTATTGCTTTCACTTTTGCTGGATCGACCTCAATGCCTTTGTTGTTGACAATAAACCCTAGAAGTTTACCAGACCTAACTCCAAAAGTGCATTTACTTGGATTCAGCCTGAGTTTGTATTCTTTCAACCTGGCAAACAGCTTCTACAAATGCTCAAGGTGTTCCTCCTCTGTTTGTTATCGAGCTATCATGTCGTCTACGTAAACTTCGATCTCATGATGTATCATATCATGAAATAAAGCTACCATGGCGCGTTGATAAGTTGCCCCTGCGTTCTTCAATCCGAACGACATCACCTTGTAACAGAAGGTACTCTATTGTGTAACAAAGGTTGTTTTCTCCATGTCCTCGGGGGCCATTTTAATTTGGTTGTAGCCCGAGAAGCCATCCATGAAGGAAAACACTTTGTGTTGAGCTGTGTTGTCAATCAAAATGTCGATGTGCGGTAGCGGAAAGTCATCTTTAGGACTAGCCCTATTCAAATCCCGGTAGTCCACACACATTCTGACCTTGCCATCTTTTTTAGGTACTGGCACGATGTTGGCAACCCATTGTGGATAGGATGTGACAGCCAGAAAACCAGCGTTGAATTGCTTCATCACTTCTGCTTTGATCTTCTCAGACATGTCGGGCCTTATTCGGTGGACTTTTTGTTTGATCGGTGGACAATCTTCTCTTGTAGGGAGACGGTGAACCACGATGTTTGTGTCTAAACCCGGCATGTCTTCATAAGACCAGGCGAAGATTTCAACATACTCATTTAACAGCTGTATCAAGCGTTCCTTGACACTTGGCTCCAGATTGACACCCACTTGTACTTCCTTCCGGTCTTCCTCTGTTCCTAAGTTGACGGTTTCCAACAACTCTTCGTGAGGCAAGATGGTCCTTTCTTCTTGTTGTAGAAGTCTGGCTAGCTCTCCCGGTACTTCACAATCTTCGTCATTCTCATACTCAGCCTGATTGACCAGATCTTCAGAGTTATTGAAGGACATAGCAGAATAGTCACCCATAGAATCCAGAGTGGACGGGTACCTGCATTTGTGAGTGTGGGTGTGTGTAAGGGATATCCATCCTTAAACAAACAAAATGCAAAAAGGAAAGAAAATGAACACAACATTTTATCAATGAAAAACGTCCAATGAATCGTTAAACATGGCATATGGATATGAAGATAATTAAAACCCTTACAAATGGACCTACATGCCCCGGGCAAGGCATGAGGTGAAAAAGTAGTGTACGGATTGTTCAAGAGTAAATATTACAAATTAACAGGAAATGTTTGGCAGATAGTTACTGATTAATAAAAGTAATGGGGACAAAGTCTTTTGCCTCCCAGTTGCGTAGTCCTCCCTCGATAGTTGGGTAGATCCAATCTTCAATGTTGGCCTCTTTGTCTTCACCTTCCAGAGCATTGATTCCATAAGGAGAAATCTTGATGGGCGCTCTTTCAACCTTCGAGTGGCGCATAGCTTTCTGTCCCGCAGCAGTGAAACCTAATCCAAACTTGTCCGTTTTATGAGGAATATCTGGCAACTGACCCCATGTTGAGCTCTTCCTTTCCTTCAATGCAGCTTTCGCGTCTTTTAGAGATGCCATCCTGGCCATCTGCTTTGGTACCTCAGCTACCACTTTTGCTACTTCCACTTCAGGAGAGACTTCCTCGAAGTGCTGGAATGGTGTTTCAATGAATTCTCCTTCCACCTCTACATACCAAAAGGAGTTCAAGTGGCTGATCATATATTCCTCTTCACCGTGCACGGTTATGATCTTTCCTTTGACAGGATACTTTAACATTTGATGTAAGGAGAAGGTAACTTCCCCAGCGTTATGTATCCACGGCCTTCCCAGTAAGCAAGATTATGACGAACGGATGTCCATCACATAGAATGTTGAGGGGAATACTTCTGTGCCAACCTTAATGGGAATGTCTACCTCTCCGTGTACCATTCTCTTCGACCCGTCAAATGCCCTTACAATGATATTACTTGGCCTCAACTCCAAGCCTTCACAATCTAAGCGGTCGAGAGCCTTCTTGGGCAGCACGTTCAGAGAAGAACCAGTGTCGACCAGAACATGGGCCAGAGTAGTTCCTTGGCATTCTACTGACACATGTAATGCGTCGTTGTGTTTCCTTCCTTTTGAGGTCAGGTCCGCATCAGAGAAACCTAAATCGTTGTCTGCTGTAAGACTGGCTACACAGTCTTGGAATTGGTCGGCAGAGGTTTCCTGAGGGACATGGGCTGTCTTCAGGAATTTGATCAATGCTTTGGCGTGCGCCTCAGAACAAAGCAGTAATGCTAACATGGAGATCTTCGAGGGGGTTTGCCCCAGTTGCTCTACCACATCATAATCACTCTTTTTAATTATCTTCAGGATCTCCTCCATCTCTTTCTTAGAAGTCTCCGGGATGACCAAAGGTTGAGCCCTCGTCCGGACGAGCTCATCTTGGGTACCTTTACCTTTATCAGCAGAAGTAGGAGGGACAATAACAGTTTCTTCAATCAACGGAGTTTCGGCGGAAAGTCTTATTGGTGCAGGATTAACTTTGGCAGCAGCTGAGGGTCCAAAGGTTGCCTTTGGGGGGGCAATCTCTGGAGAAAATATTATCCCGCTTCGGGTGATCTTGCTTGTACCAGCAATGTTTCCAATGCTGGCCTCTTCTTCATCAGAGCTTTCTTCGGTTACTTTGACTTGTTTAACACCATGGTAATAGATGTCTCCACCGTAATTCCATGGTATTGTCTTGTCAGAACTGTAGGGGACTGGCCTATGCATAGTTATTTTCAAAGGAATAATCTTTGTAGCTGATGTAATCTTAATAGGCTTTCTGACGGCCTTGGAAAGATTGGCGTGAATGGTGATAATTGAGACATCTTCAGTAGGGGTTGGAATAGAAGGAACCTTTTCAAACAGGATTTGTTGACTGTCCATCAGGCCTTGGATGCCTTTCTTCAGTGATGGGCAGTCAAACGGCAGAGAGTAACAACAGTAGCAATCTTCTTTGCATCCCGGGAAAATCCCGGCTCTTAGCAGATTTAACTTGAAGGTTAACAGTGGAGTCCTCAGGTCATTGACATCAGAAACATACAAATCTTCCTCGATAGCATGGACATTTCGACCGTGCTTCGGCATCGGAGCAGATATCATGTTTGGCTTCTCTGGAGCGTCGAACTCCACCTCTTTTGCATCTATCAAGTCTTGAATTTTATTTTTTAGCGCCCAACAATCGTTTGTGTCATGTCCGACGCTATCGGAATGGTAGGTGCATTTGGCATTGGGATGATAGTGCGGTGAAGCAGTATTAACAGTCTTCGGTGCTTCCCTAATCTTGGTGAGATTCAAATTCAGCAGATGTGGAAGAACCTACGCAGGTGTCATATTGATGCGGGTGAACTGCCGTGGTGGCCGTTCTCCCCATTGCTGTTTAGGCCTGGACTGGTTATTGCGAGGTTGATCGTTTGATGGATTCTGGATCATCATGGCCCCCACAGCCGACCGACGCTCACTTCTTCCTGCTCCTCTCTGAGAATACACAACAGCCGTTTCCTTCTTCATCGGAAATGATTTCTTAACCGTAGTAGATGCAGAGGCATCCTTCTGAATTTTCCCATTCTTGATACCGGCTTCTACCTGCTCTCCAGTCAGAATTAATTCGGTAAACCCTGCGGAAGAGCTACCGATCAGATGATTAAAGAATGGACCAGACAGGGTCCCCAGGAACATATCAACAAGCTCTCTATCAGACAGAGGTGGCTGCACTCTCCCGGCCAGATCGCGCCACTTCTGGGCATATTCCTTGAACCCTTCACCTGAGGCCATCCCTATACTCTGTAGATGAGTACGGGTTGGTGCCAGGTCAGAGTTATACTGATATTGGCGATAAAAAGCAGGTGCAAGATCCTCCCAACTATGTACCTCTGATCTCTCAAGGTTGTAGAACCAATCTAGCTGTGTGCCAGACAGGCTATCCTGAAAGAAATGTACCCAAAGGTTTCTGTCAGATGTGTGAGGTTGGATTCTTCGGACATATGACCTTAGATGCATCTTCGGGCAAGATAGCCCATCATATCTTGCACAAACTGGCACTTTAAACTTCGGGGGGATCACAATTCCGACGATTAATCCCAAATCTTCGAAATCTAAGCCTGGAACTCTCTGCAGCTCCATAGCTGCCAACCTGTCCTCCAAACTCTTGTACTTGTCATCGGCCGGCGGGTATTGTTGTTCTGATTAGTCTTCGTCTTCTTCCACCTCTTCCTCTTCAACTTCGGATTCAGACGGTACCGCGGCCCCTTTTCCTTTACTGGTTCCCTCTTCAGATGTAGGGGGAAATTCAAGAACCCTTCTGGCTTCACCCTCAAACCTTCTTCCCAGGGTAGCCACCCCGACTCTCTTATTCTTCTTCTTCACTTGCTCTTTGTTCCTGAGCAGGGCTTTTAGATCTTCCTGACCCTTTGCCAAGGTCATCAGGAGATGTTGAAACTGTAAGTTCTGAGACTGTAGATCTTTGACTGTTTGTTCGAGATCCATCTTACTGAAATAAACAGCAGAAAGATAAGGAAACCTGGTGTGGAGACCTGCTTATGCACATGATGAATGATATGTTTATTTATGCAATGCATTCAAGGATTTAGAAATTCACAATTGTTGCAGACAAAAAGAACACACGTCATATTAATAAGAAGAAATTTTGTTAGTACATAAATGCCCCATGGGCCAAATATTACAAAAACTTCTCATGGTAAAAAGACGTTGCACATCCTTTTTGGCGTGATGTAGGTGTTAAGGGTCTCTTCCTCGTGGAGTCGGCGGGTAAGCTCCAAAACCTTCTTCTCGCTGGCGTAGAAGCTGGCTTCAAAAGTATCCCTTTCTTCCCTGAGTTGGATCCAACTCTTCTGCATCTCCTCCCATGTCGTTGGCATGTCAGGATACAAGACGGTGTAGGGAACCTCTCCTTCCTTAACGGGCTCCTTAATCACAGGGAGAACATGAGGGTAAGGCATCATTAGACTCTGGGCTCGGGTTCGGACCCACTTGAGATAAGGCTCAAGAGGGATGGAATTTTTGTGCCCCAGTGTCTTGCTGTCTACCTTGTTAGGCATCCTCCAAGCTCTGATGAACCTTTGACGGAGTCCTTGCGCATTGTTGTCGAAGTCAAAAACTATGTCAAGAATCAACAAGTCATGAGGGCCATCCCTCCGTGCATACCAAACTGTCTCAAAGCCAGACAAGGGTTGTAGGTAATGCCCCCTCTAATGCCAAGCAATGGAACATTAGGGAACTCTCCACAATGATCGACAATGATGACACTTTCCCTGAACCGAGACCACCAGTGTACATCAGAGTGAGTGAGAGTCATCAACCGTTGTGACCACCTTAGGCCTTGGTCATTCTTCAAAACAGACTGTGGAAGGTGCAAAATAAACCACCTTGCCAGGAGAGGAGTACAGCACATGAGAACACCTCTCTTTCTCATTGTTCGTGTGTAAAATGAGTGGAGGATGTCCCCAAGCAATGTTGGTATGGGATTCCTGGATAAGAAGATCTTGACGGTGTTGACATCTATAAGCTGGTCAGGATTTGGGAACAAGACCAACCCGTAAATGAGGAGTGCCACAATTTCTTCAAAGGCTTGTAGATCCAAGGAGTTCCAACACTCTTGTGCCTTCTCAAACAAGAATTTTTCCAAGAAGCCTTTGACACCGCTTCTGGTTTCCCAATGCCCCTTGATGTCGGATGGTTGCAAGTGTAGTGCTTGAGCAACATCTTCAGGCTTTGGCTCCTTTTCCGTACCGTTGAAAGGTAGTTGATTAAGGATAGGAATCTTCAGGAGTTGAGAAAATTCCTCCAAAGTGGGCACCAATTGGTAATCGGGGAAAGTGAAACAGTGGTGAAGGGGGTCAAAGAACTGGAACAAAACCTTCATCATGTCTTCTTCAATGCTGATGTTGACTAGGCTGAGCAGTCTACCATGTCTTTCACTGAAGGGAGAGCTTTCGGGAATTCTGGATGTGAGCTCCTTAAGTTGAGGAGGGATTCTCACAAGGTTGACTTGGATAGTTTTCCTGCGAGGAATTTCCATGACCTATAAAACAAGAACAAAGGTGAAGATCCAAACCCTTGAAATGGTTAGCGGATGCATATGATGCTTTATGATGTTTTATGATGCATGCAAAAACACATGTACAAGCAAATCACACAAAACCCTAGTTTCAGGCTTGCATGGGGCTTCATAGGTAAGTACCCTCTTGAGTGTAGTTGGCTTAAAAACCTGTCCTATAAATAGTAACCGGGTTCTAAGGAGCTCAATATCATTGGATTGTCTTCCATGTTCATTGTTTTGGTTTAGCCACTTAACTAGCGACCAAAATATTCCAAGAAGACAGCCCTCAATGAGTGTAGTATCGAGTATCTACCAACTTCGGACTGCACCAAAGTCGGTCATCTCATTACCCCTAATAAAAGGCCAAGATGGTCAAGTAAGGTTCTAGGTCATTAGTGCTTAGTGACATCACTCAGCGGCCCCGTACTCTCCTTGATTGAACTCAAGGGTTACCGGTACTCACAAACATGTCGTACTAATATAGCTATTGCTTCAATCGTGTCGGTATACCCCGCATAGTTTCCAAAACGTATTGCTATCTATGAATGTTTCCCAAATCCGGGTGTAGGATTTCAAGCCCAAACAAGAGAACCACAAAGGTAAAGCATACAAGACAAACAATGAAAGCAAGTAAATGTGATCTATCCCTAAGGTAACCCCACTTTTAACATTCTCCCCAGCAGAGTCGCCAGTTCTGTGATACAGTGGGAGAACTAACTTGGGTTTTGCGTTTGTTTTTGCACTTGTTCGGTTTAGCAAGAATCGCCACCGACTTTTTATTTTATCCTAAAGGAAAGGTTAAAAAGCACAGGAAAAACCTTTTGAGATGTTTCGTGGGTTCAGGGGGTAGATTATGAAAAGGGAAGGTATTAGCACCCTTTTCATCCATGGTTATCCATGGGCTCATAGTTACTTGGTTTTAGATCACTTGCCTTGATTTTTGATTGCTTGAAATGGTGTGTGTATTTGTGTTTTGAAAATGTTTTGAAATAGACGCCTTTGTTTCGGCAACCGTTGTAATGACTCGTGTTTGAGTATATACGAAGGTGTGTATCTTTTCGAAAAGATGTTTCAAATGTTTTTGTTTTGAAAGTGTTTGTGGAGCGTGGTTTGAAAACTTTTTGTCTACCCCTAATGTACTCAAAAGTTTTTCTCATGTTTTTAACCCTTTTTAACAATTTTGTTCCACCATTGTATTTGGTGGACAATCTTGCGTTTAGGATGTTTAACGGGACAGGCGCGGGTCATCGTATGGACCATGAATGCAATGGTGCCAAGTGTCTTTGGCAATTTGCTTGAAGGGACTTGATCATTTTGATAGGAAACTTTCGAAAGCGTCATCGAGGGACTTATGATCATTTGAATTGTTTTGCCAAAGAAACTCGACGTGCAAGCATGGCCCATTTTGGAAGGCAACATGTGGGATTACCCTAGGGGTGCAAGTGTGATTGTGTATTGATTTCATGTATTTGTCTTGTATTAGGTTATCTAGCGTTTGATTTTATGTACATACAAACCCTAGGTCTAACCATGGTATATTTGAAAGCGATAAATTGCGGGAATTTAAAGTCTACGCTATTACAAAATAGTATCCGGGAGTGGGGGTACAAATTTACAAATGGGGATGAGACTTAAATAATTACAACCAACTCGAATCGATCGCGATGTAAAATATAATGTATAGCAATGTATAAGAATAGAAAATGTAAATGTAAGTGCGTTAATGTAATTGTGTAAGGGTATGCATATATGTGTATGTAATTTATTTACAGGTTGAGAAATGTGAACTTAAATGTATTATTAAGTATTTTGTTTAATATGTACAAATAAAGTATTTTAGGAAAAGAAAAGTATCAACTTAAGAAAATTAACATTTCATGTATATAAAAATTTAATTAAAGAAAGTAGAAGTTTAATTGTAATTTTATATGTTTCAATGTTTTTATGTACAAAAAAGTTTTAATAAAACAAAAAAAAAAGTTTAAACCTAGATAAAAAAAAGTCTAATATTTATTTTAAATGTGATAAACAAAATTTAATGAGATTAATGTATTATTCATATTTTAGTTAAAATATTATGTAAAAAAGGTTAGGTTATAAAATAAATGAAAATTAAGAAAAGGTTAAAAAGGGTTATGTTAAAAGAAGAAAAAGGTTATGTGGGCCTAAAGCTTGCACTAATGGCCCATAACGAATCAGGAAGAGGGGGTGTACGCTTGGAAAAAGAAAGGGCTTAGGCGTGCTAGAATGGGGCGAGGCCCATTTGCTTCACAAATTATTTTTAGGGTTTGTGAAAGTTTGTTTCAATTGGGAAAACTCAGGGTTTGAGAAATACAGAGGCGCTGTTCTTCGTTTCTTTCTTCGTCTTCTTCGTTCATCTTTATCCTCTTGAGCCAAGCATCCAGAACAAAGTCCTTTGCCCAAGCCGCCAGCGCCACCATCTGTGTCCTCTTCTCCCCACGAATTGCTCGGTGATATGGTACGAAGGTGATGATCTCGCTCTCTTAATGCGTTAGGGTTTCAAACTTACATGTTTTTACTTTTCGTTCATTGACTCTGTTTCTTGTGTATTGTGGTTCACATGATGTTTTGAAAAGAGGGAAAAAGGAGTACTACCTTTTGGAGGAGACAGAGGAGGAATAAAGGTGGAGGCTCTCAGGCGGCTGGACGGAGACTTGATGATGCGCGAGCTTTGCTGGAGAAAAAAATGGTACTCTGTATTCTTCCTTTGCTGTGGTTTAATGATGCTGTCTAAAAACCTCTTGGATAATTTTCTTTTTCCCTTGGATGCTTGCTTCGTCTGTTTCACTTCTTTTCCTCTTTGGCTTGTTGAGTATGCTTGATGCCTTGATGATGAATATGGTTGTACTGATGCTTCTTGCGTTGCCTTTGAATGCTTTAGCTTGATGTGTTTGGTTTCCTGTTGATATTGGCTATACTGAATATGTTTGTTGATTGATATGCTGAGATATGTTGTGATGATTTGGATGGCCCAATGATGAAACTTTTTTGAGGGCTTAGAGGTTGCCTTGATCTGACCAGGCTTGTGTTGAAAAAGGTTTGTATGCTTTTTGCCTCATGTTTGTTTAGGCTTTTGCTGTTTGTATAGTTTCAGCAGGCTTGACAGGTTGATGGCTTATGGTGAGTTTACTGGTTTTTTGCTTTGGATATTAGTTTAGGTTTGATGTTGTTTCTTGTTGTTTTGTTAAACTTGGCACGGGTTTATGGGCAGGTTGAGAGATTCTTCTAGTTTTTGAAGCTTGGCTTCAGTTTGGTGTAGGTAAAAAGCTTATGGCTTTGAGGCTCACACTGCTATTTGTATCTTTTTGACAGTTTTAGAGTTTGAGGGCTTTGAGTTTTGGAGGCTGTAGGCTTTTTTCTTTGTCTGTCTTCTCATGTCCCTTATGCAGGTTGCTGGCCTTTTGTATATTCTTCTAGGGTCTTTGCCCTCTTGCTATATTTTCTTAGTCAAATTTGTGGACAGATTTGCAAAGCTTGAGGTTTTCCCTCTTTGTGATATCCTGCTGCATATGTTCTGCCTCCTTTTTTTCTATGTGCTCTGATATGCTGTTTATAGTCTTTAGCCTGCTGCACTGTAAGCTATTTTCCTCTCTCTTTCTCTCTCCGGATTTAAAGAAAGCATTTTTATATTGCTTATGTTTGTCTTATTCCGAAAAAGCAAATGGTTAGAAAGTGATGAAATGGAACTTGCTTGCTTGCATATGTAGTTTTGCCTCTGCATACTTTATCTCTTTTCCATACTTTCTGCTTCTTTGTGACAGCATTTTGTACTTGTTTTGACTAGCCTTTGATAGCACTTTGGCAGCTTGTGGAAAATTTGAAATTGGAACTTTGTAATTCTAGTTCAGTTTGCCTTTGGACTTTGTTTGGCATGCTGCTTGTTTTGAAACTATGCAGTTGGTTGACAATCCTTTTGATTTATGCAGTATGCTTAAGAATTTTGAATTTGTGCAAAAATCATAGCTTTGTGCATTCATGTTTCATTGCAAGCATTTCATCCCTCTTTGTGAACCGGGAGAAATCTCGTGATTTGCAAAGAGGGTAAAACTGATTCCGGCCATTTGTTTTTAATGATGAACCTTTTTAACTGTTTATCTTTAACTATTTTTTTCTGCTTTGACTTTTCATTTGTTTCTTGTTTTGCAGATGAAAAATAAATGAGCAACAAGGGAGCATTGGATAGAAGATGAAGACTTAGAAATCTTAGAACATAGTTTTTTTACTTCAATTTAAATTATTGTAATATTATTATTGTAAACAATAACAATTATACAAATAATTTAAAGATAAATAAAAAGTCCTTTTATTTGACATTCATTTTTAATTCTTCTTCAGATATTTATCTAATTATTTATAATTCTTAAATTAAAATAAAATGGAAATAAATTCCAATTATCTTAACTTAAAATAAATAATCAATTGATAAACATTGTGGTCTTATAACAAACCCGACGCTCCAATTATTCAAAGCAATGCACAATTAATCAAACAAAACATCCACCTGCCTCCTTTCACTGATTAAATCCAAACAAACTGCAAATTAACAACCAGCAGCCTCAGTTCTTATTTCAGAGTATTTTGAAAAGCATTGATAGAACTAACTCTTCTTGAGAAATATGCGCATAAAACCCTGATTTTTGACTTAACACTGGAGAAACGCCAGCCTGATCAAACTTTGAGCCAATTCAACCAAACCCTAAACAATCTGTTTGAACTGCCTAAACATCAATAAAAACCCTAAATTTCATCTGACTAACGAGAAAAGTCTGTTTGACCGATTCTTGAGCCAGTCTGAAAAATCAAGAAAAGCCCGAAACTGCGATTTCTTGTGGAGAAAGAGGAAGGCAAATTTTGGGGTACAACACCAACCCATAGACTAGAAGGGCCAGGACCTCCTCAAAAGCCCAAAAGTCCAAATCATCTCAAAACAACTGGGCTTTATCTATTAAGAACTTGGCTAGAAAACCCTTGACTCCGCTTCTTGTTTCCCAATTGGATACCACGTCGGCCCGTTTCAGATGCAAAGCTGAGGCAATGTCTTCTTGCTTCAGAACCTCTTCTAAACTTATGAAAGGCACCTAGTCAATAATGGGTAGATTCAATAACTGAGAAAACTCTTCCATGGTAGGTACAAACTGATAGTCTGGAAAGGTGAAGCAGTGGTGCTTGGGATCAAAGAACTGAAAGAGTACACCCATCATCTTTTCATCAAAGCTTGAAGTAACCAGGTTGAGAAGTCGACCATGTCTCTTAGTGAATGCATAAATTTCAGGAACCCTTGATATTAGTTCTTTGAGTTGGGAGGTATTCTCACAAAGCTGATTCAGATAGTGTTTCTACGAACATAAGCCATGATCTGCAAAACAAAACAAAGATAAATTTCCTCGGTCCTTGAAATGGTTAGTTTGATAAGAATAGATGATATGTTATGATGCATGATGTTATGTTCAAACAGAGTAAATCACACACAAGCAAAGCACACAATAGACCTTAGGTTCAAAGGCTTGCATGAGGTTAAAGGTAAGTACCCTCTTGAAGTTTAGTTGGTTTCAAACCTGTCTTAGAAAATTAACCAGGTTCTAAGGATTCTCAATATCACTGATCATCCTTTATCGGGTATTGTTTAAGCTCAGGAAATCTTTTCTTGCGGCCGAAATATCTCGAAAGTCTGATCTCAATGAGTGTAGCATCGAGTATCAACCAATCCCCAACTCTATACCGAGGCCAGCTATCTCACTACTTTCTAATGGCCAAGTTTGTTCAACTAAGGTTCTAAGGTCCATTAGTGCTTCACGACACCATGTGGTGGCCTCGTATTCTCCTCGTTTCCACACGAAGGATATTGGTACCAACCAAAGTGTCACACTAACACACTCATCGCTTAAACCATATAGGTCTACACCGTACAGTCTCCACGATCTATTGTTGTTTACCTAATAAGTGCCCTCAGATCCGGGTGTAGGATCTTTAACAATGCCCAAACAAAACCCTTAAAGATAAAGTAGGCAAAGCAAACAAGAAAGCAATTAAAATGACCTAGATCCTAAGGTATACCCCACTTATTAAAATCCCCAGAGTCGCCAGTTCTGTGATACGGTGGCAGAACTGACTGTTTTTACTGGTTTTCGTTTTTTGTTCGCAAATGTTGTGGTAAGCAAGAGTCGCCACCGACTTTTATTTCATCCAACAAAGGAAAAGGAAAAAGAATAGAAAAAACCTTTTTCGAGATATTTATGAGTACGGGGGGTAGATTATAGAAAGGGAAGGTGTTAGCACCCTTTCTATCTGTGGTTTTCCACGGGCTCTTAGGTACTTGCTCATTTTTTAAATTTCTTGTGTGTGCTTATTTTAAAAAAGTTTTGTTTACTTCGTGATAACCCTTGTATCGGTCCTCAAGAGTGTGACGAAGTTTTTTGGAAATTATTTTTGAAAAGTGTTTGTGCGAAAAGTTTTTATTTTGAGCAAGTACTTAAGATTTCTACCTACTCGAAAAAAGTCTGTTCATTTTTGTTTCCTTTAGACAGTGCTATCCTACTATTAAGGAGTAGGTAGCTCTGTCGTTGGTTTTTTAAAGGGACGTTCGAAGGGACGAAATGGTCTCTAAAGGCAACAAGTAAAGATACCTTAGCATTTCAAAGGGACTATCGTCATAAGATCAATTTGTAGGAAACTCGAGGGACAAGTAGGGACTATGATCTTTGTGACGACTTTGAATCACGGGTCATTGCTAAGGTATCCCTATGTTTGAGGGACACTACCATTATTTTTGAGGCAACCAAGTGGGGTAAACCCTAGGAGTGAGCATGTGCAAGTGTGATTTTTCAGTTAATTATCTTTGCATAGTTATGGTTTTCTACTGTTTTAAATTATGAACTTTAGCATACAATCCTAATATCAATCATCTAACATTTTAATAGTTGCGGAAAAATGGAAGAAAGATAAAATTCCTAACTATTACAAGGCTTTGGTGCAATTACATAATTAGTGATTGAAAGGTAAAAATACGGAATTAAAATCCTAATTAAACTATTACAAACCGGGCGCAATTACACCAATAATAAAAAAGGTAATCGTACGGGGAAAAAAATAACGCGCGAGAATTAACTAGAAAAAATTTTTAAACCCTAAAAATTTGATTTTCTCATTGAAGATATTTTTGGGATTTTTTATAAAAAGGTTTGAAATTTAACCTAATTTTTCTAATTAATTTTAATTAATGAAACAAATTAAATTTGATGAAATTAATTAATTTGCAAATTAATTTATTAAAAAAAAACTAAGTCTTATTTTTTATGATGATTTTCTGATTTTATAATTAAACAAAAAAGAATAAACAAATAAAATATAAATTAAATAAAAGAATAAAGAAGTTAGAAAAATGGGCCTGAGGGGGTGCAACCCAGATTGAAGGGTTGCAAACTGAATTCTGTCCAAGGCCCAAGATCCTGTAAGCCCAATGCAAACGTGAGATCCAGTGTGGAATAAGCTAGGAGGTCCATCATGTGGATTCTTCCCCAAGGCATTAGATCTGGCGCTGCTTGATCTGATGGTGATAAATTTGAGGCGTATGATATGCGCCCTTGGAATAAAAGTAGGGAATCTGTAAGAAAATACTGGGAAAATAGAAAATGTTGGAGGCATGGGTCGAACCCCTGACCTCCCACACACAACGCCTTATAACCTTTCATGCTTGCCACTGGGCCAACACTTCACTTGTTGTACAAAAATACAAAGAATATATTATAAAGAATGAAAAGCAAGCTTCTTATACAAACGCGCGGAAATTTAAATGGACCAGTGGGGTGCTGCCACGCCTTCATCTTCCTTGTTGGGACTGTTGTCTTAGGTAAATACCTTTACCTACGGACGTTGGCCATAGCTACAACCTGTGCATCTCAAAAATCATATCCAGGCAATATAAACTAGATTCAAAATCATGGATCAATTGGGTTTGATCCTCTGATCATGATAGTATCCATCTTTAGACCCAATTATTCATGCATTTGAAAGCCCTAAAACGGCCTTATAAACCCTAGCAATGACGTTTCATCCAACAGGCATAAAAACACGTAATTAAATATGCAAACACATTCCAAAGGATGATACAAACATGAATAGATACTTAGAAATAATTTATCATGTGTGAATTGAAAAAATAAATTTCAAGAATATGAGCAAACCGTGATGTTGCTAGCCCACGTTTCTTGATGCTTCAGGCCTTGGTAATGCTTGCAACAGCTTCATGGGGTGTCTAGGAATATGGTTTGATCCTTAGAATGCTCTGAACAGGCCTATGGAGGAAGATCCAGTCTGCACTTTTTGACAAAAAATTTAAGTTTGGTTCTTGCTCTAGGGAGGCAGGCTGCACGTAAATGTTTTTTCTTAGGGTTCACCAAGCTTTGTTATAAGTACTGAATCAAATTAGAGCAATGGATTTGGAAAGAATAAAAAGATTGATGGTCTTGAAGTTTTGATTCCAATCTTTCCAAAATTGGAGATTTCCTCTTCTTTATGGCTTGGCATGATTTTCTTGAGGTTATACACATTTCATGATTTATAATTCAATGCAAAACAAATCTCATTCCATAAGTTTGATTTATTTTGATTTAATTTGATTTAATTTGACTTAATTTGAATTTATTTGATTTTAAAATGAATAAAAAATCAAAATAAATTAAATAAATGAGTGAATAATGCATGGGGGTCCCATAGGTCGTGGACCATGCTAGGATTGAGATTCAATCTTGAAAATATGGGCCCATGTGGAAAAAAATAGCAACTTTGAGCATTGTTGACTTTGGGAAAATTTCCAAAAATGGCCAACTTTGAAAATGCATATCTCTCTCAATTTTGACCCTAAGAAGATGTTCTTGGACTTTTTAGAAAGCTTAGGATGTCCCCTAAGCAACCTCTTTAGTTTCATCTCAATTGGATCTTCCATATTCATGTGAGGAACTTTGACCCAAAAGGTGTTTTTGTTGACTTTTTGAAATGACCTATGATATCTGAATTCATATATTTCCATGAGTACATTTATTGAACTTGAGGGATGAAGATAAGTTGTAGGGAATTGTATTCTCTTCAAAATGATCCTGGGGTGAGAAATTTCTGATAAAGTATGAGAGAGTTATGCCTGGTCAAAGTTTGGTTGACTTTTCCTGTAGAAACCCTAATTTAGCAACTTTTGAGTTTTGATGAATTAGGAGCATTTCTTGAGGAATCATGATCAACCTTTAATCAAATGATGGATATAACTTCAAAATTTTGATTTTGACCAAAATCTTAAAGTTTGACTGTATGTGGGCCCCAGTTGACTTTTGACCTGATACAATTGATTTTCAAGCATTTGAGCAGTTGACTGGGCAAACTTCTTGTGCAAGGCATGGAACTTGGCATGAATGGTTTTGAGAACATATTAGGACTATGGAGAGCATATGAGGCCCTTGGGACTCACCCATCTTGATGAAAATGGAAACCCTAGTTGGGGGTTCATTGCTTTAAGAGAGAGTTTGTCTAGTCAACTCTTGGGCATCCTCGAGCAAGTTGAGCATCTTAATGAACATATGTTGAGTAAAATGGGAGGTCAAATTTTGGGGTATAACACATGGGCTCTTAGGTACTTCCTCATTTTGAAATTACTCGTGTGTGTGTTTTGAAAAAGTTTTTGTTTAACTTCGTGATAACCCTTGTATCTGTCCTCAAGAGTGTGACGAAGTTGTTTTTTTGAAAACTATTTTGAAAGTGTTTGTGTAAAAGAGTTTTTATTGTTTTGAGCAAGTACTTAAGATGTTCTACCTACTCGAAAAAAGACAGTTCATTATCGTTTCCTTTAGACAACGCTACCCTACTATTAAGGAGTAGGTAGCCCCATCGTTGTAATTTTAAGGGACATTCGAAGGGACAAGCACGGTCGCAAAAGCAATAGTTAGGAAACTTTAGTAATTACCCTAAAGTCCTAAAGATCTTTTCGAGGCAACATTCGAATGGGTCATTTTTTATCTTTTGGGACTAGAGGGCGACCACTAAAATTCCCTATGCTTCATGACCGTTTACGGAAGGCAACCAAAGTGAGGCAAACCCTAGGAGTGAGCATGTGCACGTGTTTGTTTTCAGTTTATTTATCTTTGCACAATTAGGGTGATCTATTGTTTTAATTTTATCTGTCTTTCGCATACAAGTCTATTATCCATACATCTAGCAGTTTATAATAGCAGAAAGTAAAGTGCGAGAAATTAAAGTCCTAACTATTACAAGGCCTCGGGGAAGGGGTTATATAACTAAAACTGGGGAATGAAAACAGTAAATAAAAAGCGGTAAAATAAACCCTAATTAAAAAATATTACAAACCTCGAAACAGTTACAATAATTGGAATTATAAATAAGTAAATGCGCACAAGACAAATTAAATACAGGAATAAATTAGAAGCCTAAAAAATATAAATAATTAAAAAAATATTTTTGTATTTTTTTATTGAGAAAATTAAATATTTGCGAGTTAAACCTAATTTTCTAATTAATTTTTATTTAACAAAATAATAAATTTTGAAATAATTAAAATAATTAATTTTCAAAAATTAATTTTAATTATAAAAAACCCTAATTCTATTTTTGTGATTTTATGATTTTTTAAAAAAATGATTTTTTTTTTTGTAAAAATAATTAACAAATAATTAAAAACAAAAGAAATTAAGAAAAGAAATAATTGGGCCTGTTACTGTTAGCAATCTGGGGGGGGGGGGGGGTGAAACTGAAATTGTACTAGGCCCAAGATGTTATCCCAGTACTCAGAGATCCAGTGCAGTTGGTCTTCAGGAGGTCCACCATGTGACTGCTTGCTTGTGGCATCCTTCAATTCCTGCACTTAAAACTCAATCAAACAATTCAGATAGCATCAAAACCTTATAATAAACATGAATGCATGGTTAAATTTCATTAAGAACGCATGTACACATGTAATCAAAAATCAAGAAAAATTGGAAAATTGAATCCTGTATCTTACAATTCTGGGTGTTTTGTGACTTGGGAGCGATTGGAATAGCTTCAGCATACGTCTAGGAACAGATTGCTGGCTTTGAAATCGCTTGAATTGGACTGTAAAGAAAAATATGATATGCACTTTTCTTTGGAAATTTGAAACTTTATTTGACTCTTTGGAACAAGCTGCGCCTCTGTCCTCTCTTCCTTAGGGTTCAGAATGCTCTGTTATATGTATGTGAATCATATAGGTTAACAAATTTGGGTTAAATCTTGGAGATTGATGAGCAAGAGATTTGTTCTTCAAGTCATATTATTTGTTTCCAAAATTAGCTAAATCATGCCATTTTCAATCTAATCGGCCCTTTCACGATTTGCTTTCTATCATACAGCCAGTATTCTCATTATTTAATGCAAAATCATCCCAAAATAATTTAATATAATTTATTTGATTTAATTTGGATTCTAAATGATTAAAAATCAAAATAAATCAAATGAATAATAAAATTATGCATGGAGTGGTTCATGGGTTGTGGACCATGTTAGGAACAAGATGCAAGCATAAAAAGTTGGGCCCATTTGAAGAAAAATGCATTTTGGGCATGGTTGACTTTGTGCAAATTTTCAAAAATGGCCAACTTAGACAATGCACATCTCTCTCAATTTTGACCCTAAGAGGGTGTTCCTTGACTTTTTAGAAAGCTTAGGGTGTCCTATAAACAACCCTTTTGGTTTCACCTCAATTGAATCTTCCATGTTCATGTAAGAAGCTTTGACCCAAAAGGTGTTTTTGTTGACTTTTTGAAATTACCTATAATGTCTGAATTCATACATTTCCATGAGTTAATTTTTTGAACTTGAGGGATGAATATGAGTTGTATAGAATTGAATTCTCTTCAAAATGAGCCTTAGATGAGAAATTTCTGATAAAGTATGAGAAAGTTATGCCTGGTCAAAATTTGGTTGACTTTTCCTATAGAAACCCTAATTTAGCAACTTTTGAGTTTTGATGAATTTGGGGCATTCCTTGAGGAATCATGATCAACCCTTGATCAAATGATGTATGCTACTCCAAAATGTTGATGTTGACCAAAATCTTAAAGTTTGACTGTATGTGGCCCACAGTTGACTTTTGACCTAACATAGTTGATTTTTAGGCATTTGAGCAGTTGACTGTGCTAACTTCTTGTGCAAGACAGGAAACTTGACATGAATGATCTTAAGGACATATTGGGTCAATAGAGACCAATTGGGACCCTTGGAACTCAAACATCTTAATGAAAATGGAAACCCTAGTTTGAGGTTCATTGTCTTAGGAGGAGGATTTGTATGGTCAATCCTTAGGTATCCTTGGGCAAGCCGAGGACCTCTAGGAGCATGTTTTGAATAAAATGAGAGGGAAAATTTTGGGGTACAACACTGTTTTTGAAGGAGATGTCCCGTACACTGTCCTTCACCCAACATGCCTACCTCTCTCGAAGACTTACAAAGGGATTGGATTCAGCTTAAGGAAGAACGAGACACTTTCGAGACCCGATTCTACGTCAGTGAGAAGAAGGTTCAGGAACTCACCAAGAAGCTGCATGAAGAGCGGAATCTGAATTCCTACATCGCACCAAAGAGGATGCACTCAACTTTTTTGTCTTAGGAGTTTTTTTTTGTATTTTATTTCTTTCATTGTAAGCCCAAAGAGGCATGATGTACTCAAACTTGGATTTATTAATATAACGCGTGTTCCTTTTTGTCTAAAGCAAATTTAAATCCCTAATTTCCTTGAAAACATTTGCATATGCATCTTCATTCATCATAACATAAACAAGTTTCTTACAACGGGTCATCTTATCTTTCTACTGTTTATTTCAGTGAGATGGATATTGAAAAGGCAGTAAAAGATCTTCAGGCGCAGAACGCTCAGTTTCAACAAATGATATTGACTCTGGAAAAAGGACAAGAGGATTTGAAAACTTTACTGATCGAAGAAAAGAAGAAGAAAGCGAAGAAATCAACCGGTGTTTCGAATATGGGAAGAAGGTTTTAAGGGCCAGCCAGACGGACCCTAGACTTTGCAACATCATCAGGTGAAGGGGACAATCAAGAAGGGAAAAACAAGGAAGTGAATGACCATCTAGATTATGAAGAGGAAGAAGAGGTTGATTACTCTGAAGAGCAGTATCCTTCAGTTGACGACAAATACAAATAGTTGGAAGATCGCTTAAATGCTATGGAGATCCAGAAAGTACTCGGGTTGGATTTTGAGGAGCTAGGACTTATCTCAGGGGTTGTCATACAGCAGAAATTCAAGGTCCCTACTTTAACTAAATATGACGGTGTCTCTTGTCCAAAACTACATTTATAGTCATACGTCAGGAAAATTCAACCCCATACTGCCGATAGGGACCTATGGGTACATTTCTTCCAAGAAAGCTTGTCAGGGACGCAGTTGGATTGGTTCTATCAGTTTGAAGGGACCAATACTCGCAATTGGGAAGACTTGGCTGCCACCTTTTATAAACAATATCAGTATAATGTTGACTTAGCTCCAACTCGGACACAGCTGCAAAGTATGTCCATGGGTGTAGGTGAAGGTTTCAAAACCTATGCTCATAAATGGTGGGATCTTGCAGGAAGAGTCCAACCCCCTCTATCTGACCGGGAATTGGTGGATATGTTCTTAGGCACATTGTCTGGTCCATTCTTCAAACACTTGATCGGAATCTCCTCGGCTGGATTTACCGAATTAATAATGACTGGCGAACGAGTAGAAGCGGGTATAAGAAGTGGTCAAATTCAAAAAAATGCATCCTCGAGCACGTTGAAGAAACCATTTACTGGGAAGAAAGAGGTTGGTGTTATGTACCATCAAAAGAATCAGGGCTGGACTGAACACCGTCCAACGGTAGGGGCCATCATGATCTCTAATCCCGCACCTACTCAATAAAGGAATAGTCAGCCGAGAACAGAAAAAACTGGTAAGACAATTTACCCGGATAAATATGACGTTATCTCAAGTCTTGCCACATTTGTTGAGATCTAATCTGGTAACCTTGCGGGAAGCTCCGAAGAATCCCAACACTGCCTCTCCCCGTTACAACCCAAACGCTCGTTGTGCTTACCATTCAGAAAGTCCAGGTCATGATACAAACGGCTGTTGGGATTTGAAAAACAAGGTGCAAGACCATCTCGAGGAAAAGGAAATTGAATTTGATGCCCCTGAGATTCCAAATGTTATCACTACTCTTATGCCCAAGCACGGTCGTGGTATTAACGCTGTTGAAAATGATGTGTTTGTTACTATTGTTGATGACCGTGTTACTCCTCTACTGACCATTAAGAGGAACCTGTTGGAGGCCGGTTTATTTCTTGGATGTGGCAAAGGTTGCCACCTCTGTTTATCTCTACCGACTGGTTATCATTTATTGAAGGTAGGTGTCCAGCGCCTGATGGATAACAAAGAGATTTTGTTTGAAAAGACTCCCGTTCTAACCATTTCTTACAAGGATGTTTCAATAATAACCATTTTCGCCAATCCTCCCAGGGTCTCCACCAAAAGACCCGTTAGGATTACATCTGTTCCGAAAGTGACTCCACTGATAATTACTATGCCAAGGCTGATCCTGTACTCCTCAGACAAAACTGTTCCCTGGAACTATGCGGGTGACGTCTACTACCACGACATCAAGCAAGAATGGCTGGTTGTTGAAGACCTGGTTTTTGAGAGGACTGACCCTGACATCGGCAACATTGTGGGAACCAGCAAAATAACCAGAAGTGGAAGAGTGTTCTCCCCTGAGATTGCTCCTCCAAAAACTGTTACCGGTCCTGTGATCATTCCTGCTTTTGTTCTTGCTGATACTACTACTACAGTTCCTGTGGCTACCCCTGCTGACACCCCTATCACCGAGTCGACCGAGACTCGGGGCAAAGGCATTTTGGTTGAACCTGTCCGGATGAAGGCACAATCAGTATCTATCCCAGAGGCTTCCAAGAAGGAGATGGAAGAAATTTTGAAAATTATAAATAGAAGCGACTACAATGTAGTCGAACAACTAAGGCAGACCCCCTCAAAAATTTCTATGCTAGCTTTATTGTTGTGCTCCGAAGCTCATGCGAAGTCCTTGGTGAAATTTCTTAAAACTGCCAATGTGTAACGCCCCGGTATTTAATTATTTATTTAATTAAATACTTTTTTTTGAATATTTTTTTATTAATTCAAATTTTTATCGTCGAAGTCAGAATCATTTTATTAAGTTGGAATAATAATTAATTGAATTTAATTTGGTGGAATTAAGTTAGAGTGTTATTTTATTATTAAGCTTAAATATGATATTGTGCTTAATTGGTGGTGTTGTGTAGCAATAGAGGGGTATGTAATTTAGGCCCATTTGAGTTTTTTAAGATTAAATAAAAAAAATGACTATTATATTGGAAATAGAAGTAGAGGAAATAGGAGAGAGTATTGTATCAGGAAGAAAAGAAGAACAAGAGGAAAAATAGGGTTTGTGAGAGGAGAAGAAGAAAAAGAGGAAAATTTCTCCTAGTGCCAAATTCCCCAAAAATTCGGTTGAAGTCTGTTAAAGCTTCTGTTAATCCAAGGTAAGGGTGAGATTCTGACTCTATAATAGGGTGTATAATTAATAGTATGTGAATTTGGGTTATGAAAATCATTCCTAGTTGTGTCTGAAATTGGTATATTGATGAAATTGAGAGATGATTTAGGACCCAATATAATTAGATATACATATATTTTAAGTACCTTAGTATTTTCTGTGCAAAATTTCCATAGCTGCTACTGTTGCGTGAGATGAAGTGGAAATTGGAGCCACTTGTTTGGAATTCTGTAGCGCAAGTTAATGAATTAATATTAAAAGGAACTTGGCTTGCAACATAGTAGCGTATGAATGGAATTATTATTTAATGGTATTTGGAGACAAGTGATTGCATACTGTAGCGATGGAATATATTAATATTTATTGGCACATGTTTTGTTTGCTGTAACGACATGGTGAAGTAGTACTTAGGAGGAATTGTTTTGCAACACATTAGCATAAGGTAAAGTAGCACTTGGAAGTGGTTAGTTGCCTTACTGTAGCTTTATTTAAGAAGTAGCACTTAAAGGCTTTTGCCTAGCTTGCTGCAGCGAATTCATTAAGTAGTGTTTAAAGGATGAATTCCTATTACTGTAGAGATATATTTAGGAAGTAGAAATGAAAGGCAATTGTCTTGAATACTGTAGCAATGTTTATGAAGTGGCATTTGGTAACACATGTTTGGCTTGCTGTGACGATAGATTGATGTAGCATCTAAAAGGCAGTTTGCTTGCAAGTACAGTAGCGCAAGAAAGGAGTAACATGTATTGGCATTTGGAGAATTAGCTTACTTATTCCTGTAGCGTAAAATGAACCAATATTTAATGGCTTATGATTGCTACTTTAGCGATATTGGGAAGTAGTGTTTTAATGGAACATGTATTGCATTCTGTAGCGATATAAGAATGAAGTAGCATTTAGAAGCAATTGTTTTGTACACTGTACTCTGATACAAATAATAAATTGGTATAGAATAAATATTAGATACACCGTAGCTACTACGTTCCGGTTTACAAATACAAAATATTTAATAATAAGGATTTAATATCTTTAATAAATAATTTTGTAGGATTTATAAAGTAGAAATAATAGAATTTTTGGCCGATAATTAATTAACCGATTTTTAGCAAAAATAGTCTGAATAATTATGCGGTTTATTATAGTAATTTTGGTTGATCTGTTGGGTGGCATTTTTGTTGAAAAATTATGAATTTGCAGGTGGTTCCATTGCCTCTATTTATGGGAAAAATATTAAGTTGCAGGCTTATGGTCAATGTTGAGTTAAGTTGAATTATTGTTGTTGTTGTTATTATTACGTTAATGTCGATAATGCATACATTGTAAGTACGAAGTGAGCCTAAGAGGGGGGGGGGGGGGGGGGTGAATTAGGTACTTTATAAAATTCTGGTTTTTAGTGATGATGGTTCTTCTTTTTCTGGTTAATGATGATTTTAGGAAAGCGTAAAATGCAGAAAAATAAAAGACACGGCCGATATATCCTGGTTCCCCTCACAATACGAGAGTACTCCAGTCCCCTTTCATCATGAAAGAGATTTCCTTATTGTGGAAAACTTAAACAAGAACTACCAAACAACCAAGAACAATCCTCTTGGACGAAGAACAATCCTCTTGGACCAAGAACAGTCCTCTTGGATTTTCACTATGTTAACTATGAGAACAATCCTCTCAAAGTAACTACACTTGTATCCAACAACTTTGGAAAGACAAGATTTCAAAAACACTTAAACTTATTTCCAACAATCCTGGAAAAATAAGTAAGTAACTATCAAATTTTGAGTTTGAGTGAGTAGAGTAGTATTGATCACTTAGAGTGATTTAACAATGTATGATCTTCTCTTCCAATAATATTATTGTACAATGACTCAAGATATAATTGCTCAAAGTTTTGTGTTTGATAATGTATGAAAATGTGCCGAAAACTTATGCATGAAAGTGAAGGAATGCTTGAGTTTGTATTTTGAAAATTCAGAAAATATTTATGGAAGAGGTGTTGAAATAGATTTTGAAAATGGATATTTATATGTTCATAACACCCTTTTGAAACAACATGAAGTTCTGAAAATGTATCATGAACAAATGCCAAGTTTGAGTGAAAGGTTTCAATGAAAAGGCATGATGAATATGCATGTGAAAAGCTGTTGTTTTTCAAAATCGTGCAGCATACAATCGATTGCACCCTTTGTGTAAATCGATTGCACAAGGTTTCAACAACTATTTTTTCAAAAGTTTTAAGAGTGCAATCGATTGCACTAGCAATGTAAATCGATTGCATGTAAAGTCAGTAGCAAAAAGTAAGTGAGTGAAATCGATTGCACAAGCAATGTAAATCGATTGCACTGAGAAACAGAAGCAAACGTTTTAAAAATTTTAAGTATGCAATCGATTGCACAAGCAATGAAAATCGATTGCACAGAGAAACAGAAGCAAAAGATCTGAAAAATTGGAGCATGCAATCGATTGCACTAAAATGCAAATCGGTTGCACTTAAGTGAAAAGTGAAATTTTAACTTTGAAAAACTTGAGTAATGATTTTTTTAAACATTTATTTTTTAATATTTTAGCATCTATATCTTAAGATCAAAGTAGGTAATATTATTATACCTTGAAAGTTGTTGAGAGCCTTGAACTGAAGTTATTGTCCTTAGATGCTTTGAGCTTGATCATAAATCTTTGCCTTCTTTGTTAATCATGGTTTGTCTTTATCAAAACAAAAGCTCATTTGAGAAGCTTGATTTTACATTCTCCCCCTTTTTGATGATGACAAACAATATTGCTTTATGCGATGTACTTTCCAGAAGAGCTTTTCCCCCTAAGATGCAAAACTCCCCCTATGTAGGAGAGGGTTGGAATCCTTTCCATTTCTTCATCTTGATTGGAGAGTACCTTAAAAATTAAGACAAAGAAAATACAAGCATAAAGTAACACACGTCTTTCTCCCCCTTTGACATTATCAAAAAGAAGGGGAAGATGCACAAAACAAATAATAATAGAGCAATATATTGAGAAAATTTAGAATTAAATGAGTAACACAAATTATTTAAGGGTTACACATAAATTTGAACAAACACAACATTGAATAACAAGACAAGAACATAACAGAAAAACAGTTAGCCAAAACTTGAAGGGTGATGCATGTCCGGATGGTTATAAGACCAAGAGCCTTGATTAGGGAATTGTTGTTGAAGTGGGGGTTCTGTGTAGTGTTGAGGAGGTGCAACTGGATTATTTGGATCATATGGTGGAATATGAAGATGAGAGTGAAGGTACGAAATTTTTTGATTCACATCAGTGCGGAAGTCATTAATCCGGGTTGTCGTGGAATCATTGATTGCACTCTATTGATTGTTGATGTTGGTGTTCATGGAAGAAAATTGTTGAGACATGTAATCTCTTGATTGCTTGGACCAGAGGGAGCAGTAGGAGGAGGAGGCACAACTTTATCGCCTTCGACTTCTTGGTCATTTCCTTCATCGCCAACAACATCTTCACCAATGTAGGTGATGGTTTTTATTTCTGGATTGTAATGCACGCCCATTCTGGAGTCAATATTCTTAATGGAAATCTTGTTTAGATTAGGATCCATATTCACCTTTTCAAACACAGCAAAATCCACACCAAATTCCTCCATTATTAGAGTGACAAAATAAGCATATGGAAGAAATTTAGATTTTGCATCCACTCTCAGCATATGCACCATGATAAGTCTTGCCCAGTTTACACTTACCCCTTTCTTTCTTGCATATATTAGCTGCATTTCCAAGTCGGTAACAGTGCAGTGGTTTCCATCTCTTAGAAACATAATATAGACAAGAAAATAATGATATAAACGATCGTCTATATGGAGGTTAGATGCACTCCAGGAGTCTTTGGATGGAATTACTCCGCCAAGACCACGAATCCGTTTGGCACGAAATTCAGCTTCACTTAACCGCCCAATGCTGTAAAAGAACTCCTTTTTCCGGTAGTCATCCCATATCTCGTTTTCAGGGTCATATAGGGAACTTCCAGTGAAAGGAATATGAAGGATCTCACCAAAAACCCGAGGAGTTAGAGAGATACGAGTACCCAACACATATGTGACTATTTTGCCTTTGTGGGGTGTTAGATTGTTGAAAAACATTCTTACCAAATCTGGGTAATATGGACCGAAAGAGCAAATCAAGGGTTCTAGACCATAGGCAGCTAGATCATTTTGAAAGGAAAAGCATTATTGAGGAAAGGAGGATAGCATACCATATTTGGGGTTGGATACTATTTTCCTTTGAAAGTGTTTGATAAATCTGGCTTCTTACTCTTCAGTGAGAGTTGGAAGCAATGGATTGGATGATGAATCAACCTTTTTCTTCCCTTTTTCTGAAGCAAGAGCCTTTCTCTTTTGTCTTGAAGCCATGGGTATGGAGTTTTAGGGTTTTTGGGGTTTTTAGGTTTTGTGAGAGAGAAAGGTGTTTGTGAGCTGAGATTTGGAAATGATTTGGGTAGATATGGAATGAGTGTTTTGAATTAAAGTGTATTTGGCTTGGGAATATGAGAGAGGAATTCTGACCAACATAATTTTTTCTATCATAAAATCAAGTTGCAGTACGTGCAATCGATTTGCATTTTAGGTGCAATCGATTTGCACATAAACAGAATAAAAAATAAAACAGAAACGCACAGAGTGCAATCGATTTGCACTTGAAATAGAATGGACAGAATTGAAAATACGCAGTGAGCAATCGATTGACACTCTTTGTGCAATCGATTTGCATCAACAAAAAAAATGTCCAAAACCAAATTTTTCTTAAAAATTTAAATATCACATAACATAGATTCACATATAGAATGTATAATATATATATATATATATATATATATATATATATATATATATATATATATATATATATATATATATATATATATATATATATATATATATATATATATATATATATATATATATATATATATATATATATATATATATATATATATATATATATATATATATATATATATATATATATATATATATATATATATATATATATATATATATATATATATATATATATATATATATATATATATATATATATATATATATATATATATATATATATATATATATATATATATATATATATATATATATATATATATATATATATATATATATATATATATATATATATATATAATCATATCAAGGGTATAATGCACCTTATAAGCCGTGTTCGTCAAGTATGCCAAACTCTTGTCGAATTTTGTAGAAAGGTTCTTTTGCCAAAGGTTTGGTGAAGATATCGGCAAGCTGATTATGAGTATCTACAAAGGTTACCTCGACATCTCCTTGAAGAACATGATCACGAAGGAAATGATGTCGAATGTATATGTGTTTAGTTCTTGAATGCATGACAGGATTCTTTGTAATGTTAATTGCACTGGTGTTGTCGCATCTTAGAGGAATGCATCCTAGATCGAGTCCGTAGTCACGAAGTTGTTATTTTAGCCACAAAATTTGAGCGTAACTACTACCCGCTGCAATATATTCAGCTTCAGTCGTGCTTAGAGAAACACATGCTTGTTTCTTACAGGCCCATGATACTAATGCATTACCAAGAATGTGACAAGTACCACTTATGCTCTTTCTATCTGTTTTACAACCTGCATAATCCGCGTCAGAATAACCAATTAAGTTGTAGACACTACCTTTAGGATACCATAATCCGACATTTGTTGTCCCTTTGAGATACTTCATGATCCTCTTTACCACCGTGAGATGAGATTCCTTTGGGTTAGCTTGAAAGTGGGCACAGAGACAAACACTAAACATTATGTCAGGACGACTTGCCGTCAAATACAATAAGGAGCCAATCATACTTCGATACTTAGAGATGTCGATGGAAACTCCTAATTCATCTTGATCAACATAAGAACCAGAACCCATTGGTGTAGACATTGCCTTACAGTTATCCATGTCAAACCTTTTCAAGAGTTCCTTGCAATATTTAGATTGGTTGATGAAGATGCCATCTTTTATTTGTTTGATTTGAAGTCCAAGGAAATAGTTCATTTTACCCATCATGGACATTTCAAATTCTCCTTGCATCATTGATGAGAATTCTTCACACATTTCTTGATTTGAAGAACCGAAAATGATGTCATCAACATAGACTTGTGCTAGCAAAGTGTCGTCTTTGATTTTCTTGATAAATAGAGTCTTGTCAACTTTTCCCTTTTCGAAACCTTTTTCGCATAAGAAGTTGCTTAAACGATCATACCATGCCCTTGGTGCTTGTTTCAGTCCATAGAGAGCTTTTCTCAATTTAAATACATGAGATGGATTCTTGAAATCTTTGAACCCCGGGGGTTGCTTAACGTAGACTTTTTCAGTGATATATCCATTCAAGAATGCGCTTTTGACATCCATTTGGAAAAGCTGAAAATTTAATGAACAAGCATAGGCAAGTAAGAGAAGAATAGCTTCTAACCTTGCAACTGGAGAGAAAGTTTCTTCAAATTTTATTCCTTCTTCTTGATTGTAGCCTTGTGCTACCAATCTTGCTTTGTTACGAACAATTATTCCATTCTCTTCAAGTTTGTTTTTGAACACCCATCTTGTTCCAATAATGTGTTTGTTGCTTGGCCTAGGGACGAGTTCCCAAACTTTATTCCTTTCAAATTGATTCAATTCTTCTTGCATAGCGATAATCCATTGGTCATCGCTTAAGGCTTCATCAACTTTGGAAGGTTCAATTTGAGAGACAAACGCCATGTTTAGACAAGCATCCTTGAGATTTAATCTTGTAGACACACCTTGACTTATATCACCAATTACTTTATCAATATGATGTTCTCTATGAGTTCTCCATTCTTTTGGTAGATCATTGAGATTCGGTTCTTGTTGAGGTGATTCTTTGAGTTGAATTGGTTGATCTTTGGAAGAATTTTCTTGAGGACCTTCTAGTATTTCATCATCATTATCACAAACAATATTATCCTCCTTGGAGGGGTTAGTTTCATCAAAATAAACATGCATAGATTCTTCAATTGTCAAAGTTCTTTTGTTGTATATTCTATATGCTTTACTAGAGAGAGAGAGAGTAAGCAAGAAAAATACTTTCATCGGATTTCTCATCAAATTTACCAAGGTTATATTTGTCATTGTTTAGGACAAAGCATTTGCATTCGAAGATATGAAAGAAAGCAATGTTTGGTTTTATCCCCTTGAAGAGTTCATATGGAGTTTTCTTTAAGATTGGTCTAATGTTAACTCTATTGCTAACAAAACATGTCGTGCTCACCGCATCTGCCCAAAAGTATTTTGGAAGATTTGAGTCGCTAAGCATTGTTCTAGCAAGTTCCACAAAAGACCTATTCTTTCTTTCTACCACTCCATTTTGCTGAGGAGTCCTTGGTGCCGAGAAGTTGTGAGATATTCCATGTTCTCCACAAAATTCTTCAAATAGAGCATTTTGGAATTCTCCGCCGTGGTCACTCCTTATTGAGGCAATTGTTAGAGACTTCTCATTCTGAATTTTTTTAACATACTTCTTGAACGCCTTGAATGCATCACTTTTCTGCACTAAAAGAATGTCCAAGTATATCTAGAGAAATCGTCAACAATAACCAAAGCATACACATTACCTCTGAAACTCCTTGTTCTCGATGGACCAAATAAGTCCATATGTAACAATTGTAGTTGCCTTGTAGTGGACACCACATTCTTAGATTTGAAAGTTGATCTAGTTTGTTTCCGTTTTTGACAAGCATCGCACAGTCTATCTTTGACGAAATTTCTCTTAGGCAATCCAATGACAAGATCATGCTTGATTAATTTATTCAAATGTTCCATATGAATATGAGAAATTCTTTTGTGCCATAGCCATGAATCATCATTGTTCGCCATGAGACATTTAACCTTCAAAGATGGATCATCAAGGGAAATCATGAATATATTATTGATTCTTTTACCTTTAAGTATAACCTCATGAGTGACTTTGTCTTCTATAAAACATTCATCCTTGGTGAACTTGATTTTGAAGCCTTTGTAACAAAGTTGGCAAATACTAAGAAGATTGTGCTTTAGTCCTTCAACATAAAGAACATCTTCAATGGATGTGAAGGGTGGAGCACCAACTTTGCCTTTTCCTAGGATTCTTCCCTTATTATTGTCTCCATAAGTGACAAAACCCTTGGCCTTTAGCGCTAGATTTGAAAATTGGTTTATGTCTCCTGTCATATGCTTTGAACAACCACTATCAAGATACCAAAGATTGCATGTGGTCTTCAAGCATACCTGCAAAACAAATTAGGTTTTTTTAGGTACCCAAGTTGCTTTGGGTCCTTCATAATTAGTGCCTTTCTTTACCCATACATAATGCCCACTTGCCACACTGAAGTTTCTAACATAGCAAGCATTAGGTGTATGGCCTTTAATACAACAATAAAAACATGTAGGTTCAAATTTACTTCTATATCTAGAAGGATAAGATTTCTTCTTAGGAAATGTTTTCTTTTTAGGATAGTGACGAACTATTTTAGGTTTTTTCACTTTTTCTTTGGATGATTGATCACTAGCCTTAATAAAGATAGTTTTGTTAGAACTTGGTTTTGAAAACTTTGAATATCCAAGTACACTTTTATCATTGGAGTATCTTTGTTGGCTAAGAACACCTTCCAATCCAATTTGGCCTTTTTCATATCTTTCAATGACTCTTTTTAATTGGACAATTTGGAAAGAGAGTGAATCACTATTTTTGCATACAAAATTTTGTTTTTGTTCATCACTTGATTTTTGTTTTTCTTCTTTGAAATCTTTTTCCATCGAAACATGTTTTTCTTCTAAGGTTGAAATTTGTTTCTTTTGTGATGAAATGGTTTTATATAGAATTTTGCATTCATTCAATAGTTCATATATAGCACCTTGTGCATCACTATCAAAAAGAGAAAATTCATTACTAACCTCATTGTCTTCATCATCGGAACGGTGTGAGGCCATCAATGCTAGATTTGCACTTTCATCACTATCGGAATCAGATGAGGAACTTATTTCATTGTCTTCCCATGCGACATAAGCCTTGTTGTTCTTGAATCCATTTTTGCTTTTGAAGCCACCTTTCTTGGAGAGTTTTGGACAATCCGTCTTGATATGACCTTGCTTAACACATTCATAACATGTGATTTCTTGTGTTGATGTGGAAGCTTCCTTTTTCTTAAATTGTTTCTTTCCTTTTGAATGAGAAAAAGGTTTGTCATTTCTACCGAAGAACTTACCAAGCCTTTTAACAAGAAGCATGAAGTTTTCATCTTCTTCCGGATTGTCTTCCTTTTCAACTTCCTTGGAGTCTATCTTCAAAGCAATATTCTTGGATTTCTTCTCTTGATTTTCATGCTTTTCAAGTCTTTCGAGTTCCGTTTCGTATTCTTGAAGTTTTCCAAATAATGTTTGGATGTCATGTTGGAGAGACTTTTCTTTTCTGAAATTGCTGTTACCTTTGGTTGCCATTCCCTAGTTAAGGACCTAAGTACTTTCAGATTTAGTTCATCATTCGTCAAATTTTTACCAAGAGCACTTAGATGATTTGTCAAGTGCATAAATATCTTTTGTAAGTTAATAATGGTTTCTCCGGGCTGCATTCAAAATAATTCGTATTCTTGACTTAAGGTATTTAGTCTTGATCTTTTTACTTCAACCTTTCCTTCATGAGTTTGTACTAAGGTATCCCATATTTCTTTTGCTGTCTAGCATGCCGAGACACGGAAGAATTCATCCATGCTAAGTGCACCTTGAAGAAGGTTTCTTTCCTTTTTATCATAGAGAACTTTCTTCTTATCATCATCGTCACATGTGGTTTTAGGCTTAGATAAGCCAACACCATTGATTACCGTTATAGGGATAAATGGACCATTTTTGACGGCATCCCATATTTCTTCTCCTTGTGCTTCTAGATGTGCCTTCATGCGTATTTTCCAGGAGTCAAAGTATTCACCACAAAATAGAGGAGGCTTGTTGTTACTACCACCATCTCTGAAAACTGGATTTTGATTTGCGGAAGCCATTCTGGATATTTTAGGAACAGGTTACCTATAACCTGCTCTGATACCAATTGTAAGTACGAAGTGCGCCTAAGAGGGGGGGGGGGGGGGTGAATTAGGTACTTTATAAAATTCTGGTTTTTAGTGATGATGGTTCTTATTTTTCTGGTTAATGATGATTTTAGGAAAGCGTAAAATGCATAAAAATAAAAGACACGGACAATATATCCTGGTTCCCCTCACAGTCCGAGAGTACTCCAGTCCCCTTTCAACATGAAAGAGATTTCCTTATTGTGGCAAACTTAAACAAGAACTACCAAACAACCAAGAACAATCCTCTTGGACCAAGAACAATCCTCTTGGACCAAGAACAATCCTCTTGGATTTTCACTATGTTAATTAAGAGAACAATCCTCTCAAAGTAACTACACTTGTATCCAACAACTTTGGAAAGACAAGATTTCAAAAACACTTAAACTTATTTCCAACAATCCTAGAAAAATAAGTAAGTAACTATCAATTTTTGAGTTTGAGTGAGTAGAGTAATATTAATCACTTAGAGTTATTTAACAATGTATGATCTTCTCTTCCAATAATATTATTGTACAATGACTCAAGATATAATTGCTCAAAGTTTTCTGTTTGATAATGTATGAAAATGTGCAGAAAACTTATGCATGAAAGTGAAGGAATGCTTGAGTTTGTATTTTGAAAATTCAGAAAATATTTATGGAAGAGGTGTTGAAATAGATTTTGAAACTGGATATTTATATGTTCATAACACCCTTTTGAAACAACATGAAGTTCTGAAAATGTATCATGAACAAATGCCAAGTTTGAGTGAAAGGTTTCAATGAAAAGGCATGTGAAAAGTTGTTGTTTTTCAAAATCGTGCAGCATGCAATCGATTGCACCCTTTGTGTAAATCGATTGCACAAGGTTTCAACAGCTATTTTTTCAAAAGTTTTAAGAGTGCAATCGATTACATTAGCAATGTAAATCGATTGCATGTAAAGTCAATAGCAAAAAGTAAGTGAGTGCAATGATTGCACAAGCAATGTAAATCGATTGCACTGAGAAACAAAAGCAAACATTTTGAAAATTTAAGTATGCAATCAATTGCACAAGCAATGGAAATTGATTGCACAGAAAAACAGAAGCAAAAGATCTGAACAATTGGAGCATGCAATCGATTGCACTAAAATGCAAATCGATTGCACTTAAGTGAAAAGTGAAATTTTAACTTTGAAAAACTTGAGTAATGATTTTTTAAAAATTTCTTTTTTCAAGATTTGAGAATCTATATCTTAAGATCAAAGTAGGTAATATTATTATACCTTAAAAGTTTTTGAGAGCCTTGAACTGAAGATATTGTCCTTAGATGCTTTGAGCTTGATCATAAATCTTTTCCTTCTTTGTTAATCATGGTTTGTCTTCATCAAAACAAAAGCTCATTTGAGAAGCTTGATTTTACATACATAGCATATCATGTTGGAGCTGAAGCTCGTCAAGTTGGCCTGGATTGGCAAAAATAAAGTTGAAGGCTTATGCCTTGTTGATGCCTCTATTTATTGGCAGATTTCTAAGTTGGGAGTTCTGCTCCATTGGTACCATATGCATGTGCATAAAGACGAGTCACATTTCATGTTGCATTCCGAGTTGTCGTGTGGATGAATTAATTATGTTAAATGTTGATACAAAGTTATGAAGTGGTGAATTGCATGACCTATACTAATATATTATTTATTGTATATCCAATTATATGGTTCGATATCTCACCCCTTCTGTTTGAATGTTTCCCTCTGTTGGTAACATGCAGGTAATCAAGAAGGTTAGTTGTTACCCTCGTTAGTTCGAGTCGGTGTTGTCGCTTTGATACGTAACACTCGGGGGGATGAACACATGTTTTCTTTATTGTTGATTTTCATTATGTTGCTAAATTTTTTAGTTGTTTCCATTAAAAGAATTGTTGTCTTAGAATTGTTTTGAGTTGGATAAGATTTTATGGTGTTTTCAGTTGAATTTTGTGAATCCGCTGCGTAGTAATGAAAGTTGTTTTTATTTTTAAAGACTAAGCTGGTTGTTATCGGTTCATCTGAAACTCATGTGTTATGTATCTGGACTGTAGATGATTGAATATCGTAGTTTTAAGTTGAAAGTGTAGCATTCCATTTGTTTTGTTGGAAATTTTTATAACTCTAATTTTATTTAACTCGTTGGGTAGAAATGGGGTGTTACATTAGTGGTATCAGAGCATGTCAGTCCGTCCGGTCAAGTTGTTGAGTCGTAGTTTTGGTCTAACAATTGAGTATTGTTAATCTGAATTCTAATTGTTGTTTGTGTTGTAGAGATACGTTGAGATGGTTGGAAGGAATGATGTTGCACTTGTTGCTGTTCTGCAAGTGATGGCCCAGGCTATGCAGAAATAATCGAATGCTGACGAGAATGTTAGGTCTCACAGTTTGGCGACTTTCCAAAGGAAGAATCCGCCTACCTTCAAGGGTAAGTATGATCCTGACGGAGCGTTGGATTGGCTGAAAGAGATTGAGAGAATCTTCCATGTGATGGACTGCACTCCAGCGTAAAAGGTTCGTTATGGTACTCATATGCTAGTGGACGAGGCTGATGACTGGTGGTTAGAGACTTGTCAAAGATTGGAAGCTGCAGGTGAGAATGTCACTTGGGCTATATTCCGTAGGGAATTTCTGAGGAAGTATTTTCCTGAAGACGTTCTTGGTAAGAAGGAAATTGAGTTTCTTGAGCTAAAGCAGGGGAGTATGTCGGTTATTGAGTATGCTACAAAAGTTTATCCATACTATAGTGAGGAAGATGCTGAGTATTCGAAGTGCATCAAGTTTGAGAACGGGTTGTGCCCAAAGATCAAAAAGGCAACTGGATACCAGAAGATTCATGTATTTGCTAATTTGATTGATAGTTGCAGGATTTATGAAGAGGATAATAATGCTCACTATAAGATTATCAGTGAAGATGGGTAAGCACCAACAGAACCGTGGTAAGCCTTATGATTCCCCAGTTGGTAAAGGTAAACAGAAAGTTGCTCAAAGTCAGAGGACTAGTGGAGGAGATGCTCCTGCTAGTGTGGTGTGCTTCAAATGTTGAAAACCTGGTCATAAGAGTAATGTGTGTACTGCTGAGGTGAAGAGGTGTTTCCGTTGTGGTAAGACTGGACACGTTGTATCTGAATGCAAGCATAAAGAGATGATTTGTTTCAACTGTGGTGAAGAAGGAAACATTGGTAGTCAGTGTCGGAAACCAAAGAAGGTGCAAGCCAGTGGAAAGGTGTTTGCTTTGGCTGGGACTCCGTCATCTAGTGAGGACATACTCATCAGAGGTACATGTTTCATTAATAGTACGCCTTTAATTACTATTATTGACACCGATGCTACTCATTGTTTTATTACCGCTGATTATGTTGAAAGATTGGGTCTTTTGTTGTCTTCCATGAATGGAGAAATGGTCGTCGAGATTCCGGCTAAGGGATCGGTGACTACTTCTCGTGTGTGTTTGAATTTCCCTTTGTCGATCTTCGGCAAAGACTTTGTTGTTGACTTGATTTGTTTGCCATTAAGAGGATTGGATGTGATCTTGGGTATGGACTGGTTAAAGTATAACTATGTTTATATCAATTTCCATGACAAGTCTGTGAGGTTTTCTACTTCTGAAGAGGAAGGAGTCGGTTTGTTGACTAGTAAACAATTACGGCAACTGATGCAAGACGAAGCGCAAATGTTCTCGTTGATGGTGTCGTTATCAATGGAGAACCAAGTTAGAATTCATGAGTTGCAGGTGGTGCGTGAATTTCCTGAAGTGTTTTTGGATGAAATTTCTGGTGTACCGCCAGAGAGGGAAGTTGAACTTGCGATCGATCTTGTACCTGGTACCAGACCTTTTTCTATGGCACCGTACAGGATGTCTGCATATGAATTATCTGAATTGAAGAAGTAGTTAGAAGAGTTGCTTGAGAAAAAGTTTGTAAAACCAAGTGTGTCGCCGTGGGGAGCACCTGTTTTGTTAGTAAAGAAGAAAGATGGAAGTATGAGACTTTGTGTTGATTATAGACAGCTGAATAAAGTGACGATTAAGAACAACTACCCGCTTTTGAGAATTGATGACTTGATGGATCAATTGGTGGGTGCAAGTGTATTTTCTAAGATTGATTTGAGGTCAGGATATCACCAGATTAGAGTGAAAGAAGATGATATTCAGAAGATCGCGTTCAGAACTCGGTATGGACACTACGAGTATTCGGTGATACCTTTAGGTGTGACCAATGCGCTGGGAGTATTCATGGAGTACATGAATCATAAATTTCATACTTATTTGGATCGGTTTGTGGTAGTATTCATTGATGACATTATGATTTACTCTAAATCGGAAGAAGAACATGAAGAGCACCTAAGAGTTGTATTACAAGATTTGAAAGAGAAGAAGTTGTATGCAAAGTTGTCCAAGTGTGAATTCTGGTTACAAGAAGTTAGTTTCCTTGGTCATGTCATTTCTGGTGGTGGCATTACCGTGGATCCTTCTAAAGTCGATGCTGTGTTGCAATGGGAAGCTCCAAAGTCGATTACTGAGATTAGTAAATCCTTGGGATTAGCTGGTTACTATAGACGGTTTATCAAAGGTTTTTCTAAGTTGGCACTTCCATTGACTAAGTTGACTTGTAAGGGTAAATCTTTTGTGTGGGATATTCATTGTGAAGAAAGTTTTACAAAGTTGAAGAAGAGATTGACATCGGCTCCAGTTTTGGCCTTGCCTAATCCAGGAGAGCCTTTTGTTGTGTATTGTGATGCTTGTCTAATGGGGTTAGGTGGTGTGCTCATGCATAATGGTAAGGTGGTTGCTTACGCGTCGAGGCAATTGAGGACTCATGAAAAGAATTATCCTATGCATGATTTAGAATTAGCTGCAGTTGTCCTTGTGTTTAAAATCTGGAGGCATTATCTTTATGGTTCTATATTTGAAGTGTTTAGCGACCATAAGAGTTTGAAGTATCTTTTTGATCAGAAAGAGTTAAATATGAGGCAGCGAAGGTGGTTAGAATTGTTGAAGGATTATGATTTCAGTTTGAATTATCATCCAGGAAAATCTAATGTTGTGGCCGATGCTTTAAGTCGAAAGACTTTGCACGTGTCGACAATGATGGTTAAAGAGTTGGAGTTGATTGAGCAATTCTGAGATTTGAGTTTGGTTTGTGAAGTGACATTGTGAAGTGTTATGTTGGGAATGTTAAAGATTAATAATGAATTTCTGGATAGTATCAGAGAAGCTCAGAAGTTAGATGTGAAGTTGGTAGATTCGATGGTTGAGATTGATCAGTCTGAGAATAGTGATTTTAAGTTGGATGTGAAAGGTATATTGAGATTTCGTAATTGGATTTGTATTCCTGATGATGTGGAGATGGAGAAAGTGATTCTGAAAGAGAGTTATAGAAGCAAGTTAAGTATTCATCCAGGAGCTACAAAGATGTATCAATATTTGAAGAATTTGTTTTGGTGGCCTGGAATGAAGAGTGATGTGGCTCAGTTTGTGTATGCATGTTTCACTTGTCAAAAGTCGAAAGTTGAACATCAGAAGCCTGCAGGGTTGATGCAACCGTTAGAGATTACAGAATGGAAATGGGATAGCATTTCAATGGATTTTGTAACGGGATTACCTAGTACCTTGAGAGGACATGACTCAATTTTGGTGATTGTTGATAGGCTTACAAAGTCGGCATACTTTATACCTATTAACATCACATATCCGATTTTGAGGTTGGCAGAGATTTACACCAGTGTAATTATGAAGTTGCATGGTGTTCCTTTGTGTATTGTGTCGGACAGGGATCCGAGGTTTACCTCTGATTTTTGGAAAAGTTTGCAAGATGCATTGGGGTCTAAGATGAGGTTGAGTTCAACATATCATCCTCAGACGGATGGTCATACCGAGAGGACTATTCAGTCATTGGAGGATCTGTTGAGAGCATGTGTTCTTGAGCAGGGAGGTTCGTGGGATACTTATCTTCCATTGATTAAGTTCACTTACAATAACAGTTACCATTCTAGTATTGGGATGGCACCTTTTGAGGCGTTGTATGGTCGGAGGTGTGGGACTCCATTATGTTGGCATGAATCTGGTGAAAGTGTAGTACTTGGACCTGAACTTGTTCGTGAGACTACTGAGAATGTGAAGTTGATTCGAGAAAATATGAAAGCTTCACAAAATAGATAGAAGAGTTACCATGACAAGAGAAGGAAAGATTTCGAATTCCAAGCCGGTGATCATGTGTTTTTGAGAGTCACACATGTGATTGGTGTTGGGCGAGCTCTGAAGTCTAAGAAGCTCACTCCTCATTTTATTGGTCCGTATTAGATTTTGGAAAGAATGGGAAATGTTGCTTATAGAGTGGCTTTACCACCTAATCATTCGAATTTGCATGATGTGTTTCATGTGTCACAACTCTGGAAGTATATTCCTGATCCGTCTCATTTGATTCAGATGTACGATGTGTGAGTACGGGATAATCTCACGATGGAGACGATGCCTGTGAGAATCGCAGATCGCGAGACGAAGATTCTTAGAGGAAAAGAGATTGCATTGGTTAAGGTTATCTGGTTAGGTGTTACTGGTGAGAGCATGACCTGGGAGTTGGAGAGCAAGATGCGAGACTCCTATCCCGAGTTATTTGAACCAGGTAAACTTTTATTTTTGAGGACGAAAATATTCTAAATGGGGAAGAGTTGTAATGCCCCGTATTTAATTAAATATTTTTTTTGAATGTTTTTTTATTAATTCAAATTTTTATCGTCGAAGTCGGAATTATTTTATTAAGTTGGAATAATAATTAATCAGATTTAATTTGGTAGAATTAAGTTAAAGTGTTATTTTATTATTAAGCTTAAATATGATATTTTGCTTAATTGGTGGTGTTGTGTAGTAATAGAGGGGTATGCCATTTAGGCCCATTTGAGTTTTTTAAGATTAAATAAAAAAAAATGAATATTATATTGGAAATAGAAGTAGAGGAAATATGAGAGAGTATTGTATCAGGAAGAAAAGAAGAACAAGAGGAAAAATAGGGTTTGTGAGAGGAGAAGAAGAAAAAGAGGAAAATTGCTTCTTGTGCAAAATTCCCCAAAAATTCGGTTGAAGTCTCTTAAAGCTTCTCTTAATCCAAGGTAAGGGTGAGGTTCTGACTCTTTAATAGGGTGTATAATTAATAGTATGTGAATTTGGGTTATGAAAATCATTCCTAGTTGTGTCTGAAATTGGTATATTGATGAAATTGAGAGATGATTTAGGACCCAATATAATTAGATATACATATATTTTAAGTACCTTAGTATTTTCTGTGCAAAATTTCCATAGATGCTACTGTTGCGTGAGATGAAGTGGAAATTGGAGCCACTTGTTTGGAATTCTGTAGCGCAAGTTAATGAATTAATATTAAAAGGAACTTGGCTTGCAACACAGTAGCGTATGAATGGAATTATTATTTAATGGTATTTGGAGACAAGTGATTGCATACTGTAGTGATGGAATATATTAATATTTATTGGCACAGGTTTTGTTTGCTGTAACGACATGGTGAAGTAGTACTTAGGAGGAATTGTTTTGCAACACATTAGCATAAGGTAAAGTAGCATTTGGAAGTGGTTAGTTGCATTACTGTAGTTGTATTTAAGAAGTAGCACTTAAAGGCTTTTGCCTTGCTTGCTGCAGCGAATTCATTAAGTAGTGTTTAAAGGCTGAATGCCTGTTACTGTAGTGATATATTTAGGAAGTAGCAATGAAAGTCAATTATCTTGAATACTGTAGCAATGTTTATGAAGTGGCATTTGGTAACACATGTTTGGCTTGTTGTGACGATAAATTGATGTAGCATCTAAAAGGCACTTGGCTTGCAAGTATAGTAGCGCAAGAAAGGAGTAATGTTTATTGGCATTTGGAGAATTAGCTTACTTATTCATGTAGCGTAAAATGAACCAATATTTAATGGCTTATGATTGCTACTTTAGCGATATTGGGAAGTAGTGTTTTAATGGAACATGTATTGCATTCTGTAGCGATATAAGAATGAAGTAGCATTTAGAAGCAATTGTTTTGTACACTGTACTCTGATACAAATAATAAATTGGTATAGAATAAATATTAGATACACCGTAGCTACTACGTTCCGGTTTACAAATACAAAATATTTAATAATAAGGATTTAATATCTTTAATAAATAATTTTGTAGGATTTATAAAGTAGAAATAATAGAATTTTTGGCCGATAATTAATTAATTGATTTTTAGCCAAAATAGTCCGAATAATTATGCGGTTTATTATAGTAATTTTGGTTGATCTGTTGGGTGGCATTTTTGTTAAAAAATGTGAATTTGCAGGTGGTTTCATTGCCTCTATTTATGGGTAAAATATTAAGTTGCAGGCTTATGGCCAATGTTGACTTAAGTTGAATTATTGTTGTTGTTGTTATTACGCTCATGTCAATAATGCATACATAGCATATCATGTTGGAGCTGATGCTCGTCAAGTTGGCCTAAATTGGCAAAAATAAAGTTGAAGGCTTACGCCTTGTTGATGCCTCTATTTATTGGCATATTTCTAAGTTGGGAGTTCTGCTCCATTGGTACCACATGCATGTTCATAAAGACGAGTCGCATTTCATGTTGCATTCTGAGTTGTCGTGTGGATGAATTAATTATGTTGAATGTTGATAAAAAGCTGTGAAGTGGTGAATTGCATGACCTAATACTAATATATTATTTATTATATATCCGATTATATGGTTCGATATCTCACCCCTTCTGTTTGAATGTTTCCCTCTGTTGGTAATGTGCAGGTAATCAAGAAGGTTAGCTGTTACCCTCGTTAGTTCGAGTTAGTGTTGTCGCTCTGATACGTAGCACTCGGGGGGATGAACTCATGTTTTCTTTATTGCTGATTTTCATTATGTTGCTGAATTATTTAGTTGTTTCCATTAAAAGACTTGTTATCTTAGAATTTTTTTGAGTTGGATAAGATGTTATGGTGTTTTCAGTTGAATTTTGTTAATCCGCTGCGTAGTAATGAAAGTTGTTTTTATTTTTAAAGACTAAGCTGATTGTTATCGGTTCATCCGAAACTCATGTGTTATGTATCTGGACTATAGATGATTGAATGTCGTAGTTTCAAGTTGAAAGTGTAGCATTCCATTTGTTTGTTGGAAATTTTTAGAACTCTGATTTTATTTAACTCGTTGGTAGAAATGGGGTGTTACACCATGTGCCACAGGAAACCTCTGCTAACCAATTCAAAGATTATGTGGCCAGTTTGACAGCTGATAACGGTTTGGGCTTTTCTGATGCGGATCTGACACCTAGAGGGAGGAAACTCAATGAGGCGTTACATGTCTCTGTCGAATGCAGGGGCACTACTTTGGCCCATGTCCTGGTAGATACTAGTTCATCATTGAATGTGCTGCCTAAGAAGGCTCTGGATAGACTAAACTGTGAAGGTTTGACCTTAAAACCCAGCAACATAGTGGTAAGGGCCTTCGACGGTTTGAAGAGAATGGTGCACGGGGAGGTGGACATCCCCATTAAAGTTGGAACTCAGACTTTTGATTCAACTTTCTATGTGATGGATATTCGCCCTTCCTATTCCTGTTTATTGGGATGACCTTGGATTCATGACGCTGGTGCCGTCACCTCTACATTACATCAGATGTTAAAGTACCCAATCAAGGGAAAAATCATCACTGTCCATGGAGAGAAGGAATATATGGTCAGTCACCTGAACTCCTTCAGATATGTGGAAATGGATGGTGGATTCATCAAAACTCCGTATCAGCATTTCGAGGAACTCCCACAAATAATTGCGGCAACCAAGATTGTTTCCCAAGTTCCGAAGATTACCAGACCTCCGTTGAAGACGGCTTCTCTGAAAGATGCCATGGCAATAGTCGAAGAAGGTGGGTGTACCATTTGGAGACAACTCCCGGATATTCCCTACAAATCTGACAAATTTGGTTTGGGTTTTACTTCAGGAGCCCAGAAAGCTGTTTGTCGTGCTCGTGCAGGAGAACCACCTTTGCGGATCAGCAACCATAGAGTCAACACAGTGGAGGATAGTGATGACAGCGGTGACCTGGAAGAATGGATTTTTCCAACTATCAGCAGAGGACTCAACAACTGGGAAGCCAAAGAATTTGTCCCTATTACTTTTACCCAACAGTAATTGTCTTTAAATTTTTGTTGGACTTGTAATAATTAAACAAATTTAGACTTTTAAAACATTGTGTCTTACCCGAGGCACAACGGTCCATTTGTAAGGGTTGTTACTTCATTTTCATATGTCATCAATGAATCATGGACATTTTCGCATGCAAATATTACGCTCTTTGTTCTTCTTTTTTCTACATTGTTATTTTTTTTCAAAGATAACTATGCTCTTACACACACTCACATATCAAAATGTAGATCCACATCCGCTCAGAATCCCATGGGTAACGATTCTGCTATGGCCTATTGTGACTTTGAAAATCCAATATACCAAGTCGAAGACGAAGGTGAGGAAGATTGTGCGGTGCCAGGGGAACTAGCCAGGTTACTACAACAGGAAGAAATGACCATATAACCCCATGAAGAACCGGTTGACACAGTTAACTTAGGTACCAAAGAGGACAAGAAACAAGTCAAGGTATGTGACAATTTGGAACCTAGTGTCAAGAAGTTCTTAACTCAGTTACTACATGACTATGTTGAAGTCTTCGCTTGGTCATACAAAGACATGCCAGGACATGATGCTGGTATCGTGGTCCATCGTCTACCGACAAAAGAAGACTTCCCTCTGGTAAATCAGAAAGTCCATCACAAGCGGCCAGAAATGTCAGAGAAGATCAAGACTGAAGTCATGAAATAATTCAACGTCGAATTCTTAGTCATCACCTCCTATCCATAATGGGTCTCCAATGTTGTTCCAATGCCTAAAAAGGACGGTAAAGTACGCATGTGTGTGGATTACAGAGATTTGAATAGGGCAAGCCCTAAGAATGATTTCCCGCTTCCCCATATCAATATTTTAGTTGACAATACTGCACAACATAAAGTGTTCTCATTTATGGATGGTTTCTCAGGCTATAATCAAATCAAAATGGCACCTAAGGACATGGAGAAAATGACCTTCATCACACAGTGGGGCATGTTCTGTTACAAAGTTATACCATTCGGGTTGAAAAATGATGGGGCAACTTATCAGCGCGCCATGGTAGCTCTATTTCACGACATGATCCATCACGAAATAGAGGTATATGTGGATGACATGATAGCCAGATCTCAAACTAAAGAGCATCATCTGGACCATCTACAGAAACTGTTTGAAAGACTGAAAAATACAAGCTAAGGTTGAACCCGGGTAAATGCACATTTGGAATGAGGTCCGTTAAACTCCTAGGCTTCATCGTCAGCGTAAAGGTATCAAAGTGGACCCTACAAAGGTAAAATCAATATAAGAAATGCATGCTCCTCGTACCGAGAAGGAAGTCAGAGGATTCTTAGGACGACTAAACTACATCGCCAGATTCATTTCTCACCTAACCACTACTTGTGAACCAATCTTCGAATTACTGAAGAAAAATCAAGTGTTGGATTGGAACGACGATTGCCAGGCTTCCTTCGACAGGATCAAAGAGTACCTTCAAGAGCCTCCTATTTTGATATCACAAATCGAGGGAAGACCTTTGATCATGTATCTAACTATATTGGAAAATTAAATGGGGTGTGTGATGGGGAAGCATGACGAGTCTGGCCGAAAAGAGCATGCAATATACTACCTGAGCAAAAATTTTACCGACTATGAAACCAAATATTCACTACTCGAGAAAACTTGTTGCGCTCTGGCATGGGCTGCTCGCCTGCTAAGATAGTATATGTTAACCCATACTACCTTATTGATATCCAAGATGGATCCATTTAAATACATATTCGAGAAGCCAAATCTCTCTGGAAGAATAGCAAGATGGCAGATGATCTTGACTGAGTACAACATTCAATACTGTTGTACCCCAAAATGTGCCCTCTCATTTCATCAACATCACAAGACTCTTGGAACTCAAGACACCTCCTTGCACTGTTGACGTAAATTAGGGTTTGAGTTTGCATAGGGATACTTTGACCTACAATTCCCAAAGTTATTTTCATACTTCATGTTGGACTCACAAGTTTGTCCATACCAAGTTTCAAGCCTTGATTCAAATTTTTGCCCAGTCAATTGGACAGTTGACCTCGAAATCAGCTATATTGGGGGAAAAGTCAACGGTGGCCAATTGACAGTCAAACCTCATGAATTTTGACCCACATCAACATTATGAACTCATATGAACCATTTTATCAAGTTTGGATCACCATTCCACAAGAAATTTGATAAGATCACCAAAAGGGCAAAATGGTCATTTTTAGGGTTTTGACTGCATAAAGGAAATTTTTGACTGTTTGACCCGGCCAATGGAAAATTAAGCTCACAAATGGACTCAAGGACTCAATGACATTGTCTTGACCCATTCAACAAGTTCAAAAGATCTCAAATGCATAGGATTGACAGATGAATTTTTCAGTCAACTGATCAAAATTTTTATTAGATGATTAAAAAAAAATACAAAAAAAATACTTTTTTTCATTTTTCATTTTTTTTATTATTAATATTTTGCACTAAAAATATATTTTTACAATATATTTTTATTTTTTGTATAGATTAATATATTATTGTATATAATTAATAAATATTACTATTTATTTAAGAATTAGGGTTTTTGCCCTAAATAATAAAACAATTAAAATTGACCCTTTTTATTATTATTTACACTTCACATTTAAAAATACTTTTTACATACATAAAAATCTTTTTGCATAACATATTTCATCTAACATTTATTTATTGTATTTAATTATGGTACATTTAAATATTGTATCTTGTACATTCAATTTGGTTGTAATAGTAATTTAGGGTTAATTTCTTGCAAATAATCCCCGATTCAAATTTGTACCCCCTCCCTATATCATGTTGTAATAGTGTAGGATTTAAATTCTCGCACTTTTAAATGCTTTCAATTATGCCATGATTAGACCTAGGGTTTGTATGCAAAATCAAATCAACAAATAGTTTGACCTAATCAAAGCCAAAAAATGCATGAAAAACAAACACAATGCACACTTGCACCCCTAAGGGTTCCAATCCACTTGTTGCCTTCAAAAATGGGCCATGGTTGCATGTCAATTACTTTGGCAAAACAAAAACAAAACAAAAGATCATAGTCCCTCGATGATGCTATCTGAGTTGCCTAAACAATATGATCAAGTCCCTCAAGAAAGTTGCCAAAATACTTGACACAATTGCTATCATGGTCTATACGATGACCCGCGCCTGTCCCGTTTAACATCCTAACACAAGGTTGTTCACCAAATACAATGGTGAAGCAACACTGTTAAAAGGGTTAAAAACATAAGGAAAATCTTTGAGTAAAATAGGGTAGATAGCTCTTAGTTACTTGATCAAGCTTGCAAAAACATCCTTGCTATTTTTTCAAAACACAACTCACAACACAATTTCAAAACCCTACTTTCAAACATTGAAAACCTTTCAAAAGACAAAAACACCTTTTTATACATTCAAATAAGAATCATTACAAAGGTTGCCACAACGATGGCCTCTTTTCAAAACATCTTTCCAAATCACACACAAAGCACCATTTCAAACAATTGAAAAGCAAAGCAAGTGATCTAAACAAGTAACTAAGAGTCCATGGATAACCATGGATAGAAAGGGTGCTAATACCTTCCCTTTCTATAATCTACTCCCCGAACCCAAGAAAACATCTCAAAGGTCTTTCCTGTGCTTTTTGACCTTTCCTTAGGATAAAATAAAAAGTCGGTGGCGACTCTTGCTAAACCGAAACATTTGCGAACACAAACGCAAAATACCAAGTCAGTTCTCCCACCATATCACAGAACTGGTGACTTTGCTGGGGACTATTCTTTAAAAGTGGAGTAACCTTAGGGCTTAGATCACCCTTTGAATGATTATATTGTTTGCTTTGATTGCTTTACATTTGGTTCTCTTGTTTGGGCTTGAAATCCTCTACCCGGATTTGGGAAACATTCATAGATAAATAGAAATACGTTGTGGAAACTGTGCGGGGTATACCAACATGGTTGAAGCAATAGCTATATTAGTGCGACATATTTGTGAGTACCGGTAGCCTTTGAGTCAATCAAAGAAAATACGGGGCCGCTGAGTGATGTCATAAAGCACTAATGAACTCTTAGAACCTTACTTGACCATCTTGGCCTTTTTATTAAGGGTAGTGAGATGATCGGCTTTGGTGCAGTCCGAAGTTGGTAGATACTCGATACTACACTCATTGAGGGTTGTTTTCTTGGAATATATTGGTCGCTAGTTAAGTGGCTAAACCAAAACAATGAACATAGAAAAAAATCCAGTGATATTGAGCTCCTTAGAACCCGGTTACCATTTATAGGACAGGTTTGAGCCAACTAAACTCAAGAGGGTATTTACCTATGAAAATTCATGCAAGCCTGAAACTAGGGTTTTGTGTGACTTGCTTGTACATGTGTTTGTGCATACATCATAAAGCATCATATGCATCCATTAACCATTTCAAGGGTTTGGATCTTCATCTTTGTTCTTGTTTTGTAGGTCATGGAACCTCTTCGCAGGAAAACAATTCAAGTCAACCTTGTGAGAATCCCTCCTCAACTCAAGGAGCTTACTTCCAGGATTCCATAGAATTCTCTCTTCAGTGAAAGACATGGTAGACTTCTCAACTTGGTCAACTCCACCATTGAAGAAGACATGGTCAAAGTTCTCTTCCAGTTTGTTGACCCCCTACACCACTGTTTCATATTCCCTGATTACCAACTAGTACCCACTTTGGAGGAATTTTCTTAACTCCTGAGAATTCCTATTCTTAATCAACTACCCTACAACAGTATGGAAAAAGAACCAAAGCCTGAAGATGTTGCTCAAGCTTTACACTTGCAACCATCTGACATCAAGGGGCATTGGGAAACCAGAAGTGGTGTCAAGGGCTTCTTGGCAAAGTTTCTGTTCGAGAAGGCACAAGACTGCTGGAATTCTCTTGATTTACAAGCCTTTGAAGAGATTGTGGCACTCCTCATATATGGGTTGGTCTTGTTCCCAAACCCTGATCAACTTATAGATGTGAATGTTGTCAAGATTTTCATATCCAGAAATCCTATACCTACATTGCTTGGGGACATCCTACACTCATTTTACACACGAACAATGAGGAAAAGAGGTGTTCTCATGTGTTGTACTCCTCTCCTAGCAAGGTGGTTTATTTCTCACCTTCCACAATCAGTTTTGAAGAATGAGCAGGGTTTAAGGTGGTCACAATGATTGATGACCCTCAAACATTCTGATGTGCATTGGTGTTCTCGGTCCAGAGAAAATGTCATCATCATTGATCATTGTGGGGAGTTCCCTAATGTCCCACTACTTGGCATTAGGGGAGGAATTACCTACAACCCTTGTCTAGCTTTGAGACAATTTGGATATGCTCGGAGGGATGGCCCTCATGACATGCTGATTCCGGACCTAGTTTTTGACTTTGACAACGATGCGCAGGGACTTCGACAAAGGTTCATCAGAGCTTGGAGGATGCCTAACAAGGTGGATAGTAAGACACTGGGGCACAAAAATTCCATCCCCCTTGAGCCTTACCTCAAGTGGGTACGAACCTGCTATCAGAATCTTTTGATGCCATACCCTCACATTCTCCCCTTAATCAAAGAGCCTGTTATGGAAGGGGATGTTCCATACACCATCCTATATCCTGACATGCCAACATCATGGGAAGAAATGCAAAAGAGTTGGATCCAACTCAAGGAAGAACGAGATACTTTTGAAGCCAACTTCTATGCCAGTGAGAAGAAGGTTTTGGAGCTCACCCGCCGACTTCACGAGGAGGAAACTCTCAACACTTACATCGTGCCAAAGAGGATGCGCAATGTCTTTTTACATTAAGAATTTTGTAATATTTCGCCCATGGGGCACTTATGTACTAACAAATTTCTTCTTAATATGACGTGCGTTCTTTTTGTTTGCAACAAATTTGAATTTCTGAACCCTTGAATGCATTACATGAATAACATACCATTCATCATATGCATAAACAGGTCTTCACGCCAGGTTTCCTTATCTTTCTGCTGTTTATTTCAGCAAGATGGATTTGGAGAAAATGGTAAAGGATCTGCAGGCACAAAATTCACAGTTCCAGCAACTCCTCATGACCTTGGCAAAGGGTCAAGAGGACCTCAAAGTTTTGTTGGAGAAGAATAAAGAGAAAAATAAAAAGAGACTTGGAGTAGCCACTTTGGGAAGAAGATTTGAGCATCAGGCCAGGAGAGTTCTCGAGTTCCCCTCAACGTCTGATGAAGGGGCCGGTAAAGGGAAATGTACTGTTGTGCCTTCTGAATCCGAGGTTGAAGAGGAGGAAGAGGAAGAAGACGAAGACTACTCCGAACAACAGTATCCACCAGCGGATGATAAATATAAGAAACTTGAAGATAGATTGGCAGCTATGGAGTTGCAGAGGGTTCCCGGATTGGATTTTGAAGAACTAGGGCTGGTAGCTGGGATTGTTATCCCTCCCAAGTTCAAGGTGCCAACATTTGCCAAGTACGACGGTCTGTCTTGCCCAAAGATGCACCTGAGGTCGTATGTCAGAAAAATCCAACCCCACTCATCTGATAAAGACCTCTGGGTACACTTTTTCCAAGACAGCTTGTCAGGAACGCAGTTGGACTGGTTTTACCAGCTCGAGAGACCAGAGGTTCACAATTGGGAAGACTTGGCAACTGTTTTTTATCGTCAATATCAATACAATGCTGATTTAGCGCCCACTCGTACTCAGTTACAAAGTATGGGAATGGCTTCTAATGAAGGGTTTAAAGAGTATGCCCAGAAGTGGCGTGATCTGGCGGGAAGGGTGCAACCACCGCTATCAGATAGGGAGTTAGTTGACATGTTTCTGGGGACCCTGTCTGGCCCCTTATTCAATCATCTGATCAAAAGTTCTTCCCGAGATTTACTGAACTGATTTTGACCGACGAAAGGGTTGAGGCCAGTATTAAGAGTGGAAAGATTCAAAAGGATGCTTCCGTATCCACGGCTGTTAAGAAACCCTTCCCAACCAAGAAGGAAGCATCTGATGTGTATTCTCAGAAGGGAGAGGGAAGAACTGAGCGCCTGCTGACTGTAGGGGCTGTGATGATTCAAAACTCGTCAAATAATCAACCTCGTAACAATCAGTCGAGACCTAATCAACAACGGGTGGAAAGTCCACAACGGCAGTTCACCCGCATCAACATGATGCCCGCTCAGGTACTTCCTCATTTGTTGAAACTGAATCTGACCAGTTTGAAGGAAGCGCCAAAGAACCCTAACACCTCCTCTCCATACTACCACTCCAATGCCAAGTGTGCTTACCATTCCGACAATGTTGGGCACGATACCAATAATTGTTGGGCGCTTAAGAACAAAATCTAGGATCTGATTGATGCTAACGAAGTCGAATTTGATGCTCCTGAGAAACCCAATGTTATATCTGCTCCGATGCCCAAGCATGACCACAATATTCATGCTATTACGAAGGACACTCATGTTACTGATGTTGTTGACCTGCTGACGCTGTTACTTGTGATTAAGGAAAATTTGTTGAGAGCCGGGATCTTTCCTGGTTGTGATAAAGACTGTTATTTTTTTTGAACATACGAGGTGATTGCCCAATGTTGAAATCAAGTGTCCAACGCCTGATGGATACCCAAGAGATACTTTTCCAGAAAACCCCTGTTGATACCTTCAATCCTGTTACTCCTGCTACTTTTACTACTTCAACCAACGATATTGCAATCATAACCATTTCCGACAATCCTCCCAAGGCTTGCAAAAGGCCTGTCAGGATTACACCTAACTCTGAATGTGTACCATTAAAGATCACCATGCCGGGACCTGTCCCGTACCAATCAAGCAAAATGATACCATGGAACTATGCGGGAGAAATCTTCTACCATGGCATCAAACAAATCGAGACAGTCAAAGAGATTTCTGAAGAAGAAAACCCTGATGTAGGGAGCATTGCGGGTGCAAGCAAGATAACCCGCAGTGGCCGGATCTTTTCTCCAGAGATTGCTCCCCCTCGAGCAGTTTTCGGACCCTTGAAAGCTTCTGTACCTGTTGGACCGTCTGTGCAGGGCCCAGTGATTGAAGAGTTGGATACTCCTGAAGTAAGACCGTCTGCTGAAACTACCGACAAGGGTAAGGGGATACTAGAAGTGCCTGTCAGGACGAAGGCCCATGCTGTGGTTATCCCCGAAACCACTCAGAAAGAAATGGATGAAATCTTGAAAATAATCAGAAAAAGTGACTACGACGTTGTGGAACAGTTAGGGCAGACCCCTTATAAAATTTCAATGTTGGCTCTTTTGCTCTGTTCTGAGGCTCACGCTAAGGCCCTAATCAAATTCTTGAAGGCGGCACATGTTCCCTAAGAGACTTCGGCTGATCAGTTTCAGGAATGTGTGACCAGTCTTACTGCTGATAATGGCCTTGGCTTTTCTGATGCTGACTTAACTCCCAAAGGAAGGAAACACAATGATGCGTTACATGTTTCAGTTGAATGCCGGGGAACCACTCTCGCCCATGTCTTAGTTGATACTGGTTCTTCCTTGAACGTGCTGCCAAAGAAAGCCTTAGACCGTTTGGACTGCGAAGGACTGACTCTCAAGCCTAGTAACATCATTGTTAGGGATTTTGATGGTTCCAAGAGAATGATTCATGGAGAGGTTGATATTCCTATCAAAGTAGGCACATAAGTTTTCAACTCCACCTTCTACGTGATGGACATCTGTCTGTCATATTCATGCTTGTTAGGAAGACCGTGGATCCATTATGCCGGGGCAGTTACCTCCTCTTTGCACCAGATGCTGAAATATCCTATTAAGGGTAAGATTATAACAGTGCACAGCAAGGAAGAATACATGATAAGTCATCTCAATTCCTTCCGCTATGTGGAGTTGGATGGTGAGTTCATTGAAACGCCTTTCCAGCATTTCGAGGAAGTGTCTCCTGAGGTAGCAGTTGCGAAGACAATGGTTGAGGTGCCTATCGTTCCCAAGCATGTATCTAGGATGGCATCTCTCAAGAACGCAGAGGTTGTGGTTAAAGAAGGGAAGAGTACAGTATGGGGACAATTGCCTAACTTTCCCCATAAGACAGACAAGTTTGGTTTAGGGTTTACTGCTGCAGGACAAAAGGCTATGCATCGCTCCAAGGCTGGAGGGCCGCCCGTCAAGATCTCACACCATGGAATCAATGCTGTAGAAGATGAAGATGAAGAGAGCCACTTTGAAGATTGGATCTTTCCGACCGTCGAAGGGGGTTTGAGCAACTGGGAAGCAAAGGATTTTGTTCCCATCACCTTTATCAACCAGTAATTTTATCTTTGAACAGTTTCCCATTTTTATGGTCTGTAATAACTAAAACAATTCGCACACTATTTTCACCTCATGCCTTGCCCGGGGCATGTAGGTCCATTTGTAAGGGCTTGATTCTCTTCATAATCATATGCCATATTTTAATGAATCATTGGACGTTTTTCATCTATAAACTGTTCATTTTCTTTCCTTTTGCATTTTTGTTTGTTTAAGGATGGCTATCCCTTACACACACCCACACTCACGAATGCAGGTACCCATCCACTCCGGATTCCATGGGTGACTATTCTGCTTTAGCCTTCGATAACTCTGAAGATTTGGTCAATCATGCTGAGTACGAAGTTGACGAAGATTGTGAAGTGCGGGAGAGTTAGCCAGACTTCTACAACAAGAAGAGCGGGCTATTCTGCCTCATGAGGAGTTGCTAGAAACCATCAACTTAGGGACAGAAGAGGACATGAAAGAAGTAAAAGTGGGTGCCAACCTGGAACCAGGTGTCAAGGAACGCTTAGTACAGTTGTTGAACGAATACATTGAAATATTCGCCTGGTCTTATAAAGACATGCCAGGGGTAGACACAGATATCGTGGTTCACCGTCTCCCTACAAGAGAGGATTGTCCACCGGTAGAGCAAAAGGTCCGCCGAATGAGGCCTGACATGTCCGAGAAGATTAAAGCTGAGGTAATGAAGCAATTCAACGCTGACTTTCTGGCTGTTACAACCTATCCACAATGGGTTGCTAACATTGTGCCCGTACCCAAAAAGGACGACAAAGTCAGAATGTGTGTGGACTATCGGGATTTAAACAGGGCTATCCCTAAAGACGATTTTCCACTACCGCATATCGACAGCTTGGTTGACAACACAACTCAACACAAGGTTTTTTCCTTCATGGACGGATTCTAGGGCTACAACCAGATTAAAATGGCCCCCGAGGACATGGAGAAAACTACCTTTGTCACGCAATGGGGTACCTTCTGCTACAAAGTGATGTTGTTCGGACTGAAGAACGCAGGGGAAACCTATCAACGCGCCATGGTAGCTTTATTTCATGATATGATACATCATGAGATCGAAGTTTACATAGACGACATGATAGCTCGATCACAGACAGAAGAAGAACACCTTGGTCATTTGCAAAAGCTATTTGCCAGGTTGAAGGAGTATAAACTTAGACTGAATCCAAGCAAGTGCACTTTTGGAGTTAGGTCTGGTAAACTTCTGGGATTTATTGTCAGCAACAAGGGCATTGAGGTTGATCCAGCTAAAGTAAAGGCTATACAAGAAATGCCTTCCCCCGTACTGAAAAGGAGGTTAGGGGATTCTTGGGACGCTTGAACTATATTGCGAGGTTCATCTCTCACCAGACATCTACCTGTGAGCCAATTTTCAAACTGTTGAAGAAAGATCAGGTAGTTGAATGGAACAATGATTGTCAAGTTGCTTTTGATAAAATCAAGGAGTATTTACTAAAACCTCCTATTTTGATGCCACCCGTCGAAGGAAGGCCATTAATCATGTATCTGACTGTTTTGGATAATTCAATGGGGTGCGTGATGGGCCAACATGACGAGTTTGGCCGAAAAGAGCATGCCATTTATTACCTTAGCAAAAAGTTTATCGACTGTGAGACTCGCTACTCATTGCTCGAGAAAACTTGTTGCGCTTTGGTATGGACTACTCGCCGGCTAAGGCAGTATATGTTGACTCACACCACTTTGCTGATTTCCAAAATGGATCCAATCAAGTATATCTTCGAGAAGCCTGCTTTATCTGGAAGAATCGCTAGATGGAAAATGATCCTGACTGAGTATGATATCCAATATACTACCCAAAAATCTATAAAGGGGAGTGTACTAGCTGACCATCTAGCTCATCAAGCCGTCGAAGATTACCAATCTATGAGATTCGACTTCCCTGACGAGGACATCATGACTTTGGACAACATCGAAGGTAACAGACCGTATGACGAACCTGAACAAGGATCCCGATGGACCCTGTACTTTGATGGTGCTTCAAATGAACTTGGCAACGGTATCGGTGCGGTACTCATTTCTCCGGAAGGTTGCCATACACCCTTCACTGCCTGACTTTGTTTCAGTTGTACCAACTACATGGCTGAATATGAAGCTTGCATCTTTGGTCTCAAGGCTGCTATAGACTTGGGAATCAAATCTTTGGTCATATTTGGGGACTCGGCTTTGGTTATCAGTCAAGTCAAAGGAGAGTGGGACACCAAACATCCTAATCTTATCCCATACAAAGAACATGTCTTGACGTTGTTGCCACATTTCGAGCAGATTACCTTCGAGCATTTCCCGCGAGAAGAAAATCATCTAGCAGATGCTATGGCTACAATGTCTTCCATGTTTAAACTCAACTGGGATAACGAGGCTCCCCAGATCACCATCGAGCGAAGGGACGAACCTGTGCACTATCATGAGATTAATACCGAAGAAGTAGTGGAACAACCTTGGTTTCATGAAATCAAAAGGTATCTCCAGACCAGAGAATACCCTGAAGAAGCTTCCGTCAATGACAAAAAGTTCTTAAGGAGATTTGCTGCCAAGTTCTTCCTAAGAAATGGCATCCTTTATAAGCGCAGTCATGATTGTGTTCTGCTTCGTTGTGTGGACAAGGTTGAAGCAGAGTTGATCATGACCGAGATACACAGTGGCACATTTGGCACCCATTTGAGCGGGCATACAATGGCTAAAAAGATTCTAAGGGCAGGCTACTACTGGTCTACCATGGAAGCTGATTGTCATCAACTTTCCCGTACCTGCCACAAATGCCAAGTCTACGCCGACAAGGTACATATTCCTCCTGCTCCTCTCAACGTTCTAACAGCTCCTTGGGCATTCGCAATGTGGGACATTGACATGATTGGAGAGATCAAGCCCACAACATCCAATGGACATCGCTTCATCTTGGTGGCTATTGATTACTTTACTAAATGGGTCGAGGCAGCTTCCTATGCCTCAGTTACAAAGAATGTGGTTGCTCGCTTCATCAAGCAGAACCTTATATGCCGGTATGGTATCCCCGACAGGATCATCATAGATAACGGTACGAATTTGAACAATACTATAATCACTGCTCTATGCAAACAGTTCAAGATTTATCATCACAATTCATATCCCTACCGGCCGAAGATGAACGGTGTTGTTGAAGCCGCGAACAAAAATATTAAGAAGATCATTCAAAAGATGACAGTCACCTACAAAGACTGGCATGAGATGTTACCGTTTGCTCTGCATGGATATCGTACCACGGCACATACTTCAACAGGGGCAACTCCATTTTCTTTGGTATATGGCATGGAAGTTGTTCTACCCATGGAACTTCAAATTCCTTCCTTGAGGATTATGAAGGATGCCGGTTTGAGTGAAGACGATTGGATTCAGACCCGGTTTGATCAACTTAACTTGATTGAAGAGAAGCGACTTACTGCTGTTTGTCATGGTCAGACGTATCAAAAACGCATGATCAAGGCTTTCAACAAGAAAGTCAGACGTCAGGTATATCAAGTCGGAGATCTTGTAATCAAGCGGATCATCTTTCCGCAAAGTGATCCCAGGGGCAAGTGGACTCCTACTTACGAAGGACCATTTGTAATCAAAAGCATCTTTTCTGGTGGGGCAATGATTCTGACCACCATGGACGGCGATGACTTGCCGCACCCTGCGAACGCAGACATAGTCAAAAGATACTACACATAAAATGACCCGACAAGTCGAAAACCCGAAAGGGCGACTTGGGCAAAAATGGGCATCCCGGTGAATCGAAAACCCGAAAGGGCGGTTCAGGCAAAAATTAGGGATAAAACAAAAAATCCGTACACCCGACAAGTTGAAAACCCGAAAGGGTGACTTGGGCAAAAAAAGGGTTTCCCGGTGGATCGAAAACCCGAAAGGGCGGTCCAGGCAAAAGTTAGGGAATTAAAGCGTATGACTATGTCTCGGCGGATCACTTTAAGAACAATCTCTTCACCAACAAGCTCCAAGCTTCTGATCAATCCAATCATCTACGGATGAAGCAATGAATGGACAAATACTCAGAGTTGTGAAGGCTATAGCAGAATGGGAACCCCATGGAATTGTTACACATAGCCATCTTTCTTTTTGTATAAAATTTTTCTCAATTATTACGGCAACATTCTCTTACTAGGATGTCTGTCTCCCTTGTACAAAGATACTTACAAAAATTAATACAAGTATACTTTAAAGTGCATAAAATTGCTTGCCTTTCTTTTTTACACTTATGTTTTATTTGAAAACGTCCAATGTTTTGTTAAATAGGCATATGCATTTGAATATAATCACTGCTTACAAATAAAACAAAATTGGAAAGGATAATTACTGATAAGTTGAAGGTGTAGGAAGACATCATTATGCCATTCAAGAAGAAACCCCCTGCATTACTTTGTTCAGATCCTCAACAAAGCTAAAACCTCGGAGTATATGCCCCCAACGGAGTTAAGCTTCAAGGTCCCCCGATGGAGCCAATACATTCAAAACTGGATTCCTCAGCCGAGTTAAGTTTCAAAGTTCCCATCAGAGTTCAAACTCCCGATTCCCAGCGTAGCCAGAATAATCTAAACCTCCTTCCCCAGCGAAGTCAGATTGCCAACTGATCAAATTCCCTTAATTTCCCCAAGCAGTCAGCAAGGATTTCTTATTTTCAGTAATCAAAGATTTTTGGAATCCCCAGCTTCGGTCATGGATTTATTTTCCCCGGCAGCAGTCAAAAATATCATTATCTCCAGCTACCAGGATTTATCTTCCTCAACAAGACAACTACTCAGCTTACATGCATAACCATTACATTCATATATCATAAACATGGATTACAATTCATTGCATCATACATATCATGCAATATAACTTCGTGTTTTAGCTAACGTTTTACCCTTTTCAGGATAAGATTAAAAAGCTATCATTAACAATTATTCAGATACAGTATGGATACACCTCAGACACGACGGTCATTCTATTACTCATTCAGAACTTCAAGTCAAAATACAGTATGGATACACCCCAGACACGGCGGTCATTCTACTACTCATTCAGACTTCAGCAATCAGATACAGACTAGATACGCTCCAGACACGGCATCCATTCTATCTCTCATTCAGATTCAACTATCAACTACAAGTTCATATACGCTCCAAACACGGATGCCATTCTGACCTTTACACCAGCAGTCTGATTCCCCCAGTGCAGTCGCCACGGAAGTCATTCTGTCACTTATTCAGATCCCAGTTACAATACGGATACACCCCAGACACGAAGGTCATTCTACTACTCATACCAATCTCAGCTTCCGATACAGTCCAGATACGCTCCAGACACGGTTACCATTCTGTCACTCATTCATAGTTTATCCCCAGCATACAGTTGCTCCATACGCAGACGCTTATCTGTTACCTAGATACAATACAGATACACTCCAGGCACGGAAGTCATTCTGATTTTCATTCAAAGTTCAAATACAGTTACAGCTCAGATACGCGCCAGACATAGACGCCATTCTTTTGCTCATGCAGACTCAGTCTCCAGATACAGTCCAAATGCATTCCAGACACGGATACCATTTTGACGCTCATTCTTCTGACCTACAACATTTCAAATCAACAAACATTCTTGGATGGCATCTTTAAGCCCATCTCCAGCAAGATTCTACCATCTCCAAATGGCATCTTTAAGCCCATTCCCTCAGCCATATTTTTGACGAGTGCAAATTTACAGGCACTCTAGTGTCCAATCCTCTTTTACCTTCGAGTCACGAAAGGAAAACTTGCCAATCTAACTCTTCAGGTTCAAGAATATTGAACAAGCGCAACTGTTGTACCCCAAAATTTGCCCTCTCATTTCATCAACATCACAAGACTCTTGGAACTCAAGACACCTCCTTGCATTGTTGACCTAAATTAGGGTGTGAGTTTGCACATGGATACATTGACCTACAATGCCAAAAGTGACTTTCATACTTCATGTTGGACTCACAAGTTTGTCCATACCAAGTTTCAAGCCTTGATTCAAATTTTTTGCCCAGTCAATTGGATAGTTGACCTAGAAATCAGTTGTATTGGGGAAAAAGTCAACTGTGGCCAATTGACAGTCAAACCTCATGAATTTTGACCCACATCAACATTATGAACTCATATGAAACATTTTATCAAGTTTGGATCACCATTCCACAAGAAATTTGATTAGATCACCAAAAGGGCAAAATGGTCATTTTTAGGGTTTTGACTACATAAAGGAAATTTTTGACTGTTTGACCTGGACAATGGAAAATTAAGCTCACACATGGACTCAAGGACTCAATGACATTGTCTTGACATATTCAACAATTTCAAAAGATCTCAAATGCATAGGATTGACAAATGAATTTTTCAGTCAACTCATCAAAATTTGACTGTACACTAAAAAGTCAAACTTTGACTTTTTGGTCAAAATCAAGTGCCAAGAGTAATTTTCCACCAATACATGTCAAATTATGAAACTTGTTCACCAAGAAACCCAAAAATTCAAATTAGGGTTTAAAATGGAAAAATTTCATAACTTAGAAATTTTCTAAGTTATGCAATTTTCTTATTTTTTCCTAACTTTGTCCCATTTTTCACCAAGATGCAAATGGATTCAAACAAAACTTGAAACATGAAAGTTTCAGTACATCACAAAGTCTACAACTTTTATTCACAATGTTTTCTCAAAAGAAGCTTGTATCTCAAGTTATGATTTTTGGAACAAGGGTAACTAAAACTTTTAACTTAGAGAAATTTTGCCCTAGTTTAGGTAGGATTTTGACCCATCTTCTTGGCCATTTTTCACATAGTTCCACTTGGAGTTTCAAGTTGCATTTCAAATATGGATTATAGTACATGTTCCAAGCATTCCAAATTGTCCAATAACTCCTCAAACACCCTTGTAGTTAGAGAGAATCGAATGCTTGAAGTTGGCAAAAACTCACTCTTGTCCATGACCAATACATGTTCATACAAACTTGCATTTTCAAATCAGCATGCTTGGTACTAGCTTGCAGGCCTCAAAACCAATTTATACTCCATAATTTAATGCATAACCATTGAGCTAAGGTATTATCTTGTTCATTTGGACATTTCATACAAGACTAATCCTTATTTGGAAAAAGGTAAAATGCCATTTTTTGTAAAGTTGCACTTTATGTCAAAACAAGATCCTTGAGGAATGGGGCCATATCCCGGAAGTAAGATTAAATCTACAAATTCCAAGAACCAAGGGAAAAGTGTGAAGCATAATAGAGGGCTTGTACAGGTTTGCATTGAGAACAGACACGCTCTTGCTTCAAGTAGAAGAAACTTACAAAATACAAGCCATCTCTCACATCTGTTAAAAACAACTTACACAAACATTGTAAACAAGTTTGATACCTCCCAACAAGCCAGAAACACGATCCCTTTGCCTCTCAAACTCCCTTGTACACAGAATCACTATTTTTCTGCAAAACAGGGCAAGCCCTGCAGAACCATCTCCATCTCCATATTCCATCGTGCGTTTTGCCCAAAGATACTTCAAACACCTTCCATATTTATTTTTTATTTTACTAGCATAAATATGTAAATAGTTTATTTTCTTTTATTAAAACTCAAAGAATAATGTAAAAAATATTTTCATTTTTATTTATTATTCTATTTATATTTAAAAACATTTTCTTGAATATACACATATTTTGTAAATAATTAATTTTTATTTTTATATATTTAATATGTTTAATATATATATATATATATATATATATATATATATATATATATATATATATATATATATATATATATATATATATATATATATATATATATATATATATATATATATATATATATATATATATATATATATATATATATATATATATATATATATATATATATATATATATATATATATATATATATATATATATATATATATATATATATATATATATATATATATATATATATATATATATATATATATATATATATATATATATATATATATATATATATATATATATATATATATATATATATATATATATATATATATATATATATACTTATATATTTTATTTTATTAAATGATTAGAAAAAAAATACAAAAATAATACTTTTTTTCATTTTTCATTTTTTTTATTATTAATATTTTGCACTAAAAATATCTTTTTACAATATATTTTTATTTTTTGTATAGATTAATATATTATTGTATATAATTATTAAATATTACTATTTATTTAAGAATTAGGGTTTTTGCCCTAAATAATAAAACAATTAAAATTGACCCTTTTTATTATTATTTACACTTCACATTTAAAAATACTTTTTACATACATAAAAATCTTTTTTCATAACATATTTCATCTAACATTTATTTATTGTATTTAATTATGGTACATTTAAATATTGTATCTTGTACATTCAATTTGGTTGTAATAGTAATTTAGGGTTAATTTCTTGCAAATAATCCCCGATTCAAATTTGTACCCCCTCCCTATATCATGTTGTAATAGTGTAGGATTTAAATTCTCGCACTTTTAAATTCTTTCAATTATGCCATGATTAGACCTAGGGTTTGTATGCAAAATCAAATCAATAAATAGTTTAACCTAATCAAAGACAAAAATTGCATGAAAAACAAACACAATGCACACTTGCACCCCTAAGGGTTCCAATCCACTTGTTGCCTTCAAAAATGGGCCATGGTTGCATGTCAAGTACTTTGGCAAAACAAAAATAAAACAAAAGATCATAGTCCCTCGATGACGCTATCTGAGTTGCCTAAACAATATGATCAAGTCCCTCAAGAAAGTTGCCAAAATACTTGACACAATTGCTATCATGGTCTATATGATGACCTGCGCCTGTCCCGTTTAACATCCTAACACAAGGTTGTTCACCAAATACAATGGTGAAGCAACACTGTTAAAAGGGTTAAAAACATAAGGAAAATCTTTGAGTAAAATAGGGTAGATAGCTCTTAGTTACTCGATCAAGCTTGCAAAAACATCCTTGCTATTTTTTCAAAACACAACTCACAACACAATTTCAAAATCATACTTTCAAACATTGAAAACCTTTCAAAAGACAAAAACACCTTTTTATACATTCAAATAAGAATCATTACAAAGGTTGCCACAATGATGGCCTCTTTTCAAAACATCTTTCCAAATCACACACAAAGCACCATTTCAAACAATTGAAAAGCAAAGCAAGTGATCTAAACAAGTAACTAAGAGCCCATGGATAACCATGGATAGAAAGGGTGATAATACCTTCCCTTTCTATAATCTACTCCCCGAACCCAAGAAAACATCTCAAAGATCTTTCCTGTGCTTTTTGACCTTTCCTTAAGATAAAATAAAAAGCCGGTGGCGACTCTTGCTAAACCGAAACATTTACGAACACAAACGCAAAATACCAAGTCAGTTCTCCCACCGTATCACAAATACACTACCCAAAAAGCAATAAAGGGAAGTGTGCTAGCCGATCACCTTTCTCATCAGGCTGTGGATGACTACCAATCCATGAAATTCTAGTTCCCAGATGAAGACATCATGATGGTAAACAATTGCGAAGAATTCAGACCATATGACGGACCTGAACAAGGATCCCGATGGACCTTGGTTTTTGATGGAGCTTCCAACACACTCATCAATGCCATAGGTGATGTGATCATATCCCCTGAAGGATATCATACTCCCTTCACTGCAAGACTTTGTTTCAATTGTACCAATAATATGGCGGAATATGAAGCGTGTATTATGGGTCTCAAAGCCGCCATAGATTTGGGAATCAAGTCCTTAAGGGTATTTGGAGATTCAGCCTTAGTCATCAGTCAGATCAAAGGAGAATGGGACACGAAGCACCCGAATCTCATCACCTACAAAGAACATGTGTTGACATTAATCCCATATTTTGATGAAATTACCTTTGAGCATTTTCCACGAGAGGAAAATCAACTAGCGAACGCGCTAGCCACTATGTCATCCATGTTTAAAATCAAGTGGGATAACGAGGCTCCCCAGATCACCATTGAGCGGATAGATGAACCAGATTATTGTCATGAGATCGATACTGAAGAAGTAGTGGACAAGCCTTGGTTCCATGAAGTTAAGAGGTATCTCGAGGCCCAAGAGTATCCGGAGGGAGCTTCAGTCAATGATAAGAAGTTCTTGAGAAGATTCTCTGCTAAGTTCTTCCTCAGTAATGGCATTCTCTATAAGCACAACCACGACTCTACTTTGGTTCGTTACGTAAACAAGAGTGAGGCAGACAAGATCATGACTGATCTACATGAAGGCACTTTTGGCACCAATTATATGGGCACACGATAGCTAAAAAGATCCTACGGGAGGGGTACTACTGGTATACCATGGAAGCATATTGCTATCAACATTCACGAACCTGTCACAAGTGTCAGATCTATGCTGACAAAGTACATGTGTCTCTAGTTCCTCTAAACATCCTGACTGCTCCCTGGCCATTCGCGATGTGGGGCATCGACATGATTGGAGAAGTCAAACCTACAGCTTCTAATGGGCACAGGTTCATCTTGGTAGCCATTTACTACTTCACGAAGTGGGTCGAGGCAGCTTATTTCGCTTCTGTTACCAAGAACATTGTGGCTCGATTCATCAAACTGAAACTTATCTGCCGGTATGGTATTTCAGAAAGAATCATCACAGATAATAGTACAAATCTCAACAATACTATGATCACTGCACTATGCGTGCAATTCAAGATCCAGCACCATAATTCTTCTCCTTACCGGCCAAAGATGAATGGTGTTATCGAAGCCGCAAATAAAAACATCAAGAAGATCATAAAAAAACTGACAGTGACCTACAAAGACTGGCATGAGATGTTACCATTTGATCTCCATGGTTACCGTACCACGATGCACACGTCAACAGGGGAAACTCCTTTCTCTTTGGTATACGGTATGGAAGCCGTCGTACCAATTGAAGTCCAAATACCTTCTATGAGAATCATAAAAGATGCAGGGATGAACGAAGATGAATGGATTTAAACTCGACTTGAAAAGTTAAACTTTATTAATGAGAAGAGGCTTACGGCTGTCTCTCATGCTCAGATGTGCCAAAAACATATGATCAAAGCTTTTAACAAGAAGGCAAAATGTCAGGTATATCGGGTTGGTGACTTGGTAATCAAGCATATCATATTGCCACAAGGTGATGAAGGAAAATTGTGATCAAAAGCGCAGCGGAATTTAAAATTTTCCTTTAGCGATCCTTACGAATGAACATGGTTAGTGATAGAATTATTTACCTCTTGTGGCGATTCAGACCTTTGATGTTGTGATCACGAGTGTTGATGAAGAACAACGCCTCTACTCAGTCCACACAAACAGATCGCTTCCGGTCACAGTGCTTGCTGATCACGAACGGAAACCTTGAGTGAGAGAGAGAATCAAAAAACGAAATTGAATCAAGTGAAATTGCTTCATCACAAGGGATCTATTTATAGAATCACTCGTGTGGGCTACAAGCTAAAAGCCCAATTAAGGCTATAAGCTAAAAGCCCAATTAAGCTTATGGACATCATACCTTATGATGTACCATATATCACTTATCCACGTGGTACCTTACCACTTTACGTATTACACTTAAGTGCACCGTATCTTACGGTGTTCCTTATTTATTCTATCTCTCATCAACATGTCCTTATGTGTGTGACCCTGTAGGTTTTCGCGACGTTGGCAATTATATTAAATCACACATTTAATATAATAAACAGTGAGCGGTATCTAGCAACACATCACTGTTACCCAAGTCACGAAAATGTCATGTGATCTGACCAAACCTTTTCCGTGATAATATTTGTGTTGTACAATTACCCTTTTGCCCTCATCTCTATATTGAACACAAGGCATACACTGTGTCACCCTTGTCCAGTTCAATATTGGGCCCTTAGACATTTATCCTGTTATGCAGAATGAGCAAATTCCATCTAGGTCACTCATGTCCCTTAGCATGCTTTGTGAAGTACCCATAAACCGTCTTTATAGTCATCCAGTTACGGATGACGTTTGATCAGCAATAAAGTACTTGACTCTACATCTAGGGTCCATAGTGGTTTCAGGTCGAAGGGTGGTATACACCATTATCATCATGAGAATAACTTATGATACTTTGCGTAACATTCTATGTAGTATTCTCATAGCGGGTCAATCCAGTATAAATATTACTCCTAATATTCATACATATGTCAAGACTTGATAACTCCTTATCTATGATCCATGAGATGTGATCATCAATCTATCTTCATAATAATCTTAATGCTTTAATGTTATCCCACTTCACATGAAATCTTGACTACGGATACTTTAAGAATAATGTCTTATGTTTAATGGGATCTCATGATTACGTCACACTTAGCATTTCATTAAACAAATAAACCATTCTAGGGACTTTATTATTTTGGAAATCAAACATAATAAAGAAATGCATTTTATTATTAATAAATAATTCGATACAAGTACCAAAAGTATTGGCCTCTAGGGCTTACACCAACAATCTCCCACTAGCACTAGAGCCAATCAGGCATACCCCTAATACCCATAGATCTAGTATGTCCATCGTGCTTCAGCTGCGCAAGAGGCTTTGTTAATGGGTCAGCAACATTGTCAAGTGTAGGTACTCTGCATATTTTCACATCTCCCCGATCGATTATCTCTCGAATGAGATGATAATTCCTAAGTATGTGTTTAGATCGTTGGTGAGATCTAGGCTCCTTAGCTTGTGCGATAGCACCATTGTTATCACAATAGAGATCAATGGGATCCACAATGCTATGGACTATGCCAAGTTCACTAATGAACTTCTTGATCCAAACAGCTTCCTTTGCTGCAGTTGAGGCAGCAATATACTCAACCTCGGTTGTAGATTCAACAACTGTATCTTGCTTTGAACTTTTCCAGCTCACAACGCCACCATTTAAACAAAACACATAACCAGATTGCGATCTAAAGTCATCCTTATCTGTCTGGAAGCTAGCATCGGTGTATCCAATTACAGCAAGCTCTTCCTGACCTCCATATATCAAGAATGAGTCCTTAGTCCTTCTCAAGTACTTAAGGATATTCTTGACAGCTACCCAATGAGCATCACCGGGATCAGACTGGTGCCTACTCGTTGCACTTAAAGAATACGAGACATCTGGTCGAGTATATATCATGGCATACATGATAGATCCTATTGCAGATGCATATGGAATCTTATCCATGTGATCCCTTTCTTCCTTACTTGAAGGGGATTGTGTTTTTGACAGACACATGCCATGTTGCATAGGTATGAATCCTTTCTTGGAATCATGCATATTAAAGCATCTCAACACTTTTCTATGTATGTACTATGACTTAGGCTAAGCAGTTTTTGTGACCTATCTCTATAGATCCTGATTCCTAATATATAGGATGCTTCACCTAGGTCCTTCATTGAAAAGCATTTCCCTAACCAAGTCTTCACTTGTTGCAAGGTAGGGACATCGTTTCCAATGAGTAATATGTCATCTACATATAATACCAGGAATACGATCATGCTCCCACTAACCTTCTTGTAGATACAAGGCTCATCTTCATTCTTGATAAATCCATATTGTTTTAGTGTTTCATCAAAACAAAGATTCCAGCTTCTGGAAGCTTGCTTCAATCCATAAATTGATCGTTGTAACTTACATATCTTTTGGGCTTCTTCTGGTATGTCAAATCCTTCAGGTTGTGTCATATACACATCCTCAAGAAGATTCCCATTAAGGAAAGCAGTTTTGACATCCATCTGCCATATTTCATAATCATGATATGCAGCGATAGAAAGTAAAATCCGAACAAATTTAAGCATTGCAACTAGTGAAAAGGTTTCATCATAGTCAACCCCATGAATTTGTTTATAGCCTTTTGCAACCAGTCTTGCCTTATAGGTATGTACCTTACCATCCATGTCATTCTTCTTTTTGAAGACCCACTTGCATCCTATAGGGTTAACTCTTATATGAGGCTCTACCAAGGTCCAAACCTGGTTTGTGTACATGGAATCCATTTCAGATTTCATGGCTTCTAGCCACTTCTCGGACTCAGGACCAGTTATGGCCTCTTGGTAGGTCACAAACTCATCTTGATCCATGAGTAATACATCACCCTGATCACTTATGAGATATCCATATCTCTCAGGTTGTTGACGTATCTTGCTTGACCTACGCTGGTCTTGTTCTACTTGAGCAGGTTGCTCTTCCACAACTACTTGTGTTTCCTGCTCTAATTCCTCCATAAGTGTATCAATGCTTTGTGGTTCTTGAATTTCTTCAAGCTCTATTTTCCTCCCACTGATTCTTTTGGAAATAAAATACTTTTCCAGAAAAACTCCAGTTCGAGCGAAAAACACTTTTCCCTTAGAAGGATTGTAGAAATAATACCCTCTTGTTTCTTTAGGATACCCTACAAATAAGCATTTGTCAGATTTGGGCTCAAGCTTAGTTGAAATTTGTCGTTTCACATAAACTTCGCAACCCCAAATCTTCATGTAAGACATATGTGGTTTCTTACCACTCCATATCTCATATGGTGTCTTCTCAACCTTTTTGGATGGAACCCGGTTAAGTGTGTAAGCTGCAGTCAATAGTGCATGTCCCCAAAAGGAGTTCGGAAGATCGGCGTGACTCATCATGGATCGGACCATGTCTAACAAGGTTCGATTTCTTCTCTCAGATATACTATTCCATTGTGGTGTTCCGGGAGGAGTAAGTTGGGATAAAATCCCACATTCCTTTAGATGGTCATCAAACTCTAGGCTTAAATATTCACCGCCTCGATCTGATCGAAGAACTTTAATATTCTTACCTAGTTGGTTTTGTACTTCATTCTTGAATTCCTTGAATTTTTCAAAGGTTTCAGATTTGTGTTTCATTAAATACACATAACCATATCTACTGAAATCATCAGTAAATGTGATGAAGTATTGAAAACCTCCTCTGGCTGGTATGTTCAGTGGTCCACATACATCAGTATGTATGAGGGCCAAAAGATCATTAGCCCTTTCACCTTTTCCTGTGACTGGGGACTTTGTCATCTTTCCAATTAAACAAGATATGCATGTCTCATATGATTCATAATCAAAAGAGTCCAAGAGTCCATCTTTATGGAGTTTGGAAATGCGTTTCTCATTTATGTGACCTAAGCGACAGTGCCAAAGTTATCTTGGATTTAACTCATTAGGTTTAATCCGTTTAGTATTAATGTTATAAATTGGCATTTCAAGATCAAGGACATATAGTCCATTGTTCATTTGTGCAGAAGCATAGAATATATCATTCAAATAAATAGAGCAACAATTGTTCTTTATTATAAATGAAAAACCAAACTTGTCCAAACAAGAAACGGAAATAATATTCCTACTAATTGCAGGTACATAATAACAGTTCTCTAACTGAATTATTAAACCACTAGGTAAAATCAAAACATAAGTTCCTACGACTAATGCAGCAACCTTTGCTCCATTTCCAACTCGTAGGTCAACTTCACCTTTTGCCAAATCTCTACTCCTTTTTAGCCCCTGCACATTAGTACAAATGTGAGAACCGCATGCAGTATCTAATACCCATGATGCAGAAGTAGATAAATTAATTTCAATAACAAAAATACCTGAATTTGAAGTCCCTACTCCATTGTTCATATCTTCCAGGTACTTTGGGCAGTTTCTCTTCCAATGTCCGGTCTTACTGCAATGGAAGCAAGTGCCCTCCTTTGCTATGCCTCCACTAGGCTTCAAAGCAGGAATAATAGGTTTAGGCTTGGCAACTTCCTTGCCTTTTCCCTTTACCAACTTGCTTGGTAGGCCTCTTGTTCAGCTTCTTTCCATTACTGACCATCAGAATGGACTTCCCTTTTGTCTTCATATTCTGCTTAGCAGTTTTCAACATGCTTAGTAATTCTGGAAGACTCTTATCCATGTCATTCATGTTAAAATTCATGACAAACTGATTAAAGCTATCTGGCAACGATTGCAAGATAAAATCAGTTGCAAGTTCCTTTCCAAGCGGAAACCCTAACCTTTCAAGGTTCTCCACATACCCAATCATTTTGAGTACATGGGGACCTACAAGGTTTCCCTCAGATAACTTGCTGTTAAAAGGGCCTTTGAAACCTGAAACCTGAAACCTCTCATTTCTTGCCTGCTCTTGATAGAGCATTTTCAGATGTCCGATCATATCGAACGCTGACATGTTCTCGTGTTGCTTTTGCAACTCCGAGTTCATAGTAGCTAGCATGAGACAAGCGGCTTCGTTAGCATCATCAAAATTCTTCTTATAAGCATCTCTTTCTGCCTTAGGTGCCGAACTAGGCGGTTCCTCTTCAGGAACAGGTGTCTCCAAGACATACAGCTTCTTATCGTGCTTGAGGACAATCCTCAGATTTCGGTGCCAATCCAGGAAATTTGTCCCAGACAATTTTTCCTTATCTAGGATTGATCGCAAAATATGGTTGTTTGTTGTCATGGTAATCTACAAAAAATTGAAAATATAAGTATCATTAAAACAACATATTTAATTAGGCCTTTAATCAAATATGCTCCCACTATTTTACTCAAACCAAATGACCCTCATCATTTGATTCGGAAATCCCGTTGGAAGACTTTCTAGTGGGTCGAGATCCACATTTCACTTCTTTCTAAGTCAATGTTAGGCTGATTACACAAAACTAGTTTATTTAGGTAGGAACTCCTTCCAATTGTATCTCATACAACTCTCGAATATTTTCAGTTGGGTGAATAACTCCTTATTCTAATTCATCATATGAATCATTCCCAACTCTTGCTTATAAACATGTATAATCTTATTATAATGTGTTTAGTTAAGTTTGACCCATTGTTTTAGCAGTTGGATATTACGATTATCCCATCGCACGTTACTAATATAGAACATGCACCTCGCGTAGGCGAAACCTACATTGTTCGATACTAGTCTTGATGAGTGCTAAAACTTGGAAAGCATGAACTTAATATTTAACTTGAGGGATTTTGTTATTAGTTTGATCTCACCGGCTTAACATGCAATTCGTCTCTCTCATGCATAAACATACAAACACATGCATCAATATACATAAAAGGATACAGTTATGGCCCCTAGCGCAATTGTTCTCCCAAGCCAATGAGAGAACCTAAGCTAACCTAATAACGATCTAAACTTCTCCAAGCAAGATCTCCAAGGTTATCCTCCTTTGATATTGTATTCTTCTCTTTCTTCATAACATTACATTACATAAAAGAAACTCGTTTTACATACGAGGGAGTGAGATAAGAAAAGAAGTTACATCAAGAATTTTAGAGAGAGGCACGACACGCAGGCCGTATTTTACAATCCCAAAACAAAATAAAGGAAAAAACTAAGGCCATAACTGATCACCACAAGAAAATAATAATAAACATACTTTTATTATTAGTTTAAATTTTGTTAATTAAAAAAAAGGCAAATTAAATTTCGACGATTGATCACACTACGCAGAATTTGCGGGGTTGTTAGGGGCAGCGCCCCGACGCAAAATTTTAATGAACAATTCATTTGAAATCGGCGTCATTTTCGCACAACTCTTGTGCATTCACAACCCTAATTGCATAACTCTGCAACAACACAACCCTTGTGCCGTCATGAACCCTAATGCAACAGTTTCATGCTATCAAACACATTTCGATTGATAATTCAGTATGATTAATCACATGTCGTTGCTTCACCATACTAATGTCGGATTCCGAAGCATATGAACAGTGATCGGTCAAAGGAATAACAACCATCAAGTGTTTGAATGAACGAAACAGAAACAGTATATCCCATATACCATCGTTGCATCAGATTTACTTATATCATATATAAAAGTGATCGATCTTATTTGTGTAACCTATGGACGATCGATGTATCGCTGCTTCACCATACTAATGTCGGATTCCGAAGCATAGTCAACATCAATCATCCAAATCGTACACAACAAATGCCAAATTTAATTACTCGTTTATTATTCAATTCATTCTGGTTTTAATCGAATCAAAACAAAAAATATAGAACATAAACAACTATCAGATCCATGGTTTCGTAAGTGGCTCTGATACCACTGAAGGAAAATTGCGATCAAAAGCGCAGCGGAATTTAAAATTTTCCTATAGCGATCCTTACGAATTAACATGGTCAGTGATAGAATTCTTTACCTCTTATGGCGATTCATACCTTTGATGTTGTGATCACGAGCGTTAATGAAGAACAACGCCTCTACTCAGTCCACACGAACAGATCGCTTCCGGTCACAGTGCTAGTTGATCACGAACGGAAACCTTGAGTGAGAGAGAGAATCAAAAAACGAAATTGCATCAAGTGAAATTGCTTCATCACAAGGGATATATTTATAGAATCACTCGTGTGGGCTACAAGTTATAAGCCCAATTAAGGCTATAAGCTAAAAGCCCAATTAAGCTTATGGACATCATACCTTATGATGTACCATATATCACTTATCCACGTGGTACCTTACCACTTTCCGTATTACACTTAAGTGCACCGTATCTTACGGTGTTCCTTATTTATTCTATCTCTCATCAACCTGTTCTTATGTGTGTGACCCTGTAGGTTTTCGCGACGTTGGCAATTATATTAAATCACACATTTAATATAATAAACAGTGAGAGGTATCTAGCAACACATCACTGTTACCCAAGTCACGAAAATGTCATGTGATCTGACCAAACCTTTTCCGTGATAATATTTGTGTTGTACAATTAACCTTTTGCCCTCATGTCTATATTGAACACAAGGCATACACTGTGTCACCCTTGTCCAGTTCAATATTGGGCCCTTGGACATGTATCCTGTTATGCAGGATGAGAAAATTCCATCTAGGTCACTCATGTCCCTTAGCATGCTTTGTGAAGTACCCATCAACCGTCCTTATAGTCATCCAGTTACGAATGACGTTTGATCAGCAATAAAGTACTTGACTCTACATCTAGGGTCCATAGTGGTTTCAGGTCGAAGGGTGGTATACACCATTATCATCATGAGAATAACTTATGACACTTTGCATAACATTCTATGTAGTATTCTCATAGCGGGTCAATCCAGTATAAATATTACTCCTAATATTCATACCTATGTCAAGACTTGATAACTCCTTATCTATGATCCATGAGATGTGATCATCAATCTATCTTCATAATAATCTTAATGCTTTAATTTTATCCCACTTCACATGAAAGCTTGACTACGGATACTTTAAGAATAGTGTCTTATGTTTAATGGGATCTCATGATTAAGTCACACTTAACATTTCATTAAACAAATAAACCATTCTAGGGACTTTATTATTTTGGAAAGCAAACATAATAAAGAAATGCCTTTTATTATTAATAAATAATTTGATACAAGTACCAAAAGTATTGGCCTCTAGGGCTTACACCAACAGGTGATCCCAGGGGCAAATGGAATCCTAAATACGAAGGACCATTTGTGATCAAAAGCATATTCTATGGTGGAGCAATGATCTTAACCAGTATGGATGGCGACGACCTTCCGCATCCTGTAAACGCAGACATAGTCAAAAGATACTACGCATGAATAAAGACCCGCTAGGTCGATTGGCCTAGGCAAAAATTAGGACATCCCAGCGAACCAAAAAGGTTCGGGAAAAAATTAAGGATAAAATACAAAAAGAAATTTGTACACCCGGCAAGCTGAAAAACTGAAAGGGGGGCTTGGGCTAAAAAGGATATCCCGGTGGACCAAAAACCCAAAAGGGCGGTCCAGAAAAAAGTTAGGGAATTAAAGCGTATGACTATGTCCCATTGAATCGCCTTACAGACAACCTTCAGTATCGACTGACAAACTCAAACGGTTCTAATCAATCCAATCAGCTTCGGACAAAGCAGCAAGTGGATGAGACACTCGGAGACATGAAGGCTATAGTAGAATGGGAACCCCATGGGATTATTTCACATAACTATCTTTTCTTTGTATCAATTTTCATCTTCTACGACGACACTCCCTTACTAGGATGTTGGTATCGTTGTACAAAAATACTTATTCAAGTTAATACAAAGATATTCCTTTGAAAGTGCAAAACTATATGTTTTTCTTTTATTTCCGTGTTTTGTTTGCAAAAATGTCCAATGATTATTTTTGAACATGTGCATTTGAACGTGACTACTATTTACAAATGAGAAAAAAAAGAGGAACATAAAATAGAAATATAATCACTAATGGCTTTAAGAAATAGGATAATATCTATAGACCATCCCATAAAATCCCTTGCAGGTACTTTTTCCAGCAAGAGCGGAAAATGGAACATCCCACTACAGGATTGCTAATGTATCTCCAGTATGCAGCCTAATGTTATCAAGTGCTCTCACATCCCCGATGGAATAAAACTTCCAGTTACCACTCCAAATATTCCCCAGTGAAAGTCGCCAAGTTTCTCGGGATTCCCCAGCAGGATTTCACGAGGTCCACAAACAATGCACAAAGTTTCCCTTCCACAACAGGGTTTATTTCTCTAATAAGTGGAAACTTATCCATCAACGCTTCAACTTAAAAATATGAAGACTTACACTCCTCATTCCCAACAGTACTCAGGGATTTATTTTCCCCGACTCCAGCAACACTGCGGCATAACAATTAATATGTCCATACATTACATCCATACGTCATAGCATTGACAACACCATTGCATACAACTCGATCTCATTTATTTTGAGAAACAACATTATACCGTGCATTTCATACATCATGGCATTGCATGCAACTAACCCTTCACTTTTTTCAGGAAAGATCAATCAACAAAAAATTATCATCAAATTTTCAACAAGCCAATTATAAATCAACTCCCGAGAAAGGACTGGTTGACCATCTACATAACAGATATTTCCTTCAGACCCCTGCTGGTTTGGTTTAAATCTCTCAACGGTTTATTCAGATTCTTTCCCGCAGACACTTTCTCTTGGTTCAGATAAATCTCTCAATGATTTGTTCTGATTCTTCTCCAGATCCCTACCAGTTCAGTATAGATCTCTCAACGGTTCATTTGATTCTTTCCCGCAGAAGTCTTCTCTGGTTCAGATAAATCTCTCAACAATTTATTCTGATTCTTCTCCAAATCCCTGCTAGTTCAGATAAATCTCTCAATGATTTATCCTGATTCTTTCCTAGTAGGCACTTTCTCTGGTTCAGATAAATCGCTCAAAGATCTACTCTGATTCTCTCTAGTTAAAGAATATTCAAGACCTCTTTTGGGTTCAGTTTAAATCTCTCAACGGTTTATCCTGATACTTTCCAAATGAACATTTCTGGTTCAGATAAATCTCTCAACGATTTATTCTGATTCTTCTCCAAATCCCTTATGGTTCAGATAAATATCTCAATGATTTATTTTGATTCTTTCCTAGTAGACACTTTCTCAGGTTCAGATAAATCGCTCAAAGATCTACTCTGATTCTCTCCAGTTAAAGAATATTCAAGACCTCTTTTGGTTCAGTTTAAATCTCTCAACGGTTTACCCTGATACTTTCCAAATGAACATTTCTGGTTCAGATAAATCTCTCAACGATTTATTCTGATTCTTCTCCAAATCCCTGCTGGTTCAGATAAATATCTCAAGTTTTTATTCTGATTCTTTCCCGCAGACGTTTTCTCTGTTTCAGATAAATCGCTCAAAGATCTACTCTGATTCTCTCCAGTTAAGGAATTTTCTAGACCTCTTTTGGTTCAGTTTAAACCTCTCAACGGTTTATCCTGATACTTACCACATGAAAATTTCTGGTTCAGATAAATTGCTCCAAGATTTATTCTGATTATTCCCAGTCAAACAACATACAAGACTTCTGCTAGTTTCAGATAAATCGCTCCAAAGATTTATTCTGATTCTTTTCCAGTTGAAATCAAGTTCAGACCTAGCCCATTTTCTATCAACAGTCACCTGCGGATGGCATCTACAATCTCATCTCTGGAAAATCTCCATCATTCCTCCAAATGGCATCTATAAGCCCATTCACAGTTTATTTTCGAGTGCAAATTTTTAGGCACTCTAGTGTTCAATCATCTTCCACCTTCAAGTCACGAATGGAGGATCCGCCAATATAACTCTTCAGGTTTAAGAAGATTGAATAGGGGAATCTGTTGTACCCCAAAATTTTCCCTCTCATTTATCAAGTATTTTCTCACAAGATCTCCTTTGGTTCAAGACTGCATTAGGGTTGATTAGCTCAAGACACCTCCTTAAGCATTGATGACTAAAATTAGGGTTTGAGATTGCACAAGGATAATTGAACTTTTAATGCCTCATATGACTTTAATGAATCATTATGGACCCTCAAGATTGCTCATGTCAAGTTTCAAGTCTTGGATCACATTTTTGCTCAGTCAATTGATCAGTTGACCTTAAAATCAACTGTATTGGGGAAAAAGTCAACTATGGCCAATTTTCAGTCAAAACTTCATAATTTTTTATCCATATCAACATTGTGAACTCCTATATGTCATTTGATCAAGTTTAGACCATAATTCCTCAAGAAATTTGATCAGATCATCAAAAGGGCAAAATGGTCAAAACTAGGGTTTTGACTGAGAAAGGGCAATTTCTGATTTTTGACCTAGAAAATGGTTAATTGGTTTGAGACATGATCTCAAGGTTTCAAATGCATCATTTTTACCTAAAGGTATGACTTAAAACTTCCCTCAAGATCAATTGACTGATAGTTGATTTTCAGTCAACTGATCAAAAGTCAATTGTACACTGAAAAGTCAAACTTTGACTTTTTTGGTCAAAATCAAGTGTCAAAGATCACAATTAATCAAAATATGAAAAATTTTCATCAAGAAATAAAAAAGTCAAGATTTCATTTTGAAAAGTCAAAGTTTCCAAACTTGGAAATTTTTCTAAGTGTTGAAAACTTCATATTTTTTCACAACTTTGAGCCAATTTTTCACTATGATGCAAGATGATTCAAAGGAAACTTTCAACATGAAATTTGTAGATCTCAATGAGATATAAAGCATTTCTGAAAGCAACTCCTCCTAGAAATGTATGTATTTCAAGTTATTAATCCATGAAACCATGGTCATGAAACTAAAACACTTAGTGAAATTTTGAGCATTTTGGTCAGGATTTTGACCTAACTTCTGGGCCAAGTTTCATATAGTTCCAATTGGATTTTGCAAAAGTGATTCAAAGAGGGCTTGTAGAGAACATTACAAGCTTTATAAAATGTAAAATAACTCCTTCAGATCATTTTTGAGCAAGGAGAATCGAAGGCCTGAAATTAGGGTTTCAAGTTGTTTTACAAGGCAGAATTTTGTGATGAACATGAACCAAATCCATAGCCATGCTGCATAGTCCCACTTTTCAGGCCTTATAACTTGTGTATATACCCTTAATCAGAAGATTACATAAACTTTATGGCTATTATCCATTAAATCCAAGCTTTGTCTAAGTTAACTTTCCATTTTTGGAAGAAAGGCAAGACTTCCATTTTGGAAAAGTATGCTTTTGCAAATGTCAACCCTTCTTGAGCCTCTCAATGGATCCTTCTGCATACACAACATCTACAAGTCATAAGAAATCTTGTTTAAAGTTCAACCACTCTAAAATAGCATGGTACAAGCTTAGGGAAGATGTTTGTCATGTTTGCTTCAAAAACAAGTTAAGGTTTTACAACATGTGAATTCAAATTCTGACTTGTTGTAGAACACAAAACCTATTGCCTATAAATACATACACTATTTGCAAGATAACAGATGCATGATCAAGCACTGAAAACCTCCTAAAGCACAGAACCACCAAAAAAATCTCAAAACTTGCCATTTCTGAGTTTTGAACCCAATCTCTAAATTTGCTCGTGCGCTTCTTGGTCTTTTACTTTCAAAAGCTTCTAAATAACATATACAAACAATTCCAACACCTGCAACACAACTGTAACACCTCCATCATCATCCACCATTTTCAAAAACAACATCTTGCACCTTGACTTCTCCAGAACTCCTTAGCCACTTTCAGCTCAAACCAATCATCACATTAGCTTCCTGGGAACTTGAGGAAGCTAACCCAATCATTATAACTCATCAAAAGCTGCTCAAACTCAAAACATGATACCCTTTTGCAAGGTGAGTTTTCTGACTTTTAAACTATTCATATAGGCATTGTCAGGCTTCCATTTTCAAAGTTAAAATGTAGATACCATTGCCACGAAGTTATACATATCCATAGTTTGCATTTATATGGTCTGAGTTAGAGAATTTTGGATTTGAAGTTTCTGAATTTTTTAGGTTTTAAATTAGGGCCAGAAAAATTCTCACTCATCTTGGATTTATAGCTTTAGTTATTTATATGGTTGGATTCATGGGAAGAAATGCCACAACTTTCATGTTTTTACTTTCCATTTTTGTTTAGAGATGAACAAGTTACAGGTGCTCTGGTTGGCTGAAGGTTGGAGACGAAGTACAGGCCTTGGAAGCATTATATGTTATCTATTTATCATTTCATTTTAATAAACAGATGTATAGCCACCCCAGTGGTAAGGCAGCGCGTTGGTAACCAAGAGGGTGTGGGTTCAACACCCAGCGCGCTACCTTTTGTTCATTTTTCACATTTCACTCTTTTTTTGTCACAAACACACACGCCTGGGCCTCAATGCAGTGGGACTTGGTCTTTTGCTGGCTTTTAACCCCTGGCCCTGTTTCAGCACCCCTTGGTCATTTATTTCTTTATTTTATTTTATTTTTATTTTTTAGTTTATTTCACTTTCATATTTTCATTTTATTATTTTCATTACTAATATTATGTTTTTTATTATTAATAGAAAAACCCAAAAAAATATTTATTTTATTATTTTTATACTCATATTTTATTTTTCTTTATAAAAATTAAAAAGAATAAAAACAATTTTCTTAACAAATTAATTTCTTTTTTTAATTAATATTTAGATAATTAGGTTTAATATATTATATTATTTTCTTGTAATTTAAAATTAATTTAGAATTTAGGTTTACTTTAATCAAATAATTTTTATATTAATCCTAAAACTTTTTCATAAAAGACCCTAAAAAAATTTTTTTAGTTAATTTCTTTTCTTAAATAGTTTAAGTTAATTTTTTTTGATTATTTTCTTAATTAGGTCAAGATTAAAATCCTTTCATAAAAATCCAAACAAAAATCATTTCTTTTTTTCCGTTTTTACATTCATGCCTTTTATTTTCAATTTTGTACAATATTCAATATGGTTGTAATAGTTAATTAGATTTAATTTTATTGCAAAATCACCATTTGTAAATTTGTACACCCCCTCCCCCATTGATGTAATAGCTTAGTATTTTTATTTCCCGCAATTTAATGCTTTATATATAAATGCTAGTAAATTAGGGTTTGTATAGAAAGATTAAAATCAACAAGTTAGCAAACTCTAATTCAAGACAAAACAATGCATGTAAATCAACACACTTGCACACTTACACCCTTAGGGTAAACCCAATTTGTTGCCTTACAAAAATGGCCATGTTAGGCATGTGGAATATCTTAGCAAAAACAATCAAAAATACAAGATCATAGTCCCTCGATGACGCTATCCAAAGTTGCCTTTCAAAAATGATCTTAGTCCCTCAAAGAGAATTGCTAAGATATTTTCACAACATTGCTATCATGGCTATATGATGACCCATACACGTCCCTTTACATCCAAAGATAAGGTTACTTACCAATCCATGGTAAAATAAAAATGTCAAAGGAAAGAGGAAATAAATAAGAAAGACTTTTGAGTGGGTAGAGTGTTCCTAGTTGCTTGCTCATTTTCAAACCGAAACATCCTTTCTATTTTCAAAACAAACACCAACACTTTTAAAACACATTTCAAACTTGGAACGTTTTCAAAAGATTAAACACTTTTTATACGTTCTTACGAACGAGAACTATTACAAAGTTGCCTAAACGATGGCGCCTTTTCAAAATACTTTCTAAAACCACACAAAGCACATTTTCAAACAAAAGCAAGTGATCTAGCAAGCAACTAAGAGCCCGTAGATAACTACGGATGAAAAGGGTGCTAATACCTTCCCTTTTCATAATCTACCCCTCGAACTCAAGAAAACATCTCTAAAGGTCTTTCATGTTATTTTCAGCCTTTCCTTTTGGATAAAAGAAAACTCGGTGGCAACTCTTGCTAACCGCAACATTTGCGATAAAACGCAAAACAACCAAGTCAGTTCTCCCACCGTGTTACAATGTGTATGTCCATATGTAAAGTGTGAATAAAGAGGTGTGTGTTTTATAACTATTTCATCAACTTTCTTTGGTTTAGATGTTTCTTCTCCCCTTAGTTTCACATATCCTATAACTTTCCTGTCGTTTCTTCTAACTTCATAGATCGTTGAAGCCATCTTACTCCTATCTATGTTTTTAGCTAGAAATTTTTGAAAGTTATGGTCATATTCTTTTATGATTTTATCAGAATTATTCGAAACTTCTAAAACAATTTCTTTTTTATCTTTTTGTAATTCATTTTTAATAACATAGTTTTCATTTTTAAGTTTGGAAATGGTTTCTTTTAGCTCGGAGTTTTCTGTATTTAGTTTCTTAGTTTCTTCAAAGTCAGATACTAGATCCTTTTTTAGGTTCTTATTTTTGACTCGCAGTTGTTGATATCTTTCAAGAATTTCTGATAGAATTTCGTCAAATTGAGATCTAGAAAAGTTAGAGAATACATCTTCTGCCTCTGAGTCTGAATCTGATTCAGATGATCCAGTGCCAACATCAATGTTGGCCATTAAGGCTATATTGGCTAGTTCATTGTCTGATTTTGTTTCAGCTTCAGGAGATTCTGAGTCATCCCATGTTGCCATAAGACTTTTCTTCTTTTCTTTGGAGAATTTGTTTTTAGGATTTTATTTATGTATATTTGGACAGTCGCTTTTGTAGCTATCTGGTTAGTTGAATTCGTAGCATACAATGTCTTTGTTGCTAGATTTTCTGTATCCAAAAGATGTTTCGGAGTGATTTTCGATTCTTCTGGGGTTTTTAAACTTCCTCTGTCCGTGCTTTCATATTTGGTTGACTCTTCTGGAGATAAGAGATGTTTCATCTTCTTCTAACAAGGATCTACCAGAGTTTTCTTCTTTGGCCTGAAAAACTTTAGGTTCGTATTGTTTATTAGATTTAAGAGTGAAAGACTTACCTTGCTTTTGGGGCTCATCTTCTTCAAGTTCTATCTCAAGACTTCTCAAAGAGCTGATAAGTTCTTCAAGAGATATTGTATTCATATCTTTGGCTAATTTTATGGCTCTGACCATGGGTCTCCATTTCTTGGGTAAAATTATGATGATTTTCTTTACATGATCTTTTGTTGAGTACCCTTTGTCCAGAAATTTCAGTCCAACAACAAAAATCTGAAACCTTGAGAATATTATTTCAATTGTTTCATCTTCTTCCATTTTGAAGGCCCCATACTTCTGAATAAGTGCAAGAGCTTTGGTTTCTTTGACTTTCGTGTTTCCTTCATGAGTCATTCTTAAAGAGTCAAACATGTTTTTAGCTAATTCTTTGTTCGTGATTTTCTCATACTCGGTGTACGAGATAACACATAAGAGGATTGTTCTGGATTTGTGATGATTTCTGAATTCTTTCTTTTGTTGATTTGTCATTCTCTTTCTGTCGATCTTCTGACCACTTTCATCAATTGAATGATTGTATCCATCATACCATATTCCAAAGATCAGCGCCATGAGCTAGAAAGAAACTTTTGATTCTATCTTTCCAGTAGTCGAATTTCTCACCATCAAAGATTGGAGGTTTGTCGCTGATTCTGTCTTTATCATCATGATTATCATTACTGATGATCTGACTTAGTCCGACCATAGTGTTTTTCTTGCTAGGATCGTTTTCTGACACGGTTAAGTGTTTGCACCCAGAACGAGGCGCTCTGATGCCAATTGAAGAATGGAAAAACACAAGAAGGGGGTTTAAATTGGGGATTTTAAAAATAAATAGTAGACACGTTGGTTATCCTGGTTCGTTTGAACTCAAACTACTCCAGTACACCCATCAAGGTAATTTTACCTCTCTCAAATGAGGTCTTAATCCACTAATCAAATTTTGATTACACAGACACAATGACTACTGTCAATGTCTTCTTGATTTTAAACCACAACTCGATTTTCTAAAGGTATTACAAGATAAATGAATTAAGTGTGTGTACAAAGATTTTTTTCTAAATAAAACTATATCACAATAGTGATGTATACACAATTGAAAACCACATGATAGAACAAGGTAATAATATTTTTCTTTGATAGTGCGTAGTAGAGTTATTTTGTATTCCTTCTTCAAGTTTTCTTTATATAGGCGATGCATGAGAGCCATGAGAAGATGCTTTTGGAAAGTTTATAAAGTGTAGTTAATGTACTTTCCAAAAATATAGATCTTGTCTTGGTTCAGCCGTTACTTTTGATTTATAATAAATGAGTTGTAACACATCAGGGAATTGCTTTCTTGGGATCATATCAGAAGATGAATATTGTCATTGAGACTTCTTTCGTTCTTCCAGAAGTTTACTTTATCAGAATATCAGAGTTTGGCTCGCAGCGTTGGTGTAATCGAAAGTTGTAACATTATAACTTCTTCATTTAAGCGTGTTACACTGATTTGCTTCTAAGTATGATGTGTCACAATAGAGCTTCAAAAATGTAAATCTATCATCTTCTATGCTTCTTACATCAGAATTTCCCTGCATATTAAAATACATTATTAGAGAGCATATTTTTTCTTTATATATATATATATATATATATATATATATATATATATATATATATATATATATATATATATATATATATATATATATATATATATATATATATATATATATATATCATGTATTTGTTATCATCAAAACTCTTACAAGGATGTAGAACTAAACTATGTTCTAACACAATGAAATATATGTATTGACCTTGTTAATGAAATGTTAGCTTCAGAATTAAATATCCTCTCGGTTATGGAAATAAACGAGGTGTTTGATTAACTAACCTCTTGGTTTAGGAATAAAATCGAGGGGTTAGATTAATTTTTTTAAATGCTTACACTGTTTAACTTGAATATTAAAAATACTACACGTCAATGTCCCATACAAGATGCTAGAGATCCAAGATTGGTTATTGTGCTATCATTATCATTGCATCCAAGATTGATGGTTGCGATATCATTATCACTGCCTTCAATAGCGTAGACAATGTGTTTGAATGCTTCCAACTTTTAATAAGGTGTATGTTGCAAATATTGGAAATTGTTTTTCTTCACTTGGAATCCATCAGTAACGACGAATATATCATAGTTTTGCTCCAGTAGAAGAACATTTTTTCCAGTTTTGCAATCCATCCCAAAACAATGGTGGGGCAACTTCAAATAAGATAACATTAGGGTTAAATCTTTTCAACGTGTATTTTTATAGTAAAAATTGGATTATTTATCCCTTGGTTTATCAAGGAAATCGAAGGGTTAGATCATTTATTTTACACTTTTTTACTAGTAGAAACATAAAGTGCAATAGCTGGAATTCGAAGCATGTCCAAAATGGTATCTCACCTCAGATTTCTAAATAAACGAGGGATCAAAGTTTTTTTAAATAAATAAATATATGGGGCGCCTTGGTATAAAACCTCAGTTTTTTCCTTGATGACGTGAAAGTTTCATCATGAAAAACGTTGTTTGTTGTAGTGTGTCTGTTAAATGATGATATATTGAAGGATGAAAGATGCATGAAACAAGAGGAATGCATGTTAAGTGATGAAAACAGTTAGGTTGTACCACAAGTTTCATATGTTAGTTAGTTAGTTGCACCATTGTAACTATTATAATTTTTTTTAATATGGTTAATCATGTACATGCAAGTGTATGATAGGTATAGTGTGGTAGCATGATTAGTAACCATTTCAACTCTCATTGTATAACTTAAGTTATTCAATATATTTTTCACTTCCTCTTCTTCTTTCTCTTTTTTCAAGCTTTCACCAAAGAACTTCCATGGAGTTTTTCTTATCTTAACATGGTATCATGAGCCTCTCGATTTGAGAGTGCATCGTTTCGGCATTCCATGGCTCCTCCTCATAATAAAATTATAGATCATCAACTTGATCAATCAAGTCCCTCATTACTTCATCCTAGTGATGGACCTTCATCAGTTAGTGAGTCTCTGAAGCTTAATGGCGTAAGTTATCAATCATGGGCGTGTTCTATGCGTCAAGCACTTGGTGGAAAGCTCAAACTCGAGTTCATCGATGGCACTATTGATCTAATTGTTAATAGTTTTGATCCATTGTATCGTGCATGGAACCAACACAATATGCTTGTACATTCTTAGTCCATCAACTTTGTATCTGAATCCATTTCTCAATCAATCATGTTCATGGAAAATGCCATTGATGTTTGGATCAATCTCAAGGAACACTTCTCTCAAGGCGATTTGGTGCGCATTTTTGAATTAATGTAAGGAATTTATGCCATGCAGCAAAACAAGGCCAGTTATTGATTTTTATTATGATTTTAAGTTTCTTTGGGAAGAACTTGAGATTTATATTCACATTCCTACTTGTACTTATCACATTAAGTGTTCATGTCAAGCCACGTGTAGTGCTCATAGGAATCACACTACTTTATATGTTATTAGGTTCTTAACTGGTTTGAATCATGATTTTGTTGTTGTAAAATCTCAAATCTTGTTAATGGATCCTTTACCCCCCATGACAAAGATTTTCTCGATGGTTCTTCAATATGAAAGACAAGGAAACTTTCACATTTCTGAAGATCCAACATCTCTTGTAAATGCTGCTAATTCAGAAAGATTCAAAGGGAAATATCATAATTCAAATTCTTTTGGAAAATGAGATAATTGTGTGTGTACTCATTATGGTAAGACTAATCACACATTCGATAATTGTTATTCCAAACATGGATTTCCACCTCACATGCAGAGGAAATTTGCAAATCATTCTCACACTAATGATCAATATATTGATGCTACTTCATAATATATTGATGTGAAATCTACTGCTCCTTCCATTACTCCTTAGCAATATGATCAGCTCATGCACCTTCTACAAAAATCCAATATTAGTCAACAACCTTCTACTTCCTCTGACCAAGTTCATTCTTTTCCATAAGCTGCTCAGTCTAGTGGTAAGCATAATTCCACATTTTCTTATTCTCTTTCATTAAAAAAATTACTTTGGAATCATGGATTATAGGCTCAGGTGCTAGTGACCACATACGTGGCTCACTCAAATGATTTAATTCTTACACTGAAATAAATCCTATACATGTTGTACTGCCCACATGTCAATATGTTATTGATTAACATGTAGGCCCAATAAAGTTTTCTCCTCAATTTATTTTGACAAATGTGTTTTATGTTCCTTCTTTTTCTCTAAATGTTATTTTTGTGTCAAAAATGTGTCAATCACTTGATTGCACAGTCAAATTTAATGGCCTTAATTATTTTATTCAAGAAAAGAGCACAAGGAGGATGATTGGTTCTGGTGACAAAGTTCAAGATTTGTATTACTTAGTCATGACAAATAAGATAGTGTGTAGCTCTAGCTCAAATTCAACCACTTTACCTGATTATGCCATTCAGCATTTTAGATTAGGACATGTATCTGTAAAAACCATGAATACAATACATTCCAACTTTTCCTTAATTAATGTTGATGCAAAATATGTATGTGATGTATGTCATTTTTCTAAACAAAGAAAGTTTACCTTTTCAAATATCTTAAGTAAAGCTTCACAACCCTTTGACCTCATTCATTTTGATATTTGGGGGCCAATTTCCATCATATCCTTACGTGGTCATGGTTATTTTTTGACTGTAGGAAGTTCACTTGGCTCACTCTAATGAAAACCGAAAGTGAAGCAAGACAACATGTTGTAGATTTCATCAACTTGATTTAAACTCGATATTACCATAGAGTCAAAACTGTTAGAACTGACAATGACCCAGAATTTAAAATCTTTTATTTTTATGCTTTTCATGGCATTGTCCATCAAACTAGCTGTGTCGAATCTCCTCAACAAAATGGTTGAGTTGATAGAAAATATCAACAAATTTTAAACATTGACTGTGTCGTTCCATTCCCTATTAATCTCACCTACCTAAATCATATTTTTCTTATGCCATTTTACATGCATCTTTCATTATGAATAGATTTCCTAGCTCTATACTTAAAAACAAATCACCATACTTCATCATGCATCAACAAAGTCCCAACATGCATGACCCAAAGTGTTTGGCTCCCTTGTTTTTGAAAATATCCTTCAGACACATATAACTAAACTTGCTCCTCGTTCCAGGAAATATGTCGTCCATGGTTATAAACGTGGAATGAAGGGAACAATTCTCCTTGATATAAAAAATAATGAAATATTTGTCTCCAGAAATATCACACACCATGAACATATCTTGTCTTACCATTCCCCTAAACTTATCTCAACATGGACTTACCACTCCAAGTTTGACATACCCACCACAACTTATAAAGATAAGGTCCCTATTCCCTTAGATTTGTCACAATCCCAAAGACTTATCTTAACCAACACATGAACTTGATACCTCACTTACTCAGCCTTCAACCGACTCCACTACTACAACCATACTTGATCAAAAGATTCCAGCCATACTTGTTCCCACACTTGATTACATACGTGCTGATTCTAATAACCAAAATAACCACACCAGACCTGTTTGACACAAACAATCATCTTATTTACAAGAGTATGTATGAAATTCGTCCTCAAGTCATTCAACATCATCACCCTCAGATACTCTTTATCCTATTGCTTAATTCCATTCTTTTGATCACTGGTTTACTTCTCAATAGAATTTTTCTATGTCCATTATCAAGTGTACTGAACTTAGGACATATAAAAAAGCATGTTAACATGAATGCTAGGTAAAATCCATGAAAACTGAGTTAGATTCTTTGGCTTCTAACAACACATGGTAGTTAATTGACAAACCTCCTCATGTGAAACCTATTGGCAACAAATGGGTTTACAAGGTACAACATAAAGTTGATGGATCCATTGAGATATAAGGCTGGATTGGTAGCCAAGGGTTACAATCAAATAGAAGGGTTAGATTTTGTTTACACTTTTTCACCAGTGGCAAAATTGACAACAGTTAGACTTTTAATTAGGGGTGTTCCAATCTAAACCAATCCAAATAAAAACCGCAAACTGATCCAAAAAAAATTGAAAATTGAAAAAAATCGAAATTTATTGGATGTGTTTGGATGTCATTTTGTGAAAACCACTCGGTTCGGATCGAATTTCAGATTGATTTTTCAAAACCGATCCAAATCGAAAAAAACTGAATGTATATATTTTTGTACTTATTTATTTTTTATTTGTATGATATGTTACATGAATTTTTTATTAGATGATAATTATTTTTAAATAATATTTACTAGCTTGGTTTAGTATATTTATTTTTATTATTTCAACTATAATCAATAACTCTCATTTTACAATATTAATTTTTAATATACTATATGTTATACATTATATCAAACTATGATTGTTTTAGTATTTTTATAATATTAATAAAGATATAATTTGTAATTTGGATATTCAAAAACTGATCCAAATTAAACCTCATTAAATTGGATCGGATCAGATCAAATTTTTTTATATATCAATCAAAATCGAACCAAACCACAAATAAATTTATCTTTGGATTGAATGAGTTTTTTCCTTAAAATTGATCCAAACCGAACCGCAAAACCCCCTACTTTTGATAGCTCTAGTCTCTCTTAGAAACCGACACATTCACCAAATGGTTGTAAATAATGCATTCTTGCATGGTTATTTACAATAAGATGTTTACATGTCCATTCCTGATGGAATTATGTCAAAACCAATTCAAGTATGCAAGCTTCAAAAGAGTTTGTATGACTTAAAACAAGCAAGCATAAAATGGTATGCAAAGATGACACATCTCCTCATACATCAAGGATACCACCAATCTACCTCATGTTACTCATTGTTCACCCTCAAATATGAAGGTACATTTACTTCTCTCCTTGTTTGAGTTGATGATATCATCATAGTTGGGAATTTTCTTGTATAGTTTTCTAGAATCAAAGCCATTTTGGATCATAATTTCAAAATCAAAGATCTTGGTATCCTCAAGTATTTTTTGGGATTAGAGGTAGCACGTTGTAAGGATGGCATATCCATCTTTCAAAGAAAATATAGCTTGGATCTTCTTGTTAGAACATAGTTTAGTTATACATCTTATTAATAGTTTTGATGATAAAAAATACATGATATATAAAGAACAAATATGCTATCTAATAATGTATTTAAATATGCAGAAGAAGTTCTGATAAAAGAGCACCAAAGATGATAAGATAATTATATTTTGAAGCTCCGATTAGACGAAGCGTACAAACTTAGAAGAAAAACCGTGTAACACGCTCAATAGAAGAAGCTATGTTGTTATAAATTCTAAAGCACCAAAGCTGCAACAAAAAATTCTAATACTCTGATAAATGAAGTTCTGGAAGAACAAAGAAAGTCTCAAGGAACTCATCTGCTAAAGTTCTAAAGACTTAACACTTAAAGCTTAAGCTATAACTATGATAAGTAAGTGCTCTGAAAGTGAAAAGAAGCTTCAACGTATATCCAAGTTCTAATCATATGAATATTGTGATACGATAGGAGAACTGACTTGGGTGTTTTGCATTTGATCACAAATGTTGCAGATAGCAAGAGTCGCCATCGACTTTTCTTTTATCCAATAAAGGAAAGGGTGAAAAGAACAAGAAAGACCTTTTGAGATATTTTCTTGAGTTCGGGGGGTAGGTTATGAAAAGGGAAGGTGTTAGCACCCTTTTCATCTGTAGTTATCTACAGGCTCTTAATTGCTAGCTCACTTTGAAATGCTTTGTGTTTTGTGTATGTTTGAAAATATTTTGAAAACGCCTTATTTCATAAAACTTTGCAATGATTCTCATATCGTTGAGAATGTATACAAAGTGTTGGTTTTGAAAATAGTTCAAGAAAGTGTTTGTGTGTAGAAAGATGTTTGTTTTGAAGAGTGTTTTGAAAGTGTGAGGTGTAAAGAAGGTTTTTTTTTTTGTTTGTGAGCAAGAAATTACGAGCAATCTACCTACTCAAAAAGTCTTTGTTCTTTTCCTCCTCCTTTAGATAGTGCTTCCCTACCATTAGTTGGTAGAGAGCTATATCATTGGATGTGAGGGACAATCGTGGGTTATCGTATAATCATTGAAGGCAACTTATAAGATGTTTTAGCAATTGTTGTAAGGGGCTAAGATTGTTTATTGAAGGCAACATTAAAGGGTCATCGAGGCACTGTAATCTTTTAATCGAGGGTCTTTGATAAAATCATCTCATGCTCGAGGGACATGACTGTTTATATCTGAGGCAACAAGTATAGGTTACCCTAGAGGTGCAAGTGTGCAAAGTGTTTTGTTTTAAAATATATTATATTTGAATTAGGGTTGTCTAATAGTTGATTTTAAGTCTTCTCATGCAAACCCTAATTACTAGAAATAATAAGGAAAGCGATCAATTACGGAATTTAAATGTCCTACGCTATTACAACGCTTTGGGAATGGGGGTACAATTTTATGAATAGGGGAGAAAAGAAATAAAGTCCTAATTACTATCACAAATCGTTGAATATGAATTACAATAATAATACAAAAAAGGTAAAGACGTAAGAGCAAAAGTAACTTGTTTTTTTAGGTTTTTTTTTATAGAGGAGAGAATTGACAATTTAACCTAATTAATTTTATTTACAAAAGAAGTTAATTAATTATTTAATCAAAATCTCAAATCTAACTTAATTGAAAGTAAAACCTAAATCTAATTTAATTTGTTTAGAAAATAATTTTTGTTAATGTTAATTAAGAAGACATTCTTCAATGTAAAAATAATAAAAATTTAATTTAACAAACAAACAAAAAAGCTTAAATTAAAATATTTAATGAAAATATATGTTTTTGTATTTTTGTTTTTAATAAAATAAATAGATAAATAAAAAAATAAAAAATAAATATGGGCTGGGTGTTAAAAAAGTAAAAAGGGGGTTAGAAATAAGCAAAAAGAAAAAGCCCAATATATTTTTGTAATCAGAAGAATAAATAAAATAAAAATGTGTGAATGGGCGTGCGCTTTGAAAAGAAAAATAGGGGGTGAGAATCAGAAATAATTTAGGCCCAAAACAACAGGTCCAACGCCTGTTTTTTGATTCAGTGTGGATGGTTTCCTTGGGTGTACCATGGGCTTGTCTTGTGATGTGTTGGATGAAATGCTTGATTGATCTGATGGTGAAGGAATGAGGATGTATGGCGCGACGCGCATACAAAGCCTGCTTGTATTGAATCTGCAAGGAGAAAATATAAAAAAAACTAAAAGGGTACCTATGGGGCTCGAACCCAGGTCCCTATAGTTCAATTCCTTATGCACTCTCTCTTTGCCACTAGGCTGGCTGTTTCATCCGCTTATATAACAACAACTAACAAATATATTACAAACTCATTTCTAAATGTAACTTCATCCCTAACCTCGCGCCAACTTCCATTGACAAGATTTTTGAATTTATGAACTCACTCATTTTCAACCATCTGCAAAAGTATAAACATGAAACTTGCTACATTTTTCAATACGAATTCAACCATATAAATTTCATGAGCTAAAAATCAAAGATGAACGAGAATTTTACTGGTACCAAATAAAAACCTAATTTTTTTAGAAATTTCATCTTCAAAATTCGCATCACTCAGGAAACATAACTGAAATCTAAGGGCATGGTTAGCTTCAGAGCTATGATGTCTACATTTTTTATTTACAAAGTAACCATTAATGATGCTTGTAGAGAGAGTTCAAAGTTGAGAAAACTTACCTCAAAACTGGAAATCTTGTACGGAGTTTGAGCACTTCTGGAAGTGTGGTGATGATCTGAATAGCTTCACTGGACTCTAAGGAAGCTAATGCAACTCTTACTTTGTGCTGAAAGTGACTGAATCGTGCTAGAGAGTCAATGTGCAGAGTTGAGTTTATGAGTTTTGAAGATGATGAAGATGGAGTTACAACTATGAAACAGGGATCTGGTTGAGTTATATTTGATGTGTGGAATCTTTGAGAATGATTTAGAAGGAAAACGCACGAGTGGATTGTAAGATTGAAGTTTTTGGCCAGAAATGACAAGATATGGAGATTTGGATGCAATTTTGAGTTTTAAGGAGTTACATGGTGTTTCAAGGCTTATCAATTCGTGTGTTAGGTTGCAAATGACCTCTCTATTTATAGGAAAAAGGTTTGACATCTTGAAGTAACTAGAATTTTGAGATAACATGTTATGGTTTGGTTGAAAATGAGAAATCAAGTTGAATGGATTTTCATAGTTCCAAGGTTCAAGTACAATCATGGTTTGAGTTTGTTGGGTGCAGGGAGGTTGCTTCTTCACTTTACAATATAGTGTGATTAGAAGAAACGAGTGAGAGGCTCAATGCATTGACTTATGCATAAAGCTTGCTTTACAAGAATGGAAATGGTAACTTTGTGCCAAAAATGGAACATTGTCTTGGACAATGGCTCAAACACTTGGAAAATAGCTCAATAAATTGTCTAAACATTTAATTATGGAGTTATTTTCAAGTTAGAAGGCCTACAAAGCAAGATTATGTAGCATATCTATGGGATTAGGTTATGTGTTCTTCATGAAAATGCCTTGTAATTCAAGTTTATCATGCCAACTTCTTCTCTTCGATTCTCCTAGCTTAAGCATGATCTCTTCAAGTTCTGGGACATTTTGGAAATCTTGAAACATTTTCTACAACCTTAATGTTGACCACTTTCGCTAAATTATCTTGGAACTAGGTGAAAATTGGTCAAGAAGTTAGGTCAAAAATCTGCCTAAACTTGTCAAAAATTTCACTAAGTGTTTTATGAAAAACGTCATGATTTTATGAGCTTATATCTTCAAACCTAATCATTTTTTGGACATGAACCCTAAGGGACAAAGTTGTAGAATTCATAAAGATATACAACTTTTATGTTGAAAGTTTTTTTGAATCATCTTGCATCTTGGTGAAAAATTATCATGAAGTAGTGAAATTATCAAGGTTAGAAACACTTAGAAATTTTCTAAGTATTAGAAATCTTGACTTTTTTGTTGAATTTTTGAGTTTCTTGATTCTTGATGATCAAGTTTGATATTTTTGAATTTCTTGATGAATATTGATCTTTGAAATTCAATGTTGACCAAAAAGTCAAAGTTTGACTTTTTGTGTATCAGTTGACATTTCATCAGTTGATCAAATTTCACCTATCAATCCAATGATCTTGAGAAATTATTTGAGCCATGATATTAGGTCAACATATGGTGTTTGAGTCCTTGAGATTATGCTTCAAGTCATTAGGTCATGTACTAGATCAAAAGTCATTGACTAGTCATTCTTAGTCAAAACTCCAATTTTGACAATTTTGCCCCTTTTGGTGATTTGAGTGCTTTTCTCTAGGCATTGTGATTAACTCTTGACGAATATGACCTTAAAATGTTGACGTTGGCCAAAAATCATGAAGTTTGACTGTATATTGACCAAAATTGACTTTTTACCCAATATAACTGATTTTCAATCATCGGAGCAATTGATTGAGCAAATTTGTGATGCAAGGCTTAAAACAAGGTATGAGAAATCTTGAAGACCTATAATGAACCATGAAAGTCACTTGAGGAATTAAAAGTACATTTATCCTTGAGAATACCAAAACCCTAATTTTGGACCCAGTGCTTAGGAGGTGAGCTTGTCTGATCAATTCTTTAGAATCCTTGAGTATTTGAGGTCTTTTGTAAGAAATGTCTTGAGAAAAGTCAAGGAAAATTTTGGGGTACAACATCTGCCCCTGTTCAATCTTCTTAAACTTGAAGAGTTAGATTGGCTTGCCCGTCATTCGTGACTTGAAGGTGGAAGATAATTGAACACTGATCGCGACTTTGTGAGTCTTAAAGAATCTAGACCGCAAGTATACAATCCTATCGCGTGTAGCTTTAAATATTATCAAATCCCAAGGGACTAATGCCGATCTACCGTTATCTTAGTTTACTACATAAATATAAGGCTAATAATTTAATTAATAGGGGGTTTAGGGAACCTAACTGATTATAATCTAGTTTAGATTCAAGGGAGAATATCGGTGTGTAATGGTCGGACTTCGGGGATTTAGAAACTCATTGACCTAGCTCGGATTAACAAAATAGTTTTCAGTAGGAAGCATTTGTTTGAAAACCCTCTTCTCACACTCTCGTGTTTATTGATTTAGATCCTACGATCAAACCTAAGTGAGTGCTCTCGCTGTTTCAATTAGGGTTTAAAAATAGTTTTTGGAAACAAACAAAACCTAGTCAACTTAAAAGCGCTATCGCTGTATTTTAAGTTGATGCAAAATTACTACTGTCTAGTTATCATCTAAAACTCTCATTTTATTGATCCTAACCTCTATCTGTATTTTAATCTCGTAACAAAACAGTTAATATTTAGAACTAGTAATTGAAACCAGAAAAATTATTCTTTTAAAAAGGAACTGATCAATTGGCTTTGCTAAAACCCCGTTGGCTATATGACCTTACATACCGATAAATAAATTTAGCCTAGCATATTAAATGACTCAATAACAGCGCAACAAAAATAATTATCATCAAATAATTTAAATAAATAAAACATTTCGGACGATCCTGGCATGAATAAATAAAGTACTTGAATTAAACCTGAAAATAATATGGCAGAATATTTGGCTTACTTCATTTATCTCCCACAGATTGTTAAAAATAATAAGCGAAACGAAATAATGCGGAGAATATTTTTGGCAGAGTAACAGTAAAAATAGAGAAAAGAAAAACGTTCTTAAAATGGAGATTTGAGGTCCTATTTATAGCCTTGGGGACGCGCAGGAGTTGAGATATTTTCTCCTCCAGAATTTCCTCCGTAGTGACTGCTACAGACTGAAGAACTCTCAATGTAACGGTCGTTACCCTCCTGAACTTGGGGTAGGGCTTGCGTGGCAGGGTGTATGGTCGTTACAATCCTGCTTTTAAGGAAAGGCTTTGTGTGGTAGGGTGTAACAGTCGTTACATTCCTTTGGGCCAATGTGTAACGGACGTTACACTCCCTTAGTGGATTGGGCCAGCGCTTCTTTCTTAGGCTTTTTGATTTTAATGCACCCTATTCTACCACACACCCCTCAATGCATAATTGCTCTTGATTATCTTGACTTTTCTTGACTTTCTTCGCACATGCCTTGTAAATATCAAATTCCTGAAAACATAGAAAATACAAGCATAATATGAATAAAGAGTAATTTAACTAATTAAAATGCGTATAAAATTCATGTAAAATGATCCAGATATTCGATACATTTTTGGGTTATCAAAGTCCCTTACACTTGAACCTTTGCTTCTCCTCTAGCAAATAGAGTAAAAATCGTTTAACGCATGGTCTCCGACATAATCACATGACACGAATCGAATTGTACATGGTTGAGGGGAGTTACAATAGAAAGATGGAACTAGGCTCCGACACTAATGATACAGAAGTGACGGAAAACCACATGGTCAAAATCCTACATCCTATTGCAAACTAGTCCGAATTATGCTATCATAGCTCAACCTAATTCTTTTCGTTCGAAATCAACCGCTTTCATTCTAGCGCAATCACATTAATCCCTTTATCTTTCGTACGCACATGGTAGAGTAACCGGTTAGCGATTATGGTCTTCTTACGCTCGGGTTTCTGGTACACAAGTTGGTAAGCCTTTTTCTTTTCCATATCATAAGTCTCGGGGGATTGAACCGTAGTTCTCCCTACCAAGTTCAGCACCAGATACCACTTAACAGGCTCGCAACTGGTTGCTACATCAATTTTTGTAGGTACCGCAACTGTTGGATTAAATGACCTGGTGAGGGTCACCTAACTTAATTAGCGTATTCCCTATTATATCTTGATGCTTAGCATTTTTTTCTTTACTTTTTAAGACCAGTCACTTATATTCATCGGCTCCCTACGTAGTTTGTGAATAAGACGGTGTTGACTTCTTGTATAAACTACTCGGGGTTGATCCAAAACTAAAACTTAAGGCTTCAGTATCATAACCACTCAAACTGATTTGCATAATCTGGAAGATTTAGGTGTCAAGGCGGTAATATTTTTGTCGAATCATTTTCAAAAAATCTAATGCAGCCAAATTGAGAGCAACTTGTATACTTTTCGAATGTGCCGAGCTAATGCGTCGAGTAAAAATTGTATGGTTCAAGAAAAGTGTTGAAGTACGAATAACTTACGAAAATGATTTTTTATTTATTGAATGGAAAGGGAAATAACAGAAATTTAAATAACTTACTAGGAAAATGGAAAACATAACATAGGTTTCCTCCCCTACACTTAAATAGAGCATTGTCCTCAATACGGAAAATAAAGTGAGAAAAGAAAACAAACAGGAAACTTAAAAAATAATAATAAAAATGCAAGGAATGGAGAAAACATAGATCACTCCTCATTGTTGTCTCTGACGTTTCTGCTGGTGGATGCTTCACCTCGTGCCCTTCCTCCTCGTGTTCTTACTCCACCTCTTATGGGTCTAGGAGGTTCTTCTCTAGTGTTGTAAACATAAGCATGTATGCCTTCAACACGGAATGACAAGTGCTGCATTTCGTCAGTCAGGTTAGAAATGTCGTGATTGTTCCAGTAAGCGTTATCGCGTTGATCGCACTGTAGCTCTTGTATCATTTGCATCAGTTCTTGTTGACGCTGATCTTGAAGTAAAAGCGATGCATAGATAGCTTCGGTGGTGGCCAACTGAGGATCATTTCCTGCTTGTTCTTGTTGTGGCCCTTGTTGATTCATTTCCGGTATATCATTTTCTACACCTGCTTAATTATCCTGCATGTGTGCTCCAGGGGCCGGTGCCTGCAAATCATAAATCCAATTCGTGGCGATGTCGATTATTGTTACATCCGAATTCAGTAGAATAATACTTGGGAAGACCTTTTGCTGCACCATCAGGTTGTACCTTCCATCCCTTCTTGCTTTGACAAGATAACCAAACTGGAAATACTCAATATCAAGAAACTCAGCCTGCCAAAAAGGTAGTTGAACCAACCTATTTTGCAAATTCAGATAGTTGGCAATAACAGTGACTATACCTCCTATACAGAAAGGTGATGCGCTTGCACTCCTTGATAATAGAGACTAGATGTGGTTGAGGAGGAATGGAGCAACATTAATTCTAAGGTCGGGACCGAGGGTGCAGTGCAGAAAATACATTTCCCTAACGTTCACCTTATTGTTGTTTGCTCGCCCGAACACTGTATTGGCTAGAACACAGTGGAAATAGCGGATGCATGGGTTGTGTTTGTGAGTGGATAAAAGCTCAACCCAATCGTTTACTTGAGTATTAGTTAAACGTTCCCAAATTGCAAACGATCTTGCCTTCCAATCTTCTTCAGGAAAAATTCTATATTCCACACCTTCACCATGGTTGCAGTGGAGTATCTGACTCGGAGTTTCTTGATTTTTGGTGTACTCTATGTTGAATAATCTGAAAGTTGTTGCGCCGATTAGATATTAACCGGCTTCTGGAGTTGATGGTGTTTGGTAGGAAAAAGAACTCAAGAATTCCAATGTGAGGGATTCATAAGTTGGAAGATTCATGGTGGGAATGTAGTAGAGACCAGATCCATGGAGCATAAATTGCATACTTTCAAGTAATCCCAAGTCACGTAAGAAATATTTGTCGATATACCTTGTTGGAAGTATACCTCTATGATGAAACCTTTGGTAAAGTTTCTCTTGTTGATTTTCTCCGGCTCTATTTTAAATACCATATCAGTGAGGGCTGACCCCTCTCTTTCTTCTTGAGCTCTTCTGGCCATTTGGGAAAGGTGTTGGAAATGATAGAGTTTATAGGGTAGAAGAGATGTTAAAGAAAGTTGGTGTGATAGTAGAATTCTCTTCAAGAGTTTATATAGAAGCAAAGTTTTAATGGTGAAGAGAAAATTAGTGGGGGTATTGAATGGTGGTTAGGGGGTATTTATTTGTGTGGAATAGAAATGAAACAGATAGGAAGGTTGAAAAAAAAGTTTGAATTTAAAGAGAGGGTTTAACAGTCGGCATGCAACAACTTGGTAGAAGGAGAGAGAGAGGGTGTAACGGTCGTTACACCATGCTACAAGTTGCAAGGAAACCTTGTAACGGTCGTTACAAGGGCTTGATTCCCAAGGGAATCTTGTGCTCGCAATGGTCGGTTTGCCAGCCATGCATGAGGAACTTTGCTTGTTGACCGAGGCATGGCATGGATGTGTCAATTCATTGTCTAGTGGGAATAATAAATTTAAAAATGCTAGGAGACAATGAAGTGACAATTATAATATTTGGTCTACTAGATCAAAATGCATTTTTTTAGGAGAACATAATAACATAGTAGCATCACAATATATAATAACACAATGAGGAGTAAACTTGAAAATATTGAAATAAATAAATAAATAAATCAGAATAAATAAATCAGAATAAATAAATCCAAATAAAAAAAATAAAAATAAAAATAATGATGCTAATGAAAAACTAAAGACTGAATAAACACTCCTCCCTTACACTTAGAGGAAACAGTGCCCTCAATATTCTAAAGTCATAAATTAGCCACCTCTAGAATGAAACAGGTGATCTATATTTGTTGTAACAAGATCCATGAAACCATATAAATCTCTGCGGCAACAGGAGCTGATGGTGGGTCCCAAGCTGGATAGCGGTCAAGTATAGGAGGTGTCACAGGATCAGTCTCTGCCATCTCAGGATCAAACTCGCCCAATCCTACTAATGGGTCATAATAATGGGGTGGTGTCAAAGGATCAGACTCTTCTTCTTCCATGTCATTCTCAGTTATACCCTCCAGGTCATAAATCCAATTATTCTTGTCATGCACACTGGATCGTGCAATGTCAGGAAGCGTGAAGTGGTATACCGACTCATGATGTATCAGTAACTGAAAATGATTCGGCTCTAAACATATGATCATCCCAACATTAAAACAAAGAGTAAGGTCTAGCGGGGTATAGTTACCAGCAGGGGTTAGCGGGACAGTGGCTCTCTCAAAAATAGGGCTTTAGCGATCATAGTCACTAAACCACCAACACAAATCGGGCCATGAGAAGCCTGGGCTAAACTCGGGAGACGAGCAATCATAAAAGATGAACCAACTATTGTTCTGGACTGAAACAAACAGAACATGATGAACAACTCTTCCTTAGACACTAAGGTATCATTATGAGGTTTTCCAAATAGGGTAAACGCCATAATCATATGGAAATACCTAATAGTGGGGTTATGAATCTCTTAAGAGTGCCTAGGAATAGCGCTCTCCTGTCTCAGATCATATATCTCTCCCCAAAAGTGGTCAAGCTGGCTGTCCACATACTTGCCATCTAGAATCTCAATGACAACATCAACACTAACTGGGAAATCCAATAAAGCAGCAAATTCACGAATGGTGAACCTGTGGGTAAAACCAAACAATCTGAACGAAACTAATCCTCTGGCCAACCCTTAATCAATATCAGGGTTGTAATGCAATGAACTGAGGAACTCCAACGTCAGGTTGCGGTAGGTAGGCTGCTGATGATGAATAAAATAATCCCAACCAATATGGTTAAAGATGAAGCAGACACTTTCCCTGATGCCCAATGCGGACAATGTGGGGTCATGCACAAAGATGGTGGGATACATCTCTCTCGGGGAAAACGTCTCATAATGCTTCTGCTGACCATCACCCACGAAGGTGACAGGCATAGAGTCAGAAAAGTCCATAGCAAAATTCAGTGAAGAAAAAGAAGTGTGAATCCTGTTGGTTAATCTAAATATAATTTTAAATCAGCATCGGCCTAATGCCAAAAAATATAAAAGAAGTAAAGAACAGAAAAATTTTGTAAAATTTTTAAGAGAAACATAAAAAAAAAACTTTTAGTAAATAAAATTTTAATAAAAATGGTGGGTTGCCTCCCACAAAGCGCTTTGTTTAACGTCGGAAGCTCGACCTATTTTTAAATCGAAAATCTATTTTGGTGACTCAACCGGAAGTTGTATAAATCTCAAACTAGTTGAGTAGTACCTATTCTCGATGCAGTGGTAGTGCTTTAAACACTATCCGTTTACAATAAATGGATCACTGGTTTTTCCTTTGATTTCTACAGCTCCACTTGGGAGTATTTTAATAACTTCAAAAGGTCCTGACCATATAGAGCAAAGTTTTCCTAGAAATAGTTTGAGTGTGGAGTTAAACAGGAGTACTACATCGCCCTCATTGAATTCTTTCCTAGAGATGCGTCTGTCGTTCCATTTCTTAGTTCGCTCCTTGTAGATTTTGGCATTCTCGTATGCATCTATCCTAAGCTCTTCCAATTCATGGATGTCTAGAATTCTCTTTTCTCCAGCGACTTTGTAACTTAGATTCAGGGTTTTGATGGCCCAATAGGCTTTGTGTTCCAATTCTACGGTTAGATGGCATGATTTACCATAGACCAGTTTGAAAGGTGTGGTTCTAATGGGTGTCTTGTATGCTGTTCTGTATGCCCACAATGCTTAATGTAGTTTGGGCAACCAATCTTTCCTAGATGTGGCAACAATTTTCTCAAGTATTTGCTTAATATCCTTGTTAGATATTTCCACTTTCCCGCTTGTTTGTGGGTGGTAAGGTGTTGCTACGCGGTGTCGGACTCCATACTTTGCTAAGAGTTTATTAAAAATTTTGGAAATGAAATGTGAGCCACCACCACTGATGACTAATCTCGGAACATTGAATCTTGGAAAATTTATGTTTTTGAATAACCTAATCACTACTTGTGCATCATTTGTTGGAGAGGCTACAGCCTCTACCCATTTGGATACGTAATCTACTGCCACTAATATGTAATTACTTCCAGAAGACGAAGGGAAAGGTCCCATAAAGTCAATTCCCCATACGTCAAATATCTCTACTTCTAGGATACCCTTTTGCAGCATCATATTGCGCCTAGATATGTTACCAGCGCATTGACACGGGTCACATTTTGTAATTTTAGCATGGACATCTTTCCATAGACTGGGCCAATAAAGGCCAGCTTGTAAGATTTTTGCGCAAGTCTTTGAGGAGCTAGCGTGTCCACCATAAGGGGCTTCATGACAATGAGTTATTACGATCTCTATTTCACTCTCAGGAACGTATCGACGGAAAATACCATCGGGGCCTCGCTTGAATAGTAAGGGCTCGTCCCAATAATATTGTTTGAGATCATGAAAGAATTTCTTCTTCTGCTGATAGGTTAAATCAGGTGGAAGGACTTTTGCTGCTAAGTAGTTGATATAGTCAGCATACCAGGGCAGTGAAATTTGAGTAGATACTGCTTCCAATACTTCAATTGTCTTGTCATTGTTGCAAATTTCAGGGCATTCTTCAACTAAGTTTTCATACCTCATATGGGCTACCAGGTGTTCATATGGAAAATTGTCATTGATGGGTATCTCTTCAAGTTTAAGATTTTCCATCCTAGATAGATGGTCGGCAACAAGATTTTCAGATCTTGGTTTATCTTTGATTTCCAAATCAAACTCTTGTAACAGTAAGATCCATCCTAATAATCTTGGCTTGGCATCCTGTTTAGCTAATAGGTATCTAATAGATGCGTGATTAGTGTAGATAATAATCTTTGCACCTACTAGATAGGAACAAAATTTATCTAATGAAAAAACGACTGCCACGAGTTCCTTTTCTATAGTGGCATAGTTTATCTGTGCAGAATCCAAATTCCTACTTGCATAGTATATTGCATGGAGTTTTTGTCTCTTCTTTGTCCTAGGACTGCACCTACTGCATAATCGCTTGCGTCGCACATTATCTCAAATGGTAGACTCCAATCAGGTGGTTGTATGATAGGTGCGGATATGGGAGATGCTTTTAACTGTTCAAACGCCTTCAGGCAGTCATCATCAAATATGAACTTAACTTCTTTCATTAAGAGGTTGGTCAAAAGGTTTATAAATTTTCTAGAAATCTTTTATGAAGCGTCGGTAGAAACCGGCATGGCCTAAGAAACATTGTATTTCTATTACGGTTTTTTGGGGTTGGTTACTTTCTATTACTTCAATCTTAGCTTTTTCTACTTCGATCCCCTTTTCAGAAACTATGTGTCCAAGTACAATTCCTTGTTTTACAATAAAATGGCATTTCTCCCAGTTCAACACTAGCTTTACCTGTACACATCTTTCTAGTACCCTTTCCAGGTTTTACAGGCATCCTTCAAAACTTTTCCCGTATACAGAGAAGTCATCCATGAACACTTCCATGATATCATCTATAAAATCGGAAAAGATGGACATCATACATCTTTGGAATGTTGCAGGCGCATTACATAGTCTGAACGGCATTCGCCGATAAGCAAACGTACCATAAGGACACGTGAACGTTGTCTTTTCTTGGTCATCAGGGTGGATAGGAATTTGAAAGAATCCTGAATAACTGTCTAAATAGCAGTAGTAAGAATGCTTAGCCAATATCTCAAGCATTTGGTCAATAAAAGGTAGAGGGAAATGGTCTTTTCGAGTTGCTTTATTTAGTTTTCTGTAGTCAATGCACATTATGGATCTACTCACGACTCTTTCTGCTATTTGCTCTCCCGCCTTGTTTGTCGTGACTGTGATTCCTCCTTTCTTGGGTACACAGTAGACTGGACTAACCCATTGACTATCTGAGATTGGATAAATGATACTTGCATTTAGAAGTTTAGTTACTTCATCCTTGACTATAGTGCTCAAGATCGGGTTAATTCTTCTTTGATGTTCTCTAGAGGATTTACAGTCATCTTCCAGCATAATGCGATGAATGCAGATGAAAGGACTTATTCCTTTAAGATCAGCAATGTTATATCCTAAAGCAGAGGGATATTTCTTTAAGACATGAAATAAATTTTTTCGTCTCGGTTTGTCCTAAATCTGCGTTGACTATCACGGGTCTTTTAAGTTCGGAATCTAGGAATTCGTATCTTAGGGTTTTTAATAAAACTTTAAGTTCCAAGTTGGGTTTCTTTGGACAAGGCATATGCTTTGGTGTCAGTGCTAGGCACTCGCTTAAACCGTCATCTCGATATTCGGGACACCAATCATCATCTTAAAAAATTGGGGGCATCGAAATCTTCATAGTTTCGGAATGAGTTTCTTCTTTTGACTCCATCTCTTTGACACATGCGTCTATTACATCTATCAGATAGCATGTATCATCTATAGTTGGGGCCTGTAGGAACTGTGTCAGGATAAACTCAACTTTCTCTTCTCCAATTTCAAAAGTTAGCTTTCCTCTCTTAACATCTATAATAGCTCCAGCAGTGGCTAAAAATGGTCTTCCCAATATCATGGGGGTTACGCTCTCTTCTTTAATTTCTATAATGATGAAATCTGCAGGGAAGTAGAATTGAGCTATGCGTACCAGAATGTTTTCTAGAATTCCCACGGGGTATTTGACAGAGCAATCTTCTAGTTGCACAGACATCTTGGTTGGTCTTAATTCTCCCATGTCAAGATTTTTGGATATGGACAGGGGCATAATGCTTATACTAGCGCCTAAGTCACATAGAGATTTGTCTATGACATACTTACCTATATTACAGGGTATAGAGAAACTTCCGGGATCCTTCAGCTTCAGAGGCATTTTGTTCTGAATGATTGCGCTACACTCAACAGTGAATGTAATTCTCTCGTTATCCTCTATCTTTTTCTTGTTCGACAAGATTTCTTTGGGAAACTTCACATACGGGGGAATTTGAGTAATAGCTTTTGTGAATGGTATCGTGATGTTTAATTGGTTCAGAAGTTCAACGAATTTCTTAAATTGCCCCGCACTTCTAGATTGAGTAAGTCTTTGAGGATACGGGATTGGTGGTTTGTAAGTCAGTGGAGGCACATAAGGTTTTTCTTTTTCTTCTGTCTCTCCATCACCTACCTTCTCCTTCTCTTTTGGTTCATTTTCCTCCTCAGTTGTTTTTCTAGAACTTTGGGACATAGCTGGCTTTTCAGCTCTAAGGTCAATTGGTGCATCGTATTCAGTTCCACTTTGCAATATAATAGCATGAGCATGTCCTTTTGGATTCGGTTGATGTTGACCTGGAAATGTACCAGCAGGTGTAACAGTAGGTGCTTGTTGTTGTGCCACTTGCGAAATCTGGGTTTCAAGCATTTTGTTATGGGTGGCTAAAGCATCTACTTTGTTCACTAACTGTTTGATTTTCTCACTAGTGTGAATATTTTGGTTTAGAAATTCCTTGTTAGTTTGAGCTTGGGTAGCTATAAAATTTTCCATTAAAATTTCGAGGTTAGACTTCCTAGGCATATTAGGAGCAGCTGCAGGTGCTTTTTGATATCTTGGTGGTAAAACAGGTGCTTGGCCAGGCGCATACAACGCACTGGTGTTCTTATATGAGAAATTTGGATGATTTTTTCATCCAGGGTTGTAAGTGTTCGAGTAATTATTTCCTTGAACATAATGTACTTGGTCGGGGGGGGGGGGGGGGGGGGGTTCCTGCTAAGATTTGGCATTTAGCAGCAACATGTCCAGGTACTCCACATATCTCGCAATTCAGAGTTATATCAGCCACAGTGGCTGGAGATACTGCGGGTAAGTTATCTATCTTCTGGACGAGAGCATCTACCTTAGCATGGACACTATCAAGATTATTGATCTCGTACATACCTCCTTTTGTCGGTGCTTTCTCTACGAGAGCTTTGTCTACTTGACCTCTTTCACTCCCCCACTGATAGTGGTTTTGAGCCATACTTTCTATGAGAGCATAAGCAGCAACGTATGATTTATCCATAAGTGCGCCACTTGCGACGACGTCTATTGTTAATCTTGTATTATAGAGGATATTGTGATATGGTGGGAGAACTGACTTGGGTGTTTTTCATTTGATTGCAAATGTTGCGGTTAGCAAGAGTCGCCACCGACTTTTCTTTTATCCAAAAGGAAAGGTGAAAAAGCACAAGAAAGACCTTTGAGATTATTTCTTGAGTTCGGGGGGTAGATTATGAAAAGGGAAGGTATTAGTACCCTTTTCATCCATGGTTTTCCATGGGCTCTTAGTTACTTGCTAGATCATTTGCTTTTGTTTGAAATTGTGCTTTGTGTGGTTTTGAAAGTGTTTTTGAAAAGAGGTCATTGTTTAGGAAAACTTTTGTAATGATTCTCGTTCGTAAGAATGTATACAAAGATGTTGATCTTTTGAAAAATGTTTTCAAGTTTTGAGAGAGGTTTTGAAAGTGTTGGCGTTTGTTTTGAAAATAGCAAGAGTGTTTTGGTTTTGAAATGGAGCAAGTAACTAGGAACATTCTACCTACTCAAAAGTCTTTCATGTTCATTTCCTTTCTCCTTAGATATTGTTATCTTACCATTGATTTGGTAAGTAACCCTACCTTTGGATGTAAACGGGACGAGCGTGGGTCATCGTATAACCATGATTAGCAATGTTGCAAGGTATCTTAGCATTTTTCTTTAGGGACTAAGATCATTTTGAAAAGGCAACATAGATAGCGTCATCGAGGGACTATAATCTTGTATTTTGCTTGTTTTTTCTAAGATACCTCACATGTGTAATATGGCCATTTTTGTAAGGCAACCAAGTGGATTTACCCTAGGGGTGCTTGTGTGCAAGTGTATTGATTTTCATGCTTGGTTTTTGTCTTGAATTAGGGTTTGCTACTTGTTGATTTTATCTTTCCATACAAACCCTAATTACTAGCATTTATATAAAGCAATAAATTGCGAAAAGTAAAATTACTACGCTATTACATCATTAGGGGAGGGGGTGTACAAATTTACAAATGGGTGCCAGAAAATTAAACCTAATTATCTATTACAATCATATTGAATATTATACAAAATTGAAAATAAAATGCAAGAAATATAAATGGAAAAAGAAATGATTTTTGTTTGATTTTTATGAAAGGGGTTTTATCCTAATTAAGAGGGATGATTAATGAAAAATAAACAAAATTTAATCCTAAACTAATTAAAAGGGAAATTAAGTTAAAAATGTTTTTTAGGGTTTTTTTTTTGAAAAGGTTTTAACTTAATAAAAATAATATGAAAATTAATTAATTAAAATAAACCTAAGTTCTAAATTAATTTTGAATAAAAAAAGGAAAATAAAATAATAATTAAACCTAAGTCTAAATATTAATTATTTAAGAAAAAAAGAAATTAATTTGTTTAAGAAAATGTTTTTTAGTCTTTTTTTTTGCTTTATAAGGAAAATAAACATAAAATGTGAAAATAATAAATAAAAATATTTTTTTTGGATTTTTAAATAATAAAAAATAATAATAATAATAATAATAGTAATAATAGTAATAAAAAATAATAAAAGAAAACTGAAATAAAAATATATAAAAATGAAATAATAAAAAGTTGGGCCAAGTGTGTGAAAGCAGACATGGGGGATGTTGCAGTAAAATGGCAAGGCCTAGCATTGGAGGCCCATGTGCGCTTGTGGCTGGCAAAAAGGAAGAAAAAATGTTGAAAAATAAAACAAAAGGCAGCGCTGGGTCTCGAACCCGTGACCTTGAGATAAACGCGCGCTGCCTTTGCCACTGGGGTGGTTGTACATCCGTTAACATAAAAAAAACAATAAATACATAACATCAATCCAATCCTGAAAATGAGTTCATCTTCAACCTCCAGCCATGAATCTTGTAACTTTCTCATTTCTCAATAAAAATGAATTATGCAAACATGAAAGTTGCTCCATTTTTTCATACGTATCCAACCATATAAATATCATAAGCTATAAATCAAAGATGAATGAGAATTTCTAAAAGTACCAAATTCTGACCTAAATATTTCAGAAAGTTCAAACTCAAAATTCTCCTAGCTCAAACAAAATAAATTAAATCTATGGAAATGTATAGTTTCAGGGCAATGATGTCTACATTTTATCTTCACAAATACAAGCCTAACAATGCCTAAGTAATGAGATATAAGTTCAAGAAAAATACCTCAAAACTGGAAATCGTGAAATGGATTTGAGCTTATTTCAGGCAATAGTGATGATCAGGATAACTCCCTTGGACCTCTAGGAAGCTAATACAATGGATGGCTTGAGCTGGGAGTGGTTGGAATGGTCTGGAGAAGTCTAACTATAATGCTGTGTTTTTGTAATTAGAAATGGGTGAAGATGGTGTTACAGTCGTGTAACAGGGACACGGATGACTTGTGTATGATGCTTAAAAGCTTTTGGAAGCAAAAGGCCAAGAAACGCACAAGTAGTTTTTGATTTTGGGATTTTTGGCCAGAATACGCAACAATGGAAGTAAGTGTTATAAATCTAAGTTCTTGGTGTTTTCAGGGGTCAAGCATGCGTGTGATTTATTGCAAATGACTTGTGTATGTACAAGCAAAAGGTTGGAGAGCTATTGCACAAAGGATTTCTCAGCTCCAGAGTTATGGCTAGGTTGCTTGATTTTGAAGAAAAGTGAATGTATGGTTGCAAGAGGAAGTATAAGCATGGGCTGAGTGATTGTATAGCTTGGGATAAACTTATCTTGAGTTATGGGACGTGTTTGATCAGAAGAAAACCATTTCAAGGCTCAAGAACAAGTTTTGTGCTTAAAGCTACTTTTTCAAAATGGCATTGTGCACTTTCTTCCCAAAATGGATATAAAGCATGGCATTGCAGTGAATGCTTGAGTTGAGACCTCTAACAGTTGTGCGCGTAATTAATTATGGATTGACTAACAAGTTTGAGATCTGTAAAGTAGAGATCATGCAGCATATATTTGAAATTTGAATCTTGTTCATCACAAAATGACCTATAATTTTAGTTTAAAACCCTAACTTTCTCTCTTCGATTCTCCCTACTCAAGAATGATATCAATTAGTTATTGGAAATTTTAGAAAGCTTTTAATGTACTCTACAACCCATATTTGAATCACTTTTGAAATTTACCCTTGGAACTATATGAAAAAGTGCCATGAAGTTAGGTTAAAATCTTGCCTAAAATAGGGCAAAATTTCACTAAGTGTTTAATTTCAAGACCATGACTTTATGAATTAATAACTTGATATACAAGCATTTTTATAAGAAAATGTGTAAAGAAATGTAGTATATATCATGTAGATCAACAACTTTCATGTTGAAAGTTTCTTTTGAATCATCTTGCATCATGGTGAAAATTTTGCTCAAAGTTGTGAAAAAACTTGAAGTTTTCAACACTTAGAAAAATTCCTAAGTTTGAAAACTTTGACTTTTCAAAATGAAATCTTGACATTTTTATTTCTTGATGAATAGGTTTCATATTTTGACATCTTTTGATGAATTGTGATTTTTGACATTGGATCTTGACCAAAAAGTCAAAGTTTGACTTTTCAGTGTACAATTGACTTTTGACCAGTTGATTGAAAATTCACTATCAATCCAATTGATCTTGAGCAATATTTTGGGTCATGCTATTAGGTTAAAATGATGCAATTGAACTCTTGAGATCATGCTTCAAACCAATTGATCATTTTCTAGGTCAAAAATCAGAAATTGCCCTTTCTCAGTCAAAACCCTAATTTTGACCATTTTGCCCTTTCGGTGATTTGATCAAGTTTCTTGAGTAATTATCGTCCAGACTTGATAAAATGATACATATGAGTTTATAATATTGATGTGGATAAAAAATTATGAAGTTTGACTGTAAATTGGCCATAGTTGACTTTTTCCCCAATACAGTTGATTTTTAGGTCAATTTCTCAATTGACTGAGCAAAAGTGTGATCCAAGGTTTGGAACTTGACATGAGTAAAATTGGGGTTCCAAAATGATCCATGAAAGTCACATGAAGCATTGAAAGTTCAATTATCCTTATGCAACCCCAAACCCTAATTTTGGTCATCAGTGCTTAAGGAGGTGTCTTGAGTTGATCAACCCTAGTGCACTCTTGAACCAAGAGAGATCTTTGTGAGAAAATAATTGATAAGTGGGAGGACAAATTTTGGGGTACAATAGCTGCCCCTGTTCAATCTTCTTAAACCTGAAGAGTTAGATTGGCGGATTTGCCATTCGTGACTTGAAGGTGGAAGATGATTGGACACTAGAGTGCCTAAAAATTTACACTCAACGATGTGATGGTTAATGGTGTAGGGAATGGGCTTAAAAGATGCCATTTGGAGAGGAGATGAGAAGTTGTCGGAGATGGGCTTGCAGATGCCATCCAAAATGATTGTTGGACTGTATATGCAAGCTGAATCAGAATGAGTATCAGAATGGCGTCCGTGCTTAGAGCGTATCTGAACTGTATCTGAAAGTTGAATCTGAATGAGCCTCAGAATGGCATCCATGTTTGGAGCGTATCCGAACTGTATCTGAAATCTGAATGAGTATCAGAATGGCATATGTGTCTGGAGCGTATCTGAACTGTATCTGAAAGCTGAGTCTGAATGAGTATCAGAATGGCATCCATGTCTGGAGCGTATCTGAACTGTATCTGAAAGTTGAGTCTGAATGAGTATCAGAATGGCGTCCGTGTCTGGAGCATATCTGAAATGTATCTGAGAGTTGAAACTGAATGAGTATCAGAATGACATCCGTGTTTGGAGCGTATCTGAACTGTATCTGAGAGAGAATCTGAATGAGTATCAGAATGGCATTCGTATCTGGAGCGTATCTGAACTGTATCTGAGTGTTCAGCTGGTCGTGTAGATAATTGTTCTGGCTTGTCTCAGGTATCAATCTTTGACCTTTGTAAATTTTTTATGATAGCCATCTGTTGACTGATCTTTCCTGAAGAGATAAAAGATTAGTTGTATTCAATGTCATGATGTATGAAATGCATTGCATAATGATGTTCTCAATAAAATGAATGAAATTATGTTGTTATGTATTCGTGTTTTCAATGTCATGTTGTATGGATGTGATGTATAGGCATATAAGCTATGTTACTGTAACATTGTTGGATTAGGGAAAGTAAATCCATGTCTATTGTTGGGGACGTGGAGTGTAAGTCTTCATGTTTTGAAGTGCTGATGAGTTGATGAGCTCTTGTTTGTTAGAGAAATAAACTATGTTGTAAGGGAAACACCGTGTGTGGTTTGTGAAATCTTGTTGGGGATCCTGAGAAATTGGACGACCTTTACTAGGGATTGATAATTGGAAGTTTTGTTCCGCTTGGGATACGAGAGAGCTTGGTATCATTAAGCTGGACACTGTGGGGAATTTTATGGAATAGTCTAAAGATATCATCCTATTTCTTTAATCCATTAGTGATTGTCTTCTATTTTTGCTCATTTGTAAACAGTAGTTATGTTCAAATGCATATGCTCAAAAATAAATCATTGGACGTTTTTGTAAACAAAACACATCATAAAGAAAAACATATAGTTTTTCACTTTCAAAGGAGTATCTTTGTATTAACTTGAATAAGTATTTTGTACAGTGAAACGAATATCCTAGTAAGAGAATTTCGTCGTAAAAAATGAAAATTTGATACAAAGAAAATATAGCTATGTGTAATAATCCCATGGGGTTCCCATTCTGCTATAGCCTTCGTGCCTCTGAGCATCTTGTCCACTTGCTGCCTTGTCTAAAGTTGATTGGATTAATCAGAAACACTGAGTTTGTCAGTCGAAACTAAAAGTTATCCGCAAAGGTGATCCAACGAGACATAGTCGTACGCTTTAATTCCCTAACTTTTGCCTGGACCGCCCTTTCGGGTTTTCAGTCCACCGGGATACCCTTTTTTCCCAAGTCGCCCTTTCGGGTTTTCAACTTGCCGGGTGTACAGATTTTTTGTTTTATCCCTAATTTTTTCCCGAACCTTTTTGGTTCGCCGGGATGCCCTTGTTTTGCCTAGGTTTGTCAACCTAGCGGGTCTCTTATGCGTAGTATCTTTTGACTATGTAAGTGTTCACAGGGTGTAGTAGGTCGTCGCCATCCATAGTGGTCAACATCATTACTCCACCAGAGAATATGCTTTTGATTACAAATGATCCTTCATATGTAGGAGTCCATTTGCCCCTGGGATCACCTTGCAGCAGTATGATGCGCTTGATCACCAAATCCTCGACTTGATACACTTGGCGTCTGACCTTTTTATTGAAAGCCTTGATCATCCATTTTTTATACATCTGACTATGACAGACAATAGTAAGCCTTTTCTCATCAATCAAGTTCAGTTGATCAAGTCGAGTTTGGATCCAATCTTCTCCATTCAACTCTGCATCCTTCATAATTCTCAGAGAGGGGATCTGGATCTCAATAGGCAAGACAACCTCCATGCCGTATACCAGAGAGTAGGGTGTTTCCCCGGTTGATGTGCATGTCATGGTACGATAATCGTGGAGAGCGAATGGTAGCATCTCATGCCAGTCTTTGTATATGACTGTCATTTTCTGTATGATCTTTTTTATGTTCTTATTTGCGGCTTCGACAACACCATTCATCTTTGGTCGGTAAGAGGAAGAATTGCGGTGCTGGATCTTGAATTACGCATACAGTGAGGTGATCATAGTGTTGTTGAGAATCGTACCATTGTCAGTAATGATTCTCTCTTGGATACCGTACCGACAGATGAGATTTTTTTTGATGAACCGGGCTACAACATTCTTGGTAACGGAAGCAAAAGAATTCGCCTCAACCCACTTTGTGAAATATTCAATGGCCACCAAGATGAAGCGGTGTCCATTATAGGCTATTGGCTTGATTTCCCCAATCATATCGAAGCCCTACATAGCAAAGGGCCAAGGAGCCATCAAGACATTTAGAGGAACCGGAGGTACGTCCATCTTGTCAGCATAGATCTGACACTTGTGGCAGGTTCGAGAGTGTTGATAGCAATCTTCTTCCATGGTAGACCAATAATAACCTGCCCGTAGGATTTTCTTTGCCATCGTATTCCCACTAGAATGGGTGACAAAAGTGCCTTCATGTAGATCAGCCATGATCTTTTCTGCCTCAACCTTGTCTATGCAACGGAGCAAAACAGAGTCATGGTTGCGTTTGTAGAGAATGCCATTACTAAGGAAGAACTTAGCATATAATCTTCTTAAGAACTTCTTATCATTGACTGAAGCTCCTTCCGGATATTCTTGAGCCTCGAGATACCTCTTGACTTCGTGAAACCAAGGCCAGTCCAATAGTTCTTCAGTATTAATCTCGTGACAGTGAGCTGGTTCATCCATTCGTTCAATGATGATCTGGGGAGCCTCGTTATCCTATTTAAGTTTAAACATGGATGACATTGTGGCTAGCATGTCTGCTAGCTGATTTTCTTCTCGCGGGAAATGCTCAAAGGTAATCTTCTCAAAATGTGGGATCAAATTCAACACATGTTCTTTGTATGGGATAAGGTTAGGGTGTTCGGTGTCCCATTCCCCTTTGATCTGGCTGATGACTAAAGCTGAATCTCCGAATACACTTAAGGATTTGATCCCCAAATCTATGGCAGCTTTAAGACCAAAAATGCACGCTTGGTATTCTGCCATGTTATTTGTACAATTGAAGCAAAGTCTTGCCGTGAAAGGAGTGTGACATCCTTCAGGAGATATGAGTATAACATCTATACCATTGCCGAGTGTGTGGATGCCCCATCAAAAACCAGGGTCCATCGGGATCCTTGTTCAGGTCCGTTAAATGGTCTGAATTCTTCACAGTTGTTTACCATCATGATGTCTTCATCTGAGAATTCGAACTTCACAGACTGGTAGTCATCCACAGCTTGATGAGAAAGGTGATCAGCTAGTACACTGCCCTTTATTGCTTTCTGGGTAGTATACTTGTTGTACCCCAAAATTTTCCCTCTCATATCTCTCAAAACATGGCAAGAAAAATCTCCAAGTGGTTCAAGATTGCTCAAGAGTTGGACAGTCAAAGCTATCTCCTAAGACAGTCAACCTCAAATTAGGGTTTTGTGTTGCATCAAGATCCTTGAGTCCAAACCACCTCAAGTGCTCCACAATGTCCTAATATGCTCTCAAGTTCATCCATGTCAAATTTCAAGCCTTGCAGAGGAAGTTTGGTCAGTCAATTGCTCAAAGAGTCCCAAAATCGACTGTACTAGGGAAAAAGTCAACTATGGCCCAAAAACAGTTAAACTTCAAGATTTTTTGTCAACATTCTCATTTTGAAGGATATTTCATCATTTTATCAAGGGTTGATCATGATTCATCAAGGATTGCTCAAAATTCATCAAGACTCAAAAGTTGCTAAATTAGGGTTTTGTAGGAAACGTCAACTCAAGTTTGACCAAGCATAACTTTCTCATACTTTATGAGAAATGACCCATCCAAAGCTCATTTTTAATAGTACGCAATTACCTACAACCCATCTTCATACCCCAAGATCATAAAATGCACTCACAAGAAGTTATAAATTTGGACATTATAGGTCATTTTTGAAAGTCAACAAAAACACCTTTTTTTCAAAAGCTTATAACTTGAGCATGGAATATCAAAATGAGATTATACCAAAAGGGTTGGTTATAGGACATCTCAATATTTCTAAAACGTCCAAGAACACTTCCAAAAGTTCAAAATTGAAGAAGTTATGCATTGTTGAAGTTGGGCATTTTTGCAAAATTGCCAAAAGTCAACTATCCCCAAAACTTCAAATTTTGTCAAATGGTCCCTTTCTTTTCCACTTGATTTGATCTTGTCATACTACACACGTGTCCTAGCTTCAGCCTTGTGACCATTTATCAATTTTATTATTTAATTTGATTTTTTAATGAATTATTTCATTATAAATCAATTTAAATCAAATAAAATCCAAACATTGATTATTTGATCTCTTTTTGGCTATTTCAGGATTGAATCATCATCATAAAGTGTATCAAATTCGTATCAAGCATTCCATGTGCAAAAAGATTGGATTTTTGGCAAATTAAGCAAGTTTTCAATGGAGGATCAAATCCAATCTCAAGGCATTAATGTACAAGGATTCAAGACCAATTTGTTGACCTAATACATTGCAGCATACATATACAAGTGAAAGCACACGAATTTGAGACCTGGAGGCTGCAAGAACACCAAGAACCAAACTTGAAAAATTGCCAAAAAAAGTGTGAAACTGAAATCATTCTTAGAGGCAAATTCAGGGGAAAAACTCAACACTAATCCATTGTTGGACAATCACTGAAGCAAAACCAACCCAAAACCAGTCTCCATACGTGCATAAAGGCTCTGTAAGTGTCTCAAAAAAATGCTTTTTCGTTTGAATTCGTATATCCTTATTCTTGCACTTTTCTTACAAAATCTTTGCATATTCATGATTATCGTCCAATTTACAAGCATTTTGCATTAGCCAATTGCATTTATCTGGCCTGTAACCCCATAGCCGAATCTAGGGTTCGTGGTTTGTTCCTTTTGGGTATTTCTTTTTCAGGAAAAATCATCTCCATTGATGGACATGGACGTAACCAGGGGAGATAGACGAGCATAACCATGTGCTTGGAATCAATTTCCATGGACTGGAGTGGATTTTAGGATGCACATACGAATTTAGCTGCGGATATAAATCCGCAGGTAAATTTATAGGGTTGAAGTAAGAAGATGATGACGCGTCTTCCCCTGGTTGGACAGTTCAAATACTTGGCGCGTTTTTGTTTATTTCTGGCATATTAATGTATTTTCACTTATAATTATTATTGTCCATTGTATTAACAATTGAAGTGTGATGGTTGAGTGGCAAGCGCATGCATCCCAATACCAACAGGACCTGGGTTCGAATCCCAAGTCCCCATATGCGTTGTTATTATTTTTTCACAGGTTATCCAGTACGAACCAATGCTTAAGACCTATCATATGCCCTCAAATATCAAAGCACCAGATGGCCCAAGGCCAGATCTGGTGATTCAGGTTGAATGTCCACCATGGGATTGAGTCAATGGGCGCATAGAGAATCAGGAAGGTCAACACAGGCCAATTCAATTGGGCCTTGGAAATTGCTTAGCAAGCCCCCCTAATCAGGCCCAAACCCTAACTCTCTTCTATATTTATTTTTTATCCTTGTTTTTATTTAATTATTTTATTTAATCATTAACCAATCAAAAAATTTTCTTCATAAAATTAAAAACCAAAATATTTTCTTATTTAAATTAAATTTCAGTAATTTATTTTTGTTAATAAATTTTAATTTAATTAATTTAGTTTTAATTAGTAATAACTTTAATATTTTTTTGCAATAATTAAAATTAACTTAGACAATTAGATTTTTATTAATTTTGATTAATTTATTTTTATTTCTCTAAAACATCAATAATCCAAAAATATCATTTTCATTAATTAATTAATTATCTTATTAATTTAATAATTAACTTAGCTTAATTTCTTTTTAATTAAAAAATAAACCAAAAAAATATTTTCTTTAATAATTAAAGGGTCAAAACCCTAGAATGCGCCCGATTTAATTTCCCACATGCAATCCATTTTATTTCAATATTGTATCTGTTTCGGGAATGTAATAGCTTAATAGGAGTTTACTATTTTTACCACTTTATTTATTTTCCGCACTTTAATTTCAAGGGTTGCTTTTGGCGATGTAAATACCCGACGCCTTGTAATAGTTAGTTTAGTTTCCGCAATTTAATTTCCGCAACTTATAAACTGTTAGATGTTTGGTAATAGGGAATGCATGACAAGATCAAATGTTTAACCTAAAATCAACATAGATAACCATTGACATGTACAAAGACAAAATTAATTAAAAACAACATACTCGCACATGCGCACTCTTAGGGTACATCTCACTTGGTTGCCTTCGTACACGGTCATTAAGTATAGGAAGTTATAGAGGTCGCCCTCTTGTCCAAAGATCATAGTTTCCTCGAAACGGTTGCCTCGGAAAAATGATCTAAGACATTAGGGTTACCGCTAAGGCGTTCTAACATTGCTCTAGTGACCGTACGTCCCTTAATCGAATTGACCCTCAAAACTCCAAAGACGATGCTACCTACTCATCAATCGTGGGATATCATTGTCTAAAGGACATTAGCACAGATTGATTCCTTTTTGAGTAGGTAGATGGTTCTTAAGTACTTGCTCTTTCAAAACAAAACAAATTTTCACACTTACACTCCTTTCCAAAACAAAAACTCTTTTCGATCCCACAAACACAAAGAAAAGCAAATTTTGAAAACATTATGAGCAAGTACCTAAGAGCCCATGGATAATCACGGATAAAAAGGGTGCTAACACCTTCCCTTTCTATAATCTACCCCCCGGACCCGAGAAACATCTCGAAAAAGGAATTTTTCTATGCTTTTTTTTTCCTTTCCTTGTTGGATAAGATAAAATACAGTGGCGACTCTTGCTTACCGCGACATTTTGCGAAAACAAACGCAAAACGCAAACCAGCATTCCAAAAAAATAGTCAGTTCTTTCCACCGTATCACAGAACTGGCGACTCTGCTGGGGAGCCTAATAAGTGGGTGTACCTTAGGATTAGATCATTGTGTTTTCAATTGTTTGCTTTGCATGCTTTATATTTGTGGGCTTGTATCGGAGTTACTATAGATCCTAACCCAGATCTGGGGATACCCTTTAGGTAAGTTGCAATAAACTGTGAGGGGATTGTACGGCGTAGACCGATACGGTTGAAGCAGTAGCTACGTTGGTGTGGAACCTTAGTGTGTACCGATATCCCTTGTGTTGGAACGAGGATAATATGGGTCTTCTAAGGGGTCATTAAGCACCAACTGACCTTAGAACCTTTAAATTGACCAACTTGGCCATAGAACAGTAGCAGTATGCTATACTCATTGAGACTAAACTCTCGCGATGATTCTGGCTGCAAGAAAATGTTGCTAAACTGGAATTATGACCGATCGAGGGTAGTCAGTGATATTGAGATCCTCTAGAACATGGTTACTATTTTTAGGACATGTTTAAACTAACTGAACTGAATGAGGGTAGTACCTAAGCTCCTTGCCAGCCTGAAATCTAAGGGCTCTCTGTGTGACTTGTGTGCCTTTACCATGTTTGCTATTTGTGGATACTTGTGATGTGCTTTCTATCATGACATCATGACATCATAACATTGCATACATCTTGCATTGGACTAACCTATTTAAAAGACAGGAGGGACTCATCTTTGTTCTGTTTTGTAGGTCATGATGCCCATGCATAGGAATACCATCCGGATCAACTTTGTCCAGGTTCCCACTATGCTTAAAGAATTGATTGCAAAGATGCCTGATACTACCTCCTTCATCAGAAGACATGGGTATCTTCTCAGTTTGGTTACCTCCAAATTGGACGAGCAGATGATGAGTGTCCTGGTCCAGTTCTATGATCCGCTGTACCATTGCTTTACTTTTCAGGACTACCAGTTGGTTCCCACCTTATAAGAGTTTTCTAATCTTCTCGGTATCTCTATTCTGGAGCAGACCCCGTTTACTGGTTGGGAGAAGATCCTTAGGCCAGAAGAGATTGCTTCAGCCCTTCATATGACAAAGGATGAGGTAATGGCTAATTGGGAGACTAGAAGTGGAGCAAAGGGCTTCCTGACTAAGTTCTTGGTTGGTAAGGCTAATTATTTCTGGGATAGTCTAGACTTCAAGGCATTCGAAGATATTCTGGCTCTTCTGATATATGGCTTGGTTTTGTTTCTGAATCCTGACTCCTTTGTTGATGTGAATGCGGTGAAAATCTTCATCTCTCATTATCCTGTACCCACTCTCTTGGGTGACATTCTTCATCAGCTTTATGCCCGTACTGCCCGAAAGTGGGGAACCTTGATGTGTTGTGCTCCATTATTGGTGAGGTGGTTTATTTTGCACCTCCCCAAATCAGTGCTGAAGAACAAAGAAGGCATGGGCTGGGCCTATAGGGTTATGTCTCTCTCTCATAATGACATTATCTGGACTATCAAAGGTATGGACGAGGTGGCTATTATAGATCTATGTGGGGAGTACCCCAATGTTCCCCTGATAGGAACCAACGGAGGAATTTCTTACAATCCATGCTTGGCCTTACGTCAGTTTGGGAGAGCCAGAAGAGAAGGACCTCATGAGCTGCTAATACCTAGTATCATCTTTGATTTTCAAGGGGATAGTAACGAGCAACGCCGCAGATTCATAAGGGCTTGGGATAGAATTCACAGATATGATCCACATGAGCTAGGTCCAAAGACTTCTCTTCTGATGGAGCCATATCTTAGATGGGTCCGCGTCCGTGCCCAAAAGTTGGGTATGCCATATGAAGTCGTCCTGCCTATCATTGTTGAAGTTGCTAATGAAGAAGGGGTTCTTCCGACCATCCTCCACCCTTACATGCCCACTGACATTGGGGCACTGAAAAGGTCTTGGATGCAGCTGAGAGAAGAGCGGGATGCTTACCGAGAAAATTTTAACGAGCAAGAGAAGAAGATCCAGAAGTTGAATAGACAGCCAGAGAACGAGTGGATTCTCAATGACTATGTCCGCACCGACAAGAAGCGACCATGGGAGCACTAATTGTCCTTTGATTATTTCCTTTCCAGTTTTTATTTACTTTTTAGTATTACCTTCTTTGTAACGCCTTAAGGGAAATTTGTTGAACAATTTGAATTTCAAAGTTTATCTAGTAAAAGTTTGTTTCCTTTTTGTTTACGAATTTGAATCTCTCAATTGTCTTTGAAATCATATCATACGCATTTCATCCCATGCACTTCATAACAGGTACCCATTACAGGTCTCTTATCTTCTTCGTTGTTTATTTCAGCACTCATCATGTCTGCTGAACCATCAATTGAGCAAGCAATCAAGGCCCTACAGGATCAAAATGCCCAATTCCAAGAGTTGTTCATGAATCTAGCTAAGGGCCATCAAGATCTGAAGACCCTGATTCTGAAAGAGAAGAAGAAGAAGAAGAAGAATAGGACAGTCCTGTTTAACAAAGGTCACAGGTTTGGAAACAGGCTACGGGATGAAGTTGATTTGACCACGTCATCTGGAGGGAAAGATAGTCAAGAGGAAAGAAGGGCTCCTAGCCCTATGGTCTCAGACAACGAGACGGACTTCGACGAAGACTAGTATCCTCCTACTGAGGATAGATATAAACAACTGGAAGACCGGTTGTGCGATGGAAGTTCAAAAAGTGCCTGGTCTGGACTTTGGTGATCTGGGTCTATCATCTGGGGTGGTAATTCCCCACAAGTTCAAGGCACCAGCCTTTGCTAAGTATGACGGAGTTTCTTGTCCGAAGCTGCACCTCCGGTCATATGTAAGGAAGCTTCAGCCGTACACCGCTGATAAGAACCTATGTGTGATCGGTGGGAATGAGAACTGACTGTTTTTGGAATGATGGTTCGCGTTTGCGTTTGTTTTTGCAAAGTGTCACGGTAAGCAAGAGTCGTCACCGTCTTTTATTTTATCCAACAAGGAAAGGACAAAAGCACAGAAAAATTCCTTTTCGAGATGTTTCTCGGGTTCGGGAGGTAGATTATAGAAAGGGAAGGTGTTAGCACCCTTTGTATCCGTGGTTATCCACAGGCTCTTAGGTACTTGCTCACTATGTTTTCAAAAAGTTTTGCTTTTCTTGTGTTCGTGGGTTTTGAAAAGAGTTTTGTTTGAAAACTTCGATTTAACTCTTGTTTCTGTCCTCGAGAGTGTATGAAGTGTTGTTGAAAATTTTGTTTGAAAAGTGTAAGTGAGAAAAATTTGTTTTGTTTTGAAAGAGCAAGTACCTAAGAACCTCTACCTACTCAAAAGGGAATTAAACTGTGCAAATGTCCTTTAGACAGTGCTATCCCACTATTGAGGAGTAGGTAGCACCGTCGTTGGAGTTTTCGGGTCAATTCGATTAAGGGACATGTGGTCACTAAAGCAATGTTAGGACGCCTTAGCGGTAACCCTAATGTCTTAGATCATTTTTTATCGAGGCAACCATTTCGAGGCAACTTTGATCTTTAGACAGGAGGGCGACCTCTAAAACTTCCTATACTTAATGACCACGTTCGAGGCAACCAAGTGAGGCGTACCCTAGGAGTGGCATGTGCAAATGTGTCAATTTTCAGTTATGTTATCTTTGTACATGTTATGGTGAGCTACGGTTGATTTTAAGTTAAGATAGATCTTGTTATGCATAGCCTATTATTCATACATCTAGCAGTTAATGGTTGCGAAAAATAAAGCTAAGCTATTACAAGGCGTCAGGTATTTACATCGCCAAAAACAAACCCTTGAAAAAGTAAATGCGAAAAGATAAATAAAAGCGGTAAATAATCCTAAGTCCAAAACTATTACATCCTCGGAGCAGTTACAATTATATGGAATATGAATTAAAAAAAATAATACGCGCGAGAAAAAATTGAATCAGAGAGTTTTTAGGGTTTTGACCCTTTTTAAGAAAGAAGGAGATTTTTTGTTATTTTGAACTAAATGAATTTAAACCTAAGTTAATTAATTAATTAAATGAAAAAAGGATTTTTTTTTTGGTTTTTTGAATGTTTAAAAATAAAATAAACTGAAAAAACCTAATTCTATACCAATTTTTATTTATTGCAAAAATATTAATATTATGCCTAATTAAAACTAAACAAATTATGTTACTATTTATTTACAAAATAAACTAATTAAATTTAATAAATAAAAATATTATATTTTTTATGTTTTCTGAATTTTTTCATAAAAAAGGGGTTAATTTTTTAATTGGTTAATTAAAATAATAATAATAAAAATAATAATAATAAAAATAATTAAATGAAAGAAAAAATAAAAAAAGAAAGGAAAAGAAATAAACTCATGAAGGGGGTGTTGGGCCCAATTTTGTGGTGTATTTTGCAATTCCCAGGCCCATTAGCGCCCAGCCTGTTTGACCCTTGTGATTCCCTGCATGCTCGTTGACCAGGGCGTATGGTGGATGCTCCAATCTGGCCTTTAGATCTTGGCCTGAAGCCACTTGGCGTATTGAGATTTGAAGCGTATGGTGGACTTCCTTTTGAAAACTGCACATGAATACCCGAGGAAGAAAAATAACAAGGTTTTGGGGGACCTGGGATTTGAACCCAGGTCTCAATGCTCACAGGCCAACGCGTTTACCACCCAACCAAGCTGCTTTAATTGTTATAGGAATAAGAAGCAATTATTATATATGAAAACAATCAATACGCTGTAAATAAAAAAATAAAGCACGTGTTTTTCAAATACACGAACCAGATGAAAACACGTCATCATCTTCAACCTTCGTCCTGCATAAATAGAATCAAATAGCGGGGGTTTTTAACCTCCACTACCTCCTGCACAAAATATAGCGAATAGACACAGAAAAAAGAAATATTTCGCGAGGTATGTGTTAGAATCGTCTTGGTCTCACGAATTCAACCATGTATCCCATTGGTTCCAATTTTTCCTGGTTTGGAAAGCCCTATTTGAAAGCTTGAAAACCCTAGAAACTTGATCATGGCATCTCTCGGTTTAGGGCACTATGGTTCAATTAAGTCATTCCATTAGCTTTGTATAATCTCTAGCAATGCAAATCAATCACAAAAACATGTCAAATGCATATGAATTAAGAGAAACGATTTTGAATTAGAAGTGCAAACCGTGGGATGGTATTTCGTGATTCCTTGAGCTTTGGTGCTTGAATTTGATTGCAAATCACTCCTGGTACTTCCTGCAATGTGCTTGGATGGATAAGGCACCTTGAATTGGCCTAGATTGCAAGAACAAGTTTTGATTTTTTTTGAAATTTCTTGAAATTGGTATGGCCGTTTCTGCAGTCCTTCAGTCGTGAATTAGGTTATGCTTGGCTTGCTTGCATATAAGGGAATCAATTTAGGTCAAAATTTGGACCCATACCCATGTGCATTCAAGATTGAATATTTGATTGACAAATCAAATATTCTTGATTTTTCATGATTGAACAAGTTGCCAAAATTGGATATTTTTGTATCTTTTAGCTTGTGCACGAATTGGCATTGCTTGGTCATCATATTTGGATCACATTTGGTTAAAAAAAATAGATTTAAGAATCAAATCTTTTATTTTCTTATAATTTGAATTAATTAAATGAATTAATATGTATTAAAAATCCATTTAATCAATAAATTTAAGAAAATAAATCCAATTTAACTTGGTGGGTCGTGCATAGGTCATGGGTGAAGTTTCAAAAAGAGATTTGAGGCCCATTAGCAAAAAGAAGGTGTTTTGAGCAAAGTTGACTTTTGCAAATTCATGAAAATTGCCCAACTTCTCCAATGCATAACTTGCTCAATTTTGATCATATGACCATGTTCTTGGACATTTTGGAAAGCCCTTGAAGTCCTCTAACCAATGCTTTTGGTCCCATGTCATTTGGATTTACCAATCTCAAGTTATGTCCTTTGACTCAAAGTGTACTTTTGTTGACTTTTCTACTATCCAAAAATAGTAACTTTTGCATCTTGATGATTTTTGAGCTATTCTTGTGGGATCATGGTCAAGACTTGATCAAATTATGATTGTGAACTCAAAAATAAGATGTTGACCAAGAATTCTGACTTTTGACTACAAAATGACCATTTTGCCCTTGTAGTTGACTGTAGATCAAATGGAGCTTTTGACTGTGCAAACTGGCACTATGAGTCTTGAAACTTGGCATGTAGGTGCTTGAGAATGTATATAGGCCTATGAGACTTGATTGAACCATTGAAAACCCCAAATTCCTTGAAAGAACCAAAACCCTAATTTTGAATTAACTGCCTTAGGAGGTGATCTGACTGTACAACCCTTGAGCCATTTTGAGCAATTTGAAGATCATTCTTGACAAATCTTAAGGAATATGGGAGGGAAAATTTTGGGGTACAACAGTTGCCCCTGTTCAATCTTCTTAAACCTGAGGATGTAGATTGGCTTGTGTGCCTTTCGTGATCCGAAGGTGGAAGATGATTGAACACTAAAGTGCCCATAAATTTGCACTCGCATGATGTAATATCAGCATGTGATATCGGGAATGGGCTTACAGATGCCATTTGGAGATGTGATAGAAAGTTGTGGGAGATGGGCTTAGAGATGCCATCCAAAAGTGATTGTTGAATTGTAATTTTTTAAGTTGAAAGAAGGAACCTGTGTAGGGTTGCCTGATGATGAGTCTGTAAAACTACATCTAAAAGAGAGAAGGAACCAGTGTAGGGTTGCCTGATTATGAGTCCGTGTAAAACTGCATCTGAAAGAGAAGGAACCGGTGTAGGGTTGCTTCATGATGGTCAAGTAGATAATTGTCCTGTCTGGTTTCAGGTATTAACCTACAATCAGTCGTCCACATAATTTTCCTGGCTTGTTATAGGTATTAATTTGGAACTTGAAAAGGTTGGCCGATGAGATAGTTGTCCTGGATGGTTACAGGTATTGATCTCTAACCTGAGAAAGAAAAATAGTTTTCCTGGCTTGTTACAGGCATTAATCTTCAATCTCTTCGTGTAGGTGGTTTCCTGGCTGGTTTCAGGTATTAACCTACAATCAATCGTCCACAGAATTTTCCTGGCTTGTTACAGGTATTAAACTGGGACTTGAAAATGTTGGCGGATGAGATAGTTGTCCTGGCTGGTTTCAGGTATTAATCTCTGACCTGAGAAAGAAAGATGGTCTTCCTGGCTTGTTACAGGTATTGATCTTCAATCTCTTCTTGTAGATAGTTTCCTGGCTGGTTTCAGGTATTAACCTACAATCAGTCGTCCACAGAATTTTCCTGGCTTGTTACAGGTATTAAACTGGGACTTGAAAAGGTTGATGGTAATCATCTTTTGATTGACCTTTTCCTGAAAAGGAAAAACATTAGTTGTATGCAATGTCATGATGTATGAAATGCATGATGTTCTCAAAATAAATGAGATCGTGTCGTATGCACTTTATCATGTATGTAAATAGGAGGTATGAAATGTGAAATGTTTATGAATGTATTTTCGTTTGGGAAAATAAATCCTTGACAAATGCCGAGGAGTTTGTTAAATCCTGGGCTGATGTTGAAGAGTATGGTTGAATTCTTCGTTTCCACTGGGGATGATGCACGAAGATGGTTGCAAGAATAAACCTGTAGGAGAAGATGACTCTGTTGGGGAATAAACCTGATGAAGAGATTACTCTGAGGGGAAATACTCTGTGGGAAATACTATGTGGGAAGAGGTGCTTTGCTGGGATTTTAACGATAACTCCGCTGGGGGATTCTGTTGATAAGCTCTATTGGGGATTTTGATGATGAACTCTGCTGTGGATAGAAAGAACTTCGCTGGGGATGATCTTTCAGTTGCAACTTGCTGAGGATAACCCAGTTAGACTCTTGTGGGGATAACCTCTGAATTTGGCTGAGGAGATGCATTTATATTCTGCAGGGGACAAGCTTCCAGAATCTACTGGGTAAGATGATTCAATTCTCTATTGGGGAAACTTTTGTAGACTGCGCTGGGGGAATGGCTCCACTGGGGGTATCCTGTATTCCGCCGGGGAACGTTCTTATATTTCGTTGAGGAATATTAAGACTGACGGGGATGCTCTTTACGCTTGCTGGGGAATATCTTTATACTCCGCTGGGGAATATTAAGACCTTCTGGGAATACCGAGCTTTTTTGGGACTGACGGTAGCCTAACTCTGCTTGGGGGAGAGTATTGCTGATTCGTTCATAGTTGCAAGTCTCAGCTGAGAGAGCTATCATCACTGTTTTACTCTCCGGGGAGTGAAGGTATCTTGGTCATACTCTTCAACTGAATCTACCTTGTACCTGGAGGACAGAGCAGCTTGTACAGTTAGGATAATTCTTATTGCCCCAGTTTCTGCGGGAGAAGAAGGCCTATGAGGTGTTTGATAACTGCCGATTGACAAATCTTCTTCTGGTAGGCAAGTGACGAGATGACGGGACATAGTCGTACGCTTTGATCCCTAATTTTTGCCTGGACCGCCCTTTCGGGTTTTCAGTCCATCGGGATACCCTTTTTTGCCCAAGCCGCCTTTTCAGGTTTTCGACTTGCCGGGTGTACAAATTTTTTATTTTCATCCCTTATTTTTGCCCGAACCCTTTTGGTCCGCCGGGAAGCCCTTATTTTTGCCTAGGCCAGTCGACCTAGTGGGTCTTTGATTATGCGTAGTATTTTTTGACTATGTCCACGTTCTCAGAGTGTAGGGAGGTGTCACTGTCGGTAGTATTGTGTTGCCATACCACCAGAAGATCTTAGTTTGATCATGCAAGATTCGTTGTTGGAATTCATGTCCAATGCCCCAAGTGATTCAGACGGAGATCTGCCCCTGGCTATTTGGCATCTTGAGAGATTCCTTGAATCTTGACTTGACTGACCCAAATGATGGACAATGGTTATGTCTACCCCTTGGTTGGAAGTGTTTTTTCCACTTGAGGTGACTCTTTTTATTGTGCATTAGATCTTGTTTGAGTCTTTGCTCTGATATTCTGGTGATGGTTCGGATACTGACAGTTTATTTTGAACAGACAGTCATTTTTATAAGAGTTTGTATGACCTCTTTCTTTTTGATTGTGTTATCCCTGTCTTTTTGCCTGAACTGTTTCTTTTGTGATTACAGTCAGCGGGATGCCCCAGTTTTTTTTGTAAGTCTCCTTCATATGTTTTGACTTGGTGGGCTTTTATTTCGAAAGATAATGACTGCTTGTTGTGATACGGTGGGAGAACTGACTAGGGTTTTGCATTTGTTTTCGCAAATGTTTCGGTTGAGCAAGAGTCGCCACCGGCTTTTTATTTTATCCTAAGGAAAGGTTAAAAAGCACAGCAAAAACCTTTGAGATGTTTTCTTGGGTTCGGGGAGTAGATTATAGAAAGGGAAGGTATTAGCACCCTTTCTATCCATGGTTATCCATGGGCTCTTAGTTACTTGCTTAGATCAACTTGCCTTGATTTTCAATTGTTTTAAATGGTGCTTTGTGCATGGTTTTGAAAATGTTTTGAAAAAGATGCCTTGTCTAGGCAACCCTTGTAACAATTCTTTACTCGAATGTTTTACAAAAGGTGTTTGTCTTTTTGAAAAGATGTTTCAAGGTTTTTTTGAAAGTTGTTTTGAAAGTGTAGTGATGTGTGGTTTGAAAAAATAGGCAAGTGTTTTTGTTTTGCAAGTTGACAAGTACTCAAGAGCTATCTACCCTAAGGTTCTCAAATATTTTTACTATGTTTTAACCCTTTTAACAATTTTGTTCCACCATTGCATTTGGTGGACAATCTTGTGTTAGGATGTGAAAGGGACGGGCGCGGGTCATCGTTTGGACCATAATTGCAATGGTGCCAAGTATCTTTGGGCAACTTTTCCTTGGAGGGACTTGATCATTTTTTAGGCAACTTTCGAAAGCGTCATCGAGGGACTATGATCATTAGAATTGTGTTTATTTTGCCCAAAGAGACCTAACACGCAATATGGCCCATTATTGAAGGCAACAAGTGGAATACCCTAGGGGTGCAAGTGTGATTAGTGTTGTCCATTTTCATGCTTGTTTATCTTGAAATTAGGTCAAACTATTTTGGTTAATTGATTTGCATACAAACCCTAATTCTAGCATGGTATATTTAGAAAACTTTAAAGTGCGAAAAATAAAGTTCCTAAGTTATTACAACAGAATATATGGGAAGGGGGGTACAAATGTTCAAATGGGGGTATTTTGACAAGGAATTTAAACCTAACTATTACATCAAAATTGAATTATACAAATTATTTAATATACAATAATTAAATAAAAAAGGAATAAATATGCAAGATGCAAAAAAATATGTTTTTTATATGTATGAAAAAAGTGTTTTTTATATGTCAAATAAACAAAATAAAAAGTATTAATTTTTGGAGTTTTTATGTATTTAGGGCAAAACTCTAATTTTGCAAATAAAAGGTATTTATTATTTAATATATACAATGTTTATAAATTATGTACAAAAAATAAATAAAAGAGAAGTATATTTGTCAAAAAGGTATTTTTAATGTTAAATATTAATAAAAATAAAAATGTATATATTTTGTATTTTTTAACCTAAATATACTAATATATATGTATGTATTTGTATTATTTACCAAATATATTGAATATGTACAAAATAATAATATTTAATATTTATAAAAAAAGTATATTTTATATAAAATATTTTCAGAAGATAAAATAAAATAAAAATTAGAAAATAAATCTATTTGGTATTATTCCTAATATTCTAAACAAAAAAAAACATTATGTATTTATTTATGTATATAACTAACTAAAACAAATAAATATCAAATAAAATGCAAAAAAATGTGGAAAAATGTTTTTTAATATTTTTATGCTTTAATGAAAAATAATAAATCAGAATCAAAAGGAAAAAATTAAAAATAGCAAATGAAAATCAAAATGGGCCTAGGGGGTTCAAAAGTAAAAACAAGGTGCAAATAGGAAGTAAACTCAGGCCCAGCCCAAGAAGACTTTGTCTTCAACCTCAGAACATGTTTGAACAACCATCCACGCGCGTTTTCTATCTCCAGATTCCTTGATCTTTTGCCAAATCTTGCAACATGAAACCTGTAGAGCTTGAAGCCACGATTCTAGACATATAAAGAAATCAATCTAACTCTCAGAAATGAGAGAGAATTTCTTCTCCCCCAATTCCTGACCTAGTTTTTGTTCCATGTTCAGACATCAAATTCTCATAGCACACATAATATAAATGAAAACTGATTACATGGGCATGTTCAGGGCTTTGAATGTGACATAATTTCTTCACAAATCTAAACCTAACAATGCCTGGATAGAGAGATACAAGTTCATGAACTTACCTGTTCAGTTGGAATCGTGTGCAACAATGGATATGAGTACAAGGCAAGGTAATGATTTGTATAGCTTCCTTGATGTCTCAGGATGCTATTCCAACCTTTAGTTTGGAAACCAAAAGAATCGTGCTATGGTACTTCAACTGCAAAACAGAAAAATGAAAATGGTGATGTTAGCTAGGGATGTTACAGGTCGTGTTTAGGGCTTGGAACAATTTCAAGGGATGATGTGGGATGTGTTTGAAGTGGTTTCAGCAAGAATGCACGAATGGATTGAGCTATGGAACTCAATCTGCAGCAGGTGCCCTGTTTTGGCAGTTCTATGGGGTTTCTGTGTTTGAGAAGGCAATGGAGATGGTTGGCTCGTGTTTCAGCTTAGGTTTGATGATTAGAAAGTGTTTGATAACTTTGCTCAAGCTCTGGTTCACAGGAATGAGAGTTGTGTATTGTTATGCAATGTTTCTTCAACTTTAAGCAACAAAGTGTCAAGTGGTGTTCTAGACTGATGCAGGCCCCCAATCTATGCTGCAACCTTCCCCCTTGATCAGTGTGATTAGTTCATAAACTTGTGCCAAAAGGATTTGTCTTGTACTTGCTTGGATTTGCATTTGACATAAAGTTCAACTTTTTAAAAATGGCTAATTTGCTTTTTCTATTTAAGGGTTAAACTAACATGTAATGTCCAAATGCACAAAATAATGCTAACATACAATGGATTGGCATTTAATTATTGAGTGCAAATGGTATTAGAGGCCTGTAACTAGCTTATGCATGCTGATTTGAAAAGTTGCACAAGTTATGAACATGTAAATTGGCCAAGAACAAAGTGAGTTTTTCCCAACTTGTCAAATTCGATTCTCCCTAACCATGAGGTTGTTTGATGAGTTATTGGACATTTTGGAAAGCTTGGAATGTGTACTACAATCCATATTTGAAATGAAAATTGAAATTCCAAGTGGAAGCATGTGAAAAATGGTATTGAAGTTAGGCAAAAATCCTGCCTAAAATGGTTCAAAATTTCTCTAAGTTAAGAATGGTTTGGTACCCTTGTTCCAAAAATTGTAACTTGAGCTACAAGCTTCTTTTGAGGAAACTTTGTGTATCAAAGTTGTAGATTTTGCAATGGACTACAACTTTCATGTTTTGACTTTTTCTTGAATCCAAATGAATCTTCGTGAGAAAGTGGGACAAAGTTGGGAAAAAATTAGGGTTTTTCATAACTTAGAAAAATTCTAAGTTATGAAAAATCTTCATTTCAAACCCTAATTTGTGATTCTTGATTTCTTGATGAACAAGTTTCATGATTTGGCATGTTTTGATGAAAAATGAATCTTGACCCTTGATTTTGACCAAAAAGTCAAAGTTTGACTTTTCAGTATACAGTCAAAATTGATCAATTGACTGGAAAATTCAACTGTCAATCATGTGCATTTGGGATCTTTTGAACTTGTTGAGTATGTCAAGACAATTCCATTGGGTCCTTGAGTCCATATGTGAGCTTGGTTTACCATTGGCTTGGTCAAACAGTCAAAAATTGCCTTTGTGCAGTCAAAACACTAAAAATGACCATTTTGCCCTTTTGGTGATATGATCAAATTTCTTGTGGAATTATGATCCAAACTTTATCAAATGGTTCATATGAGTTCATTATGTTGATGTGGGTCAAAAATCATGAGGTTTGACTGTCAATTGGCCACAGTTGACTTTTTCCCCAATACAGCTGATTTCTAAGTCAACTGTCCAATTGACTGGGCAAAGTTTGGAATCAAGGCTTGAAACTTGGTATGGATAGACTTGGGAGTCCAACATGAAGCATGAAAGTCATATTAGGCATTTTAGGTCAAAACATCTTTGTGCAAACACAAACCCTAATTTGGGTCAACAGTGCTAGGAGAAGTCTTGAGCAGAGGAAACCCTAACTGGATCTTGAGCTCCAAGGGCTTTGTGATGAGAAAATTTTGAGAAAATGGGAGGGAAAAATTTGGGGTACAACAGTTGCCCCTGTTCAATCTTCTTGAATCCGAAGAGTTAGATTGGCGAGTTCTCCTTTCGCGACTCGATGGTAAAAGGAGATTGGACACTAGAGTGCCCTTAAATTTGCACTCGTCAAAGCAAAGGATGTAGGAATGGGCTTAGAGATGCCATTTGGAGATGGGCTTAAAGATGCCATCTAGAGGGGTGACAGAATCTTGTCGGGGATGGGCTTAAAGATGCCATCTGGAATGAGTATCAGGAAGGTGTCTATGTTTTGGACTATCTCCGAACTGGGGGTCTGAATGAGCAATAGATTGACATCCGTATCTGGAGGCATCCGTAAACTGTTTTCAGAGGTTGAGAAGAGTCTTAACAAGCGATAGATTAACATCCGTTGTTGGGAGGAATCCATAAACTGTTTTCAAAGGTCTTGAAGTTAAATAAGCAATAGAGCAGCATCCGTTGTTGGGAAGCGTCCGTAAACTGTTTTCAAAAGTTGCATCTGAAAAAGCGATAGATTAACATCCGTTGTTGGGAAGAATCCATAAACTGTTTTCAGAAGTCTTGAGAAGAATCTGAACAAGCGATAGGTTAACATCTGTTACTTGGAGAACCCGTGAACTGTTTTCAGAAATCTTGAAGTTGAATAAGCAATAGAGCAACATCCGTTGTTGGGAAGCGTCCGTAAACTGTTTTCAAAAGTTGCATCTGAATAAGCGATAGATTAACATCCGTTGTTGGGAAGAATCCATAAACTGTTTTCAGAAGTCTTGAGAAGAATCCGAACAAGCGATAGGTTAACATCCATTACTGGAGAACCCGTGAACTGTTTTCAGAAGTCTTGAAGTTGAATAAGCAATAGAGCAGCATCCGTTGTTGGGAAGCGTCCGTAAACTGTTTTCAGAGGTTGAGAAGAGTCTGAACAAGCGATAGATTGACATCCGTTGTTGGGAGGAATCCGTAAACTGTTTTCAGAAGTCTTGAAGTTGAATAAGCAATAGAGCAGCATCCGTTGTTAGGAAGAATCCATAAACTGTTTTCAGAAGTCTTGTGAAGAATCTAAACAAGCGATAGGTTAACATCCGTTACTAGAGAACCCGTGAACTGTTTTCAGAAGTCTTGAAGATGGAGGAGGAACCGGTGTAGGGTTTCCTGATGATGAGTTCGTGTAAAACTGCCTCTGGATGCATCTGGAATAAGCATCAGAATGTCGCCATGTCTGGGTCACATCTGAACTATTTCTAGAAATAATCTCGGAAAATAATGATTTTTGTCTGTCGACTGATCTTACCTGAAAAGGTAAAGAGTTAGTTATATGCAATGTCATGATGCATGATGCAATGTATGTTATATGATATGAATGTAAATGAATGCGCATGTAAGCTGGAGAGTTGTCTTGCGGAGGATAAATGAATCCTAGATGGCTGAAGATAAAAGCATCTTGACTGCTACCGGGAAGAATAATTCCTTGACTGTTGCTGGGGAATTAGGAGCTTGGGTTGTATACCAATCTTCTAGGGAATTCCTGTCTTGAGGAGATCTTCACTGGAGAATCTTCGAATATTCAATGAGGAACTGAAAATGAAAGTCTTCAGATTTGCTTGGGGAATACCAGATCTTCAATCGTTGAGGGGCCTTAGAACCACTGCGGGGAGTTGGAATTTCCTTGGTGACTTGCAGGGTAAGAGAATTTCTGATGATTTCTACTGGGGAGTTCAGAATCTGATAGACTCATGCTGGAGAGGTATGATTTGAGAATCTTCAGTTTGGTGGGAAGCATCTCTTTGGGGAAAAGGTTCTTTAGCCTGGTTCCGCTGGGGATTGATAGTTTGAAGTTTTAGCTCTGCTGGGGATACTGAAACTTAACTCTGAGGGGAATTAAGTTCTGGAGGGTTCTCTGGCTGGGGAAATCAGTTTTGAGAAAGCTTTTGCTGACGAGGATCCTGAAGTTTGACTCTGTTTAGGGAATTAAGTTCTGACTGAAGAACGTGGATTTCAAATCTGCTCGGGATTTCCTTTGAAAGGATATCAAGATACCTAACTGCACCTTCAACTTACTAGTAATCGTCTTTCTTGATTCATAAGGGAATGATTATGTTCAAATGCATATGCCTATTTAACAAAACATTGGACGTTTCTCAAATAAAACATAAGTGCAAAAGCAAAGAGAAAAGGAAACGACGCAAATTTCTGAAAAGTATTTGCATTAACTTTCTATGAGTATACTTGTACAAAGGAGACGATCACCCTAGTAAGAGGATGTCGTTATAAATATAGAAAAATTTATACAAAAGAAAGATGGTTATGTGAAATAATTCCATGGGATTCCATTCCGCTATAGCCTTCACAACTCTGAATATCTGTCCATTCAATGCTTCGTCTGTCGATGGCTGGATTGATCAGAAGCTTGGAACTGGTTGATGAAGAGATTGTCTTTGAAGTTATCCGACGAGACATAGTCATACGCTTTAATTCCCTAATTTTTGCCTGAATCGCCCTTTCGGGTTTTCGATCCACCGGGAAACCCCTTTTTGCCCAAGCCGCCCTTTCGGGTTTTCAACTTGCCGGGTGTACAGATTTTTTTTTAATTTTTATCCCTAATTTTTGCCTGAACCGCCCTTTCGGGTTTTCGGTTCACCGGGATGCCCATTTTTGCCCAAGCCTCCCTTTCGGGTTTTCGACTTGTCGGGTTATTTTATGCGTAGTATCTTTTGACTATGTCTGCATTCGCAGGGTGCGGCAAATCGTCGCCGTCCATGGTGGTCAGAATCATTGCACCACCAGAAAATATGCTCTTGATCACAAATGGTCCTTCATATGTAGGAGTCCATTTTCCCCTGGGATCACTTTGCGGCAAGATAATCCGCTTGATTACGAGATCTCCGACTTGATACACTTGACGTCTGACTTTCTTATTGAAGGCCTTGATCATCCGCTTTTGATACGTCTGACCATGCCATACAGCAGCGAGTCGCTTCTCGTCGATCAAATTGAGTTGATCAAGTCGGGTCTGAATCCAATCGTCTTCATTCAAACCTGCGTCCTTCATAATCCTTAGAGAAGGAATCTGAACTTCCATAGGCAGGACAACTTCCATGCCATATACCAAAGAAAATGGGGTTTCCCCGGTTGAAGTACGTGCCGTTGTACGGTATCCATGCAGAGCAAACGGTAACATCTCATGCCAGTCTTTGTAAGTGACTGTCATTTTCTGAATGATCTTCTTAATGTTTTTGTTCGCAGCTTCAACAACACCGTTCATCTTCGGCCGATAGGGAGATGAATTGTGATGATAAATCTTGAACTGTTCGCACAAAGCGGTGATCATCGTGTTATTCAGATTAGTACCGTTGTCTGTGATGATCCTTTCTGGAACACCATACCGGCATATGAGATTTTGCTTGATGAAGCGGGCAACCATATTTTTAGTAACAGAGGCGAAGGAAGCTGCTTCGACCCATTTGGTGAAATAGTCAATTGCAACCAGGATGAAACGATGTCCGTTGGATTCGGTGGGCTTGATCTCTCCAATCATGTCAATGCCCCACATTGCAAATGGCCACGGAGCTGTCAAAACATTGAGAGGAACCGGAGGGATATGAACTTTGTCAGCGTAGAATTGACATTTGTGGCAAGTACGGGAATGTTGATGGCAGTCAGCGTCCATAGTAGACCAGTAATAGCCTTCCCTTAGGATCTTCTTAGCCATTGTATGCCCGCTCAAGTGGGTGCCAAATGTGCCGCTGTGTATCTCGGTCATGATTAACTCTGCTTCAGCTTTGTCTACGCATCGGAGTAAAACACAATCATGGCTTCGTTTGTAAAGGATGTCGTTGCTCAGGAAGAATTTGGCAGCAAATTTCCTTAAGAACTTCTTGTCATTTACGGAAGCTCCTTCGGGATAATCTCTAGTCTGGAGATACCTTTTGATTTCGTGGAACCAAGGTTGTTCCACTACTTCTTCGGTATTAATCTCCTGACAATGTGCGGGTTCATCCATTCGCTCGATGGTGATTTGGGGAGCCTCGTTATCCCAGTTGAGTTTAAACATGGGAGACATTGTAGCTAGAGCATCTGCTAGCTGATTCTCTTCTCGTGGGAAATGCTCGAAGGTAATTTGCTCGAAATGAGGCAACAATGTCAAGACACGTTCTTTGTATGGGATAATATTAGGATGCTTGGTATCCCACTCTCCTTTGATTTGACTGATAACCAAAGCCGAGTCCCCGAATACAATCAAAGATTTGATCCCCAAGTCTATAGCAGCCTTGAGACCAAAGATGCAAGCTTCATATTCAGCCATGTTGTTTGTGCAGCTGAAGCAAAGTCGGGCCGTGAAAGGTGTGTGACAACCTTCCGGGGAAATGAGTACCGCACCGATACCGTTTCCAAGTGCATTTGAAGCACCATCAAAGTACAGGGTCCATCGGGATCCCTTTTCGGGTCCTTCATACGGTCCGTTACCTTCAATGTTGTCCAAATTCATGATGTCCTCGTCTGGAAAGTCAAATCTCATGGGTTGATAATCTTCGATAGCTTGATGAGCCAGATGATCAGCTAGCACACTCCCCTTTATAGCTTTTTGAGTGGTGTACTGGATGTCATACTCAGTTAGGATCATTTGCCATCTAGCTATTCTTCCAGATAAAGCAGGCTTCTCGAAGATATACTTGATAAGATCCATTTTGGAAATCAACAGGGTAGTATGAGTCAACATATACTGCCTTAGTCGGCGAGCAGCCCATACCAAAGCGCAGCAAGTTTTCTCGAGCAGTGAGTAGCGAGTCTCACAGTTGGTAAACTTTTTGCTAAGGTAATAAATAGCATGCTCTTTTCGACCAGACTCGTCATGCTGACCCAAAAGACACCCCATTGAGTTATCCAGGACGGTCAGATACATGATTAGTGGTCTTCCTTCGACGGGTGGCATCAGAATAGGAGGTTCTAGCAAATACTCCTTGATCTTATCAAAAGCAGCTTGGCAATCGTCGTTCCATTCGACTACCTGATCTTTCTTTAAGAGTTTGAAAATTGGCTCACAGGTAGAAGTCAGATGAGAGATGAATCTGGCAATATAGTTCAAGCGCCCCAAGAACCCTCTAACCTCCTTTTCAGTACGGGGAGCAGGCATCTCTTGTATTGCTTTCACTTTTGCTGGATCGACTTCAATGCCTTTGTTGCTTACAATGAATCCTAGAAGTTTACCAGACCTAACTCCAAAAGTGCACTTACTTGGATTCAGCCTGAGTTTGTATTCTTTCAACCTGGCAAACAGCTTTTCTAGATGTTCAAGGTGCTCCTCCTCTGTTTGTGACCGAGCTATCATATCGTCTACGTAAACTTCAATCTCATGATGTATCATATCATGGAACAAAGCTACCATGGCGCGTTGATAAGTTGCCCCTGCGTTCTTCAGTCCGAACGACATCACCTTGTAACAGAAAGTACCCCATTGTGTGACAAAGGTTGTTTTCTCCATATCCTCGGGGGCCATTTTGATTTGATTGTAGCCCGAGAATCCATCCATGAAGGAAAACACCTTATGCTGAGCTGTATTGTCGATTAAAATGTCAATGTGTGGTAGCGGAAAATCATCTTTGAGGCTGGCCCTATTCAAATCCCGGTAGTCCACACACATCCTGACTTTGCCATCTTTTTTAGGTACTGGCACGATGTTAGCGACCCATTGAGGATAATATGTAACAACCAGAAAGCCAGCGTCGAATTGCTTCATCACTTCTGCTTTGATCTTTTCAGACATGTCAGGCCTCATTCGGTGGACTTTTTGTTTGATCGGTGGACAATCCTCTCTTGTTGGGAGACGGTGAACCACGATGACTGTGTCTAAACCCGACATGTCTTCATAAGACCAAGCGAAGATTTCAACGTACTCATTTAACAACTGTATCAGGCGTTCCTTGACACTTGGTTCCAGATTGGCACCCACTTGCACCTCCTTCTGGTCTTCCTCGGTTCCTAAGTTGACAGTTTCCAATGACTCTTTGTGAGGTAAGATGGCCCTTTCCTCTTGCTGTAGAAGTCTGGCTAGTTCCCCTGGTACTTCACAACCTTCGTCATCTTCATACTCGGCTTGATTGACCAGATCTTCAGAGTTATTGAAGGATATAGCAGAATAGTCACCCATAGAATCCAGAGTGGATGGGTACCTGCATTTGTGAGTGTGGGTGTGTGTAAGGGATAGCCATCCTTAAACAAAAAATGCAAAAGGAAAGAAAATGAACACAGCAGTTTATCAAATGAAAAACGTCCAATGAATCATTAAACATGGCATATGGATATGAAGATAATCAAAACCCTTACAAATTGACCTACATGCCCCGGGCAAGGCATGCGGTAAAAAAGTAGTGTGCGGATTGTTCAAAAGTAATTATTACAGACCATAGGAAATGTTTGACAGATAAATTACTGATTAATAAAAGTGATGGGGACAAAGTCCTTTTCCTCCCAGTTGCATAATCCTCCTTTGATAGTTGGGTAGATCCACTCTTCAATGTTGTCCTATTCGTCTTCATCCTCTAAAGCGTTGATTCCTTAAGGAGAAATCTTGATTGGCGCCCTTTCAATCTTTGAACGGTGCATAGCTTTCTGTCCCGCCGTGGTGAATCCTAATCCAAATTTGTCTGTTTTATGTGGAATATCAGGCAACTGCCCCCATGCTGAATTCTTCCCCTCCTTTATTGCGGCCTTTGCGTCCTCCGGAGATGCCATCCTGGCCATCTGCTTCGGTACTTCAGCTATCAACTTTGCTACTGTTATTTCAGGAGGGACTTCTTCGAAATGCTGGAAAGGTGTCTCAATGAACTCACCCTATACCTCCACATACCGAAAGGAGTTCAGGTGACTGATCATGTACTCCTCTTCACCATGGACGGTTATGATCTTTCCCTTGACATGATACTTCAACATTTGATGTAAGGAAGAAGTGACTGCCCCGACATTGTGTATCCAAGGCCTACCCAACAAGCAAGAGTATGACGGACGGATGTCCATCACATAGAAAGTAGATTTGAACACCTCAGTGCCCACCTTGATGGGAATATCAACTTCCCCATGGACCATCCTCTTCGAACCATCGAAAGCTCTGACAACAATATCACTCGGCTTTAGCTCTAAACCTTCACAATCTAGTCGGTCCAAAGCTTTCTTAGGCAGTACATTCAGCGAAGAACCAGTGTCGACCAAGACATGTGCGAGAGTAGTTCCTCGGTACTCGACTGAAATGTGCAAAGCATCATTGTGGTTTCTACCTTTAGGAGTTAGGTCGGCATCTGAGAAACCTAATCCATTGTCTACAGTAAGGCTGGCCACGCAATTTTGGAATTGGTCTGCAGAGGTTTCCTGGGGCACATGGGCTGCCTTCATGAATTTTATCAAAGCTTTGGCATGCGCTTCCGAGCAAAGTAGTAGTGCCAACATGGAGATCTTCGAGGGGGTTTTCCCCAGTTGTTCTACCACGTCGTAATCACTCCTTTTGATTATCTTCAAGATCTCTTCCATTTCTTTCTTGGAGGTTTCCAGGATGACCAAAGGTTGAGCCCTCGTCCTGACGAGCTCATCTTGGGTTCCCTTACCTTTATCAGCAGAGGTAGGAGGGACAAAACTAGGAACAACAACATCTTCAATCAATGGGGTTCTAACGGAGAGTTTTATTGGTGCAGGGATAACTTTGGCAGCAGATGAGGGTCCAAAGATTGCTCTTGGAGGGGAAATCTCTGGAGAAAATATTCTCCCGCTCCGGGTGATTTTGCTTGTGCCCGCAATGTTTCCAATGCTGGCTTCTTCTTCATCCGAGCTTCCTTCAGTTATTTCAATTTGTTTAATACCATGGTAGTAGAGGTCACCTCCGTAGTTCCATGGTATTGACTTCTCAGAAATGTAGGGGACAGGCCCTGGCATTGTTATCTTCAAAGGAACAGACTTCGTAGCTGGTGTAATCTTAACAGGCTTTCTGACGGCTTTGGAAAGATTGGCGTGAATGGTTATAATTGAGACATCTTCAGTATGGGTTGGAATAGCATAAACTTTTTCAAAAAAAATCTGTCGACTGTCCATTAGGCCTTGGATGCCTTTCTTCAGTAACGGACAATCAAACGGCAGAGAGTAACAGCAGTAGCAATCTTCTTTACATCCTGGGAAAATCCCGGCCTTTAATAGATTCAACTTGATGGTTAACAACAGAGTTATCAGATCATTGATATCAGCAACATACAAATCTTCTTCAATGGCATTGACATTTCGGCCGTGCTTCGGCATTGGAGCAGATATCACGTTCGGCTTCTCTGGAGCGTCGAACTCCACCTCCTCCGCCTCTATCAGGTCTTGGATTTTATGCTTGAGTGCCCAACAATCGTTGGTGTCGTGCCCGACACTGTCAAAATGGTAGGCGCATTTAGCATTAGGATGATAGTGCGGAGAGGACGTATTCACATTTTTTGGTGCCTCTTTGATAGTGGCGAGATTCAACTTTAACAGATGGGGAAGCACTTGCGCTGGCGTCATATTAATGCGGGTGAACTGTCGTTGTGGTCGTTCCACCCGTTGTTGATTTGGTCTGGGCTGGTTATAGCGAGGCTGCTCACTTGAAGGGTTTTGGATCATTACGGCCCCCACAGTTGGCCGGCGTTCAGTCTTCCCTGCTCTTCTCTGAGAGTATACCACAGCCGTTTCCTTCTTGAAAGGCTTCTTCTCAACACTTGCAGCGGCACCCTTCTGAATCTTCCCTGACTTGATGCCAGCTTCTATTCTCTCGCCTGTTAAGATCAAATCGGTAAACCCCGCGGAAGAGTTACCAATCAGATGGTTAAAGAATGGACCAGACAGGGTCCCTAGAAACATGTCAACAAGTTCACGATCGGTCAAAGGCGGTTGCACCCTGCCAGCCAAATCCCTCCATTTTTGTGCATATTCTTTGAATCCTTCGCCTGTTCCCAGTGACATACCCTGAAGTTGGGTACGCGTGGGAGCAAGGTCAGAATTATACTGATATTGTTTGTAAAAGGCGGTGGACAAGTCTTCCCAGTTTCGGACACTGGTTCCCTCTAGCTGATAGAACCACTCCAGTTGAGCCCCAGAAAGGCTGTCTTGAAAGAAATGGATCCAAAGGTTCTTATCTGCCGTATAAGGTTGGATCTTCCTTACGTAGGACCTGAGATGCATTTTTGGACAGGACAGCCCGTCATACCTCACAAAAACTGGCACTTTGAACTTTGGGGGAATCACAATCCCGGCAACTAAACCCAAGTCTTCGAAATCCAAACCTGGCACTCTCTGCAGCTCCATGGCTGCCAACCTGTCTTCTAAACCTTTGTACTTGTCATCAGCCGGAGGGTATTGTTGATCAGAGTAGTCTTCATCCTCTTCAGCCTCCTCTTCTTCCATATCGGACTCGGAAGGTACCGCAGCCGCACCCCCTTTACTGGTTCCCTCCTCAGAAGTAGGGGGAAATTCAAGCACTCTTCTGGCTTCTCCTTCAAATCTTCTCCCTAAAGTAGCCACCCCGGGTCTCTTTTTCTTCTTTTTCACTGGGTCTTTATTCCCCAGTAGGGTCTTTAGATCCTCCTGGCCCTTAGTCAAGGTCATCAGGAGTTGCTGAAACTGTGCATTTTGAGCCTACAAGTCCTTGACTGTTTGCTCGAGATCCATCCTACTGAAATAAACAGCAGACAGATAAGGAAACCTGGCGTGAGACCTGCTTATGCACATGATGAATGGTATGCTTATGTATGCAATGCATTCAAGGATTTAGAATATTCAAAATTGTTGCAAACAAAAGAGAACGCACGTCATATTAATAAGAAGAAATTTGTCAGTACATAAATGCCCCATGGGCCAAATATTACAAAAACATCTCAAGGTAAAAAGACGTTGCGCATCCTCTTTGGCGCGATGTAGGTATTGAGAGTCTCCTCCTCATGGAGTCAGCGGGTAAGCTCTAGAACCTTCTTCTCACTGGCGTAGAAGCTGGCTTCAAAAGTGTTCCGTTCCTCCTTGAGCTGAATCCAACTCTTCTGCATTTCCTCCCACGATGTAGGCATGTCAGGATATAGGATGGTGTAGGGAACCTCTCCTTCCTTGACGGGCTCTTTAATCACAGGGAGTACATGAGGATAAGGCATCATTAGACTCTGGGCTCGGGCTCGTACCCACTTGAGATAAGGCTCGAGAGGGATGGAGTTCTTGTGCCCCAGTGTCTTGCTGTCAACCTTGTTAGGCATCCTCCAAGCTATGATGAATCTTTGGCGAAGTCCTTGCGCATCGTTGTCGAAGTCAAAAACTAGGTCAGGAATCAACATGTCGTGAGGGCCATCCCTCCGTGCATATCCAAATTGCCTCAAAGCTAGACAAGGGTTGTAGGTGATGCCCCCTCTAATGCCAAGCAATGGAACATTAGGGAACTCTCCACAATGATCGACGATGATGACATTTTCTCTGGACCGAGAACACCAATGCACATCATAGTGAGTAAGAGTCATCAACCGTTGGGACCACCTTGAGCCTTGGTCATTCTTCAAGACAGATTGTGGAAGGTGTGAAATAAACCACCTTGCGAGGAGAGGAGTACAGCACATGAGAACACCCCTCTTTCTCATTGTTCGTGTGTAAAATGAGTGAAGAATGTGAATGTCCCCAAGCAATGTTGGTATTGGATTTCTGGATAAGAAGATTTTGACGGCATTGACATCTACCAGCTGGTCAGGATTTGGGAACAAGACCAATCCATAGATAAGGAGTGCCACAATTTCTTCAAAGGCTTGCAGGTCCAATGAATTCCAACACTCTTGTGCCTTCTCAAACAAGAATTTTTCTAAGAATCCTTTGACGTTGCTTCTGGTTTCCCAATGCCCCTTGATGTCAGATGGCTGTAGATGTAGTGCTCGAGCAACATCTTCAGGCTTTGGTTCCTTTTCTGTACCGTTGTAGGGTAGTTTATTAAGGATAGGAATTCTCAGGAGTTGAGAAAACTCCTCCAAAGTGGGCACCAACTGGTAGTCGGGGAAAGTGAAACAGTGGTGAAGAGGGTCAAAGAACTGGAATAGCACTTTCATCATGTCCTCTTCAATGTTGGTGTTGACTAGGCTGAGCAGTCTACCATGTATTTCACTGAAGGATGAGCTTTCCGGAATCCTTGATGTGAGCTCCTTGAGTTGAGGAGGGATTCTCACAAGGTTGACTTGGATGGTTTTTCTTCGAAGAATTTCCATGACCTACAAAACAAAACAAAGATGAAGATCTAAACCCTTGAAATGGTTAGTGAATGCATATGATGCTTTATGATGTTTATGATGTATGCACAAAACATATGTACAAGCAATTCACACCAAACCCTAGTTTCAGGCTTGCATGAGGTTTCATAGGTAAGTACCCTCTTGAGTGTAGTTGGCTTAAAACCTGTCCTATAAATAGTAACTGGGTTCTAAGGAGCTCAATATCATTGGATTGTTTTCATCGTTCATGGTTTTGGTTTAGCCACTTAACTAGCGACCAAAATATTCCAAGAAAACAACCCTCAATGAGTGTAGTATCGAGTATCTACCAACTTCGGACTGCACCAAAGCCGATCATCTCATTACCCCTAATAAAAGGCCAAGATGGTCAAGTAAGGTTCTAGGTCATTAGTGCTTAGTGACATCACTCAACGGCCCCGTACTCTCCTTGATTGAACTCAAGGGTTACCGGTACTCACAAATATGTCGCACTAATATAGCTATTGCTTCAACCGTGTCGGTATACCCCGCACAGTTTCCACAACGTAATGCTATCTATGAATGTTTCCCAAAATCCGGGTGTAGGATTGCAAACCCAAACAAGAGAGCCAAGATATAAAGCAATCAAATCAAACAATTAATCATGCAAGAGGGTGATCTAAGCCCTAAGGTTACTCCACTTTTAAATTCTCCCCAGCAGAGTCGCCAGTTCTGTGATACGGTGGGAGAACTGACTAGGGTTTTGCATTTGTTTTCGCAAATGTTTCGGTTGAGCAAGAGTCGCCACCGACTTTTTATTTTATCCTAAGGAAAGGTTAAAAAGAACAACAAAAACCTTTGAGATGTTTTCTTGGGTTCGGGGAGTAGATTATAGAAAGGGAAGGTATTAGCACCCTTTCTATCCATGGTTATCCATGGGCTCTTAGTTACTTGCTTAGATCAACTTGCCTTGATTTTCAATTGTTTTAAATGGTGCTTTGTGCATGGTTTTGAAAATGTTTTGAAAAAGATGCCTTGTCTAGGCAACCCTTGTAACAATTCTTTACTCGAATGTTTTACAAAAGGTGTTTGTCTTTTTGAAAAGATGTTTCAAGGTTTTTTTGAAAGTTGTTTTGAAAGTGTAGTGATGTGTGGTTTGAAAAAATAGGCAAGTGTTTTTGTTTTGCAAGTTGACAAGTACTCAAGAGCTATCTACCCTAAGGTTCTCAAAGATTTTTTCTATGTTTTAACACTTTTAACAATTTTGTTCCACCATTGCATTTGGTGGACAATCTTGTGTTAGGATGTGAAAGGGACGGGCGCGGGTCATCGTTTGGACCATAATTGCAATGGTGCCAAGTATCTTTGGGCAACTTTTCCTTGGAGGGACTTGATCATTTTTTAGGCAACTTTCGAAAGCGTCATCGAGTGACTATGATCATTAGAATTGTGTTTATTTTGCCCAAAGAGACCTAACACGCAATATGGCCCATTATTGAAGGAAACAAGTTGAATACCCTAGGGGTGCAAGTGTGATTAGTGTTGTCCATTTTCATGCTTGTTTATCTTGAAATTAGGTCAAACTATTTTGGTTAATTGATTTGCATACAAACCCTAATTCTAGCATGGTATATTTAGAAAACTTTAAAGTGCGAAAAATAAAGTTCCTAAGTTATTACAACACAATATATGGGAAGGGGGTACAAATGTTCAAATGGGGGTATTTTGACAAGGAATTTAAACCTAACTATTACATCAAAATTGAATTATACAAATTATTTAATATACAATAATTAAATAAAAAAGGAATAAATATGCAAGATGCAAAAAAAAATGTTTTTTATATGTATGAAAAAAGTGTTTTTTATATGTCAAATAAACAAAATAAAAAGTATTAATTTTTGGAGTTTTTATGTATTTAGGGCAAAACCCTAATTTTGCAAATAAAAGGTATTTATTATTTAATATATACAATGTTTATAAATTATGTACAAAAAATAAATAAAAGAGAAGTATATTTGTCAAAAAGGTATTTTTAATGTTAAATATTAATAAAAATAAAAATGTATATATTTTGTATTTTTTAACCTAAATATACTAATATATATATGTATGTATTTGTATTATTTACCAAATATATTGAATATGTACAAAATAATAATATTTAATATTTATAAAAAAAGTATATTTTATATAAAATATTTTCAGAAGATAAAATAAAATAAAAATTAGAAAATAAATGTATTTGGTATTATTCCTAATATTCTAAACACAAAAAAAACATTATGTATTTATTTATGTATATAACTAACTAAAACAAATAAATATCAAATAAAATGCAAAAAAATGTGGAAAAATGTTTTTTAATATTTTTATGCTTTAATGAAAAATAATAAATCAGAATCGAAAGGAAAAAAATTAAAAATAGCAAATGAAAATCAAAATGGGCCAAGGGGGTTCAAAAGTAAAAACAAGGTGCAAATAGGAAGTAAACTCAGGCCCAGCCCAAGAAGACTTTTTCTTCAACCTCAGAACATGTTTGAACAACCATCCACGCGCGTTTTCTATCTCCAGATTCCTTGATCTTTTGCCAAATCTTGCAACATGAAACCTGTAGAGCTTGAAGCCACGATTCTAGACATATAAAGAAATCAATCTAACTCTCATAAATGAGAGAGAATTTCTTCTCCCCCAATTCCTGACCTAGTTTTTTTCCATGTTCAGACATCAAATTCTCATAGCACACATAATATAAATGAAAACTGATTACATGGGCATGTTCAGGGCTATGAATGTGACATAATTTCTTCACAAATCTAAACCTAACAATGCCTGGATAGAGAGATACAAGTTCATGAACTTACCTGTTCAGTTGGAATCGTGTGCAACAATGGAGATGAGTACAAGGCAAGGTAATGATTTGTATAGCTTGCTTGATGTCTCAGGATGCTATTCCAACCTTTAGTTTGCTTGGAAACCAAAAGAATCGTGCTATGGTACTTCAACTGCAAAACAGAAAAATGAAAATGGTGATGTTAGCTAGGGATGTTACAGGTCGTGTTTAGGGCTTGGAACAGTTTCAAGGGATGATATGGGATGTGTTTGAAGTGGTTTCAGCAAGAATGCACGAATGGATTGAGTTATGGAACTCAATCTGCAGCAGGTGCCCTGTTTTGAAAGTTCTATGGGGTTTCTGTGTTTGAGAAGGCAATGGAGATGGTTGGCTCGTGTTTCAGCTTAGGTTTGATGATTAGAAAGTGTTTGATAACTTTGCTCAAGCTCTGGTTCACAGGAATGAGAGTTGTGTATTGTTATGCAATGTTTCTTCAACTTTAAGCAACAAAGTGTCAAGTGGTGTTCTAGACTGATGCAGGCCCCCAATCTATGCTGCAACCTTCCCCCTTGATCAGTGTGATTAGTTCATAAACTTGTTCCAAAAGGATTTGCCTTGTACTTGCTTGGATTTGCATTTGACATAAAGTTCAACTTTTTAAAAATGGCTAATTTGCTTTTTCTATTTAAGGGTTAAACTAACATGTAATATCCAAATGCACAAAATAATGCTAACACACAATGGATTGGCATTTAATTATTGAGTGCAAATGGGATTAGAGGCCTGTAACTAGCTTATGCATGCTGATTTGAAAAGTTGCACAAGTTATGAACATGTAAATTGGCCAAGAACAAAGTGAGTTTTTCCCAACTTGCCAAATTCGATTCTCCCTAACCATGAGATTGTTTGATGAGTTCTTGGACATTTTGGAAATCTTGGAATATGTACTACAATCCATCTTTGAAATGCAAATTGAAATTCCAAGTGGAAGCATGTGAAAAATGGTCTTGAATTTAGGCAAAAATCCTGCCTAAAATGGTTCAAAATTTCTCTAAGTTAAGAATGGTTTGGTACCCTTGTTCCAAAAATTGTAACTTGAGCTACAAGCTTCTTTTGAGGAAACTTTGTGAATAAAAGTTGTAGATTTTGCAATGGACTACAACTTTCATGTTTTGACTTTTGCTTGAATCCAAATGAATCTTGGTGAGAAAGTGGGACAAAGTTGGGAAAAATTAGGGTTTTTCATAACTTAGAAAAATTCTAAGTTATGAAAAATCTTCATTTCAAACCCTAATTTGTGATTCTTGATTTCTTGATGAAAAAGTTTCATGATTTGGCATGTTTTGATGAAAAATGAATCTTGACCCTTGATTTTGACCAAAAAGTCAAAGTTTGACTTTTCAGTATACAGTCAAAATTGATCAATTGACTGGAAAATTCAACTGTCAATCCTGTGCATTTGGGATCTTTTGAACTTGTTGAGTATGTCAAGACAATTCCATTGGTTCCTTGAGTCCATATGTGAGCTTTGTTTGCCATTGGCTTGGTCAAACAGTCAAAAATTGCCTTTGTGCAGTCAAAACCCTAAAAATGACCATTTTGCCCTTTTGGTGATATGATCAAATTTCTTGTGGAATTGTGATCCAAACTTTATCAAATGGTTCATATGAGTTCATTATGTTGATGTGGGTCAAAAATCATGATGTTTGACTGTCAATTGGCCACAGTTGAGTTTTTTCCTAATACAGCTGATTTCTAGGTCAACTGTCCAATTGACTGGGCAAAGTTTGGAATCAAGGCTTGAAACTTGGTATGGATAGAATTGGGAGTCCAACATGAAGCATGAAATTCATCTTAGGCATTTTAGGTCAAAGCATCTTTGTGCAAACACAAACCCTAATTTGGGTCAACAGTGCTAGGAGAAGTCTTGAGCAGAGGAAACCCTAACTGGATCTTGAGCTCCAAGGGCTTTGTGATGAGAAAATTTTGAGAAAATGGGAGGGCAAATTTTGGGGTACAACACTTGTCCTTACGATTATACGGAACCAACACCGTCTTTTGTTTTGGAAGGACTTCTTTGATGCCATTCATTGTGCACCTGGATCAACTGAGAAAACTACCCTGCCCCGGGTTATAATTAAGGGTTTTAATTTGTGAAAAGAAAAACTCCAACTTCCTTGGCTCAAAGGGGTTGACTAGGGATTATCTTCTTTATAACTCCACTGTTTAGGATTTGAAACAATGCATGTACATCGTCAGCGGGGTCTGTTCAAAAGCATATCGTAGAGATTTTGGTATCATTTTCGTCATCCTCCCTCAAAAGGCTTAGAATTTTTTAATCGAGAGTTGAACATCACAAAAAATGAAAGCAATTTGAATATAGTGAATACGAATGGACTGATTCAAAACAGACATATGCAATGCATTGATAAAGTAATAAAGTTTGACATGAATAAATGTTCGAACAATCAAAAGAAAATTACAACTTGAAAATTATAATGAACAAAAAGCCCTCTCTTGTTCGAACTTGTCACTTCAAATGGTGAGCCTTGGAGGGATGGTAGAAGAACTCAGCCTGACCATCTTGTGTGAATTCCAATGCTCCTTCATCAATCAGGTTTTAAATTTTGTACTTCAACTTCCAACAGTCGTCAGTATCGTGCCCTGGGCTGTTGGAGTGATATGCACACCTTGCATCAGGGTTGTACCTTGGGGAGGCTATGTTGGTATTCTTAGGAGGGTCCCTTAACGTCACCAGATTCAATCTCAACAGGTGTTGTAAAGCTTGAGACAGCGACATGTTGAGCTTGGTAAATTGCCTCTTGGGCATATTTGGCTTACTCTGATCAAACCATTGTTCTTGGCAAGGTCGTTGTTGGACCTGTGAGGTAGTAACAACTTGGAGAGGTCTATTCTTCATCAAACCAAACCTTTGACTTCTCGGAAGTTGATTAATGACTTGGTCCCTGTCCTTGACTATTTGCTTCATGTCGTTGTATCTGTCTTGACGAAGCTGGTTGACAATGGTTCTCAGCTCTTCTTGTTCCCGAGCTAAGCCTTGGATAAGAGCCATCTGCCCAAGCATCTGGGTTTTCATGGCACTGAACTCAGCTTGTAGTTGTTCCAGCCGTTCGTCCTTATTGTCTTCAGGACTTTTCTTGACCAAGTCCCCAACAAGGAGTGTTTTCAACTCTTCCTGCCCCTTGGATAGGTTTAGGAAGATTTCCCTGAACTGAGTCTCTCGAGTTTGAAGATCTTGATTGTCTTGTTGGAAAGCCATTGCTGAAATAAACAGCGAGAACATGAGAGACCTGTATTGGATGACCTGTTATGAAATGATATGTATGATATATGTATGCAATGTTTTCAAGGATCTCGCGGGGTAAACAAGAAACTATTAGAATTTGAATCTGGTAGCTTGATTGAAGGAGCTTCATGTTGTTGAGAGTCCTTATTCAAGAGTCAAGCTCACCATATCGAGTGGGTCAAAGCCCCTGACTCAAGTTATCGTGCTTGGATTTATAGACACCCTTGGCTAGAGGAAAATAAATCCCCTTTGCCCCTTTCTAGCCATTTGATTTACCATAACCTGCATCACAGACCCTTGAGATCCTTGAAATGGTTAAAGAAATGTTAAGGCATGATGTTATGATGTGTATGCTATGCGTTTAAGCAAAAGTGTGAGGTGATGTAAGTAAGCCCTGTAATAAATCCAAAATATTGGATAAGAACTGTAAACAAAACCTACAAGGAAACCATGTTGTCAGATAACAAGAATGTGCAAGTAGTTCAAGTTTGAAGGCACACAAGTCACACATATAGCCTTAAGTTTAGGCTGGCATGGAGTTTAGGCATTACCCTCTTTCAGTTCAGTTGGTTAAAACCTGTCCTAAAAATAGTAACCGGGTTCTAGAGGATCTCAATATCACTGACTACCCTCAATCGGTCATAATTCCAGTTTAGCAACCTTTTCTTGCAGCCGGAATCATCGCGAGAGTTTAGTCTCAATGAGTGTAGCGTACTGCTACTGTTCTATGGCCAAGTTGGTCAATTTAAGGTTCTAAGGTCAGTTGGTGCTTAATGACTCCTTAGAAGACCCATATTCTCCTTGTTCCAACACAAGGGATATCGGTACAGACTAAGATGCCACACCAATGTAGCTACTGCTTCATCCGTATCGATCTACGTCGTACAGATCCCTCACAGTTTATTGCTACTTACCTAAAGGGTATCCCCAGATCCGGGTTAGGATCTATAGAACTCCGATACAAGCCCACAAAATTAAAGCATACAAAGAATACAATTGAAAACACAAGTGATCTATTCCTAAGGTACACCTCACTTATAGAATAATAATCCCCAGCAGAGTCGCCAGTTCTGTGATCGGTGGGAATGAGAACTAACTGTTTTTGGAATGCTGGTTCGCGTTTGCGTTTGTTTTTGCAAAGTGTCGCGGTAAGCAAGAGTCGCCACCGTCTTTTATTTTATCCAACAAGGAAAGGACAAAAGCACAGAAAAATTCCTTTTCGAGATGTTTCTCGGGTTCGGGAGGTAGATTATAGAAAGGGAAGGTGTTAGCACCATTTCTATCAGTGGTTATCCACGGGCTCTTAGGTACTTGCTCACTATGTTTTCAAAAAGTTTTGCTTTTCTTATGTTCATGGGTTTTGAAAAGAGTTTTGTTTGAAAACTTCGATTTAACTCTTGTTTCTGTCCTCAAGAGTGTATGAAGTGTTGTTGAAAATTTTGTTTGAAAAGTGTAAGTGCGAAAAATTTGTTTTGTTTTGAAAGAGCAAGTACCTAAGAACCTCTACCTACTCAAAAGGGAATTAAACTGTGCAAATGTCCTTTAGACAGTGCTATCCCACTATTGAGGCGTAGATAGCACCGTCGTTGGAGTTTTCGGGTCAATTCGATTAAGGGACATGTGGTCACTAAAGCAATGTTAGGACGCCTTAGCGGTAACCCTAATGTCTTAGATCATTTTTTATCGAGGCAACCGTTTCGAGGCAACTTTGATCTTTAGACAGGAGGGCGACCTCTAAAACTTCCTATACTCAATGACCACGTTTGAGGCAACCAAGTGAGGCGTACCCTAGAAACTTGATCATGGCATCTCTCGGTTTAGGGCACTATGGTTCAATTAAGTCATTCCATTAGATTTGTATAATCTCTAGCAACGCAAATCAATCACAAAAACATGTCAAATGCATATGAATTAAGAGATACGATTTTGAATTAGAAGTGCAAACTGTGGGATGGTATTTCGTGATTCCTTGAGCTTTGGTGCTTGAATTTGATTGCAAATCACTCCTGGTACTTCCTGCAATGTGTTTGGATGGACAAGGCACCTTGAATTGGCCTAGATTGCAAGAACAAGTTTTGATTTTTTTTGAAATTTCTTGAAATTGGTATGGCCGTTTCTGCAGTCCTTCAGTCATGAATTAGGTTATGCTTGGCTTGCTTGCATATAAGGGAATCAGTTTAGTTCAAAATTTGGACCCATACCCATGTGCATTGAAGATTGAATATTTGATTGACAAATCAAATATTCTTGATTTTTCATGATTGAACAAGTTGCCAAAATTGGATATTTTTGTATCTTTTAGCTTGTGCACGAATTGGCATTGCTTGGTCAGCATATTTGGATCACATTTGGTTCAAAAAAATAGATTTAAGAATCAAATCTTTTATTTTCTTATAATTTAAATGAATTAAATGAATTAATATGTATTAAAAATCCATTTAATCAATAAATTTAAGAAAATAAATCCAATTTAACTTGGTGGGTCGTGCATAGGTCATGGGTGAAGTTTCAAAAAGAGATTTGAGGCCCATTAGCAAAAAGAAGGTGTTTTGAGCAAAGTTGACTTTTGCAAATTCATGAAAATTGCCCAACTTCTCCAATGCATAACTTGCTCAATTTTGATCATATGACCATGTTCTTGGACATTTTGGAAAGCCCTTGAAGTCCTATAACCAATGCTTTTGGTCCCATGTTATTTGGATTTACCAATCTCAAGTTATGGCCTTTGACTCAAAGTGTACTTTTGTTGACTTTTCTGCTGTCCAAAAATAGTAACTTTTGCATCTTGATGATTTTTGAGCTATTCTTGTGGGATCATGGTCAAGACTTGATCAAATGATGATTGTGAACTCAAAAATAAGATGTTGACCAAGAATTCTGACTTTTGACTGCAAAATGACCATTTTGCCCTTGTAGTTGACTGTAGATCAAATGGAGCTTTTGACTGTGCAAATTGGCACTGTGAGTCTTGAAACTTGGCATGTAGGTGCTTGAGAATGTATATAGGCCTATGAGACTTGATTGAACCATTGAAAACCCCAAATTCCTTGAAAGAACCAAAACCCTAATTTTGAATTAACTGCCTTAGGAGGTGATCTGACTGTACAACCCTTGAGCCATTTTGAGCAATTTAAATATCATTCTTGACAAATCTAAAGGAATATGGGAGGGCAAATTTTGGGGTACAACACTATGGATCCACTTCTTTCAAGACAGTCTCTCAGGGACTCAGCTTGAATGGTTTTACCAGTTGGACGGAGCCAGTATCCACAGTTGGGAAGATTTGGCTACTGCTTTCTACAGATAGTACCAATACAATTCCTACCTCACTCCCACGCGTACCCAACTCCAGGGTATGTCAATAGGAACGGGAGAAGGTTTCAAAGATTATGCTCTAAAGTGGAGGGACCTCGCCGGAAGAGTGCAACCACCCTTGGCTGATCGAGAGCTTGTGGACATGTTTCTGGGGACCTTGTCTGGTCCATTTTTCAACCATCTGATTGGAAGCTCTTCGTATGGGTTTACAGAGCTAATTATGACCGATGAGAGGATTGAGGTTGGTATTAAGGCTAGTAAGATACAAAAGGGTGCTTCATCAAGCACCGAGAAAAAGCCTTTTAAGAAAGAGTCCAATGATGTCTACAGTTTAAAAAACCAGAATAGACCTAAACGTTGCCAAGCTGTTAATGCGGTTGTTATTTCAATTCCTGCCGGTGCTCCTCAGCACAACAATCAACAAAAGGCCGGGAGACCTCGAAGGCAATTCACCCATCTCAACATGAGTTTATCTCAGATTCTGCCACAGTTATTGAAAACCAATCTAGTGATTCCAAGGGAAGCCCCAAAGAATCCAAATACAACATCACCGAAGTACAACCCTAATGCCCGTTGTGCTTTTCACTTTGATAGCCCGGGGCATAATACAAATGATTGTTGGTCTTTGAAGAACAAAATACAGGACTTAATTGATGCTAAGGAGATTGAGTTCGAGGCGCCCGAAAGGCCTAATGTTGTGACTGCTCCTATGCCCAAGCATGGAGTAAATGCTATAGATGAAGACTCGTTTGTGGTTTATGTGAACGGCATTGTTACCTCTATGATGACTGTGAAGAAGAACCTTTTGCTAGCTAGTTTATTTTTGGGCTGTGACAAAGGTTGCCGTATGTGTTCTTCCCTACCAACCGGTTGCCCACTTTTCAAATCAGGTGTCCAACGCTTGACGGGTAGTAAAGAAATTCTGTTTGAGAAGACTGTTGTTCCCTTAGTTCATACTGAAGAAGTTGCTATTATTACCATTTTCGACAATTCTTCCAAGGCTCCCTCGAGGAAGCCTGTTAGAATTACATATGTTCCAAGAATCGCACCATTGATCATTATTGTTCCTTGGCCTATCCCCTACACCTCTAATAAAGCTGTCCCTTGGCACTACTGGGCTGATATTTATTTTCATGGAGTTAAACAAGAGTTGGATGCTGATACTAACGTCAGTAATATTGTTGGACCTGCTAAAGTCACCCGCAGCGGAAGACTTTTCTCCCCTGATATCTCTCCACCAACTGCCCAAAAACCTATTGTTATTACACCTGCCAGTGTACCTGCTACTATTCCTGTTCAAGTTCCTATTCTTACCCCTGTCACCGAGTCCTCTGACACTCAGGGCAAAGGGACCACCAGTGAGCCTGCCCGGACAGAGGCACCAAAGACGATTACTGTTGAAGCTTCTAGACAAGAGATGGAAGAGATTCTGAAAATCATCAAAAAGAGTGACTACAATGTAGTTGAACAGCTGGGGCAAACCCCGTCCAAAATCTCTATGTTGTCACTATTGCTGTGCTCAGAGGCCCATGCCAAGGCTCTGATTGCATTCCTGAAGACTGCACACGTACCACAAGAAACATCGGCTGACCAGTTTAAATATTGCGTGGCTAGTTTGACTATTGATAATGGGTTGGGTTTCTCTGACGCCGATTTGACTGCTAAAGGGAAGAATCACAATGATGCCCTGCATGTGTCCATTGAATGCAGGGGCACTACTCTTGCTCATGTATTAATGGATATTGGTTCTTCATTGAATGTCTTGCCTAAGAAAGTTCTAGACCGGTTGGACTGTGAAGGTTTGGAGTTGAAACCAAGCAACATTGTTGTTAGGGCCTTTGATGGGTCTAAGAGGATGGTGCATGGAGAAGTGGATATTCCGATTAAGGTTGGTTCTCAGGTTTTCAACTCTACATTCTATGTGATGGACATTCGGCCATCTTATTCTTGTTTGCTGGGTCGCCCATGGATCCATAAAGCTGGGGCCGTAACCTCAACGCTCCACCAGAAGCTGAAGTACCCGGTCAAAGGGAAGATTGTGACAGTACAAGGAGAGGAAGAGTACATGGTGAGCCACCTCAACTTTTTCCGATACTTAGAGATGGATGGGGAGTTCATTGAGACCCCATTTCAGCATTTTGAAGAGGTTCCCCAGACACTGGCGTCAACTGAGACTAATGTTGAAGATTCTCCTATGAAGATGGCTTCCTTTAAGGATGCCCGGGCTGTTGTTGAGAAAGGTGGGTGTGCGAATTGGGGCCAACTCCCTGATTTTGCATAGAAGACTAACAAGTTTGGTTTGGGTTTCACTGCAGAAGCTCAAAAGGTTGTTCGGAATGCACGGATCGGAAGACCTCCCGTGTTCATCATCAACTCGGGAGTGAATGCCATTGAAGACGATGTGGAAGAGTCTGAGTTCGACAGCTGGATCTATCCTACGACCGACGGTGGACCAAGCAACTGGATAGCAAATGACTTCATCCCTATTTCTTTTGTTACCTAGTAATGAAACTTTTTGTTTTGAATATGTAATAGACAATGTTTTAAACTCTATGGCCCGGTGTCTTACCCGGGGCACTGTGGCTTCATTTGTGAGGGCTTTATGTGTGTCATTTACATATATCATTAATAAAAGCATTGGATGTTTTCTTGCATTTCAAATTTTGCACTCCTTGTTTTTCTTTTATTACATATTGCAAAACAGCTATTTTACACACACTCACATATACAGGTCTACATCCACTCTGGATCTCACTGGTAACGGCCCTGCTACTGCCAGCTATGACTTCGAAAATCCGATCAACTTAGCCGAAGATGAAGGTGAAGATGATTACGAAGTGCCTGGTGAGCTTGCAAGACTGCTACTCCAAGAAGAGAGGGCTATACAGCCACATGAAGAGCCAGTGGAATCAGTAAATATGGGTACAGAAGAGGACAAGAAAGAGGTCAAGATTGGTGCAAATCTAGAAGCTAGTGTGAAGCAACGGTTAATTTAGATGCTGCGTGACTATGTTGAGATCTTTGCCTGGTCTTATGAAGATATGCCTGGGTTAGATACCGATATTGTGGTTCACCGATTGCCTGCCAAGGAAGATTGTCCTCCAGTGAAACAGAAGGTCCGCCGAATGCGCCCGGAGATGTCTGAGGAAATCAAGGCTGAAGTTATGAAACAGTTTGACGCCAGTTTTCTAGAAGTTACTTCTTACCCTCAGTGGGTTGCCAATGTGGTTCCTATGCCGAAGAAAGATGGTAAGGTTCAAATGTGTGTTGACTACAGGGATCTGAACAGGGAAAGCCCCAAGGATGATTTCCCTCTACCTCATATCGACGTTCTGGTTGACAACACCGCGCAACATAAAGTCTTCTCCTTTATGGATGGTTTCTCTGGTTATAATCAGATTAAAATGGCTCCCGAAGACATGGAGAAGACAACCTTTGTTACTCAGTGGGGTGCCTTTTGCTACAAGGTCATGCCCTTTGGATTGAAGAATGATGGGGCAACGTATCAGCGTGCCATGGTTGCTTTGTTTCATGACATGATCCATCATGAGATTGAGGTATACGTCGACGACATGATTGCAAGGTCCCAAACCGAAGAAGAACATCTTGACCACCTTCAGAAGTTGTTTGACAGGTTGAAGTTGTACAAGCTGAGGTTAAACCCGAACAAGTCCACCTTCGGGGTGAGGTCCGGTAAGCTGCTGGGTTTCGTCGTAAGCGACAAAGGTATTTAAGTGGATCCTGCAAAGGTGAAGGCCATACAGGAGATGCTGGCTCCCAGAACAGAGAAAGAAGTCAGAGGCTTCCTTGGACGACTGAACTACATTTCCCGATTCATCTCGCACCTGACTGCTACCTGTGAGCCAATCTTCAAGTTACTGAAGAAAGATCAAGTTGTAAGATGGAACGATGAATGTCAGACCGCTTTTGAAAGGATCAAAGAGTATCTCCAAGAGCCACCTATTATGATGCCTCCAGTTGAAAGGAGACCTCTGATCTTATACTTGACAGTACTTGACAACTCGATGGGGTGTGTGTTGGGTCAGCATGACGAGTCTGGCCGAAAAGAGCATGCAATTTACTACCTTAGCAAAAAGTTTACCGACTGCGAGACCCGATACTCGTTGCTTGAGAAAACTTGCTGCGCTTTAGCATGGGCTGCTCGCCGGCTGAGACAGTATATGCTGACTCACACTACCCTATTGATATCAAAGATGGATCCAATTAAGTATATCTTCGAGAAGCCTGCCTTATCCGGAAGAATAGCGAGATGGCAGATGATCTTGATTGAGTATGACATCCAGTACACGACCCAAAAGGCAATTAAGGGAAGTGTGTTGGTAGATCACTTGGCACATCAGGAAGTGGATGATTATCAGTCTATGAACTTTGAATTTCCGAATGAGAATATCATGATAGTAACCGACTGTGAGGCACCTGGACCGGATGAAGGACTTGAGGAAGGATCTCGATGGTCTATGTACTTTGATGGGGCTTCGAACGCTTTAGGTAATGGCATTGGAGTTGTGATCATATCTCCTAAAGGCTCTCATACTCCGTTTACTTCCCGACTATGTTTCAACTGCACCAACAACATGGCAGAGTATGAAGCATGCATTATGGGTCTTCGAGCAGCAATTGACCTAAGGATTAAGTTCTTGAGTGTCTTCGGAGATTTCGTTCTCGTGATCAATCAGATCAAAGGCTAGTGGGATACGAAACACCCAAATCTTATTCCTTACAAGGAGTGTGTGTTGACGTTGCTTCCCCATTTCGAGGAAATAACCTTTGAACACTTCCCAAGGGAGGAGAATCAGTTGGCGGACGCGCTGGCTACGATGTCTTCTATGTTCAAAATCAATTGGGACAACAAGGCTCCCCGAATTATCATTGAAAGATTGGACGAACCTGCACATTATTGTGATATTGAGACTGAAGAGGTAACAAAAAAGCCATGGTTTCATGAGGTGAAGATATACCTTGAGGCTCAGGAATACCCCGAGGGTACATCTGTTAATGATAAGAAGTTTCTGAGGAGGTTCGCGGCAAAATTCTTCATCAGCAATGGCATCCTTTACAAGCGAAACCATGATTCGACCTTACTGCGTTGTATGGATAAGAATGAAGCAGAAAGGATCATGGAGGAGTTACATGAAGGTACTTTCGGAACTCATTCCAGTGGACACACCATGGCAAAGAAAATCCTTCGGGCAGGATATTATTGGTCCACAATGGAAGCTGACTGTTATCAGCATTCTCGGACATGTCACAAGTGCCAGGTCTATCCTGATAAGGTGCACATACCTCCAATTCCTCTGAACATCTTGACGGCACCCTGGCCTTTTGCAATGTGGGGCACTGATATGATCGGCGAGATCAGACCTACGGAATCTAACGGGCATCGTTTCATCCTGGTAGCAATTGAATACTTTACGAAGTGGGTTGAAGCAGCTTCCTTTGGTACTGTAACCAAGAACGTCGTGGCACGGTTCATTCGGCACAATATGATTTGTCGATATGGTGTACCAGAGAGGATCATTACGGACAATGGTACCAATCTCAACAACAAGATGATCATCGAGCTCTGCGAGCAGTTCAAGATACAGCATCATAACTCTTCTCCCTACCGACCGAAGATGAATGAGGATGTCGAAAAGCGGCTAATAAGAACATTAAGAAGATTGTGCAGAAGATGACAGTGACATACAAAGACTGGCACGAGATGTTAACATTTGCCCTTCATGGGTACCGTACCTCAGTGCGGACGTCAACAGGGGAAACACCCTATTCCTTGGTATATGGCATGGAGGCAGTCTTTCCTATTGAAGTTCAGATACCCTCTCTTCGGATTATGAAGGATGCAGGCTTGAGTGAAGATGACTGGATTCAAATCCGACTTGACCAGCTGAACTTAATCGACGAAAAGAGACTTACTGCTATTTGTCATGGTCAGACGTACCAAAAGCGGATGATCAAGGCATTTAACAAGAAAGTCATACGATAAGAGTATCAAATTGGGGATCTGGTAATCAAGCGCATTATCTTACCTCAAGGTGATCCCAGGGGCAAATGGACCCCTACTTACGAAGGGCCATTTGTGGTTAAGAACATTTTCTCAGGCGGAGCTATGATTCTAACCACCATGGATGGTGACGACCTTCCTCACCCCGTCAATGCAGACATAGTGAAAAGATACTACGCATAACCAAAGACCCGCTAGGTTGACTGGCCTAGGAAAAAATAAGGGCTTCCCGGCGAACCAAAAGGGTTCGGGCAAAAATAAGGGATGAAAATGAAAAATCTGTACACCCGGCAAGTCGAAAACCTGAAAAGGCAGCTTGGGCAAAAAAGTGTATCCCGGTGGACTGAAAACCCGAAAGAACGGTCCAGGAAAAAATTAGGGATCAACGTAACACTATGTCTCATTGGATCACCTTGCATCCAGACTTCGGTATCAACTATTAAGCTCGGAGGACATTAATAAATCTAATTCACCTTCAACCAATAGCAAAGTGATGAGATGCTCGAGGACATAAGGGCAATAGCAGAGTTGGAACCCAGTGGGATCATTCACATAGCTGTTTTGTTTAGTTTTCACAAATTGTGTAAATTCTATTATTCGGCGGCGTTCTCCTACTAGGACGTCAGCCTCTTGTACAAAAACGCCTATTTACAGGCCAAACTTCAAAATCAATACAAATTCATTTTCAGACAAATTTCAAACTATTTTTCCTTTATCTGTTTTTTTTTTGCAAAGAACGTCCAATGTTCATTTTTGATATATGCATTTGACATTAATTGCCGCTCACAAATATTTACATGCGAAACAAAAAACGAATTACTGGTAATATCAGAAACAGGGGCAATAGAATTGTCCAAGCTATATAGTTGCTCTGTCCACCAGGTACGACGGTAAATCCAGCTGAAGAATATGGCTAAGATGCCTTCACTCCCCGCAGAGTAAGATAATAATGGTAGCTCTCCCTCAGCTGAGACTTGTAACTATGAACGAATCAGCAATGCTTTCCTCAAGCAGAGTTTATCTACCGTCAATACTAGAAAGGCTTGATATCCCCGGCAGTCTTAATATTCCCTAGCGGAGTATAAGAATGTTCCCCGGTAGAATACAAGATACCCCCGGTGGAGTTAAAATTTTCCCAGCGCATTCTGAAAAAAGCTTCCCCAACGGAGTTGAAGCATCATTCCCAATAGACTCTGGAAGTTTATCCCCAGTGGAGTACAAAAATAAATCTCCCCAGCCGAGTTCAAAGGATCATTCCCAGCAGAATTCAGAGGATTATCCCCACAAAAGTCTAACAGGTTATCCCTAGTAACATCTCCACTGAGAGATCGTCCCCAGCGGAGTTCTTTCCTTTCACAAACAGAATTCAATCCTCAACAGATTCAATATCACCAGCAACGATAAGTCATCCCGACGGAATTTATCAGTGGAATCCTCAGTAGAGCATCTCTTCCCCACAGAGTAATCTTCTCATCAGTTTATTCCCCAACAGAGTTATCTTCTCCTGCAGGTTTATTCTCACAATCATCTTCGTTCGTCATCCCCAGCGGAAACGAAGAATTCAACTCTATTCTCCAGAAACTGTCCGGGATTTATTTTCCCAAACTAAAACATTACTTTCCCATACATCATGATACATGCATATATGCATCATACCACACAATCTCATTTATTTTGAGAGCATCATTGCTTGATATATATCGTGCATTTCATACATCATGACATTGCATATGACCGACTCTTTACCATTTCAGGGAAAGACAAATCAGTAAACACCGTTGACTACCCATATGACCTGGTACTCCCCTCAAAAGAAAAACTGCATCTATGGAGGACCTTCTCTGGTTCAGTCAGATCGAAGCGAAGATCTCCCTGATTCGTATTCCAGTTGAAGTTATTCCAAGACTTTTGTCTGGTTCAGCTAAATCGATTCGAAGATTTTTCTGATTCTTATCCAGTCAAAGTTAATCCAAGACCTCCTCTGGTTCAGTCAGATCGATGCGAAGATCTCCCTGATTCGTATTCCAATTGAAGTTATTCCAAGACTTTCGTCTGGTTCAGTTAAATTGATTCGAAGATTTTTCTGATTCTTATCCAGTCAAAGTTAATCCAAGACCTCCTCTGGTTCAGTCAGATCGACGCGAAGATCTCCCTGATTCGTATTCCAGTTGAAGTTATTCCAAGACTTTTGTTTGGTTCAGCTAAATCGATTCGAAGATTTTTCTGATTCTTATCCAGTCAAAGTTAATCCAAGACCTCCTCTGGTTCAGTCAGATCGACGCGAAGATCTCCCTGATTCGTATTCCAGTTGAAGTTATTCCAAGACTTTTTTCTGGTTCAGCTAAATCGATTCGAAGATTTTTCTGATTCTTATCCAATCAAAGTTAATCCAAGACCTCCTCTAGTTCAGTCAGATCGAAGCGAAGATCTCCCTGATTTGTATTCCAGTTGAAGTTATTCCAATACTTTCGTCTGGTTCAGTTAAATCGATTCAAAGATTTTTATGATTCTTATCCAGCCAAAGTTAATCCAAGACCTCCTCTGGTTCAGTCAGATCGACGCGAAGGTCTCCCTGATTCGTATTCCAGTTGAAGTTATTCCAAGACTTTCGTCTGGTTCAGTTAAATCAATTCAAATATTTTTCTTATTCTTATCCAGCCAAAGTTAATCCAAGACCTCCTCTAGTTCAGTCATATCGACGCGAAGATCTCCCTGATTCATATTCCAGTTGAAGTTATTCCAAGACTTTCGTCTGGTTTAGTTAAATCGATTCGAAGATTTTTCTGATTCTTATCCAGTCAAAGTTAATCCAAGACATCCTCTGGTTTAGTCAGATCGACGCGAAGATCTCCCTGATTCGTATTCTAGTTGAAGTTATTCCAAGACTTATGTCTGGTTCAGCTAAATCAATTCAAAGATTTTTCTGATTCTTATCCAGCCAAAGTTAATCCAAGACCTCCTCTGGTTCAGTCAGATCGATGCGAAGATCTCCCTGATTCGTATTCCAGTTGAAGTTATTCCAAGACTTTCGTTTGGTTCAGCTAAATCGATTCGAAGCTTTTTCTGATTCTTATCCATCCAAAGTTAATCCAAGACCTCCTTTGGTTCAGTCAGATCGACGCGAAGATCTCCCTGATTCCTATTCCATTCGAAGCCCAGACCACCTATCAACAGTCTCCAAATGGCATCTATAAGCCCATTCCCGACATCACCAGGATGATACCACTTCATGCGAGTGCAAATTTCTGGGCACTCTAGTGTTCAATCATCTTCCACCTTCGGATCACGAAAGGCCCGAAAGCCAATATACATCCTCAGGTTTAATAAAATTGAACAGGGGCAGCTGTTGCACCCCAAAAGTTTCCCTCTCATATCTCTCAAAACATGGCAAGAAAAATCTCCAAGTGGTTCAAGATTGCTTAAGAGTTGGACAGTCAAAGCTATCTCCTAAGACAATCAACCTCAAATTAGGGTTTTGTGTTGCATCAAGATCCTTGAGTCCAAACCACCTCAAGTGCTCCCCAATGTCCTAATGCTCTCAAGTTCATCCATGTCAAATTTCAAGCCTTGTAGAGGAAGTTTGGCCTGTTTATTGCTCAAAGAGTCCCAAAATCGATTGTGCTAGGGCAAAAGTCAATTGTGGCCCAAAAACAGTCAAACTTCAAGATTTTTTGTCAACATTCTCATTTTGAATTATATTTCATCATTTGATCAAGGTTTGATCATGATTCATCAAGGATTGCTTAAAATTCATCTAGACTCAAAAGTTGCTAAATTAGGGTTTTGTAGGAAAAGTCAACTCAACTTTGACCAAGCATAACTTTCTCATACTTTATGAGAAATGACCCATCCAAAGCTCATTTTGAAGAGGATTCAATTTCCTACAATACATATTCATACCCCAAGATCATAAAATTCACTCACAAGAAGTTATAAATTTGGACATTATAGGTCGTTTTTGAAAGTCAACAAAAACACCTTTTTTTCCAAGGCTTATAACTTGAGCATGGAATATCAAAATGATATGAGACAAAAAGGGTTGGTTAGAGGACATCTAAAGCTTTCTAAAAAGTCCAATAACACTTTCGAAAGTTCAAAATGGAAGAAGTTATGCATTGTTGAAGTTGGGAATTTTTGCAAAATTGCCAAAAGTCAACTATCCCCAAAACATCAAATTTTGTCAAATGGGCCCTTTCTTTTCCACTTGATCTGATCTTGTCACAATACACACGTGTCCTAGCTTCAGCCTTGTGACCATTTATCAATTTTATTATTTAATTTGATTTTTTAATGAATTATTTCATTTTAAATCAATTTAAATCAAATAAAATCCAAACATTGATTATTTGATCTCTTTTTGGCTATTTCAGGATTGAATCATCATCATCAAGTGTATCAAATTCGTATCAAGCATTCTATGTGCAAAAAGATTAGATTTTTGGCAAATTAAGTAAGTTTTCAATGGAGGATCAAATCCAATCTCAAGGCATTAATGTACAAGGATTCAAGACCAATTTGTTGACCTAATACATTGCAGCATACATATACAAGTGAAAGCACACGAATTTGAGACCTGGAGGCTGCAAGAACACCAAGAACCAAACTTGAAAAATTGCCAAAAAAAAGTGTGAAACTGAAATCATTCTTAGAGGCAAATTCAGGGGCAAAACTCAACACTAATCCATTGCTGGACAATCACTGAAGCAAAACCAACCCAAAACTAGTCTTCATACGTGCATAAAGGCTCTGTAAGTGTCTCAAAAAAATGCTTTTTCGTTTGAATTCGTATATCCTTATTCTTGCACTTTTCTTACAAAATCTTTGCATATTCATGATTATCGTCCAATTTACAAGCATTTTGCATTAGCCAATTGCATTTATCTAGCCTGTAACCCCATAGCCGAATTTAGGGTTCGTGGTTTGTTCCTTTTGGGTATTTCTTTTTCAGGCAAAATCAGCTCCATTGATGGACATGGATGTAACCAGGGGAGATAGACGAGCATAACCATGTGCTTGGAATCAATTTCCATGGACTGGAGTGGATTTTAGGATGCACATACGAATTTAGCTGCGGATATAAATCCGCAGGTAAATTTACAGGGTTGAAGGAAGAAGATGATGACGCGTCTCCCCCTGGTTGGACAGTTCAAATACTTGGCGCGTTTTTGTTTATTTCTGGCATATTAATGTATTTTCACTTATAATTATTATTGTCCATTGTATTAACAATTGAAGCGTGATGGTTGAGTGGCAAGCGCATGCATCCCAATACCAACAGGACCTGGGTTCGAATCCCAGGTCTCCATATGCGTTGTTATTGTTTTTTTCATAGGTTATCCAGTACAAACCAATGCTTAAGACCTATCATATGCCCTCAAATATCAAAGCACCAGATGGCCCAAGGCCAGATCTGGTGATTCAGGTTGAATGTCCACCATGGGATTGAGTCAATGGGCGCATAGAGAATCAGGAAGGTCAACACAGGCCAATTCAATTGGGCCTTGGAAATTGCTAAGCAAGCCCCCCTAATCAGGCCCAAACCCTAACTCTCTTCTATATTTATTTTTTATACTTGTTTTTATTTAATTATTTTATTTAATCATTAACCAATCAAAACTTTTTCTTCATAAAATTAAAAACCAAAATATTTTCTTATTTAAATTAAATTTCAGTAATTTATTTTTGTTAATAAATTTTAATTTAATTAATTTAGTTTTAATTAGTAATAACTTTAATATTTTTTTGCAATAACTAAAATTAACTTAGACAATCAGGTTTTTATTAATTTTGATTAATTTATTTTTATTTCTCTAAAAAATCAAAAATCCAAAAATATCATTTTCATTAATTGATTAATTAGCTTATTAATTTAATAATTAACTTAGCTTAATTTCTTTTTAATTCAAAAATAAACCAAAAAAATCTTTTCTTTAATAATTAAAGGGTCAAAACCCTAGAATGCGCCCGATTTAATTTCCCGCACGCAATCCATTTTATTTCAATATTGTATCTGTTTCCAGAATGTAATAGCTTAATAGGACTTTACTATTTTTACCGCTTTATTTATTTTCCGCACTTTAATTTCAAGGGTTGCTTTTGGTGATGTAAATACCCGACGCCTTGTAATAGTTAGTTTAGTTTCCGTAATTTAATTTCCGCAACTTATAAAGTGTTAGATGTTTGGTAATAGGGAATGCATGACAAGATCGAATGTTTAACCTAAAATCAACATAGATAACCATTGACATGTACAAAGACAAAATTAACTAAAAACAACATACTCGCACATGCGCAATCTTAGGGTACACCTCACTTGGTTGCCTTCGTACGCGGTCATTAAGTATAGGAAGTTTTAGAGGTCGCCCTCTTGTCCAAAGATCATAGTTTCCTCGAAACGGTTGCCTCGGAAAAATGATCTAAGACATTAGGGTTACCGCTAAGGCGTCCTAACATTGCTCTAGTGACCGCACGTCCCTTAATCGAATTGACCCTCAAAACTCCAACGACGATTCTACCTACTCATCAATAGTGGGATAGCATTGTCTAAAGGACATTAGCACAGATTGATTCCTTTTTGAGTGGTAGGTGGTTCTTAAGTACTTGCTCTTTTAAAACAAAACAAATTTTCACACTTACACTCCTTTTCAAAATAAAAACTCTTTTCGATCCCACAAACACAGAGAAAAGCAAATTTTGAAAACATTATGAGCAAGTACCTAAGAGCCCGTGGATAACCACAGATAAAAAGGGTGCTAACACCTTCCCTTTCTATAATCTACCCACCAGACCCGAGAAACATCTCGAAAAAGGAATTTTTCTGTGCTTTTTTTCCTTTCCATGTTGGATAAGATAAAATACGGTGGCGACTCTTGCTTACCGCGACATTTTGCGAAAACAAATGCAAAATGCAAACCAGCATTCCAAAAAACAGTCAGTTCTTCCCACCATATCACAATACTGTATGTCATATTCTGTCAGGATAATCTGCCATCTCGCTATTCTCTCAGAGAGGGCAGGTTTCTCAAATATGTATTTTATCGGATCCATCTTAGATATCAATAAGGTAGTATGGGTCAGCATATACTGTCTTATCTGGCGAGTAGCACATGCCAGAGCGCAGCAAGTTTTCTCGTGCAGTGAATATCTTGTTTCACAATTGGTAAACTTTTTGCTCAGGTAATAAATAGCATGCTCTTTTCGGCCAGACTCGTCATGCTGCTCCAGCACACACCCCATTGAAATTTTCAAAACAGTTAGATACATGATCAATGGTCTTCCTTCGACTGGTGGAATCAAAACAGGAGGTTCTTGTAGGTACTCTTTGATCTTGTCGAAAGCAGTTTGGCACTTGTCATTCCATTTGACTACTTGATCTTTCTTCAGTAATTTGAAGATTGGTTCACAAGTAGTTGTTAAGTGAGAAATGAATCGGGCAATGTAGTTTAACTGTCCCAAGAATCCTCTGACTTCCTTCTCGGTACAAGGAGCAAGCATTTCTTGTATTGCTTTCACTTTAGAAGGATCCACTTCAATACCTTTACCACAGACGACAAAGCCTATGAGTTTACCGGACCTCACCCCAAATGTGAATTTATTTGGGTTCAACCTTAGCTTGTATTTCTTTAATCTCTCAAACAGCTTCTGCATATGGTCAAGATGTTCCTCCTTGGTTTGAGATCTGGCTATCATGTTGTCCATATAGACCTCTATTTCATGATGTATCATGTCATGAAATAAGGCTACCATGGCACGCTGATAGGTTGCCTCAGCATTCTTCAACCCGAATGGCATAACCTTGTAGCAGAATGTGCCCCACTGTGTGACAAAGGTCGTTTTCTCCATGTCCTCAGGCGCCATTTTGATTTGGTTGTAGCCTGAGAAACTGTACATGAAGGAAAACACCTTATGTTGTGTTGTATTGTCAACCAAAATATCAATTTGGGGAAGTGGGAAATCATCCTTAGGGCTTGCCCTATTCAAATATTTGTAGTCCATGCACATGCGTACTTTGTCGTCCTTTTAGGCACGGGAACAACATTGGCGACCCATTGTGGGTAGGAGGTGACGGCCAAGAATCCATCGGTTAATTGTTTCATGAATTCCGCTTTGATCTTTTCTGACATGTCTGGTTTCATACGATGGACCTTTTGTTTTACTGTTGGGCAGTCTTCTTTTGTTGGTAGACGATGTACCACGATATCTGCATCAATTCCTGGCATGTCTTCATAAGACCAGGCAAAGACTTCAACATAATAATATAGCAACAGAATCAGACGCTTCTTGACACTAGGTTCTAGATTAGCACCCACCTGGACTTCTTTCATGTCCTCTTTGGTACCTAGGTTAATTGTGTCCACTGGTTCTTCGTGGGGTTGAATGATCCTCTCTACTTGTTGTAGTAACCTTGCTAGTTCCCCTGGCACTTCACAATATTCCTCACTTTCGTCTTCGGCTTGGTAGATTAGATTTTCAGAGTCACAGAAGGCCAAAGCAGAATCGTTACCCATGGGATCCTGAGTGGATGTAGACCTGCATTGTGAGTGTGTGTTATAGTATAGCTATCTTTGAAATAAATAAAAAGTGTAGAAAAGAAAGACAAGGAACACAAAGTTTGTATGAAAAAAGTCCATGGTTCATTGATGACATATGAAAATGAGATAAAAACCCTTACAAATGGACCGTTGTGCCTCGGGTAAGACACAAGGCTTTAAAAGTATGAATTGTTTAATTATTACAGATCCGATAAAATTTAAAGACAATTACTGTTGGATAAAAGTAATTGGGACAAAATCTTTAGCTTCCCAGTTGTTGAGTCCTCCGTTGACAGTTGGGAAAATCCATTCCTCCAGGTCGTAGTTGTCCTCATTATCCTCCACTGTGTTGACTCTGTGGTTTCTAATCTTTAAAGGGGGTTCCCCAGCGCGAGCACGGAGTACGGCTTTCTGGGCTCCTGAAGTGAAACCCAAACCAAATTTGTCAGAAATGTATGGAATATCAAGGAGTTGGCCCCAAATAGTGCACCCACCTTCTTCTATCACTACCTTAGCATCTTTCAGAGAAGACATCTTTAGCGGAGGTCTTGTAATCTTTGGGATTTGGGAAATAACTTTGGTTACTGCCACGGTTGGTGGGACTTCCTCGAAATGCTGAAACGGAGTTTCAATGAATTCTCCATCCAATTTGCCGTATCTGAAGGAGTTTAAATGACTGACCATATATTCCTCTTCTCCATGGACAGTAATGATCTTCCCCTTGGTTGGGTATTTCAGCATTTGAAGTAATGTAGAGGTGACAACACCAGCATTGTGAATCCATGGTCGGCCCAATAAGTAGGAGTAGGAAGGGCGAATGTCCATCACGTAAAAAGTTGAATCAAAGGTTTAGGTCCCAAATTTTATGGGGATGTCCTCCTCCCCATGCACCATTCTCTTTGAACCGACGAAGCCCTTACCACTATGTTGCTGGGTTTTAAGGTCAAACCTTCACAGTCGAGTCTATCAAGAGCCTTCTTAGGCAGCACATTCAAAGACGAACCGGTATCCACCAAGACATGGGCCAATGTTGTGCCCCGACATTCGACAGAGACATGTAATGCCTCATTATGCTTCCTCCCTCTAGGTGTCAAGTCAACATCTGAAAATCCTAAACCATTATCTGCAGTCAAACTTGCCACACAGTCTCGGAACTGATCAGTAGAGGTTTCTTGTGGTACACGGGCTGTTTTAAGGAATTTCACAAAGGCCTTCGCATGAGCCTCAGAGCATAACAATAAAGCCAGCATGGAAATATTTGATGGAGTCTGCCCTAGCTGCTCGACTACGTTGTAGTCGCTTCTCTTTATAATCTTCAGAATTTCTTCCATCACCCTTTTGGAGGCCTCAGAGATAGATATTGTTTGCACCTTTATCCGGAGAGGCTCAACCAGAATGCCTTTGCCACGAGTCTCAGTTGACTCGGTGGTAGGAGTGTCAGCAGGTGTAACTATATGAATTGTAGTAGTAGTAGTGTTAGTAGAAACAAGAACAGGGATGATTACAAGGCTGGTAACAGTCTTTGAAGGAGCAATCTATGGAGATAAAATTCTTCCACTTCGAGTTATCTTGCTGGTTCTTGCAATGTTGTTGATGTTGGGGTCAGCTTTTTAAAGAATTGAGTCTTCATCAGTCAGCCAATCTTGTTTGACACCGTGATAGCAGACATCGCCCCATAGTTCCATGGGACAGTTTTGTCTGATGAGTACGGGATCGAACCTGGCATGGTAATTATCAATGGAGCTACTTTAGGAACAGATGTAATCCTAATGGATCTTTTGGTGGAGACCCTGGAAGGATTGGCGGAAATGGTTACTAATGAAACATCTTTGTAGAAAACGGTTGGAACCTGAGTCTTTTCAAACAAAATCTCTTTGTCATCCATTAGGCACTGAATAACTGCTTTCAATAAATGACAACTAGTTGGTAAGGATAGATAGAAATGGTAGCCTTCATCACAGCCCAGAAATAAACCGGCTTTTAAAAGGTTCTTCTTGATGGTCAGGAGAGGAGTAACAAGTTCATCAACAGTAGAAACAAACATATTATCTTCAACAGTGTTAACACCGCGACCATGCTTGGGCATAGGAGCGGTGATAACATTCGGGATATCAGGAGCATCAAACTCAATTTCTTTTTCTTCAAGAAGGTCTTGTACCTTGTTTTTCAAAACCCAACAGTTGTTAGTATCATGGTCGGGTCTTTCTGAATGGTATGCGCAGTGAGCATTAGGATGATAATGAGGAGAGGTTGTGTTAGGATTCTTCGAAGCTTCTTTCAAAGTTACCAGGTTGGATCTCACCAAATGGAGAAGTACTTAAGATAGTGTCATATTAATCCGAGTAAATTGTATTACTGGTCTTTCTGTTCTAGGCTAATCGTTCCTTTGTTGAGTAGGTGCTGGCTTAGGGATCATGACAGCCTCTACCATTGGGCGGTGTTTAGTTCTTTCTTGATTCCTTTGAGGATACACATCACCGACTTCTTTCTTCCCTATAAATTGTTTTTTTACAGCGGCGGAGGATGCGTCTTTCTGGATCTTCCCACTCTTAATCCCAGCTTCGACTCTTTCTCCAGTCAGGATTAATTCAGTGAAGCATGCTGAGGAGCTTGCAATTAAATGATTAAAGAAAGGACCAGACAGGGTACCCAAAAACATGTCTACTAGTTATCTTTCGGAAAGGGGAGGATGGACTCTTCCTACTAAGTCCCTCCATTTCTAAGCGTAGTCTTTGAAACCTTCATTTGAAACCATAGCCATACTCTGGAGTTGGGTACGGGTAGCAGAAAGATCTGCATTTTACTGATATTGTTTATAGAAAGATGTCGCAAGGTCTTCCCAGTTGTGGATGTTGGTCCTTTCTAGTTGATAGAACCAATCAAGTTAAGTTCCGGATAGACTGTCTTGGAAAAAATGGACCCATAAATCTTTGTCCGCAGTGTGAGGTTGTATCTTCCTCACATAGGATCAGAGATGCATTTTGGGGCACAAAACTTTGTCGTATTTAGCAAATATCAGTGCCTTGAATTTTGGTGGAATGATAATCCCAGACACCAAGCCTAGCTCCTCAAAGTCTAGCCCAGGCACTTTCTAGATTTCCATTGCACTTATTTGTTCTTCCATATGCTTGTACTTGTCGTTGGCCGGGGGATACTGCTCTTCAGAGTAATCCTCTTCTTCTTCCTCTTCAGACTCTTGCTGGATAACTACTTCCTTGCCTTTCCCATCTTGATTGTCTTTTTCACCATATGACATTGCAAAGTCTAGGGTCCTTCTTGCTTGTCCTTGGAACCTTCTTCCCATATTCAGAACTCCGATTACTTTCTTTTTCTCCTTCTTTTCTTTAATTAGCAAGGTTTTCAGATCTTCTTGTCCTTTGGCTAGAGTCAAGAACAACTGCTGAAACTGAGCATTCTGTGCTTGGAGTTCTTTTACAGTCTGCTCGAGATCCATCTTACTGAAATAAATAGTAGAGAGATGAGGAGACTTGTCGTAAGAAACCTGCTTATGTTATGATGAATGGTAAATGCATATGCAATGATTTCAATGAAATTAAAGATTTAAAATTGCTTTAGACCAAAAAGGAACACACGTTATATTAATAAATTAAAGCTTGAGTAAATCATGCCTCTTTTTGGCTTACAAAGAAGTACAAAAACTCTAAGATAAAAAAGTTGTATGCATCCTCTTTGGTACGATGTAGGCATTCAGGCTCTGTTCCTCATGAAGTTGCTTAGTGAGTTCCAAAACCTTCTTCTCACTGGCGTAGAATTGGGCCTCAAAAGTGTCTCGCTCCCCCTTAAGTTGTACCAAATCCCTTTGCAAGTCTTCAAGAGAGGTGGGCATGTCAGGATGCAGGATAGTGTATGGAGTATCTCCTTCCACAACAGGATCTATGATTACTGGGAGAATGGAGGGATAAGGCATCATAAGGCTTTGGAGAACGAGCTCGTACCCATTTGAGGTAAGGCTCAAGAGGTATGGAACTATTATGCACCAATGTCTTGCTATCTACCTTGTTCAATATCCTCCAAGCTCGGATAAACCTCTGGCGATGACCTTGATCATCGTTCTCGTAGTAAAATACCAAACCTTAAATGAGCATCTCATGTGGGCCATCCCTTCGGGCGTAACCAAACTATCTTAAGGCTAAGCAGGGGTTGTAGGTGATACCTCCTATTATGCCAAGTAAAGGGACATTAGGGAATTCTCCATAATGGTCGACAATAGTAACATTCTCTATGGATCGGGAACACCAATGAATGTCTGAATGTTTGAGCGTCATCAACCTATGTGACCACCTTGAACCTCGCTCATTCTTCAATACAGATTGGGGAAGATGCGAAATAAACCATCTTGCCAAAAGAGGAGTACAACACATAAGGATACCTTTTTTCCTCATAGTGCGAGTGTGAAAGGAATGTAGGATGTCTCCTAGCAAAATAGGCACCGGGTTACGAGACATGAAGATTTTGACGCCGTTCACATCTATGAGTTGGTCAGGATTTGGAAACAACACCATCCCATAGATGAGGAGAGCCAAAATTTCCTCAAAAGCTTGCAAATCCAAAGAGTTCCAACAGTTTTGGGCTTTCTCAAACAAGAACTTCGCTAGGAAGACATTGACACCACTCCTTGTTTCCCAATTAGTTGTGATATCAGATGGTTGCAAGTGTAGAGCTTGAGAAATCTCTTCTGGCTTTGGATCTCTTTTTGTACCGTTGAAAGGTAGTTGACTGAGAATGGGAATCCTCAAGAGTTGGGAGAATTCTTCCAAAGTTGGCACAAGTTTATAATCAGGAAATGTGAAGCAATGGTGTAAAGGGTCAAAGAACTGAAAGAGCACCTTCATCATGTCCTCATTAGTGTTGGAGGTGACCAAGTTTAGTAAGCGACCATGTCTTTCAGTGAATGGAGAATTTTCAGGAATCCTTGATGCTGGCTCTTTAAGTTAGGGAGGGATCCTTACAAGATTGACTTGAATAGTTTTCATGCGAATAGAATCCATGTCCTACAAAACAGAACAAAGATAAATCCTAAGATCCTTGAAATGGTTAGTGAATATGAGTATGATGTTATGATGTTTATGATGTTATGTACAAGTAGATATACACAAACAAAGCAAACAAATCCTTAGGTTTAGGCTTGCATAGAGTCTCATAGGTAAGTACCCTATTAAAGTTTAGTTGGCTCAAACTTGTCCTAGTAATAATAACCGGGTTCTAAAGAGCTCAATATCACTGATTTGTTTCTTTGGTCATTGTTTCAGCGCAAGCCTCTTTAATGGTGACCAGAATATCCTTAAAAAAACAAACCTCAATGAGTGTAGTATCGAGTATCTACCAACTTCGTACTGCACCAAAGCCGGTTATCTCACTATGTCCTAATGGCCAAGTTGGTCAAGTAAAGGTTCTAAAAGTTCATTAGTGCTTCAGGACATCACTCAGCGACCTCGTATTCTCCTTGACTACTCAAGGACTACCGGTACCCACAAATATGTTGCACTAACGTAGCTATTGCTTAGACAATATCGGTATACTCCGCACAGTTTCCACAATGTATTGCTACTTACCTATAAGGTATCCCAAATTCGGGTAGAGGATTCAAACCCAAACAAAGAACCATAATGCAAAGAATACAAGTCAAACAAAGAAAGCAAGTAAATATGATCTAACCCTAAGGTAACCCTACTTTTAGAATTTTCCCCAGCAGAGTCGCTAGTTCTGTGATACGGTGGGAGAACTGACTTGGGTGTTTTGCATTTGATCGCAAATATTGCGATTAGCAAGAGTCGCCACCGACTTTTCTTTTATCCAAAAGGAAAGGTGAAAATGCACAGGAAATACCTTTGAGATTATTTCTTGAGTTCGGGGGGTAAATCATGAAAAGGGAAGGTATTAGCACCCTTTTCATCCATGGTTTTCCATGGGCTCTTAGTTACTTGCTAGATCATTTGCTTTTGTTTGAAATTATGCTTTGTGTGGCTTTGAAAGTATTTTTGAAAAGAGACCATTGTTTAGGCAAACTTTTGTAATGATTCTCGTTCATAAAAATGTATACAAAGATGTTGATCTTTTGAAAAATGTTTTCATGTTTTGAAAGAGGTTTTGAAAGAGTTTTGAAAGTGTTGGTGTTTGTTTTGAAAATAGAAAGGGTGGTTTTGTTTTGAAATGGAGCAAGTAACTAGGAACATTCTACCTACTCAAAAGTATTTCATGTTCATTTCCTTTCTCCTTTGACATTATTATCTTACCATTGATTTGGTAAGTAACCCTATCTTTGGATGTAAAAGGGACGAGCGTGGGTCATCGTATAACCATGATTAGCAATGTTGTAAGGTATCTTAGCATTTTTCTTTAGGGACTAAGATAGTTTTGAAAAGGCAACATAGATAGTGTCATCGAGGGACTATGATCTTGTATTTTTCGTGTTTTTGCTAAGATACCTCACATGCGTAATATGGCCATTTTTATAAGGCAACCATTTACCCTAGGGGTGCTTGTGTGCAAGTGTATTGATTTTCATGCTTGGTTTTTGTCTTGAATTAGGGCTTGCTACTTGTTGATTTTATCTTTCCATACAAACCCTAATTACTAGCATTTATATAAAGCGATAAATTGCGAAAAGTAAAATTACTACGCTATTACATCATTAGGGAAGGGGGTGTACAAATTTACAAATGGGGATTTTGAGAAAATTAAACCTAATTATCTATTACAACCATATTGAATGTTATACAAAATTGAAAATGAAATGCAAGAAATATAAATGGAAAAAGAAATGATTTTTGTTTGATTTTTATGAAAGGGGTTTTATCCTAATTAAGAGGTATGATTAATGAAAAATAAACAAAATTTAAGCCTAAATTAATTAAAAGGGAAATTAAGATAAAAATGTTTTTTAGGGTTTTTTTGTGAAAAGGTTTTAACTTAATAAAAATAATATGAAAATTAATTAATTAAAATAAACCTAAGTTCTAAATTAATTTTGAATAAAAAAAGGAAAATAAAATAATAATTAAACCTAAGTCTAAATATTAATTATTTAAGAAAAAAAAGAAATTAATTTGTTTTAAAAAATGTTTTTTAGTCTTTTTTTTGTTTATAAGGAAAATAAACATAAAATGTGAAAATAATTTTTTTTTTGGATTTTTAAATAATAAAAATAAAAATAATAATAATAATAATAATAATAATAATAATAATAGTAATAATAGTAATAAAAAATAATAAAAGAAAACTGAAATAAAAATAAATAAAAATGACATAATAAAAATTTGGGCCAAGTGTGTGAAACCAGGATGGGGGGGGATGTTGTAGTAAAATGGCAAGGCCCGGCATTGGAGGCCCATGTGCGCTTGTGGCTGGCAAAAAGGAAGAAAAAATGTTGAAAAATTGAACAAAAGGCAGCGCTAGGTCTCGAACCCGTGACCTTGAGATAAACGCGCGCTGCCTTTGCCACTGGGGTGGCTGTACATCCGTTAACATAAACAAAACAATAAATACAAAACATCAATCAAGTCCTGAAAATGACTTCATCTTCAACCTCCAACCATGAATTCCGTAACTTGCTCATTTCTTAACAAAAATGAAATATGCAAACATGAAAGTTGCTCCATTTTTTCATACGAATCCAACCATATAAATATCATAAGCTATAAATCAAAGATGAATTAGAATTTCTAAATGTACCAAATTCTGACCTAAATATTTTAGAAAGTTCAAACTCAAAATTCTCCTAGCTCAAACAAAATAAATTAAATATATGGACATGTATAGTTTCAGGGCAATGATGTCTACATTTTATCTTCAAAAATACAAGCCTAACAATGCCTAAGTAATGAGATAGAAGTTTAAGAAAAATACCTCAAAACTGGAAATTGTGAAATGGATTTGACTTATTTCAGGCAATGGTGATGATCAGGCTAGCTCCCTTGGACCTCTAGGAAGCTAATACAATGGATGGCTTGAGCTGGGAGTGGTTGGAATGGTCTGGAGAAGTCTAACTATAATGCTCTGTTTTTGAAATTAGAAATGGGTGAAGATGGTGTTACAGTCGTGTAACAGGGACAGGGATGGCTTGTGTATGATGCTTGGAAGCTTTTGGAAGCAAAAGCCCAAGAAACGCACAAGTAGTTTTTAATTTTGGGATTTTTGGACAGAATATGCAACAATGGAAGTAAGTGTTACAACTGAGTTCTTGGTGTTTTCAGGGGTCAAGCATGCGTGTGATTTGTTGCAAATGACTTGTGTATGTATAAGCAAAAGGTTGGAGAGCTATTGCACAAATGATTTCTCAGTTCTAGAGTTATGGCTAGGTTGCTTGATTTTGAAGAAAAAGTGAATGTATGGTTGCAAGAGGAAGTACAAGCATGGGCTGAGTGATTGTATATCTTGGTACAAACTTCTCTTGAGTTATGGGACGTGTTTGATCAGAAGAAAACCATTGCAAGGCTCAAGAACAAGTTTTGTGCATAAAGCTACTTTTTCAAAATGGCGTTGTTCACTTTCTTCCCAAAATGGATATAAAGCATGGCATTGCATTGAATGCTTGAGTTGAGACCTCTAAAAGTTGTTCAAGTAATTAATTATGGAGTTCCTAACAAGTTTGAGATCTGTAAAGTAGAGATCATGGAGCATAGATTTGAAATTTGAATCTTGTTCATCACAAAATGACCTATAATTTTAATTTAAAACCCTAACTTCCTCTCTTCGATTCTCCCTGCTCAAGAATGATCTCAAGGAGTTCTTGGACATTTTAGAAAGCTTGTAATGTGTTCTACAACCCATATTTGAATCACTTTTTAAAATTCCCTTAGAACTATATGAAAAAGTGCCATGAAGTTAGGTCAAAATCCTGCCTAAACCAGGGCAACATTTCACTAAGTGTTTAATTTCAAGACCATGACTTTATGAATTAATAAATTTAGATCCAAGAATTTTTAGAAGAAGTTGGGTTAAGAAATGTTGTAGATATCACAGATATCTACAACTTTTATGTTGAAAGTTTCTTTTGAATCATCTTTCATCATGGTGAAAAAATTGCTCAATGTTGTGAAAAAACATGAAGTTTTCAACACTTAGAAAAATTTCTAAGTTTGAAAACTTTGACTTTTCAAAATGAAATCTTGACTTTTTGATTTCTTGATGAATAAGTTTCATATTTTGAAATGTTTTAATAAATTGTGATTTTTGACATTGGATCTTGACTAAAAAGTCAAAGTTTGACTTTTCAGTGTACAATTGACTTTTGATCAGTTGACTGAAAATTCACTATCAGTCCAATTGATCTTGAGCAATGTTTTGGGTCATGCTATTAGGTAAAAATGATTCAATTTAACTATTTAGATCATGCTTCAAACCAATTGATCATTTGCTAGGTCAAAAATCAGAAATTGCCCTTTCTCAATCAAAACCCTAATTTTGACCATTTTGCCCTTTTGATGATTTGATCAAGTTTCTTGAGGAACTGTGGTCAAAACTTGATCAAATGATACATATGAGTTTATAATGTTGATGTGGATAAAAAATTATGAAGTTTTACTGTAAATTGGCCATAGTTGACTTTTTCCCCAATACAATTGATTTTTAGGTCAACTACTCAATTGACTGAGCAAAAGTGTGATCCAAGGCTTGAAACTTGACATGAGTAATCTTGGGGGTCCAAAATGATCCATGAAAGTAACATGAAGCATTTAAAGTTCAATTATCCTTGTGCAATCTCAAACCCTAATTTTGGTGATCAGTGCTTAAGGAGGTGTCTTGAGTTGATCAACCCTAGTGCAGTCTTGAACCAAGAGAGATCTTTGTGAGAAAATAATTGATAAGTGGGAGAGAAAATTTTGGGGTACAACAGATACCATTGTAGAAGGTATGGATGATTAACCATTCTTCTAGGCCATGATGTGGACAGAGCCTCAGCATATCTTTGTATCTTTCCCAAGCGTCAAAAACAGACTCGTTGTCCTTTTGTCGAAAATCGCTTATTTGGGATCTTAGCTTAGTTGTCTTACTTGGTGGGAAATATATTGCAAGAAAGACTTTCTTCAACTCATCCCAAGAGGTAACCGAGTTAGCTGGTAGAGACTAGAGCCAGGCCCGGGCTCTGTCTCTTAGGTAAAAAGGGAAAAGACGAAGCCTTATCGCCTCTTGACTGACTCCATTGTTCTTAACTGTATCTGCATATTGCAGAAACATCGATAAATGCAGATTAGGGTCGTCCATTGACCCTTCATAAAACTGGTTTTGTTGTACAACAGATAACAAGGAAGGTTTGAGTTCGAAGTTATTAGCCTCAATCGGAGGGGCAACAATGTTGTTATGTGGTTCTTCCTGCGAAGGAATAGCATAAGATTTGAGCGGACGTGGCTGATCACCCATGTCTGGTTCTTCAACTGGTTCGTTAAGAATAGAAGATTGAGAGATGGATTGATCTGTATGGGATACTCGTACTCAGCGTCTTCTAGTAATAGAGCGCTCAGGTTCAGAAATTGGTAGCACTAAGCCTTCACCTTTAGAGAGAGTGCTTGGAATACAATTGGGAATGGTGCCTTAGTCTTTACAGCGTAACTAAAAGAGTTACGATATCGACTTGTTAGTCCCCGACAAAAGCGCCAAAAACTTGATCGCGACTTTATGAGTCTTAAAGAATCTAGACCGCAAGTATATAGTCCTATTACGTGTAGCTTTAAAGATTATCGAATCCCACGGGACTAATGTCGATCTACCGTTATCTTAGGTTACTACGTAAATCTAAGGCTAATAATGCAATTAATAGAGGGTTTAGGGAACCTAACTGATTATAATCTAGTTTAGATTCAAGGGAGAATATCGGTATGTAATGGTCGTACTTCTGGGATTTAGCAACTCATTGACCTAGCTCGGATTAACAAAACAATTTTCAGTAGGAAGCATTTGTTTGAAAACCCTCTTCCCACACTCTCGTGTTTATTAACTCAGATCCTATGATCAAACCTAAGTGAGTGCTCTCGCTGTTTTAATTAGGGTTTAAAAATACTTTTTAGAAACAAACGAAACCTAATCAACTTAAAAGCACTCTCGCTGTATTTTAAGTTGATGCACAACTACTATTGTCTAGTTATCATCTCAAACTCTCGTTTTATTGATCCTAACCTCTATCTGTATTTTACTCTCGTAACAAAACAGTTACTATTTAGAACTAGTAATTGAAACCAGAAAAATTATTCTTTTAAAAAGGAACTGATCAATTGGGGTTATTAAAACCCCGTTGGCTATATGACCACACATACCGATTAATAAATTTAGCCTAGCATATTAACTGACTCAATAAGAGCGCAACAAATATAATTATCATCAAACAATTTAAATAAACAAAACATTTCGGACGATCCTGGCATAAATAAATAAAGTACTTGAATTAAACCTGAAAATAATATTGAAAAATATTTGGCTCACTTCAGGTATCTCCCACAAATTGGTAAAAATAATAAGCGAAACGAAATAATGCGGATAATATTTTTGGTAGAGTAACAGTAAAAATAGAGAAAATAAAAATGTTCTTAAAATGGAGATTTGAGGTCCTATTTATAGCCTTGGGGACGCGCGGGAGTTGAGATATTTTCTCCTCCGAAATTTCCTCCGTAGCGACTGCTACGGACTGAAGAACTCTCAGTGTAACTGTCGTTACACTCTTGAACTTGGGGTAGGGCTTGTGTGGAAGGGTGTAACGGTCGTTAAACTCCTACTTTTGAGGAAAGGCTTTGCGTGGTAGGGTGTAACGGTCGTTACACTCCTTTGGCCCAATGTGTAACGGTCGTTACACTCCCTTAGTGGATTGGGTCAACGCTTCTTTCTTAGGCTTTTTGCTTTTAGTGCACCATATTCTACCACACACCCCTAAATGCATAATTGCTCTTGATTAGCTTGACTTTTCTTGACTTTTCTTGACTTTCTTCGCACATGCCTTGCAAACATCAAATTCCTGAAAACATAGAAAATACCAGCATAATACGAATAAAGAGTAATTTAATTAATTAAAATACGGATAAAATTCATGTAAAATGATACAAATATTCGATACATTTACGGGTTATCAAACACTTAAGTGCCTAGAAATTTGCACTCGTTTGTGCATGAAGTAAAATTGTTTTTTCATTATACCGGGAATGGGCTTAAAGATGCCATTTGGAAAGATGATGGAGAGTTGTCGGAGATGGGCTTAAAGATGTCATCCAAAGTAACGGTTGATTGAAATATCGGAATGAATCTACACTCGACTCAATATAAGGAGTATCAGAATAAATCTATGCTTGATTTAAACTGAGCCAGAAGATGTCTACGTCTGTCTTTAACTAGAAAAGAATCAGGATAAATCTTTAGTCGATTTAAACTAAACCAGAAAAAGTATCTGCTGGAAATGTATCAGAATAAATCTTTGGTTGATTTAAACTGAAACATCATATGTCTGTATTTGTATTTAACTGGATAAGAATCAGAATAAATCTTTGGTAGATTTAAACTGAACCAGAAAAGTTTCTACTGGAAGAAGTATCAGAAATAAATCTTTGGTAGATTTAGACTAAACCAGCAGATGTCTTGTGTTGTCTTTAACTGGTAAAGAATCAGAATAAATCTTTAGTCGATTTAAACTGAATCAGAAAAAGTACCTACTGGAAAAAGTATCATAAGTAAATCTTTGGTCGATTTAAACTGAACCAACATATTTCTTGTGTTGTCTTTAACTGGAAAATAATCAGAATAAATCTTTAGTCGATTTAAACTGAACCAAAAAAAGTGCCTATTGGAAGAAGTATCAAAAATAAATCTTTGGTCGATTTAAACTGAACCAGCAGATGTCTAAAGGTAGTGTTCGTCATGTAGATAGTTGTCCCGTCCTGTTTCTGACATTAATCTGGAAAATTGTTGAGGATATTTGTCTGTGTATTGATCTTTCCTGAAAAGGTAAAGAGTTAGTTGTGTGCAATATCATGATGTATGAAATGAATTGCGTAATGATGTTCTCAAAATAAATGAGATGTGCTATATGCGTTTCGTATGCATATGTTATGATGAATGAATGTGCAATTTTGTTGAAGTGTATTTGTCTTGGAAAATAAATCCCTGACTATTGTTGGGGATAAATAGTATGCGTATCTTCAATCTTCTCCAAAGTGCTTCCGCTGGGGATTCTTGTTTGAAGAAACTTTGCACGGGGACGTATTAATTTCTGTTAGGGGAGTCGAGTTTAGGAACATTGGTCGTCTGTTGCTCTATTGGGGAATTTATTTCTTATATACCTGACTGGGGATAAAAGAGATGGTTAAACTTACGACTCGTTTGAGGAAGATAAATCTTATATTCCCTGACTGGGGATAAAAGAGATGAACAATCTTCCGACTTGTCTGGGGAAGATAAAGTTAACTGGTATCTGGTCGAATTCCAAACTTTGCAGCAACTTTCTGGGGATAGTGGCAATTTTATTGGGGAGAAGAGTTTTGTCAGTGATTTATAGTGATCTACAGAATAAACTCGAGTTGGGAATTTATAGTTTGTTAGGGAAATAAACCTTGTTGGTGGAATAGACCCTTGTTGATGGAGAAGTGCTCTGCTGAGGAAACTAACTCTCTTGGGGAAATTAAATTTACTTAAAGAGAAGAAAATCTGCAAGGTCTCTTTCTTCAGTTTTGGAGGAATAAACTCAGTTGGGGAAGAGAATTTCCATGAATTGTATTGATTGGGACTCTGTGTGGAGATTTCACAGGGAGGATATTATATTCCTTTATTTGTTGGAGTGGTCTGCCGGGGAGACTATGTGGGAATGTACCCTTAGTTGTGAAGACTATTTTGTATGGATTTATGGACAACTTGAGTGTCATCCCAGCTCCTAGAATTTTGAATAAATGTTCATTCCTGTATATGTTTGTTAATAGTTAATCATGTTCATATGCATATGCTCATTCAATTTTAGTCATTGGACGTTTTTTGCAAGCAAAACAGAAAAAACAAAAAGTTTGGACTTTAAAGTATATTTGTATTGATAATTTTCCTATCAATAGTCGAGTTTGTACAAAGAGACGGAAATCCTTGTAAGAGGAAGTCGTCGTGAAATGAAAGAGTACAGAGTGAAAACAAATATATATATATAGTCATGTGAAAAATGATCTCATTGGGTTCCAACTCTGCTATTGCCCCAATGTCTTCGAGCATCTCGTCCTTTGCCATCAGAAGAAGTTGATTGAACCATTTGAACTTTTAACCTTGGTAATAAAGTTGGTTGTAAGTGATCCAACAGGACATAGTCGTAAGCTTTAATCCCTATTTTTTTCCTGGACTGCCCTCTCGGGTTTTCAGTCCACCAGGATACCCTTTTTTGCCCAAGCCTCCCTTTCAGGTTTTTCGACTTGTCGGGTGTACAATCTTATATATATATATATATATATATATATATATATATATATATATATATATATATATATATATATATATATATATATATATATATATATATATATATATATATATATATATATATATATATATATATATATATATATATATATATATATATATATCCCTTATTTTGCCTAGGTGTGTCAACCTAGCGGGTCATTTTGATGCGTAGTATTTTTTTACTATGTCCGCGTTCATAGCCTGAGAATACTTTCTTAACAACAAATGGCCCCTCGTAGGTGGGAGTCCATTTGCCCCTGGGATCTCCTTGTGGTAGAATGATGTGCTTTATTACCAAGTTACCAGCTTGGTATACCCGATGCTTGATCTTCTTATTGAAACCTTTGATCATGCGTTTCTAGTACATCTGGCCATGATAGACAGTAGCCAGCCTCTTTTTGTTAATCAAATTCAACTGATCCAACCTTGTCTGAAACCATTCATCTTTGTCTAAGTTTTCTTCTTTCATAATCCTTAGAGAAGGAATATGAACTTCGACAGGCAAGACAACCTCCATGCCATAGACCAAAGAGAAAGGGGTTGCCCTAGTTGATGTTCGTGCCGAAGTACGGTAGCCATGAAGAGCAAATAGTAGCATTTCAAGCCAGTATTTGTAGGTCACCACCATCTTTTTCACAATCTTCTTAATATTCTTATTAGCAGATTCCAATGCACCATTTATCTTAGGTATGTATGGAGAAGAGTTGTGATGCTTGATCTTGAACTGCATGCAGAGTTCAGTGATCATGGCATTGTTAAGGTTGGTTCCATTGTCAGTGATGATCCTCTCAAGGATACCATATCAGCAGATGAGGTTATTCTTGATGAACTGGGCTACGAAGTTCTTGGTAACTGAGGCGAATGAAGTTGCTTCAACCCACTTGGTAAAGTAGTCAATGGTGACAAGAATGAAGCGGTGTCCATTAGAGGCAGTAAGTTTGATTTCTCCAATCATATTGATTCCACCATATTACAAATGGCTAAGGGGAAATTATGACATTCAAAGGTATTGGGGGCACATGAACCTTATCAGCATAAATTTGGCACTTATGTAAAGTCCTCGAGTAGTGGTGACAATCATTTTCCATGGTCGACCAATAGTAAACAGCTCTCATAATCTTCTTGGCCATAGTGTGCCCAGTGGAGTGAGTTCCAAAGATACCTTCATGCATATCCTGCATGATCTTCTCTGCTTCCTTCTTGTCTATACAATGAAGCCGAATCGAATCATGGTTGCGCTTGTATAAGATCATGTTGCATAGGAAGAACTTGGCTGAGAACCTCCATATAAATTTCTTGTCATTGATTGACTCCCCTTCAGGATACTCTTGAGCTTCGAGATATCTTTTCACCTCATGAAACCAAGGCTTCTCCTCTACACCATCAGTTTCAATCTCATAACAATGCACTGGTTCGTCAAACCTTTCGAAAGTAATTCGGGGAGCTTCGTTGTCCCATCTGACCTTAAACATAGAAGACATGGTAGCTAGAGCATCAGCCAACTGATTTTCTTCCCTCATAATGTGTTTAAAGGTGATTTCTTTAAAGTACGAGATCAAGGTTAGCACAAGCTCTTTGTAAGGGATAAGATTTGGATTTCTAGTATCCCACTCTCCTTTAACATGACTGATGACCAAAGCCGAGTCTCCATATACACTTAAGAATTTGATTCTTAGGTCAATAACAGCCTTGAGACACAAGATGCATCCTTCGTATTCGGCCATATTGTTGGTACAGTCAAACCAAATCCTGGTAGTGAAAGATGTATGGAAACCTTCTGGGGAAATGATCACAATACCAATTCTGTTACCTAGTGCATTGGAAGCTCCATCAAAAACCATAGTCCATCAGGATCCTTGCTCGGGTTCTTCATACAGTCCAGGATTTTCATAATCCGTAATCAACGTGATATTCTTGTCCGGGAATTCAAAGTTCATAGATTGGTAGTCATCTACAACATGATGCGCCAAATGATATGCCAACACACTTCCTTTTATTGATTTTTGAGTAGCATACTGGATATCGTACTCAGTTAAGATCATTTTCCATCGGGCTATCCTTCCGGAGAGAGTTGGCTTCTCAAAGATGTACTTGATGGGATCCATCTTAGAGATTAATAGAGTAGTATGAGTCAACATATACTGTCTTAGTCGGCAAGCATCCCATGACAAAGTGCATCAAGTTTTCTCGAGCAGTGAATATCTTGTTTCACAGTCAGTACATTTTTTGCTAAGGTAGTATATTGCATGCTCTTTTCGACCAGACTCGTTATGCTGCCACAATATACGCCCCATTGAATTCTCTAACATGGTTAAGTACATGATCAGAGGTCTTCCTTCAACTGGTGGCATCAATATTGGTGGTTCTTGCAAGTACCCCTTGATCTTGTCAAAAGCTATTTGTTTGTCATCATTCCATCTTACCACTTGATCTTTCTTTAGTAGTTTGAAGAGTGGTTCACAAGTAGCAGTCAAGTGAGAGATGAATCGGGAAATGTAATTGAGTCGTCCTAGAAAACCTCTAACCTTCTTTTCAGTACGAGGAGCTGGCATTTCTTGGATAGCTTTGACTTTGGAAGGATCGACTTCAATTCCTTTTCCACTGACGACGAAGCCTGGGAGCTTTCCTGACCTTACCCCGAAGATGCATTTGTTGGAAGTTAACCTCAGCTTATATTTCTTCAACCTCTCAAATAGCTTGTGCAGATAATCAAGGCGCTCTTCCTTAGTTTGGGACCTTGCTATCATGTCATCAACATAGACTTCTATCTCATGATGAATCATGTCATGAAATAAAGCCACTATAGCCCATTGAATAGTTGCGGCTAGATTCTTCAGTCTAAAAGGCATGAACTTATAACAGAAGGTGCCCCACTGTGTAACAAAAGTTGTTTTCTCCAATTCCTCGGGCGCCATTTTGATTTGGTTGTACACGAAGAATCCATCCATGAAGGATAACACCTTGTGTTGAGCAGTTTTGTCAACTAAGACATCAATATGCGGTAGTGGGAGTCGTCTTCGAGGCTTTCCCTATTTAAATCCCTGTATTCTACACACGTACAGACCTTACCGTATTTCTTTGACACTGGAACAACATTTGAAACCCATTGGGGATACGACGTCACTGCTACGAAACTTGCATTGAACTGTTTCATTACCTCAGCCTTGATCTTTTCAGACATGTCAGGACGCATGCAATGAACCTTTTGTTTAATTAGAGAGCAACCCTCTTTCATCGGTAAACGATGAACCACGAAATTAGTATCAAGCCTCGATATGTCTTCATATGACCAAGCGAATACCTCAACATAGTTATGCAACATCTGAACCAATCTTCTCTTGACACTGTCTTCTAAGTTGGCACCGATATCAACTGGTTCTTCATGCAGTTGGATGGCCTTTTCCTCTTGTATCAGGAGTCTGGCGAGTTCTCCAGGTATCTCACAATCTTCTTCACCTTCATCTTCGGCTTGATAGATTGGATTTTCGAAGTCATAAATGATAATAGCAGAATTGTTGTCAATGAGATCTGGAGTGGATGTGGATCTGCAAATGTGTATGTGTGTGGATGTAAGGCCATATGGCTATTTGAAAATGAAGTAGAAATAAAATAAAGATAAGGAGCACAAAATTTGAATAAAAAATGTCCAATGTTTTCATTAAATGAGCATATGATATATGAAATGACAACCCTTAACAAATGGACCATTGTGCCCTGGGAAAGTCACATGGTTTAAAGTCATTGTTTTGAAGGAAATTATACAGACAAAGTTCTTAAAGCAATAAAAATAGGAAATAGAAATTACTCCTGGTTGAAGGAGATTGAGATGAATTCTTTGGCCTTCTAGTTGTTAATTCCACCATCAGCAGTTGGGAATATCCAGTCGTCCAAGTAACCATCACTATCAGTGTTTTCTAGTGTATTGACTTCATTGTTGCTAATACGGAGAGGCGGTCCACCAGCACAAGTGCGTCAAACCTCTTTCTAAGCCTTTGAAGTAAAACCCAACCGGAATTTGTCGGATTTGTAGGGGATATCAGGAAGTTGTCCCCAGATAGTGCAACCTCCATCTTCTACAATAGCCCAAGCATCCTTTAGAGAGGTCATTCTTGGTGTGTCTTTAGCAGTCTTAGGAGTAGCAGGAATAACTTTAGAAACAACAATCGTCAGAGGGATTAATTCAAATGCTTGACATGGGGTTTCGATGAATTCTCCATCCATTTCAACATATTTGAAAGAATTCAAATGACTGACCATATATTCTTCTTCTCCACAGACTGTGACAACCTTCCCTCTTACTGGGTACTTCATTATTTGATGTAATGTAAAGGTAACCCCACCTTCCCCATGAATCCATGGCCTTCTGAGCAAGCATGAATAGGCCGGGCGGATATCCATTACAAAAAATGTTGAATTGAATACTTGAGACCCTACCTTGACCGAAAGATCAACCTCTTCATGGACCATCCTCTTTGACCCATCAAAGGTTCTTACCACAATATCACTGGGTTTCAGCACCAGCCCTTCACAGTCCAATCTGTCTAAAGCACCTTTAGGAAAAACATTGAGGGAGGACCCAATATCTACCAACACATGCGTCAGAGTGGTGACTTTGCATTCAATAGAAATGTGGAGAGCTTTGTTGTGATTTCTCCCCGCTGGAGTTAAATATGCATTAGAAAATTCCAAGCTATTATCAACGGTTAGGCTTGCAACACAGTTTCCAAATTGATCAGCAATGGTTTCTTATGGTACATGGGAATTTTCAAGAATTTCAACAAAGCTTGGGCATGTGCTTCCGAGCATAACAACAAGGACAACATGGATATATTTGAGTGTGTCTGCCCCAGTTGCTAAACTATTTTGTAGTCACTTTTTCAGATGATCTTCAGAATTTCTTCCATCTCTTGCCTATATGGATCTTCAATTGTCACTTCTTTTAAGGGTACCTTCGTCAAGGTAGTCTCAGTTACTTTCTCTTTACCTCGGGAATTGGTAGTTGGCTCAGTAGTAGGAATGTGAACATGTGTTGTAGTAGTCGTTGGAGGAGATATCTCTGGAGAGATGATCCTTCCTGTCCTAGTCACCTTACCTATTCCAACAATGTTTGTAATTTCAACATCTTCATTTTCAGTAATACATGGCTCTTGCTTGACACCATTATAATAAACTTCTGCCCCATAGTTCTAAGGTACAACTTTGTCGGAGGAATAGGGGACTGGCCCAGGTGTAGTGATAATCAGGGGAGCCACTCTTAGCTCAGCAGGAATCCTTATAGGGCCTTTAGAGGTGATCCTAATGGGAGTGTTGGATATTATGATTATGGAAACATCTTGAGGTATACTTTCAGGTAAACTCTTCATGGACGGGGTTTTCTCGAACAGAATTTCATGGCTATCAATCAGGCATTGGATACCTTTCTTCAGCCGCATACAACCATTAGTTTGGGAAGCACAATGGTAACAATTTTCAAGGCATCCAGGAAATAAACCGACTCTTAACAGATTCTTCTTAACAGTCAATAAGGGAGTAGTCAAATTACTGATGGTGGAGATAAAGGAGACATCATTAATGGCATTGACAACTTTACCATGACTGGGCATAGGAGCAGCAATGACATTAGGGGTTTGTGGAGGGTCAAACTCAATCACCTTATTATCAATCAAATATTGGATCTTGTTCTTCAATTCCCAACTGTTGTTGGTATCATGGCCAAGACTATTTGAATGATAGGCGCATTTCTCATTCGGGTTATATTTGGAAGAGGGAATATTGGGATTTGGAGGAGGGTCTCGCAGTGTTACCGAATCTACTTTCAACAGATGTTTTAGAGCTTGAGACAGTGGCATGTTGATTCTAGTGAATTTCCTCCTTGGGGCATCTAACCTTTTCTGATTGTTGGATTGTTGTGATCGTTGAATTGGGGTCGGGTTTGAGATCAATACATCTCCTACCGACTGATGATGATTGTTCTTGACACGACTCATTTTTCCATAAACAACATTAGTCTCTTTCTTTACAATGAATGGTTTCTTCATAGTACTAGAGAATGCAGACATCTGAATCTTCCCGCTTTTGATTCCACTTTCAACTCATTCACCAGTCATGATAAACTCAGTGAACCCTGACAAAGAACTCCCAATCAGCAGGTTAAATAATGGACCAATTAAGGTTCCCATGAACATGTCCACTAATTCTCTATCAGTCAATGGGGGCTGCACACTTCCAGCCAGGTCCCTCAACTTTTGAGCATACTCCTTAAAGCCTTCGCTCGAGCCCATAGTCATATTTTATAATTGCACTCGAGTTGATGCAAGATCAGCATTGTATTGGTATTGTCTGTAGAAGGCAACAGCCAAATCCTCCCATGTGTGGATGTTAGTCCCTTCTAGTTGATAAAACTATTCCAACTGTGTCCTAGATAAACTCTCTTGGAAGAAATGAATCCATAACTTTCTATCGGAGGTGTGTGGTTAAATCTTGCGTACATAAGACCTTAGATGCATCTTTGGACAGGAGACCCGATCATACTTGGAAAAGACATGGACCTTGAACTTGTGGGGAATGACCACCCCAGGGACCAGACCTAAATCTCCAAAGTCCAAACCAGACACTATTTGGATCTCTACAACCTTAGTCTTCCAACTGTTTGTATTTGTCATCCGTCGGTGGGTACTGCTCTTTGGAATAGTCTTCGTCCTAAGTAATCTGGTTATTTCCACCCCCAGATCTAGTGCTTATGACTTCCTCTTCTTGATTGTCTTCTTCCTCATAAGTAGCCTCTTCTATTTGAGCCAGTCAGGCGAGCCCCTTGAACCTTCTTCCCATGTTGAGGATGACAACCCTCTTCTTGGTCTTCTTCTTGGTGGAAAGGAGTGCCATCATTTCTTATTGACCTTTAGCTAGGTTGAGGAGAGTCTCTTGGAACTGTTGTGTTAAGTTTGCAGATCTTTGACGTTTTTCTCTAGAGCCATCTTATACTGAAATAAATAGTAAAAAGATGAGGAAACCTATATCGGAAAACATGCTTATGATATGATGCATGCTATGTGGATGCAATGTTTTCAAGGACCTTAAGGAATTTAAATTTGCTAGCCAAAAAAGGAAACAAATACAACAATTGTATTAATGAGTTCAAAGATTACAATTTCCCCTTGGGCTTACAATGAAAAAGCAAAAAGGTCTCAAAGAGACAACAAAATAGGCTCCTAAAACAAAATACTTAAGCCTTCCATGGGTGCTTCCTCTTTGGTGCAATGTATGCATTCAGGCTTCGCTCCTCGTGAAGTTTCCTTGTAAGCTCCAACACTTTCTTATCGCTTAAGTAGAATCGAGCTTCAAAGGTGTCTCGTTCCCTCTTGAGTTAAATTCACGATCTCTGCAACTCCTCGATGTTGGTAGGCATGTCAGGATGAAAAATGGTATAAGGAATATCTCCCTCGGTAACAGGCTCCACAACTATTGGTAGGATAGCAGGATATGACATCATGACATTTTGAGCGTGAGCTCACACCCATTTGAGATAAGGCTCCAAAGGAATAGAATTATTATGCCTCAAAGTCTTGCTATCAACCTTGTTTACCATGCCCCAAGAGCGAACAAACCTTTGATGGTAACCTTGGACATCATTCTCATAGTCGAATATAATACCCTAGATAAGCACGTCATGGGGACCATCTCCTCGGGCATAGCAAAATTGTCGTAGAGCCAGTGAAGGGTTATAAGTAATACCTCCACTAATGCCCAAGAGTGGACCATTAGGGAACTCCCCACAATAGTCAATGATAATAATGTCCTCTAGAGATCGGGAGCACCAATGGATATCTCCATAAGAAAGCAACATTATTCTTTGCAACCAATTCAGACCTTATTCATTTTTTAAAACTGACCGAGGAAGGTGCGAAATAAACCACCTAGACAACAACAAAATGCAACACATAAGAGCTCCTCTCTTCCTCGTGGTGCGAGCATGAAGACAATGTAGAATGTCTCCAAGTAAAGTAGGCACAGGGTTACGAGAAAGGAAGATCTTGACAACATTCACATCTATGATTTGGTCTGAATTAGGGAACAATAATAACCCATATATTAGAAGAGCCAAGACTTATTCAAAGGATTGAAAATCCATATCCTCCCAAAACAGTCGATCCTTCTCTAACAGAAACTTAGCTAGAAAACCCTTGACTCCGCTCCTTGTTTTCCAATTGGCTACAATATCAGACCTTTTCAAATGTAGGGTTGAAGCAATCTCCTCAGGTTGTGGATCCTTTCCTAAACCGGTGAAGGGAACTTGATCAAGAATAGGTACTCCTAATAGTTGAGAGAACTTTTCCATTGTGGGCACTAATTGATGATTAGGAAAGGTGAAACAATGGTGTTTAGGATTAAAGAATTGAAAGAGCACACACATCATTTCTTCTTTAAAGCTTGAGGTAACCAGATTGAGAAGTCGACTATGTCTTTTGGTGAATGGAGAATTCTCAGGAACCCTTGATGCTAACTCTTGTAATTGAGGAGGCACTTTTACAAAGCTGATTTGAATGGTATTTCTGCGAGTGGAAGCCATATCATACAAAACAGGACAAAGATAAATACCCAGGTCCTTGAAATATTTAGTGAAAATTCTATGGCATGATGTCATGATGTTTATGATGTTATGAACAAATAATCATATACACATAAAGCACACAAGGCCTTAGTTTTAGGCTTGCATGGTGTTTATAGGTAAGTATCCTCTTGAAGTTTAGTTGGTTCAACATGTCCTAAATAAAGTAACTGGGTTCTAAGGAATCTCAATATCATTGATCTTTCTTCATCGGGCATTGTTTTAGCACAAGCAATCTTTTTTCGCGATCGAAATATCCCGAAAGTCCAATCTCAATGAGTTTAGTATCGAGTATCAACCAACTTCAGTCTTGCACCAAAGCCAGCTATCTCACTATTTTCTAATGGATAAGTTGTTCAACTAAGGCTCTATGGTCAGTTAGTGCTTCATGACACCACTCAGCGGCCCCGTATTCTCCTTGATTTAACTCAAGGGACACCGGTACCCACAAATATGTCACACTAAGGTAGATATCGCTTCAACCATATCGGTCTATGTCGTACAGTTTCCACGATCTATTGCTACTTACCTAATATGCTCCAAGATCCGGGTATAGGATCTTTACAAGTAATAAACCCAAGCATAGACCCAAAATGTAAAGCAAACAAGGCAAACATATAAATTAAGTAAATTTGATCTAGCTATTTAAGGTAACCCCACTTTTAGTATAATACTTCTCAACAGAGTCGCCAGTTCTGTGATACGGTGGGAGAACTGACTTGGGTGTTTTGCGTTTGATCACAAATATTGCGGATAGCAAGAGTCGCCATCGGATTTTATTTTATCCAATAAAGGAAAGGGTGAAAAGAACAGGAAAGGCCTTTTGAGATATTTTCTTGAGTTCGAGGGGTAGGTTATGAAAAGGGAAGGTGTTAAAACCCTTTTCATCTGTAGTTGTCTATGAGCTCTTAATTTCTAGCTCACTTTGAAATGCTTTATGTTTTATGTATGTTTGAAAATATTTTTAAAACGCCTTAGTTCGGAAAACTTTGTAATGATTCTCGTATCGTTGAGAATGTATACAAAGTGTTGGTTTTGAAAATAGTTCAAAAAAGTGTTTGTGTGTAGAAAAATGTTTGTTTTGAAGAGTGTTTTGAAAGTGTGAGGTGTAAAGATGTTTTTTTTTTGTTTTTGAGCAAGCAATTACGATCAATCTACCTACTCAAAAAGTATTTGTTCTTTTCCTCCTCCTTTAGATAGTGCTTGCCAACCATTAGTTGGTAGAGAGCTATATCATTGGATGTGAGGGACAAGCATGGGTTATCGTATAGTCATTGAAGGCAACTTATAAGATGTTTTAGCAATTATCGTAAGGGACTAAGATTGTTTACCGAAGGCAACATTGAAAGGTCATCGAGGGACTACAATCTTTTAATCCAGGGTCTTTGCAAAAATTATCTCATGCTCAAGGGACATGATTGTTTATGTTTGAGGCAATAAGTATGGGTTACCCTAGAGGTGCAAGTGTGCAAAGTGTTTTGTTTTGAAATATATTACCTTTGAATTATGGTTATCTAATAGTTGATTTTAAGTCTTTTCACGCAAACCCTAATTACTAAAAATAATAAGGAAAGTGATAAATTCTGGAATTTAAATATCCTAAGCTTTTACAACGCTTTGGAAATGGGGGGGTACAATTTTATGAATAGGGGGAGAAAAGCAATAAAGTCCTAATTACTATTACAAATCATTGAATATGAATTACAATAATAATACAAAAAATGTAAAGATGAAAGAGAAAAAAGAATTTATTTTTTAGGTTTTTTTATAGAGGAGAGAATTGACAATTTAACCTAATTAAACTAATTAATTTTATTTACAAAAGAAGTTAATTAATTATTTAATCAAAACCTAAAATCTAAGTTAATTGAAAGTAAAACCTAAATCTAATTTAATTTGTTTAGAAAATAATTTTTGTTAATGTTAATTAAGAAGATATTCTTCAATGTTAAAATAATAAAAATTTAATTTAACAAAAATAAAATAAAATGCTTAAATCAAAATATTTAATGAAAATATATGTTTTTGTATTTTTGGTTTTAATGAAATAAATAAATAAAATAAAAAAGTGTGAATGAGCCTGCGCTTTGAAAAGTTAAATGGGGGGTGAGAATCAGAAATAATTCAGGCCCAAAACAACAAGTCCAATGCCTGTTTTATGACTCAGTGTGGATGGTTTCCTTAGGTGTACCATGGGCTTGTCTTGTGGTGTGTTGGATAAAATGCTTGATTGATCGGATGGTGAAGGAATGAAGGTGTATGGAGCGCATACAAACCTTGCTTGTATTGAATCTGCAAGGAGAAAATATAAAAAAAAACTAAAAGGGTACCCATGGGGCTCGAACCCAAGTCCTTATAGTTTAATGTCTTACGCGCGTGCTCTCTGCCAGTGGGGTGGCTGTTTCATCTGTGTGATATGGTGGGAGAACTGACTTGAGGTTTTGCTTTGTGTTTGCAAATGTTGCGGTTAGCAAGAGTCGCCATCGACTTTTCTTTTATCCAAAAGGAAAGGCAAAAAAGCACAGGAAAGACCTTTGAGATGTTTTCTTGAGTTCGGGGGGTAGATTATGAAAAGGGAAGGTGCTAGCACCCTTTTCATCCATGGTTTTCCATGGGCTCTTAGTTACTTGTTTAGAGCACTTGCTTTGCTTTTGAAATTGTTTGAAATGGTGCTTTGTGTGGTTTTGAAAGTATTTTGAAAAGAGGCCATCGTTTTGGCAATCTTTGTAATGATTCTCGTTCGTAAGAATGTATACAAAGATGTTTGTCTTTTGAAAAATGTTTCATTGTTTTGAAAGTTGTTTGGAAATGTTTTGAAATGTGTGTGTTTGTTTTTTGAAAATAGCAAGGATTGTTTGCAAATTGATCAAGTAACTAGAAGCTACCTACCTACTCAAAAGTCTTTCCTATACATTTTTATTCCTTTAACATTGTTGACCTACCATTGTTTTGGTAGACAACCCTATCTTTGGATGTTAAACGAGACGGGCGTAGGTCATCGTATGGCCATGATAGCAATGGTGCCAAGTATCTTAGCATGTTTTTGAGGGACCAAGATCATTTGTTTAGGCAACCTTTTGATAACATCATCGAGGGACTATGATCTTATTTGTTTTGTTTTGCCAAGATACCTTGCATGCATACCATGGCCATTTATATTAGGCAACCAAATGGGTGAAACCCTAGGGGTACTTGTGTGTAATGTGTTGTCATATTACATGCTTTTATTTGTCTTGTATTAGGTCATGCTATTTGTTTGATTTTTGTCTTATCATACAAAACCCTAGTTTACTAACATGTATATAATGCGATAAATTGCGTAAAATAAATCTAAACTATTACAACAATTATTATGGGAGGGGGATACAAGTTTTTGAATGGGGATATTTGCACAAGAATAAACCGTAAAATACTATTACAACCCAATTGAATATTTGCAAATTAAATAAATGAACAAGTATTTAAATATACAATAAAATGTATTTATGCAAAAATGTTTTGTAATTGATTTTTTGTATGAGAGAATTAATTATTTAAACCCTAGAAAATAAGAGATAAATAATATTACTTTTTGAAAGGGGAAACCCTAATTTTTATTTAAAAGAAATATATGTTCTATATTTATTTTATTTTGTCCATTTTTGTACAAGAAATAATAAATAAAATTATTTACAAATATTAAAAATTAAAATATATGTGAAAATGATATTTTTATGTGTATGAATAATAAAAATAAAAATGTATGAGAGAATTAATTATTTACAAGTTAATTAAGAAAATAAATTTCTATTTATTTGTATAAAATTATTTTTATATGTGGAAAAAATAATAAAAAATAAAATAAAATTGCAAAAAATTAAGAAAATTATTTTTGTGATTTTTAATGTTCAGAAGAAATAAATAAATAAATGCAAGTCAAAAATATAAAATATGCAAGAAAAATATAAAAATATATGAAAATCGGCCAGGGGATGCAAATAGTAGTCAGGGGGTATGGGAAGCAAAACAGGAGGCCCAAGCGCGCCAGGCCCAAGCCAGCCTTCGTCCCTGTCCTCCAGCCAAACATTTGCGCGCGTTCTTGCCTTCAACCTGTAACTCTCTAATCTTTGCACAAAAACAAAAACTTGCAACATAAAAAATGTAGCTTGGAATCTCATGATTCCAATGATATAAAAAACATAATCTAACTCTCAAGGATCATGGAGAATTTCTGTAGCCCTAATTTATGACCTAATTTTTTCATGAACTTCAAGCTTCAAATTCTCACTACTCAGTTAATATAAATGACAACTATGCATATGTACAGCTTCAGCAAGTTAAGGACTGCATTTTTTCTTCACAAATCAAAGCTTGAGGATTCCTAAATAGAGAGATATAGTTTTGAAAAATACCTTGTTCAGCTAAGTTTGGATATGGCAATGTGGAGACTTTGAGTGAGGCCTGAGGATCGTGTGAGCTTCCTTGAAGTTCCCTCAAGCTTTTCCAATGCTTAGCTGGCCTTGAGGATGCTTGAAACTCCTTGTAGAAGTCAACCTGCAACCTTCAAAAATGAAAATGGTGATGTCTGAAACAAGGCTCACAGTCACAGGATGAGTGCTTGGATAGTTTGGATATGATGTGGATGAAGTGTTTCAAAGGTTGAAAGGCAAAACGCACGAGCCAAAATGGAATTGGCAAGGATTTTGCAGAAGCTACCCTGTTTGGGCAGAAATTTGTGTTTTCTGAGTTTTTGAGTGCTTGGGATCTTTTGCTTTCGTGCTTTGGCTTGTAACAAGTTTGTGAAGTTGTTTTTGAATGATGCCAAACGCTCCCTTTATCAGATGTACAAGTTATCTTGACTTTTGTGACTTTTCTTGCTTTTGAAGAAAGTTTGAAGTGACCATGCCAAAATGATGTACTTGCTAGTTCTAGGGCTGATAACAGTTGGTAAACATTGCTTGTGATCTATGGAAAATGCCTGTACTCAAGGAACAAGTCCAAGGCTCAAGGCTGATAAAGTTTGCAAAAGCTTGCTTTATCAAAATGGCAATGTGCCCTTTATGCCATTTATGGATTAATCTTTTGTACAATGCTCTAAAGGTCAAAATAAAGCCATTATCCCATGAGTTTGTATTAAATTATGGAGTGTAGAAGGGATTAGGACCTGTAATGCAAGGTACAAGCATGCTAGGATCTGATTTGCAACTTGGTGCATTGTGAAAATGGCTTGAACAAAGGTGACAAAATGCCATTTTCTCTTCTTCGATTCTCCCTAACCACAAATGATCTTAGAGAGTTCTTGGACATTTTGTAAATATTGCAACATGCTCTACAATCCATATTTGAAATTCATTTTGAGATACCTCTTGGAACTAGGTGAAAAATGTCCATGAAGTTAGGTCAAAAACCTGCCTAAATTAGGGCAAATTTTCACTAAGTTATTTAGTTCATGGACCCCTACTCACAAATTCATAACTTGAGATCTAAGCATCTTTTGGGAAAACTTTTTGAATCGAAGTTGTATATTTCATGGAGTACTACAATTTTCATGTTGGAAGTTTTCTTTGAATCCAATTGCATCATGGTGAAAAAGTTGTGGAAAGTTGGGAAAAAATAAGAAATTTTCCATACTTAAAAATTTTCTAAGTTATGAAAAAATTTCAAATTAAAACCCTAATTTGCAAAACTGATTTTTATTGATCAACAAGTTTCATATTTTGACATATCTTGATGAGTTATGACCCTTGGCACTTGATTTTGACCAAAAAGTCAAAGTTTGACTTTTAAGTGTACAGTTGACTTTTAATCAGTTGATTGCAAAATTCATATGTCAATCATATGCATTTGAGATCTTTTAAACTATGTGATTAGGTCAAGATGATACTATTGAGTCCTTGAAATCATGCTTGAACCCAATTGATCATTGGCTAGGTTAAAAATCAGAAATTGCCCTTTCTTAGTCAAAACCCTAATTTTGACCATTTTGCCCTTTTGATGATTTGATCAAATTTCTTGAGGAGTTGTGATCCAAACTTGATCAAATGGTTCATAGGAGCCTAAAATGTGACTGTGGATCAAAAATTATGAAGTTTGACTGTAAATTGGCCATAGTTGACTTTTTCCCCAATACAATTGATTTTTAGGTCAACTGTCCAATTGACTGGGCAAAAAAGTGATTCAAGGCTTGAAACTTTGTACGAGAAATTTTAGGGGTCCAAGATGGTGTATGAAAGTCACATGAAGCATTGATGGTCCAAAAGTCCTTGTGCAAACTCAAACCCTAATTTCAGGTGATCAGTGCAAGGTGAGGTCTTGAGCTGAGCAAACCCTAATCCTGTCTTGAGTCCAAGAAGTCTTGTGAGGAAAATCTTGATAAATGAGAGGGCAAATTTTGGGGTACACCAGCTGCCCCTATTCAATCTTCTTGAACCTGAAGAGTTAGATTGGCGAGTTTTTTCGTTCGTGACTCGAAGGTAAAGGATGATTGGACACTAGAGTGTCCATAAATTTGCACCCGTCAAAGTATAGTTGAGGGAATGGCCTTAAAGATTCCATTTGGAGAGGTTGTAGAATCTTGTTGGAGATGGGCTTAAAGATGCCATCCAAGAATGTTTGTTGAACTGTAAGTTGTAAGCCAAAAGAATAAGTGTCAGAATGGTGTCCGTGTCTGGAATGCATCTGAACTGTATCTGGAGACTTGTAATGAGAAACAGAATATCATCCATGTCTGGAGCATATCTGAATTGTATCTGGTAGTCGGAATCTGAATGAGCAATAGAATAGCATCCGTGTCTGGAGCGTCTCTGAGCTGGGGAGAATCGGACTGAGTGACAGAATGGCAACCAAGTTTGGAGCGTATCTGGACTGCATCTGATAGTTGAATCTGATTGAGTAATAGAATGGCTTCCATGTCTGGAGCGTATCTAAACTGTATATGAATTGGAGAACTGAATAAGGGCCAGAATGGCACCTGTGTTTGGAACGTATCTGAACTAGAATCTGAATAAGTGACAGAATGATTGTCGTGTCTGGAGCGTATCTGGACTGTATTTGATAGTTGAAATCTGAATAAGTATCAGGATGGCATCCGTATCTGGAGTGTATCTGAACTATATCTGAAATCTGAATCTGAATGAGCAACAGAATGACTTCCGCGTCTGGAGTGCATTTTTACTGTATCATGATTGTATACTGTTAACGGTAGCTTGTTAGTCTTATCCTGAAAAGGGTAAAACGTTAGCTGAAACACAAAGTTATGTTGCATGAAATGTATGGTGCAATATATGTGTTTTATCAATGTTTATGATATATAGATGTAATGTGTGCGCGTGTAAGCTGATTTGCCATATTGTTGAGGAAAATAAATCCTTGACAGCTGGGGATAATAAAACCCTTCACTGCTGTCGGGGAAAATAAATCCCTGACTGCTGAGGATAAGAAGTCCTGGACGACTGTTGGGGATTAAAAATCCTTGACAACTTCTATGGGGATATAAGGATCCTTCATGTCTTGAAGTTGGAGTATTGACAAAAATTCTGTTGTGAGAGTAATGCCAAAACTGCTTGAGAAATTTGTTTGAGAAATCTAGAGAACTTTGATGACTTCTACTGGGGGTTACACAAAGAGAATCCTTGTTCTGCTGGGGAATAGGGAGAAACTCTGATGACTTATGCGGGGAATTAAAAATGTGAATCTTCATACTGTTGAGGGGTAATTAAAACTTTGGCGACTTCACTGAGGAATTAAGAATGAGAATCTTTATTCTGTTGAAAAATAAAAACTCTGCAGGGGAGAAGGCTTACTGCAGGGGAGTAAGTTCAAGAGTTTGGGTTGTCTGTCACTCTATTGGGGAATTATCCTAGGTTGGGGAGAGACAAAGGTTAACTGTTATCTGGTTGATTTCCAGGCTTCAAGATAACTTGATGGGGAAATTGGATTGACTGAAAGGTTTTCGCTGGGGATTGATAGTTAGAAGTTTTGGCTCCGTTGTGGATTGGGAGTTTGAAGTTTTAACTCTAATGGGGATCAAGGGTTTGAAATTTTTTGCTCCGTCGGGGATCTAGATGATGTACTATAGGGATTGCTCATGGAATAGCCTAAAGACGTTTTCCTATCCTTTCAGTCTGTCAGTAATTCTTCTCTTCCATCCTGTTTATTTGTAAACAGTAATTATTTTCAAATGCATATGTTCATCAATGAATCATTGGACATTTTTTCAAATAAAAACACAAGTGTTAAAAGAAAAAGACAAATAGTTTTTTCACTTTGAAAGAGACATATTTGTATTTACTTTGAGTAAGTGTTTTGTACAAAGGAGACAGGCATCCTAGTAAGAGGATGGTGTAATAAAAGTAAGAAAATTTTATACAAAGAAAGATAGTTATATGTGTAAAAATCCCATGGGGTTCCCATTCCGCTATAGCCTTCATATCTCCGAATATCTTGTCCATCCGTTGCTTCGTCCGAAGATGATTGAGTTGATCAGAAGTTCAGAGTTTGTTAGTGAAGAGATTGTCCTTAAAGTGATCCAACGAGACATAGTCATACGCTTTCATTCCCTAACTTTTTCCTGGACCTCCCTTTCAGGTTTTCAGTCCACCGGGAAACCCTTTTTGCCCAATTCGCCCTTTCGGGTTTTCAACTTGCCGGGTGTACAGATTTTTTATTTATCCCTAATTTTTGCCTGAACCGCCCTTTCGGGTTTTCGATTCATCGGGGTTCCCTTTTTTTGCCTAGGTGTGTCAACCTAGCGGGTCATTTATGCGTAGTATCTTTTGACTATGTCTGCGTTCACATGGTGCGGCAGATTGTCGCCGTCCATGGTGGTTAAGATCATTTCCCCACCAGAAAAGATGTTCTTGATTACAAATGTTCCTTCGTAGGTAGGAGTCCATTTTCCCCTGGGATCACTTTGTGGCAAGATAATGCGCTTGATCACTAGATCCCTGACTTGATATATCTGGCGTCTGACTTTCTTGTTGAAAGCTTTGATCATCCGTTTTTGATACGTCTGACCGTGGAAAACAACAACAAGTCTCTTCTCGTCAATTAAGTTCAGTTGATCAAGTCGGGTTTGGATCCAATCATCTTCACTCAAACCAGAATCTTTCATGATTCTCAAGGAGGGAATCTGAACCTCAAAAGGTAAAACAGCTTCCATGCCATAAACTAAAGAATAGGGTGTTTCCCTAGTTGATGTGCGTGCCATGGTACGGTACTCGTGGAGAGCAAATGGTAACATCTCATGCCAGTCCTTGTAGGTGACTATCATCTTTTGTATGATCTTCTTGATATTTTTGTTAGCAGCTTCGAATGCACCATTGATCTTTGGCCGGTAGGGAGATGAATTGCGATGTTGAATTTTGAACTGCTCGCACAAAGTGGTTGTTGTACCCCAAAATTTGCCCTCTTATTTCATCAACATTTCTCATCACAAGACTCTTGGAATTCAAGATCCAACTATGGTTTGCTCTGCTCAAGACACCTTCTTGCACTGTTGACCTAAATTAGGGTTTGAGCTTGCACAGGGATGTTTTGACCCACAATGCCCAAAATGACTTTCAAACTTCATGTTGGACTCACAAGTTTGTCCATACCAAGTTTCAAGCCTTGATTCAAATTATTGCCCAGTCAATTGGACAATTGACCTAGAAATCAACTGTATTGGGGAAAAAGTCAATTGTGGCCAATTGACAGTCAAACCTCATAAATTTTGACCCACATCAACATTATGAACCCATATGAACCATTTGATCAAGTTTGGATCACAATTCCTCAAGAAATTTGATCAGATCACCAAAAGGGCAAAATGGTCATTTTTAGGGTTTTGACTGTACAAAGGCAATTTTTGACTGTTTGACCTAGACAATGGCAAATCAAGCTCAACCATGGACTCGAGGACTCAATGAATTTGTCTTTACCTATTCAAAAAGTTCAAAAGATCTCAAATGCATAGGATTGACAGATGAATTTTTCAGTCAACTGATCAAAATTTAATTGTACACTGAAAAGTCAAACTTTGACTTTTTGGTAAAAATCAAGTGCCAAGGGTCATTTTTCATCAAGACATGTCAAATTATGAAACTTTTTCGTCAAGAAACCAAAAAATGCAAATTAGGGTTTAAAACGGAAAAATTTCATAACTTAGAATTTTTCAAAGTTATAAAATTTTCTTATTTTTTCCTAATTTTGTCCCATTTTTTCACCAAGATGAAAATGGATTCAAACAAAACTTGCAACATGAAAGTTGTATTCCATAACAAAGTCTACAACTTTTATTCACAAAGTTTTCTCAAAAGAAGCATGTATCCCAAGTTATGATTTTTGGAACAAGGGTGCCTAAAACTTTTAACTTAGAGAAATTTTGCCCTAGTTTAGGCTGGATTTTGACCCATCTTCTTGGCCATTTTTCACATAGTTCCACTTGGAGTTTCAAGTTTCATTTCAAAGATGGATTATAGTACATGTTGCAAGATTTCCAAATTATCCAAGAACTCCTCAAACACCTTTGTGGTTAGAGAGAATCGAATGCTTAAAGTTGGCAAAAACTCATTTTGATCCATGGCCAATACATGTTCATACAACTTGCATTTTCAAACCAAACTAGCTTAGTACATGATTACAGGCCTCTAAACCAATTCACACTCCAAAATTGAATGCAAATACATTGGATATTGGCATTGTTCTGATCAAAAGAGCTTTGTACAATGAACATTTCCATTTTGAGCATAAAGGCCACACTTCCATTTTCATAAAGGGCACTTTATGTCAAATTTCTTTTTCTTGAGCCTTGGACTTTCTTCCTTTGCAGCAAACAAGCTCCACAATCTCAGGCATAGTACACCAAGTTGAGCATGCTTGTAACTAGCCTGTACACGCCCTAGCTTGGATAGTTCACATCTTTGCTTCAAAAACAAGTCAAATGGCCAAAAGCTTGGATCTCTCATATATGTTAAAACCAATAAAAACAAAGTTGTCAAACAAGTTTTGCATATCCTCACAAGTCAGAAGCACGAGCCCTTAACCCCTCAAACCTCCTTGTACACAAAATCACCATTTTTCTGCAAAACAGGGAAAGCCCTGCAGAACCACCTTCATCTCCACTTTCCCTCGTGCGTTTTGCCTCAAACTTGTTCCAATATTTTCCATTCAAATCACCTGAACTATCCCATACCTCCATTGCTAGCTGTAACACCATTAACACACATTTCCATTTTCGTTTGAAAGCTTTGCAGGTTGAGTTCTGTAGCACGATTCAGGCTACTTCAAAATAAGCCAAGCATTGTGAAAGCTTCAGTGAACCTCAAGCAAGCTCAAAAGAACCTCAAGCACCCTTGGAAGTTGCTGCATTGTTCAGCTCAAAGTCAACTGAAACAGGTATTTCATGAACTTCTATCTCTCTATTTAGGAATAGTTAGACTTAGGTTTGTGAATGAAAGATGTTGTATTCATAGCCCTGAAACCATAAATGTGCTTAGTTTTCATTTATATTAATCGTGCTAGGAGAATTTTTTTCATGAACTTTCTGAAAAAACTAGGTTAAGAATTAGGGCCAGAGAAATTCTCTCTGGTCTTTGAGAGTTAGCTTGAATTTTTTATATGGTTAGATTTGTTGTTTGATGCTCTACAAGTTTCATGTTATGAGTTTTGTCAAAAAAGCAAAGAATCAGGAGATAGCATTTTGTGTGTAACATGCGCGCATTTCTGTTCAAAGGAAGAAGATGAAGTTGATTCTGGGTTGGGCCTGGACTTCTTTGCTTTTGACACCCCCTAGTTCACTTTCAGCACCCCTTGGCCCATTGCTTTGTATTTTCATTATTTTTGCATTTTTATTTTTTCTCTGACTTGGATATTTTATTTGCAAACATAAAAAATATCCCAAAAATATTTTCATATTTTTTTTCATTTATTAGATATTTTATTCTAATTTTTCCTAATGTAAACATATTAAATATCTTATTTTCTTTTGTTAAAACTTAAAAATAATACAAATAATACTTAAATAATTTTATTTTATTTTTATATACATATTTGAAAATATTTTCTTGAAATATATACATTTTGTAAATAATTTATTTTATTTTTATACACACTTAATATATTTAATACATATATGTACATATATAATATATTTTATTAAATAATAAGAACCAAAAAACACAAAAATAATACATTTTTATTTTTATTAATATTTTATACTAAAAATACCTTTTTTCAATATACTTTTACTTTTGTACAAATAAATATATTATTATATACAAATAATAAATAATACTACTTATTTAAGAAATTAGGGTTTTTTCCCTAAAAAACAAAATAATTGAAATTGACTTTTTTTATTTATTTACATTTCACATTAAAAAATACTTTTTACATACATAATTTTTTTTTTGCATAATACATTTTATTTATTATATTTATTTAAATATTGTATATTTAATATTATGCCTTACCCATTCAATATGGTTGTAATAATTTAGGATTTAATTTCTTGCAAAATAACCCCCAATTCAAATTTTTACCCCCCTCCCTATATCATGATTGTAATAATGTAGAATTTAAATTCTCGTACCTTTAAGCTTTCAATTATACCATGATTAGACATAGAGTTTGTATGCAAAATAAAATCAACAATTAGTTTGACCTAATCCAAGATAACAATGCATGAAAACAAACACAATGCACACTTGCACCCCTAGGGTTTTCAATCCACTTGTTGCCTTCAAAAAATGGGCCATGATATGTATGTCAAGTACTTTAGCAAAACAAAAACAAACAAAAGATCATAGTCCCTCGATGACGCTATCTGAGTTGCCTAAACAAAATGATCAAGTCCCTCAAGAAAATTGCCAAAAATACTTGACACTATTGCTATCATGGTCTATACGATGACCCGCGCCTGTCCCATTTAACATCCTAACACAAGGTTGTTCACCAAATACAATGGTGAAACAACACTGTTAAAAGGGTTAAAAACATAAGAAAGATCTTTTAGTAAAATAGGGTAGATAACTCTTAGTTACTTGATCAAAGCTTGCAAAAACATACTTGCTATCTTCAAAACACACACCACAACACAATTTCAAAACCCTACTTTCAAACATTGAAAACTTTTCAAAAGACAAAAACACCTTTGTATACATTCAAGCAAGAATCATTACAAAGGTTGCCACAACGATGGCCTCTTTTCATAACATCTTTCAAAACCACACACAAAGCACCATTTCAAACAATTGAAGAACACCATTTCAAAAAATTGAAAAGCAAATCAAGTGATCTAAGCAAGTAACTAAGAACCCATGGATAACCATGGATAGAAAGGGTGCTAATACCTTCCCTTTCTATAATCTACTCCCCGAACTCAAGAAAACATCTCAAATGTCTTTCCTGTGCTTTTTGACCTTTCCTTAGGATAAAATAAAAAGTCGGTGGCGACTCTTGCTAAACCGAAACATTTGCGAACACAAACACAAAATCCCAACTCAATTCTCTCACCGTATCATAGAACTGGCGACTCTGCTGGGGAAATAACTTTAGAAGTGGAGTAACCTTAGGGCTTAGATCACCCTTTGCATGATTATATTGTTTGCCTTGATTGCTTTACATTTGGTTCTCTTGTTTGGGCTTGAAATCCTCCACCCGGATTTGGGAAACATTCATAGGTAAATAGCAATACGTTGTGGAAACTGTGCGGGGTATACCGACATGGTTGAAGCAATAGCTATATTAGTGCGACATATTTGTGAGTACCGGTAGCCTTTGAGTCAATCAAACAGAATACGGGGTCGCTGAGTGATGTCATGAAGCACTAATGAACTCTTAGAACCTTACTTGACCATCTTGGCCTTTTATTAGGGGTAGTGAGATGACCGGCTTTGGTGCAGTCCGAAGTTGGTAGATACTCGATACTACACTCATTTAGGGTTGTTTTCTTGGAATATTTTGGTCGCTAGTTAAGTGGCTAAACCAAAACAATGAACATAGAAAACAATCCAGTGATATTGAGCTCCTTAGAACCCGGTTACTACTTATAGGACAGGTTTGAGCCAACTAAACTCAAGAGGGTACTTACCTGTGAAACCTCATGCAAGCCTGAAACTAGGGTTTTGTGTGACTTGCTTGTACATGTACTTGTGCATACATCATAAACATCATAAAGCCTCATATGCATCCACTAACCATTTCAAGGGTTTGGATCTTCATCTTTGTTCTTGTTTTGTAGGTCATGGAATCTCTTCACAGGAAAACAATTCAAGTCAACCTTGTGAGAATCCCTCCTCAACTCAAGGAGATCACATCCAGGATTCTAGAGAATTCTCTCTTCAGTGAAAGACATGGTAGACTCCTCAACTTGGTCAACACCAACATTGAAGAAGATATGGTGAAAGTTCTCTTCCAGTTCTTTGACCCCCTACACCACTATTTCACATTCCCTGATTACTAATTAGTACCCACTTTGGAGGAATTTTCTCAACTCCTGAGAATTCCTATTCTTCATCAACTACCCTACAACGGTACGGAAAAAGAATAAAATCCTGAATATGTTGCTCAAGCATTACACTTGCAACCATCTAACATCAAGGGACATTGGGAAACCAAAAGTGGTGTCAAGGGTTTCTTGGTAAAGTTTCTGTTTGAGAAGGCACAAGACTGCTGGAATTCTCTTGATCTACAAGCCTTTGAAGAAATTATGGCACTCCTTATCTATGGGTTGGTCTTGTTCCCAAACCCTGACCAACTTATAGATGTGAATGCTGTCAAGATTTTCATATCCAGGAATCCTATACCTACATTGCTTGGGGACATCCTACACTCATTTTACACACGAACAATGAGGAAAAGAGGTGTTCTCATGTGTTGTACTCCTCTCCTAGCAAGGTGGTTTATTTCTCACCTTCCACAATCAATTTTGAAGAATGAGCAGGGTTTAAGGTGGTCACAACGATTGATGACCCTCACACATTCTGATGTACATTGGTGTTCTCGGTTCAGAGAAAATGTCATCATCATTGATCGTTGTGGGGAATTCCCTAATGTCCCACTACTTGGCATTAGGGGAGGCATTACCTATAACCCCTGTCTAGCTTTGAGACAATTTGGATATGCTCGGAGGGATAGCCCTTATGACATGCTGATTCCTGACCTAGTTTTTTACTTCGACAACGATGTGCAAGGACTTCGACAAAGGTTCATCAGAGCTTGGAGGATGCCCAACAAAGTGGATAGTAAGACACTGGGGCACAAGAATTCTATCCCCCTTGAGCCTTATCTCAAGTGGGTACGAACCCGCGCCCAGAATCTTATGATGCCATACCCTCACATTCTCCCTGTGATCAAAGAGCCTGTTATGGAAGGAGAGGTTCCATACACCATCCTACATCCTGACATGCCAACATCATGGGAAGAAATGCAAAAGAGTTGGATCCAACTCAAAGAAGAACATAATACTTTTGAAGCCAACTTCTATGCCAGTGAGAAGAAGGTTTTGGAGCTTACCCGCCGACTTCATGAGGAGGAAACTCTCAACACTTATATCGCACCAAAGAGGATGTGCAATGTCTTTTTACATTAAGAATTTTGTAATATTTTGCCCATGGGGCACTTATGTACTAACAAATTTCTTCTTAATATGACGTGCGTTCTTTTTGTTTGCAACAAATTTGAATTTCTGAATCCTTGAATGCATTACATGAATAACATACCATTTATCATATGCATAAACAGGTCTTCACACCAGGTTTCCTTATCTTTCTGCTGTTTATTTCAGCAAGATGGATTTGGAGCATACGGTAAAGGATCTGCAGGCACAAAATTCACAATTCCAGCAACTTCTCATGACCTTGGAAAAGGGTCAAGAGGACCTCAAAGCTCTGTTGGAGAAGAATAAAGAGAAAAAGAAAAAGAGACCTGGAGTAGCCACTTTTGGAAGAAGGTTTGAGAGCAATGCTAGGAAGGTTCTTGAGTTCCCCTCAACATCTGACGAAGTGGCCGGTAAAGGGAAACGGACTGTTGTACCTTCTGAATCTGAGGTTGAAGAGGAGGAAGAGGAAGAAGACGAAGACTACTCCGAACAACAGTATCCACCAGCGGATGATAAATATAAGAATCTTGAGGATAGACTAGCAGCCATGGAGTTGCAGAGGGTACTCGGTTTGGATTTTGAAGAACTAGGGCTGGCAGCTAGGATTGTTATCCCTCCCAAGTTCAAGGTGCCAACATTCGCCAAGTATGACGGTCTGTCGTGCCCAAAGAGGAACCTGAGATCGTATGTCAGAAAAATCCAACCCCACTCATTTGATAAAGACCTCTGGGTACACTTTTTCCAAGACAGTTTGTCTGGCACGCAGTTGGATTGGTTCTATCAACTCGAGAGATTAGAGGTTCACAATTGGGAAGACTTAGCTTCCGCTTTCTATTGTCAATATCAATACAATGTTGATTTGGCGCCCACTCGTACTCAGTTACAAAGTATGGGGATGGCTTCCAATGAAGGGTTTAAAGAGTACGCCCAGAAATGGCATGATTTGGCTGGAAGGGTGCAACCACCGTTGTCAGATAGGGAGTTAGTTGACATGTTTTTGGGGACCCTGTCTGGCCCCTTCTTCAATCATCTAATCGGGAGTTCTTTCGCGGGATTTACTGAACTAATTTTGACCGGCGAAAGGGTCGAGGCCGGTATTAGAAGTGGGAAGATTCAAAAGGATGCTTCCACATCCATAGCAGTTAAGAAACCTTTCCCATCTAAGAAGGAAGCATTTGTTGTGTATTCTTAGAAGAGTCAGGGAAGAACTGAGCGTCGGCCGACTGTAGGGGTTGTGATGATTCAAAATTCTTCAAATGATCAACCTCGTAACAATCAGTCAAGACCAAATTAACAACGGGTAGAAAGGCCACAACGGCAGTTCACCCGCATCAACATGACGCCCGCTCAGGCACTCCCTCATTTGTTGAAGCTGAATCTTACCCATTAAAGGAAGCGCCAAAGAACCCTAACACCTCCTCTCCATACTACCACTCCAATGCCAAATGTGCTTACCATTCTGACAGTGTTGGGCACGATACCAATAATTGTTGGGCGCTTAAGAACAAAATCCAGGACTTGATTGATGCCAAAGAAGTAGAACTTGATGCTCCTGAGAATCCCAATGTTATATCTGCTCCGATGCCCAAACACAGCCACAATGTTCATGCCATTTTAGAAGACCTCCATGTTACTGATCTTGCCAATCTTTTGACGCCGTTGCTTGTGATTAAAGAGAATTTGATGAGAGCTGGGATCTTTCCTGGTTGTGGTAAAGACTGCTATTTTTGTTTGAACATACGAGGTGATTGCCCAATGTTGAAGTCAGGTGTCCAACGCCTGATGGATACCCAAGAGATACTTTTCCAGAAAACCCATGTTGATACCTCCAATCCTGTTACTCCCGCTACTTTTGCTACTTCAACAAACGATATTACAATCATAACCATTTCCGACAATCTTCCCAAGGCTTGCAAAAGGCCTGTCAGGATTACACCCAACTCTAAATGTGTACCCTTAAAGATCACCATGTCGGGACCCGTCCCGTACCAATCCAGCAAAACGATACCATGGAACTATGGAGGAGAAATCTTCTACCATGGTATCAAACAAATTGAGGCAGTCCAAGAAAATTCTGAAGAAGAAAACCCTGATATAGGGAACATTGCGGGTACAAGCAAGATAACCCGCAGCGGCCAGATCTTTTCTCTGGAGATTGCTCCCCCTCGAGCAGTTTTCGGACCCTTGAAAGCTTCTGTACCTGTTGAACCATCTGTGCAAGGCCCGGTGATTGAAGAATTGGATACTCCTGAAGTAAGACCATCTGTTGATACTACCAATAAGGGTAAGGGGATACTAGAAGTGCCTGTCAGGACGAAGGCTCATGCTGTGGTTATCCTCGAAACCACTCAGAAAGAAATGGATGAAATCCTGAAAATAATCAGAAAAAGTGACTACGATGTTGTGGAACAGCTAGGGCAGACCCCTTCTAAGATTTCAATGTTGGATCTTCTGCTCTGTTCTTAGGCCCATGCTAAGGCCCTAATCAAATTCTTAAAGGCGGCACATGTACCCCAAGAGACTTCGGAGAACCAGTTTCAGGAGTGTGTGTCCAGTCTTACTGCTGATAATGGCCTTGGCTTTTCCGACGCTGACTTAACTCCCAAAGGAAGGAAACACAACGACGTGCTACATGTTTCAGTTGAATGCAGGGGAACCACCCTCGCCCATGTCTTAGTTGATACTGGTTCTTCCTTGAATGTGTTGCCGAAGAAAGCCTTAGACCGTTTGGATCGCGAAGGATTGACCCTCAAACCTAGTAACATCATTGTTAGGGCCTTTGATGGGTCCAAAAGAATGGTTCATGGAGAGGTTGATATTCCCATCAAAGTAGGCACAGAAGTTTTCAACTCCACCTTTTACGTGATGGACATCCGTCCGTCATACTCGTGTTTGTTAGGAAGACCGTGGATCCATTATGTCGGGGCAATTACCTCCTCTTTGCACCAAATGTTGAAATATCTTGTTAAGGGTAAGATTATAATAGTGCACGGCGAGGAAGAGTACATGATAAGTCATCTCAATTCCTTCCGCTATGTGGAGTTGGATGGCGAGTTCATCGAAACGCCTTTCCAACATTTTGAGGAAGTTTCTCCTGAGGTAGCAGTTGCGAAGATAATGGTTGAGGTGCCTATCGTTCCCAAGCATGTATCTAGGATGGCATCTCTCAAGGACGCAGAGGCTGTGATTAAAGAAGGGAAGAGTACAGTATGGGGGCAATTTCCTGACTTTCCCCATAAGACGGACAAGTTTGGGTTAGGGTTTACTACTGCAGGACAAAAAGTTATGCGTCGCTCCAAGGCTGGAGGACCACCCGTCAAGATCTCTCACCATGGAATCAATGTTGTAGAAGATGAAGATGAAGAAAGCCACTTTGAAGATTGGATCTTTCCGACCGTCAAAGGGGGTTTAAGCATCTGGGAAGCAAAGGATTTTATTCCCATCACCTTTATCAACCAGTAATTTTATCTTTGAACAATTTCCCATTTATGGTCTGTAATAACTAAACAATTTGCACACTATTTTCACCTCATGCCTTGCCCGGGGCATGTAGGTCCATTTGTAAGGGCTTGATTTTCTTCATAATCATATGCCATGTTTTAATGAATCATTGGATGTTTTTCATCTATAAACTGTTGTGTTCATTTTGCTTTCCTTTTGCATTTTTGTTTGTTTAAGGATGGCTATCCCTTCCACACACCCACACTCACAAATGCAGGTACCCATCCACTCTGGATTCCATGGGTGACTATTCTGCTTTAGCCTTTGATAACTCTAAAGATTTGGTCAATCATGCTGAGTACGAAGTTGACGAAGACTGTGAAGTGCCGGGAGAATTAGCCAGACTTCTACAACAAGAAGAGAGGGCCATTTTGCCTCACGAAGAGTCGCTAGAAACCATCAACTTGGGGACAGAGGAAGATAGGAAAGAAGTAAAAGTGGGTGCCAACCTGGAACCAAGTGTCAAGGAGCATTTAGTGTAGTTGTTGAACGAATATGTTGAAATCTTCGCCCGGTCTTATGAAGACATGCCAGGGTTAGACACAGATATTGTGGTTCACCGTCTCCCTACAAGAGAAGATTGTCCACCGATCAAGAAAAAGGTCTGCCGGATGAGGCCTGACATGTCTGAGAAGATCAAAGCTGAAGTAATGAAGCAATTCAACGTTGGCTTTCTGGCTGTTACTTCCTATCCATAATGGGTTGCTAACATTGTGCCCGTGCCTAAGAAGGACGGCAAAGTCAGAATGTGTGTGGACTATCGGGATTTGAACAGGGCTAGCCCTAAGGATGATTTTCCACTACCACATATCGACATTTGGGTTGACAACACAGCTTAGCACAAGGTGTTTTCCTTCATGGATGGATTCTCGGGATACAACCAGATTAAGATGGCCCCCGAGGACATGGAGAAAACAACCTTTGTTACACAATGGGGTACCTTCTGCTACAAAGTGATTCCATTCGGACTGAAGAATGCATGGGCAACTTATCAACGCGCCATGGTAGCTTTGTTTCTTGATATGATACATCATGAGATCGAAGTTTACGTAAACGATATGATAGCTCAATCACAGACGGAAGAAGAACACCTTGATCATCTGCAAAAGTTGTTTGCTAGGTTGAAGGAGTATAAGCTCAGACTAAACCCCAAGCAAGTGCACTTTTGGGGTTAGGTCTGGTAAACTTTTGGGATTTATTGTCAGCAAAAAAGGCATTGAGGTTGATCCAGCTAAAGTAAAGGTTATACAAGAAATTCCTGCCCCCCGTACTAAAAAGGAGGTTAGAGGATTCTTGGGACGCTTGAACTATATTGTGAGGTTCATCTCTCACCTGACATCTACCTGTTAGCCAATTTTCAAACTGTTGAAGAAAGATCAGGTAGTTGAATGGAACAATGATTTTCAAGTTGCTTTTGATAAAATCAAGGAGTATTTACTAGAACCTCCTATTTTGATGCCACCCGTCGAAGGAAGGCCGTTAATCATTTATATGACTGTTTTGGATAACTCAATGGGGTGCGTGCTGGGCCATGATGACGAGTCTGGCCGAAAAGAGCATGCCATTTATTACCTTAGCAAAAAGTTTACCGACTGTGAGACTTGCTACTCACTGCTCGAGAAAACTTGTTGCGCTTTGGTATGGGTTGCTCGCCAGATAAGGCAGTATATGTTGACTCATACCACTTTGTTGATTTCCAAAATGGATTCGATCAAGTATATCTTCGAGAAGCCTGCTTTATCTGGAAGAGTCGCTAGATGGCAAATGATCCTGACAGAGTATGATATTCAGTATACTACCCAAAAAGCTATAAAGGGGAGTGTACTAGCTGACCATTTAGCTCATCAAGCCGTCGAAGATTAGCAATATATGAGATTCGACTTCCTTGACGAGGACATCATGACATTGGACAACATTGAAGGTAACAGACCGAATGACGAACCTGAACAAGGATCCCGATGGACCCTATACTTTGATGGTGCTTCAAATGCACTTGGCAACAGTATCGGTGCGATACTCATTTCACCGGAAGGTTGCCATACACCCTTCACTGCCCGACTTTGCTTCAGTTGTACCAATAACATGGCTGAATATGAAGCTTGCATCTTTGGTCTCAAGGCTGCTATAGACTTGGGAATCAAATCTTTGGTCGTATTTGGGGAATCGGCTTTGGTTATCAGTCAAGTAAAAGGAGAGTGGGACACCAAGGATCCTAATCTTACCCATACAAAGAACATGTCCTGACGTTGTTGCCTCATTACGAGCACATTACCTTCGAACACTTTCCGCGAGAAGAAAATCAGCTAGCAAATGCTCTGGCCACAATGTCCTCCATGTTTAAACTCAACTGGGATAACGAGGCTCCCCAAATTACCATCAAGCGAATGGATGAACCTGCGCACTGTCATGAGATTAATACCGAAGAAGTCGTGGAACAACCCTGGTTTCATGAAATCAAAAGGTATCTCCAGACTAGAGAATACCCCGAAGGAGCTTCCGTCAATGACAAAAAGTTCTTAAGGAGATTTGCTGCCAAGTTCTTCCTAAGCAATGGCATCCTCTATAAGCGCAGCCATGATTGTGTTCTACTTCGTTGTGTGGACAAAGCTGAAGCGGAGTTGATCATGACTGAGATACACAGTGGCACATTTGGCACCCACTTAAGCGGACATACGATGGCTAAGAAGATTCTAAGGGCAGGCTACTACTGGTCTACCATGGAAGCTGATTGTCATCAGCATTCCTGTACCTGCCACAAATGCCAAGTCTATGCCGACAAGGTACATATTCCTCTTGTTCCTCTCAACGTTCTAACAGCTCCTTGGCCATTCGCAATGTGGGGCATTGACATGATTGGAGAGATCAAGCCTACGGCATCCAATGGATATCGCTTCATCTTGGTGGCTATTGATTATTTTACCAAGTGGGTCGAGGCAGCTTCCTATGCCTTAGTTACAAAGAATGTGGTTTCCCGCTTCATCAAGTAGAACCTCATATGCTGGTATGGTGTCCCCGACAGGATCATCACAGACAACGGTACGAATTTGAACAACACTATGATCACCGCTCTATGCAAACAGTTCAAGATTTATCATCATAATTCATCTCCCTATCGGCCGAAGATGAATGGTGTTGTTGAAGCCGCGAACAAAAATATCAAGAAGATCATTCAAAAGATGACAGTCACCTACAAGGACTGGCATGAGATGTTACCGTTTGCTCTGCATGGATATCGTACCATGGCACGTACTTCAACAAGGGCAACCCCATTTTCTTTGGTGTATGGCATGGAAGTTGTTCTACCCATGGAAGTTCATATTCCTTCCTTAAGGATTATGAGGATGCTGGTTTGAGTGAAGACGATTGGATTCAGACCCGGCTTGATCAACTTAATTTGATCGACGAGAAGCGACTTACTGTTGTTTATCATGGTCAGACGTATCAAAAACGGATGATCAAGGATTTCAATAAGAAAGTCGGGCGTCAGGTATACCAAGTCAGAGATCTTGTAATCAAGCGGATCATCTTGTCGCAAAGTGATCCCAGGGGCAAGTGGACTCCTACTTACGAAGGAACATTTGTGATCAAAAGCATCTTTTCTGGTGGGGAAATGATTCTGACCACCATGGACGATGAAGATTTGCCGCACCCTGCGAACGCAGACATAGTCAAAAGATACTACGCATAAAAAGACCCGGCAAGTTGAAAACCCGAAAGGGCGACTTGGGCAAAAATGGGCATCCCGATGAATCGAAAACCCAAAAGGGCAGTTCAAGCAAAAATTAGGGATAAAATAAAAAAAAATCTGTACACCCGGCAAGTTGAAAACCCGAAAGGGCGACTTGGGCAAAAAAGGGTTTCCCGGTGGATCGAAAACCCGAAAGGGTGGTCCAGGCAAAAGTTAGGGAATTAAAGCGTATGACTATGTCTCGTCGGATCACTTTAAGAACAATCTCTTCACCAATAAGCTCCAAGCTTCTGATCAATCCAGTCATCAGCGAACGAAGCAGCGAATGGACAAGATATTCAGAGTTGTGAAGGCTATAGCAGAATGGGAATCCCATGGAATTGTTACACATAGCCATCTTTCTTTTGTATAAAATTTTTCGATTTTTACGACAACATTCTCTTACTAGGATGTCTGTCTCCTTTGTACAAAGATACTCGCAAAAGTTAAATAGAAATATACTTCAAAGTGCAGAAATTTTCTTACCTTTCTTTTCTTTTTACACTTATGTTTTATTTGAAAACGTCCAATGTTTTGTTAAATAGGCATATGCATTTGAATATAATCACTGCTTACAAATAAAACAAAATTGAAAAAGGATAATTACTGATAGGTTGAAGGTGTGGGAAGATATCTTTGTGCCATTTCAGAAGAAATCCCCTACGATGCATCATTCAGGTCCTCAACAAAGCTAAACGTTGGAGTATATTTCCCCAGCGGAGTTAAGTTTCAAGATCCTCAGCGGAGCCAGTGCATTCTAAAACTTGATTCCCCAGCTGAGTTATGTTTCAAAAATCCCATCAGAGTTAAGCTTTGAGATCCCCAGTGGAGCCCGAAAGCCCTGAAAATCCTATCCCCAACGGAGTCAGAGTAGTGAACATTTCCCCGACAGAGTTACCTTCCAAAAGATTGAAGATTCACGGTCTCATTTCTCCAAGCAGAAGCCTCCAAGGTTTCAATTCCCCAGTAGAGATCATCAGAGTTTTCCTCATTCCCCAGGAAAGTCATGAAGGATTCTCACATCCCCGCAGGATTTGTCAAGGGCCTTGTTAATCTCCACAAATTGCAGAGGATTTTCAATCTCCAGCAGTGGTCCCAGAATTTCTCATTCTCAGCAATCAGAGATCTTTAATCCCCAAGCAGTCAGCAGTCAGCAAGGATTTCTCATCTTCAATAATCAAAGATTTTTGGAATCCCCAGCATCGGTCAAGGATTTACTTTCCCTGACAACAGTCAAAGATTTCATTATCTCCAGTTATAAAGGATTTATTTTCCTCAGCAGGACGGCTACTCAGCTTACATGCACATCCATTACATTCATATATCATAAACATTGATGAAACACAATTCATTGCATCATGCATATCATGTCACATAACTTTGGTTTTAGCTAACATTTTACCCTTTTCAGGATAAGATTAAAAGGCTATTGTTAACAATTATTCAGATACAGTATGGATACACTCCAGACACGGCGGTCATTCTATTACTCATTCAGAATTTCAAGTCAAAATACATTACAGATACACCCCAGACACGGTGATCATTCTACTACTCATTCAGATTTCAGCAATCCGATACAGACTAGATACGCTCCAGACACGGCAGCTATTCTATCTCTCATTCAGATTCAACTATCAACCACAAGTTCAGATACGCTCCAGACACGGATGCCATTCTGGCCCTTACATCAGCAGTTTGATTCTCCCAAGTGCAATCGCCACGGAAGTCATTCTGTCACTTATTCAGATCCCAGTTACAGTCTCAGATACACTCCAGACACGGAAGTCATTCTGCTACTCATACAGATCTCAGCTTCAGATACAGTCCAGATAAGCTCCAGACACGGTTGCCATTCTGTCATTCATTCGGAATTTATCCCCAGCCTAGAGATGCTCCATACACAGATGTTTCTCTGTCGCCCATTTAGAATTCAGATACAATACAGATACACTCCAGACACGATAGTCATTCTGATATTCATTCAAAGCTCAAATACAGTTACAACTTGGATATGCTCCAGACACGGACTCCATTCTTTCGCTCATACAGACTCAGTCTCCAGATACAGTTCAAATGCATTCCAGACACGGATACCGTTTTAATGCTCATTCTTCTGACCTACCACTTTGCAATTCAACAAACAATCTTGGATGGCATCTTTAAGCTCATCTCCAGCAAGATTCTACCATCTCCAAATGGCATCTTTAAGCCCATTTCCTCAGCTATATTTTGACGAGTGCAAATTTACGGGCACTCTAGTGTCCAATCCTCTTTTACCTTCGAGTCGCGAAAGGCAAACTTACCAATCTAACTCTTCAGGTTCAAGAAGATTGAACAGGGGAAACTTTTGTACCCCAAAATTTTCCCTCTTATTTCATCAACATTTCTCATCACAAGACTCTTGGAATTCAAGATCCAGCTAGGGTTTGCTCTGCTCAAGACACCTCCTTGCACTGTTGACCTAAATTAGGGTTTGAGCTTGCACAGGGATGTTTTGACCCACAATGCCCAAAATGACTTTCATACTTCATGTTGGACTCACAAGTTTGTCCATACAAAGTTTCAACCCTTGATTCAAATTTTTGCCCAGTCAATTGGACAATTGACCTAGAAATCAGCTGTATTGAGGAAAAAGTCAACTGTGGCCAATTGACAGTCAAACCTCATGAATTTTGACCCACATTAACTTTATTAACCCATATGAACCATTTTATCAAGTTTGGATCACAATTCCACAAGAAATTTGATCAGATCACCAAAAGGGAAAAATGGTCATTTTTAGGGTTTTGACTGTACAAAGGCAATTTTTGACTGTTTGACCTAGCCAATGGCAAATCAAGCTCAACCATGGACTCAAGGACTCAATTACTTTGTCTTAACCTATTCAACAAGTTCAAAAAATCTCAAATGCATAGGATTGACAGATGAATTTTTCAGTCAACTAATCAAAATTTAACTATACACTGAAAAGTCAAACTTTGACTTTTTGGTCAAAATCAAGTGCCAAGGGTCATTTTTCATCAAGACATGTCAAATTATGAAACTTGTTCATCAAGAAACCCAAAAATGCAAATTAGGGTTTAAAATGGAAAATTTTCATAACTTAGAATTTTTCTAAGTTATAAAATTTTCTTATTTTTTCCTAACTTTGTCCCATTTTTTCACCAAGATGCAAATGGATTATAACAAAACTTGAAACATGAAAGTTGTAGTCCATCACAAAGTCTACAACTTTGAATCACAAAGTTTTCTCAAAAGAAGCTTTTATCCCATGTTATGATTTTTTGAACAAGAGTGCCTAAAACTTTTAACTTAGAGAAATTTTGCCCTAGTTTAGGCAGGATTTTGACCCATCTTATTGGCCATTTTTCACATAGTTCCACTTGGAGTTTCAAGTTTCATTTCAAATATGGATTATATTACATGTTGCAAGCTTTCCAAATTGTCCAAGAACTCCTCAAACACCTTTGTGGTTAGAGAGAATCGAATGCTTGAAGTTGGCAAAAACTCACTTTGATCCATGGCCAATACATGTTCATACAACTTGCATTTTCAAACCAAACTAGCGTAGTACATGATTACAGGCCTCTAAACCAATTCACACTCCAAAATTGAATGCAAATACATTGGATATTGGCATTGTTCTGATCAAAAGAGCTTTGTACAATGAACATTGCCATTTTGAGCATAAAGGGCACACCTTCATTTTCATAAAGGGCACTTTATGTCAAATTGCTTTTTCTTGAGCCTTGGACTTTCTTCCTTTGCAGCAAACAAGCTCCACAGTTTCAGGCATAGTACACCAAGTTGAGCATGCTTGTAACTAGCCTGTACAGGCCCTAGCTTGGACAGTTCACATCTTTGCTTCAAAAACAAGTCAAATGGCCAAAAGCTTGGATCTCTCATATCTGTTAAAACCAACAAAAACAAAGTTGTCAAACAAGTTTTGCATATCCTCACAAGTCAGAAGCACGAGCCCTTAACCCCTCAAACCTCCTTGTACACAAAATTACCATTTTTCTGCAAAACAGGGCAAGCCCTACACAACCACCTCCATATCCACTTTCCCTCGTGCGTTTTGCCTCAAACTTGTTCCAATATCTTCCAATCAACTCACCTGAACTATCCCAGACCTCCATTGCTAGCTGTAACACCATTAACACACATTTCCATTTTCGTTTGAAAGCTTTGCAGGTTGAGTTCTGTAGCACGATTCAGGCTACTTCAAAATAAGCCAAGCATTGGGAAAGCTTCAGTGAACCTCAGGCAAGCTCAAAAGAACCTCAAGCACCCTTGGAAGTTGCTGCATTGTCTAGCTCGAAGTCAACTAAAACAGGTATTTCATTAACTTCTATCTCTCTATTTAGGAATAGTTAGACTTAGGTTTGTGAATGAAAGATGTTGTATTCATAGTCCTGAAATCATACATGTGCTTAGTTTTCATTTATATTAATCGTGCTAGGAGAATTTTGTTCATGAACTTTCTGAAAAAACTAGGTTAAGAATTAGGGCCAGAGAAATTCTCTCTGGTCTTTGAGAGTTAGCTTGAGTATTTTATATGGTTAGATTCGTTGTTTGATGCTCTACAAGTTTCATGTTATGAGTTTTGTCAAAAAAGCAAGGAATCAGGAGATAGCATTTTGTTTATAACACACGCGCATTTATGTTCAAAGGAAGAAGATGAAGTTGATTCTGGGCTGGGCCTGGACTTCTTTGCTTTTGACACCCCCCAGTTCACTTTCAGCACCCCTTGGCCCATTGCTTTGTATTTTCATTATTTTTGCATTTTTATTTTTTCTCTGACTTTGATATTTTATTTGCAAACATAGAAAATATCCCAAAAATATTTTCATTTTTTTTCATTTATTAGATATTTTATTCTAATTTTTCCTAATGTAAACATATTAAATATCTTATTTTCTTTTGTTAAAACTTAAAAATAATACAAATAATACTTAAATAATTTATTTTATTTTTATATACATATTTGAAAATAGTTTCTTGAAATATATACATTTTGTAAATAATTTATTTTATTTTTATACACACTTAATATATTTAATACATATATGTACATATATAATATATTTTATTAAATAATAAGAACCAAAAAACACAAAAATAATACATTTTTATTTTTATTAATATTTTATACTAAAAATATCTTTTTTCAATATACTTTTACTTTTGTACAAATAAATATATTATTATATAAAAATAATAAATAATACTACTTATTTAAGAAATTAGGGTTTTTGCCCTAAAAAACAAAATAATTGAAATTGACTTTTTTTATTTATTTGCATTTCACATTAAAAAATACTTTTTACATACATAAAAACTTTTTTGCATAATACATTTTATTTATTGTATTTATTTAAATATTGTATATTTAATATTATGCCTTACCCATTCAATATGGTTGTAATAATTTAGGATTTAATTTCTTGAAAAATAATCCCCAATTCAAATTTGTACCCCTCCTCCCTATATCATGATTGTAATAATGTAGAATTTAAATTCTCGTACCTTTAAGCTTTCAATTATGCCATGATTAGACCTAGGGGTTGTATGCAAAATAAAATCAACAATTAGTTTGACCTAATCCAAGATAACAATGCATGAAAACAAACACAATGCACACTTGCACCCCTAGGGTTTTCAATCCACTTGTTGCCTTCAAAAAATGGGCCATGATATGTATGTCAAGTACTTTGGCAAAACAAAAACAAACAAAAGATCATAGTCCCTCGATGATGCTATCTGAGTTGCCTAAACAAAATGATCAAGTCCCTCAAGAAAATTGCCAAAAATACTTGACACTATTGCTATCATGGTCTATACGATGACCCGCGCCTGTCCCGTTTAACATCCTAACACAAGGTTGTTCACCAAATACAATGGTGAAACAACACTGTTAAAAGGGTTAAAAACATAAGAAAGATCTTTGAGTAAAATAGGGTAGATAACTCTTAGTTACTTGATCAAAGCTTGCAAAAACATACTTGCTATCTTCAAAACACACTCCACAACACAATTTCAAAACCCTACTTTCAAACATTGAAAACTTTTCAAAAGACAAAAACACCTTTGTATACATTCAAACAAGAATCATTATAAAGGTTGCCACAACGATGGCCTCTTTTCAAAACATCTTTCAAAACCACACACAAAGCACCATTTCAAACAATTGAAGAACACCATTTCAAACAATTGAAAAGTAAAGCAAGTGATCTAAGCAAGTAACTAAGAGCCCATGGATAACCATGGATAGAAAGGATGCTAATACCTTCCCTTTCTATAATCTACTCCCCGAACTCAAGAAAACATCTCAAAGGTCTTTCCTGTGCTTTTTGAACTTTCCTTAGGATAAAATAAAAAGTCGGTGGCGACTCTTGATAAACTAAAACATTTGTGAACACAAACGCAAAATCCCAAGTTAGTTCTCCCACCGTATCACATCGATGATCATAGTATTGTTAAGGTTTGTACCGTTATCGGTGATGATCCTTTCAGGGATACCGTACCGACAAATAAGGTTCTGCTTGATGAAGCGGGAAACAACATTCTTAGTAACGGATGCGAAGGAAGCTGCTTTGACCCACTTGGTGAAGTAATCAATGGCCACCAGAATGAAGCGGTGTCCATCAGATGTTGTAGGCTTGATCTCCCCAATCATGTCGATTCCCCACATAGCGAAGGGTCAAGGAGTTGTTAAGACATTTAGAGGAATTGGAGGCATGTGCACCTTGTCCGCGTAGATTTGACATTTATGGCAAGTCCGGGAGTGTTGATAGCAGTCAGCTTCCATGGTAGACCAGTAATAGCCTACCCTTAGAATCTTCTTTGCCATCGTATGCCCACTAGAGTGAGTGCCAAAGATGCCCTCATGCAATTCAGCCATAATCCTTTCAGCTTCAGTCTTGTCAACACAACAGAGCAGAATAGAATCATGATTACGCTTGTACAGGATGCCATTACTTAGGAAGAACTTAGCTGAGAATCTCCTTAAGAACTTTTTTTCATTGACTGAAGCTCCTTCTGGGTATTCCTGAGCCTCGAGATACCTTTTGACTTCATGAAACCATGGCTGGTCCACTACTTCTTTGGTATTAATCTCGTGACAATGTGCCGGTTCGTCCATCTGTTCAATGGAGATCTGGGGAGCCTCATTATCCCAATTAAGTTTAAACATAGATGACATTGTAGCTAGAGCATCTGCTAGCTGATTCTCTTCTCGCGGGAAGTGTCCGAAGGTAATCTGCTCGAAATGTGGTAACAATGTCAAAACATGTTCTTTGTAAGGGATGAGGTTTGGATGTTTACTGTCCCACTCTCCTTTGATCTGACTGATGACCAAAGCTGAGTCCCCAAACACATCTAAGGATTTGATTCCCAAGTATATGGCAGCCTTGAGACCAAATATGCACGCTTCATACTCTGCCATGTCGTTCGTATAGTTGAAGCAATGTTTGGCAGTGAAAGGAGTATGGCAACCTTCTGGAGATATGAGTACCGCGCCGATACCGTTTCCAAGTGCATTGGATGCCCCATCAAAGTACAGGGTCCATCGGGATCCTTGTTCAGGTCCGTCATATGGTCTGATATCTTCAATGTTGTCCAATGTCATGATGTCTTCGTCAGGGAAGTCAAACTTCATGGATTGGTAGTCTTCGACAGCTTTATGGGCCAGATGGTCAGCTAGCACACTCCCCTTTATAGCTTTTTGGGTCGTGTACTGTATGTCATATTCTGTTAGGATCATCTTCCATCTAGCTATCCTCCCAGACAGAGCAGGCTTCTCAAAGATGTACTTTATCGGATCCATCTTAGATATTAGCAAATTGGTATGAGTTAACATATACTGCCTTAGCCGGCAAGCAGCCCATACCAAAGCGCAACAAGTTTTCTCGAGAAGTGAATATCTGGTTTCACAATCGGTAAACTTTTTGCTAAGGTAATAAATGGCATGCTCTTTTTGGCCAGACTCGTCATGTTGCCCCAGTACGCTCCCCATTGAACTTTCTAAGACGGTTAGATACATGATTAGTGGTCTTTCTTCGACGGGTGGCATCAAAATAGGAGGTTCTAGCAAATACTCCTTGATTTTATCGAAAGTAATCTGACAGTCATCATTCCATCGAACTACCTGATCCTTCTTCAACAGCTTAAAGATTGGTTCACAAGTAGATGTTAGGTGGGAAATGAACCTAGCAATGTAGTTTAGGCGTCCCAAGAAACCTCTAACTTCCTTCTCAGTGCGAGGAGCAGGAATTTCTTGTATAGCTTTGACTTTGGAAGGATCAACCTTGATGCCTTTGTTGCTGACAATGAAACCTAAGAGTTTACCAGACCGGACTCCGAATGTACACTTGTTTGGATTCAGTCTGAGCTTGTACTCCTTCAACCTGACAAACAGCTTTTGCAAATGGTCAAGGTGTTCTTCTTCAGTTTGTGATCGGGCTATCATGTCATCTACGTAGACCTCTATCTCATGATGTATCATATCATGAAACAAAGCTACCATGGCGCGTTGATAGGTTACCCCGGAATTCTTCAGTCCGCATGGCATCACTTTGTAGCAGAACATACCCCACTGTGTGACAAATGTAGTTTTCTCCATGTCCTCAGGTGCCATTTTGATCTGGTTATAGCCTGAGAATCCATCCATGAAAGAAAATACTTTGTGCTGAGTTGTGTTGTCGACCAAGATGTCAATGTGCGGAAGTGGAAAATCATCTTTAGGGCTAGCCCTATTTAGATCTCTATAATCCACGCACATTCTCACTTTGCCGTCCTTCTTAGGCATGGGCACAATGTTAGCAACCCATTATGGATAGGAAGTAACAGCCAGAAATCCAGCATTGAACTGTTTCATAACTTCTGCTTTGACCTTCTCGGACATGTAAGGTCTCATGCAGCGGACCTTTTGTTTCACTGGTGGACAGTCTTCTCTTGTGGGTAGGCGGTGTACCACAATGTCTGTATCTAGTCCCGGCATGTCTTCGTATGACCAGGCAAAGATCTCAACATAATCATGCAATAGTTGAATTAGGCGCTCCTTGACACTCGACTCTAGATTGGAACCTATCTTGATTTCCTTTTTATGCTCCTCAGTATCCAAGTTGATTGTATCCAACTGCTCCTCGTGAGGCTGAATTGCTCTTTCCTCTTGTTGTAGTAATCTGGCCAATTCCCATGGCACCTTAGAATCTTCCTCACCTTCGTATTCGGCTTGGTAGATCAGATCTTCAGAGTCACTGAAGGCTATAGCAGTATCGTTACCCATGGGATCCGGAATGGAAAGGTACCTGCATTTGCGAGTGTGGGTGTGTGTGTAAGGGATAGCCATCTTAAAACAACAAACTGTAAAAGAAAGACAATGAGCACAAAAGGTTTAAATATGAAAAGCGTCCATGATTCATTAAAATGACATATGAAATGAAGATAAAAACCCTTGCAAATGGACCTATGTGCCTCGGGTAAGACACAAGGTTGAAAAATGACGAATTGTTTGTGAATTATTACAGTCCAACAGAAATAGAAAAGATGAATTACTGAGTTATGAAAGTAATCGGAACAAAGTCTTTTGCTTCCCAGTTGCACAGTCCTCCGCCAACAGTAGGAAATATCCAGTCTTCCAGGATGCCCTCTTCTTCAATGTCCTCTAGTGCATTAACCCCTCGGTGGCTGATCTTCACAGGTGGCCCTCCGGCACGGGAGCGGCACACAACCTTCTGAGCGGTCGAAGTAAACCCCAAGCCAAACTTGTCTGATTTGAAAGCAAAGTAGGGAAGCTGCCCCCAGATAGTGGATCTTCCTTCTTCCACTACTGCCCTAGCATCCTTGAGAGATGACATTCGAGGTGGTGGTCTTGTGATCACAGGAGTTGAGGATACTGCCTTGGTCACTGCTATTTCTTCAGAGACTTCTTCAAAATGTTGGAAAGGGGTCTCTATGAATTCTCCATCTAACTCCACATAACGGAAGGAATTCAGATGACTAATCATATATTCCTCTTCCCCATGGACAGTTATAATCTTCCCTTAGACGGGGAGCTTGAGCATCTCGTGCAAGGTGGAGGTGACAGCTCCGGCATTATGGATCCAAGGGCGTCCCAACAGACAGGAATAAGAAGGACGGATGTCCATCACATAGAATGTCTAGTTGAAAACCTGAGTTCCTACCTTTATTGGGATGTCCACCTCCCCATGGACCATTCTCTTAGATCCATCAAAAGCTCTGACCACTATATTGTTGGGTTTTAGAGTCAGCCTTTCACAATCCAACCTGTGATACGGTGGGAGAACTGACTATGGTTTTTCGTTTGTTTTTGCAAATGTTTCGGTTGAGAAAGAGTCGCCACCGACTTTTTATTTTATCCTAAGGAAAGGTTTAAAAAGCACAGCAAAAACCTTTGAGATGTTTTCTTAGGTTCGGGGAGTAGATTATAGAAAGGGAAGGTATTAGCACCCTTTCTATCCATGGTTATCCATGGGCTCTTAGTTACTTGCTTAGATCACTTGCCTTTAGTTTCCAATTTTTTGAAATGGTGCTTGTGTATGTGTGGTTTAGAAAATGTTTTTGAAAAGAAGCCAATGTGGTGGCAACCTTTGTAATGATCCATGTTGGGATGTATACAAAGGTGTATGTCTTTTGAAAAAAAGGTTTTCATTTGTTTTTGAAATTTGTTTTGAAAGTGTTGTGGGGTGTGGTTTTAGAAAAATAGGCAAGTGTTTTGTTTTTGCAAGTTTTGATTCAAGTAACTAAGAGGTTATCTACTCCTAAATTTCTCAAAGTTTATTGTTATGTTTTAACCCTTTTAATAAGTTTGTTCCACCATTGTATTTGGTGGATAATCTCATGTTAGGATGTGAAAGGGACGGGCACGGGTCATCGTTTAGACCATAATTGCAATGGTGCTAAGTATCTTTGGGCATTTTCTTTAAGGGACTTGATCATTTGTTTAGGCAACTTTTTGAAAGCGTCGTCGAGGGACTATGATCATTTGATTTGTTTGTTTTGCCCAAAGAGACCTAACATGCAATATGGCCCAATTTTGAAAGGCAACAAGTGGAATACCCTAGGGGGTGCAAGTGTGATTTGTGTGTCCATTTTCATGCTTGTTTACCTTGAAATTAGGTCAAAACTATTTTCGTTGTTTTTTCGCATACAAATCCTAATTCTAACATGGTATAATTAGAAAGCAATAAAGTGCGAAAATAAACTTACTAAGCTATTACAAAACCATATATGGGGATGGGGGTACAAATGTTCAAATGGGGATTTTTAACAAGGAATTTAAACCTAAACTATTACATCAATTTGGATTATTTACAAGTGATTAATTGCATAAATAAAATAAGAATAAATATGTAAGATGCAAAAAATGGTTTTTTTGTATGTATGAAAAAGAAGTATTTTTGTGTGTCAAACAAACAAAATAAAAAAAAAGAAATATTTTTGGATTTCTCTTATGTTTGGGGCAAAACCCTAATTTTTATTAAGTAAAAGTATTAAATAATTTATATGTACAATATTTATTATTTGCATACAAAAATAAAATAAAGTGGAGTATATTTGTAAAAAATGTATTTTTAGTATTAAATATTAATAAAATAAAAATATGTATATTTTTGGTATTTTATTCTAAGTATACTAATATATATGTATTTATTTGTATTATTTACAAATTATTTTAAATATGCACAAAATAATAATATTTAATTTTTTATGAAAAAAGGCATATTTCACATAAAATATTTTCAGAATATAAAATGAAATAAAATAAAAATAAAAATGTATTTACACTATTTTAACATTTTTTAAATAAAAGTATATCTATTTACTTATTTATGTTCAAATAACTAGTCTAACCAAATAAATATCTAATAAATAGGAAAATGGTACAAAAAATTATTTTTATATTTTTTATATGATGAGGAAAAATAAATAAGTCAAGCCAAAAAAAGAAAAGTAAAAAAATCATTAAAATGAACAAAATGGGCTTAGGGGGTTCAGAAGTAAAAAGAGTGTGTGAAAAGAAAATACAAAAACAGGCCCAGCCCAGATAACCTTTCTTCAACCTCTGGCCAAACAATGTCAAAAAACGTGCGCCTGGTTCACTGATTCAAACATCCTGATTCCTGGCTTTTTAATGAAAACTCATAACATCAAAAATGTTCAGCATCAAGAGACGAATTCATGGATATAAAGAACTTGTCTTAACTCTCTAAGATGAGGGAGAATTTCCTCTCCCCTAATTTCTGACCTAGCTTTTTATCAATGTTCAGGCTCAAAATTCTTGCAGCACACATAATATAAATGAAATCTAATTATATGGGCATGTTCAGGGCTATGATTGTGACATGTTTCCTTCACAAACCTAAAGCTAACAATGCCTAATAAGAGAGATACGAGTTCATGAACTTACCTGTTCAGTTGAAGTTCTATCTGGCAATGGAGAAGCTTTCAGTGCAATGTGATGATTGGTATAGCTTCCTTGAGGTCCAGGGATGCTATTCCAAGCTTTACTTTGTCTTGAAAGCTTTTGAATCGTGATAGAGCACTTCACCTGCAAATCAGAAAAGTGAAAATGGTGGAACTAGTTAGAGGAGTTACAGGTCGTGTTTTAGGTTTTGGTTAGCTTGCATAGATGATAGGGAAGGTGTGTGAACTGGTTTGGGCAAGAAAGCTTGAGAGAAAAGAGAGATGGCAATCAAACTGCAGGCCCTGCCCTGTTCTTGCAGTTTGAAGGTGATTTTGAGAATGGGAGTGTATGAGGGATGTTAGGGTCGTGTTTCAGCTTAGGATCAATGTTTGGAATATGTTTGATATCTTTCTCTAAGGCCTCGTTGACTGATATGGAAGTTGGTATGTGATATGCAATGTTTCTTCTTTCTTAAGCAACAAAAGGCAAGTTGATGTTCTAGACTGATGCAGGCCCCCATAACATGCTGCAACCCTTGGCCTTGATCAGTGCAATGTGTCTCATAACTTGTGCCTCAGAGATTTCTTTGTACTTCAAAGATATGTGAACTTGACATAAAGCAATCTTTTCAAAAATGGCTAAAGTGCTTTTTCCATTTTAAGGTTAATCTCTTGTGTAATGGTTTAATGAACAAGATAATGCTAAGACACAAGGGTTTTGCATTAAATTATTGAGTGTCAAAGGGTTTTAGGACCTGTAATGTAGCTTAAGCATGCTGAATTCAAAATGGCACCAAAGTATGAACATGTCTTGGCCAAGAACAAAAGTGACTTTTTCCCATTTTGCAAAATTCGATTCTCTCAAGTTATGAGGTTGTTTGATGAGTTCTTGGACATTTTGGAAAGCTTGGAATGTGTACTACAATCCATCTTCGAAATGCAAATTGAAATTCCAAGTGGAAGTGTATGGAAAATGGCCTTGAAGTTAGGTAGAAAACCTTGCCAAAATAGGTTAAAATTTCACTAAGTTAAGAATGGTTTAGCACCCTTATTCCAAAAATTGTAACTTGAGATACAAGCCTCATTTGGGAAAACTTTGTGAATCGAAGTTGTAGATTATGCAACAAGCTACAACTTTCATGTTTTGACTTTTGTTTGAATCCAAATGAATCTTGGTGAGAAAGTGGGGCAAAGTTGGGAAAAAATTAGGGTTTTCCATAACTTAGAAAAATTCTAAGTTATGAAAAATTCCCATTTCAAACCCTAATTTGCATTTCTTGATTTCTTGGTGAACAAGTTTCATGATTTGGCATGTTTTGATGAAAAATGAATCTTGACCCTTGATTTTGACCAAAAAGTCAAAGTTTGACTTTTCAGTATACAGTCAAAATTGATCAATTGACTGGGAAATTCAACTGTCAATCTTGTGTACTTGGGATCTTTTGAATTTGTTGAGCATGTCAAGATAATTCCATGGGGTCCTTGAGTCCATATGTGAGCTTGGTTTGCCATTTGCTAGGTCAAACAGTCAAAAATTGCCTTGGTGCAGTCAAAACCCTAAAAATGACCATTTTGCCCTTTTGATGATCTGATCAAATTTCTTTGAGGAATTGTGATCCAAACTTGATCAAATGGTCCATGTGAGTTCATAATATTGATGTGGGTAAATTTTCATGAGATTTGACTGTCAATTGGCCACAATTGACTTTTTCCCCAATACAGTTGATTTCTAGGTCAACTGTCCAATTGACTGGGCAAAATTTGGAATCAAGACTTGAAACTTGGTATGGATAAACTTGGGAGTCCAACATGAAGCATGAAAGTCATCTTAGGCATTTTAGGTCAAAATATCCTTGTGCAATCACAAACCCTAATTTAGGTCAACAGTGCAAGGAGAAGTCTTGAGCAGAGGAAACCCTAACTGGATCTTGATCTCCAAGGGTTTTGTGATGAGAAAATATTGAGGAGATGGGAGGGCAAATTTTGGGGTACAACAGTTGCCCCTGTTCAATCTTCTTGAACCTGAAGAGTTAGATTGGCAATTTTGCCTTTCGTGACTCGAGGGTAAAAGGAGATTGGACACTAGAGTGCCCGGAAATTTGCACTCGCATGTCGGAGTATCAGCAGTGTGATGTCGGGAATGGGCTTATAGATGCCATCTGGGGATGTGACAGAACCTTGTCGGGAATGGGCTTATAGATGCCATTTGGAGGTGTTGATCGCATAAGAGATTCCTTAGCGGGAACTTGTGTATTTGAGACAGACAAATGTTTTCCTGGCTTGTTACAGGTGTTTGATCTTCAATCTCCTTATACAAATATGCCCTGGCTAGATACAGGTATCGAATCTACAATCGGTTGTTCACAGATGTGCCCTGGCTGGATACAGGAATCGAATATACAAACTCTTCAGACGTGCCCTGGCTAGATACAGGAATCGAGTCTGGAAATGTGGTCAATAGATATGCCCTGGCTGGATACAGGAATCGAATCTTAGAACTCTTCAGACGTGCCCTGGCTAGATACAGGAATCGAGTCTAGAAATAGTTGAAAACAGATATGCTCTGGTTGGATACAGGAATCGAATCTGGAAATGTTGTAGTTGATAGATGTGCCCTGGCTGGATACAGGAATCGAATCTTTGAACTCTTTAGACGTGCCCTGGCTAGATACAGGAATCGAGTCTGGAAACTGATCACTCTCAGATGTGCCCTGGCTAGATATAGGTATCGAATCTGGAATTGTGACAGTTGAAGGTAGTTGTCTTTGGGATTGTCTTTTTCCCTGAAAGGCAAAAATATAAGTTGTATGCAATGTCATGATGTATGATATGCATGATGTCATGATGTTCAACATGAGATAGTGTTGTATGCACTTTATCATGAATGTAAGCGAGATGTATGAAAATGTGAAATGTTTATGAATGTAATCTCGTCTTAGGAAAATAAATCCTTGATGACCGGCCGGGGAATTGCTCTGTGGCAGAGATACTTTGCTGAAGTTTTGATGAGAGGCCTGCTGAGGACTTCAATGATGGATTCCGCTGGGGATAATGATGATAAACTCCGCTTGGGAACACCAAAGATAAACTCCGCTGGGGAATACCAAAGATAAACTCCGCTGGGGATTGAAGGAACTTTGCCGTGGGCGATTTTCCGTGGCAATTAGCTGAGGATAACCCAGTTATAAGCCCTGGTGAGGAATAACTTTGAATAAAGCCCGGGAGGGACGTCCGTATTCTGCAGGGAACAAGCTTCCAGAATCTACTAGGGATAAGCTTTAAGACCTGTTGGGGATAAGAATTCCGCTTTCCTGAGGAAACTTTTCGGAATTGCACTGGGGTACTGATATCCTGCCGGGGAACCATCTTAGGTCAGGACTGCCGGGGACGCTTGCTAGTGAATGCCTATATTCCACTGGGGAATGTTGTGCCTTTTCAGGATTGACGGGGAACCAACTCTGCTTGGGGAAAGTATTGCTGAATCTTGTCTTACTCTGTGGGGAGTTGAGATGATTTGGTCACATTCTTCAGTCGAATCTACCTTGGTACCTTGGCGGACAAAGCAACCAAACTGCATCAGACAACTTCACATTGCCCCTGTTTCTGATGTCACCTGTAATTAACCTTTGTTTCATATGCAAATATTTATGAATCAGCAGTTTAATGTCAAATGCATATATCAAAAATGAACATTGGACGTTCTTCGCAAGACAAAACAGAAAAAAGGGAAAAACAATGGCAATTTGTATGGACAAGTGAATTTGTATTGATTTGAATTTTGCCTGTGAATAGTTGTTTTTGTACAAGAGGCTGACATCCTAGTAAGAGAATGCCGCCGAATACCATAGAATTTACAATTTTGAAAAGGAAACAAAACAGCTATGTGAACAATCCCACTGGGTTCCAACTCTGCTATCTCCTTTATGTCTTCAAGCCTCTCGTCACTTTGCTGCTTGATTGAAGATGAAGCTGATTGATCGATGCCGAGATCTGAGCCAGACGGTTGATGCCGAATTCCGGATGCGAAGTGATCCAATGAGACATAGTGTTACGCTTTATCCCTAACTTTTGCCTGGACCGCCCTTTCGGGTTTTCAGTCCATCGGGATACCCATTTTTGCCCAAGCCGCCTTTTCAGGTTTTCGACTTGCCGGGTGTACAATTTTTTTTATTTCATCCCTTATTTTTGCCCGAACCCTTTTGGTTCGCCGGGAAGCCCTTATTTTTGCCTAGGTATGTCAACCTAGCGGGTCTTTTATTCATGCGTAGTATCTTTTCACTATGTCTGCATTGGCGGGGTGAGGAAGGTCGTCACCATCCATGGTGGTTAGGATCATGGCTCCTCCTGAGAACACATGTTTAACCACAAATGGCCCTTCGTATGTAGGGGTCCATTTGCCCCGGGGATCACTTTGAGGAAGGATGGTGCGTTTGATTACCAGGTCCCCAACTTGATACTCTTGTGGTCTGACTTTCTTGTTAAATGCCCTGATCATCCGTTTTTGATACGTCTGACCATGACAGATAGCGGTGAGTCTCTTTTCGTCAATCAGATTTAATTGATCAAGTCGAGTCTGGATCCAGTCATCTTCATTCAAGTCTGCATCCTTCATTATTCGGAGAGAGGGGATCTGGACTTCAATTGGCAAGACTGCCTCCATGCCATAGACCAAGGAGAAAGGAGTTGCCCCGGTTGACGTCCTTGCTGAGGTACGGTACCCGTGAAGAGCAAACGGTAACATCTCGTGCCAATCTTTATAGGTCGTTGTCATCTTCTGCACAATTCTCTTGATATTCTTATTAGCTGCCTCTACAACTCCATTCATCTTCGGCCGGTAAGGAGAAGAGTTATGGTGCTGTATTTTGAACTGTTCGCAGAGTTCAGTGATCATTTTGTTGTTGAGATTGGTACCATTGTCCGTAATGATTCTTTCTGGGACGCCGTACCGACAGATCAGATTATGTCGGATAAAACGTGCCACGATGCTCTTGGTTACTGTGGCGTAGGAAGCTGCCTCAACCCACTTCATGAAGTAATCGATCGCTACGAAGATGAAGCGATGCCCGTTGGATGCCGTCGGTCGGATCTCACCGATCATATCAATGCCCCACATTGCAAAAGGCCAAGGTGCCGTCAGGACGTTCAGAGGAACCAGAGGGATATGCACCTTGTCAGCATAGATCTGGCATTTGTGACAAGTTCGAGAGTGTTGGTAACAGTCGGCTTCCATGGTGGACCAGAAATATCCTGCCCGAAGGATCTTCTTTGCCATGGTGTGTCCACTGGAATGTGTTCCGAATGTACCTTCATGCAGTTCTATCATGATCTTCTCTGCTTCAGCCTTATCCACACAACGTAGTAGAGTTGAATCATGATTCCGTTTGAAGAGAATGTCGTTGCTGAGGAAAAATTTCGCCGCAAACCTTCTCATGAACTTCTTGTCATTGACAGATGCACCTTCAGGGTATTCCTGAGCTTCCAAGTACTTCTTCACCTCATGATACCAGGGTTTTTCAGTCACCTTTTCGGCTTCAAGATCGCAGCAGTATGCCGGTTCGTCCAACTTCCAGATAATGATCCAGGGAGCCTCATTGTCCCATTTAACTTTGAACATCGAAGACATCATAGCTAGTGCGTCCGCTAGCTGATTCTCCTCTCTTGGGAAGTGCTCAAAAGTTATCTCTTCAAAGTGGGGAAGCAGGGTCAACACATACTCCTTGTAAGGAATAAGATTTGGGTGTTTCGTATCCCACTCGCCTTTGATCTGATTAATCACGAGAGCGGAATCTCCGAAGACACTCAGAAATTTGATCCTTAAGTCGATTGCAGCTTGTAGACCCATGATACATGCCTCATATTCTGCCATGTTGTTGGTGCAGTTGAAACACAATCGGGCGGTGAGTGGAGTATGAGTCCCTTTGGGAGATATGATTACAGCGCCGACGCCGTTACCCAAAGCATTGGAGGCTCCGTCAAAATGCATAGACCATCGGGATCCTTCCTCAGGTCCTTCATCCGGTCCAGGTACTTCACAGTCAGTTACCACCATGATATCTTCGTCCGGAAAATCAAAGTTCAATGATTGGTAATAGTCCACAGGTTGGTGTGCCAAATGATCTGCCAGTACACTTCCTTTAATTGCTTTCTGAGTTGTATACTGGATATCATATTCTGTCAAGATCATTTGCCATCTCACTATTCTTCCAGACAGAGCGGGCTTTTCAAATATGTACTTGATGGGATCCATCTTTGAAATCAATAGAGTAGTGTGAGTCAGCATATACTGTCTCAGCCGGCGAGTAGCCCATACTAGAGCGCAGCAAGTTTTCTCAAGCAGTAAGTAACGAGACTCACAGTCGGTAAACTTTTTGCTCAAGTAATAAATAGCGTGCTCTTTTCGGCCGGACTCGTCATGCTGTCCCAGCACACACCCCATTGAATTGTCAAGTACTGTCAAGTATAATATCAGAGGTCTTCCTTCCACTGGTGGCATAAGAATGGGTGGCTCTTGGAGATATTCCTTTATCTTTTCAAAGGCAGCCTGACATTCATCGTTCCAGCGCACTACTTGATCTTTCTTCAGTAATTTGAAGATTGGCTCACAAGTAGCAGTCAGATGTGAGATGAATCGGGCAATGTAATTCAGTCGTCCCAGGAAGCCTCTGACTTCTTTCTCGGTCTTTGGAGTTGGCATCTCTTGTATGGCTTTTACCTTGGCAGGGTCTACCTGGATACCTTTATCACTTACAATAAAACCTAGCAATTTTCCGGACCTTACCCCAAAGGTGCATTTGTTGGGATTCAACCTCAGCTTGTATAATCTTAGTCGGTCAAACAGCTTCCTCAGATGATCAAGGTGCTCCTCCTCAGTTTGAGACCTTGCAATCATGTCATCAACGTATACCTCAATCTCATGATGGATCATATCATGAAATAAAGCAACCATGGCACGTTGATAGGTTGCCCCAGCATTTTTCAACCCGAATGGCATGACCTTGTAAGAGAAGGTGCCCCACTGAGTCACAAAGGTAGTCTTTTCCATATCTTCCAGAGCCATCTTGATCTGATTATACCCTGAAAAACCATCCATGAAGGAGAACACCTTGTGTTGAGCAGTATTGTCGACAAGAACGTCGATGTGAGGTAAGGGGAAGTCATCCTTGGGGCTTGCCCTGTTCAAATCCCTGTAGTCGACACACATTCTGACTTTACCGTCCTTCTTCGGCACCGGTACCACATTGGCCACCCACTAAGGGTAAGAAGTTACTGCTAGAAACCCAGCATCGAACTGCTTCATGACCTCAGCCTTAATCTTTTCAGACATCTCTGGGCGGATACGGAGGACCTTTTGCTTTACCGGAGGGCAGTCTTCCTTGGTTGGCAGGTGATGAACTACAATGTCGGCATCCAAACCAGGCATATCTTCATAGGACCAAGCAAATATCTCCATGTAATCATGCAGCATCTGGATCAATCGTTGCTTCACGCTGAGCTCTAGATTGGCACCAATCTTGACCTCTTTCCTATCTGTCTCAGTACCCAGGTTAACAGTTTCCACCGGCTCTTCATGTGGTTGAATAGCCCTCTCTTCCTGGAGTAGCAGTCTTGCGAGTTCACCAGGAAATTCGCAATCATCTTCACCTTCGTCTTCGGCCAAGTTGATCGGATTCTCGAGGTCATAACTGGTGGTAGCAGAGCCGTTACCAGTGAGATCCAGAGTGGATTGAAACCTGTATAAGTGAGTGTTTGTAAATATAGCTGTTTTGCAATATATATAACACAGAAAGAAAAAGAGCACAATATTTGAAATGCAACAAACGTCCAATGTTTTGATTGATGATATATGGAAATGTCATACAAAAAGCCCTCACAAATGGAGCTACGATGCCCCGGGTAGGACACCGAGCCAATAAAGTTTTAACATATTGTTTGTTAAAAATTGAAAATCAAAAGAGTTAATTACTGCGTGACAAATGTGATAGGTGTAAAATCCTTTGCCGTCCAGTTGCTTGGTCCGTTGCTGGTGGTTGGATAGATCCAACTGTCAAACTCTGCTTCCTCTACATCCTCCTCGATAGCATTCACCCTTGGGTTGGAGATAAACACCGGAGCCTTTCTGATCTTTTCCTCGCGCACAGCCCTCTGAGCCTCTGCAGTAAAGCCCAACCCAAATTTGTCATTCTTTTGAGTGAAGTCAGGAAGCTGACCCCAGTTTGCACAATTGCCTTTCTTGATTACAGCCCGGGCATCCTTCAAGGACGCCATCTTCAACGAAAAATCTTCTTCAACCACTGCCTCAGCCGATGCCAAAGTTGGAGGTACCTCCTCAAAATGCTGAAAGGGGGTTTCAATAAACTCCCCGTCCATCTCGATATACCGGAATGAATTCAAGTGACTAACCATGTATTCCTCCTCACCCTGTACGGTAACAATCTTCCCTTTGACAGGGTATTTGAGCTTTTGGTGTAGAGTGGATGTTACTGCCCCAGCCTTGTGAATCCAGGGTCGACCCAACAAGCAGGAATAAGATGGACGAATATCCATTACATAGAACGTTGAGTCGAAAACTTGGGAACCCACACGAATAGGGATGTCCACTTCACCGTGCACCATCCTCTTAGAACCGTCGAAGGCTCTAACAATGATGTTACTAGGTTTCAACTCCAGGCCCTCACAACCCAAGCGATCCAATGCCTTTTTGGGCAAAACATTCAGGGAAGAGCCGGTATCCACTAACACGTGTGCGAGAGTAGTGCCCCTGCATTCTATGGAAACATGCAGGGCATCATTGTGATTTTTCCCTTTGGCGGTGAGGTCAGCATCCGAGAACCCCAATCCATTGTCAGCTGTCAAATTGGCCACACAGTCAGTGAATTGATCCGCGGAGGTCTCTTGCGGCACATGGGCCGTTTTCAGAAATGAAATCAGGGCTTTTGCATGGGCCTCTGAGCATAGCAGCAACGATAGCATAGAGATTTTGGAGGGGGTATGCCCCAACTGTTCAACAACATTAAATTCACTCCTTTTGATGATTTTAAGGATTTCCTCCATTTCTTGTTGGGAGGCTTCCACAGCAGTCTTTTTTGGTGCCTCCGTCCTGGCAGGAAAATCGGTAGCAACTTCTTTGCCCCGAGTATCAGAGGACTCGGCGGCAGTAGTAGACACAGGAACTTGAATTGGAACATGCACACTTGCGGGTGTGATGGTGAGAGGTTTTCGGATAACTGGCGGTGCAATGTCAGGCGAGAAGAGCCTGCCACTGCGGGTAATCTTGGCGGGACCAGTGATGTTACTGATACTGGTATTGGTGTTGAACTCCTGCTTCATCCCAAGCACATATACGTCGGCCACATAATGCCAGGGGACTGTTTTATCAGACTCATAGGGGAGAGGCCCCAGAACAGTAATAGTAATGGGTGCAACAGACATAATTTGGACTGGTTTCTTCATGGGAGCTTTGGCAGGATTGTAAATTGTGACAACAGATATTTCTTCAACGGAAACAAACGGAACAACAGTTTTCTTGAACAGAATTTCCTTGCTATCCATCAGGCTTTGAATGCCTGATTTCAGCAGTGGACAACCGGTAGGGATAACAGCACACAGGAGGCAACCCTTGCTACAACCCGGAAATAAACCGGCTGGTAGTAAGTTCCTCTTAACAGTCAAAAGAGGGGTAGCAACATCATTCACTGAAACAGCATACAAATCTTCCTCGATGGCATTTACTCTATGGTGGGGCATAGGAGCAGTTATAACATTTGGTCTCTCAGGCGCCTCAAACTGAATTTCCTTCGCGTCGATAAGATCTTGCACTTTATTTCTCAAGGCCCAGCAATCATCAGTAGTGTGCCCGGGGCTATCGGAATGATAAGCACAACGGGCATTTGGGTTATATTTAGGAGATGCAGTATTGACGACCTTAGGAGCTTCTTTGATGGTCACCAAGTTGGTTGATAACAGTTGGGGTAAAATTTGCGATAAGGTCATACTCAGCCTAGTATACTGCCTCTTGGGCCTTTCACCTCTTTGTTGATTGTACTGCTGAGGAGCAGCAACAGGCTTTGAAATGACGAAAGCATTGACGGCTTGGCGACTTTCTGGCTTGACTTGTCTTCTAGGACCATAGACGGCGCTTGCTTCTTTCTTGAAAGGCCTCTTCTCAGTACTTGTGGAGGCAGCTTTTTGTATCTTTCCTGACCTGATGCCAGCTTCAATTCTTTCTCCTGTCAGAATCAAATCCGTAAACCCAGCGGAGGAGTTACCAACCAAATGATTGAAAAATGGACCAGACAAGGTCCCTAGAAACATATCAACCAGCTCACGATCAGTCAATGGAGGCTGCACCCTGCCAGCCAAATCTCTCCATTTTTGTGCATATTCTTTGAACCCTTCGCCCGTTCCTAGAGACATACCCTGAAGTTGGGTATGCGTAGGAGCGAGATCAGAATTGTATTGATATTTTCTGTAGAATGAGGTTGCCAAATCTTCCCAGTGTCGGATGCTAGTTCCATCTAGTTGGTAGAACCACTCAAGCTGTGACCCCGAAAGGCTATCTTGGAAGAAGTGAATCCAAAGGTTCTTATCTGTCGCGTAAGGTTGGATCTTCCTTACGTACGACCTTAGATGCAGCTTGGGACAAGAAGCCCCGTCATATTTGGCAAAGGCAGGCGCCTTAAACTTGTGTGGAATTACTACCCCAGAAGATAACCCCAAATCTCTGAAATCCAGCCCCGGCACATTCTGAATTTCCATGGCGCTCAAGTGGTCTTCCAATTGCTTGTATCTGTCAGCAGCGGGTGGGTATTGTTCGTCGTTGTAGTCCGTCTTGTTGTCAGAGACTGCAGGACTAGGAGCTCCTCCCCCTTGGGGACTGTTTTTCTCAGCAAAAGAAGTAGTTGGTTCAGCTTCATTATGGAGGGTGTTCCCAAATCTGCGCCTAGTGTTGAATAACGCAGTCCTCTTTTTCTTCTTCTTCTTCAGGAGTAGGGTCTTTAACTCTTGTTGACCTTGGGCCAGGCTCAGGACCATTTCTTGAAACTGGGCACTTTGGGCCTGAAGGGCCTTGATTGCTTGCTCATTGGATGAGTCCGGATTCATGATGACTGTTCAAATAAACAGCGAAGAAGATTAAGCAACCTGTGAAATAGGGTACCTGATATGCATATGGTGCAATGAGATGCGTATGTTTTATGTTTTCAAAGACAAACAAGATTCAACTTTGTAGACAAAAAGGGAAACACACTTCATTAGATTAAAATTTTAATTGTTCAACAACTTGCCCTTAGGCATTACAGGAATGAAAAATACTGGAAAGGAAATAAAAGCTATAAAAGGAAATATCCAAAGCCCATCAGTGCTCCCATGGCCTCCTTTTCTCAGTGTTGATGTAGTTGTTCAGGACCCGCTCTTCCTCCAATTGCTTAGTCAGCCTCTGGACCTTCCGTTCCTGCTCGTTGAACTTTTCCCGATAGAAATCCCGTTCTTCCTTTAGTTGCACCCAAGATCTCTTCATTGTGTCAAAATCAGTAGGTATCTGAGGAGGGACGACAGTTGGAGAAACCCCATCTTCATCAGGAGATTCAAGAATGATAGGTCTGACAGCTTCGTACGGCATACCTAAACTCTGAGCACGGATGCGGACCCATTTGCAATAGGGTTCCAATGGTAGAGAGGTCTTTGGTCCCAACTCATGTGGGTCAGCTTTGTGAATTCTGTCCCAAGCTTTAATGAATCCATGGCATAGTTTGTCACTGTCTGTCTGGAACTCAAAATGGGAGTAAGGAACCAACATTTCATGAGGCCCAACTCCCCTGGCTCTTCCAAACTGACGGAGAGCTAAGCATGGATTATAAGAGATTCCTCCTTGGATACCAATCAACGGAACATTAGGGTATTCTCCACAACGATCAATAACAGCTACCCCATCCAAACCTCTGTGAGTCCAAGTGATGTTATTATCTGTGAGAGACATTAACCTCCGAGCCCAACCTTTTCCTTCTTCATTATTCAGCACGAACTTAGGAAGGTGCAAAATAAACCACCTCACTAGCAAAGGAGCACAACACCACGGAGTTCCCCGTTTTCGAGCAGTACGAGCATAGAGTTGTTGCAAGATATCACCCAAAAGAGTGGGTACAGGATTCCGAGACATGAAGATCCTTATGACATGGATACTGATAAGGGTGTCAGGATTGGGAAACAATACTAGACCATAGATCAAAAGAGCCAGAATATCCTCGTACGCCTTGAAGTCCAAGTCATTCCAGAAATCATTAGCCTTGCCAACCAGAAATTTGACCAAAAAGCCCTTAACTCCACTTCTAGTTTCCCAGTTAGCCAATACCTCTTCTTTGGTCAAGGGGAGGACTGCAGCAACCTCTTCAGGCCTAGGAGTCTTTTCCAAACCAGTGAATGGAGTTTGTTCCAAGACAGGGATCCCAAGCAAGTAAGAGAATTCTTCCAGGGTAGGAACCAGCTGGAAGTCTTGAAAGGTGAAACAATGATACAGAGGGTCATAAAACTGGGTCAGAACACTTATCAGTTGTTGGTCCCATTTTGCAGTGATCAAGCCAAGGAGAGAACCATGTCTGTTGATGAAGGAAGAAGTGTTTGGAATCCTACCAACCAAATCCTTGAGCAAAGTTGGTGGTTGAACAAAGTTGAGCCGGATAGTATTCCTACGCACGGGCATCATGATATCCTACAAAACAGAGCAAAGATGAAACTTTTTTGTCTTTGAAATGGGTTAGTCCTTTATACAGGATGCATGCAATGGTATGATGGCATGATGCTATGATGAAGCACACCACAAGTATTCACATAGGCAAGCATGGTAAGGCACACAAGTCACACAAGACACCCTTAGGTTTCAGGCCAGCATGAATTTTAGGTATTAACCTCTTTTGGTTTCGTTGGTTAAAACCTGTCCTATCAAAAGTAACCGAGTTCTAAAGGATCTAAAATCATTGGCTACCCTCAATCGGTCATAACTCCAGCATCGCAATCTTTTCTTGCAGCCAGAACCATCTCGAGAGTTTAGCCTCAATGAGTGTAGCATACTGCTACTGTCCTAATGGCCAAGTTTGGTCAATTTAGGGTTCTAAGGTTGGTTGGTGTTTAATGACTCCTTAGAAGACCTATATTCTCCCCGTTGCAACACAAGGGATATAGGTACAGACCAAGGTGCCACACCAATGTAGCCACTGCTTCACCCATGTCGGTCTACGTCGGACAGGTCCCTCACAGATTATGCTACCTAAAAAGGGTATTTTCCCAGATCCGGGTTAGGATCTATGAAACTCCGATGCAAAGCCCACAAATATAAAAGCAAACAAAGCAAACAATTGAAAACAAAGGTGATCTAAACCCTAAGGTTACTCCACTTTTAAGTATCTCCCCAGCAGAGTCGCCAGTTCTGTGATACGGTGGGAGAACTGACTATGGTTTTGCATTTGTTTTCGCAAATGTTTCGGTTGAGCAAGAGTCGCCACCGACTTTTTATTTTATCCTAAGGAAAGGTTTAAAAAGCACAGCAAAAACCTTTGAGATGTTTTCTTAGGTTCGGGGAGTAGATTATAGAAAGGGAAGGTATTAGCACCCTTTCTATCCATGGTTATCCATGGGCTCTTAGTTACTTGCTTAGATCACTTGCCTTTAGTTTCCAATTGTTTGAAATGGTGCTTGTGTATGTGTGGTTTAGAAAATGTTTTTGAAAAGAAGCCAATGTGGTGGCAACCTTTGTAATGATCCATGTTGGGATGTATACAAAGGTGTATGTCTTTTGAAAAAAAGGTTTTCATTTGTTTTTGAAAGTTGTTTTGAAAGTGTTGTGGGGTGTGGTTTTAGAAAAATAGGCAAGTGTTTTGTTTTTGCAAGTTTTGATTCAAGTAACTAAGAGGTTATCTACTCCTAAATTTCTCAAAGTTTATTGCTATGTTTTAACCCTTTTAATAAGTTTGTTCCACCATTGTATTTGGTGGACAATCTCATGTTAGGATGTGAAAGGGACGGGCACGGGTCATCGTTTAGACCATAATTGCAATGGTGCTAAGTATCTTTGGGCATTTTCTTTAAGGGACTTGATCATTTGTTTAGGCAACTTTTTGAAAGCGTCATCGAGGGACTATGATCATTTGATTTGTTTGTTTTGCCCAAAGAGACCTAACATGCAATATGGCCCAATTTTGAAAGGCAACAAGTGGAATACCCTAGGGGGTGCAAGTGTGATTTGTGTGTCCATTTTCATGCTTGTTTACCTTGAAATTTGGTCAAAACTATTTTCGTTGTTTTTTCGCATACAAATCCGAATTCTAACATGGTATAATTAGAAAGCAATAAAGTGTGAAAATAAATTTACTAAGCTATTACAAAACCATATATAGGAAGGGGGGTACAAATGTTCAAATGGGGATTTTTAACAAGGAATTTAAACCTAAACTATTACATCAATTTGGATTATTTACAAGTGATTAATTGCATAAATAAAATAAGAATAAATATGTAAGATGCAAAAAATGGTTTTTTTGTATGTATGAAAAAGAAGTATTTTTGTGTGTCAAACAAACAAAATTAAAAAAAGAAATATTTTTGGATTTCTCTTATGTTTGGGGCAAAACCCTAATTTTTATTAAGTAAAAGTATTAAATAATTTATATGTACAATATTTATTATTTGCATACAAAAATAAAATAAAGTGGAGTATATTTGTAAAAAAATGTATTTTTAGTATTAAATATTAATAAAATAAAAATATGTATATTTTTGGTATTTTATTCTAAGTATACTAATATATATGTATTTATTTGTATTATTTACAAATTATTTTAAATATGCACAAAATAATAATATTTAATTTTTTATGAAAAAAGGCATATTTCACATAAAATATTTTCAGAATATAAAATGAAACAAAATAAAAATAAAAATGTATTTACACTATTTTAACATTTTTTAAATAAAAGTATATCTATTTACTTATTTATGTTCAAATAACTAGTCTAAACAAATAAATATCTAATAAATAGGAAAATGGTACAAAAAATTATTTTTATATTTTTTATATGATGAGGAAAAATAAATAAGTCAAGCCAAAAAAAGAAAAGTCAAAAAATCATTAAAATGAACAAAATGGGCTTAGGGGGTTCAGAAGTAAAAAGAGTGTGTGAAAAGAAAATACAAAAACAGGCCCAGCCCAGATAACCTTTCTTCAACCTCTGGCCAAACAATGTCAAAAAACGTGCGCCTGGTTCACTGATTCAAACATCCTGATTCCTTGCTTTTTAATGAAAACTCATAACATCAAAAATGTTCAGCATCAAGAGACGAATTCATGGATATAAAGAACTTGTTTTAACTCTCTAAGATGAGGGAGAATTTCCTCTCCCCCAATTTCTGACCTAGCTTTTTATCAATGTTCAGGCTCAAAATTCTTGCAGCACACATAATATAAATGAAATCTAATTATATGGGCATGTTCAGGGCTATGATTGTGACATGTTTCCTTCACAAACCTAAAGCTAACAATGCCTAATAAGAGAGATACGAGTTCATGAACTTACCTGTTCAGTTGAAGTTCTATCTGGCAATGGAGAAGCTTTCAGTGCAAGGTGATGATTGGTATAACTTCCTTGAGGTCCAGGGATGCTATTCCAAGCTTTACTTTGTCTTGAAAGCTTTTGAATCGTGCTAGAGCACTTCACCTGCAAATCAGAAAAGTGAAAATGGTGGAACTAGTTAGAGGAGTTACAGGTCGTGTTTTAGGTTTTGGTTAGCTTGCATAGATGATAGGGAAGGTGTGTGAACTGGTTTGGGCAAGAAAGCTTGAGAGGAAAGAGAGATGGCACTCAAACTGCAGGCCCTGCCCTGTTCTTGCAGTTTGAAGGTGATTTTGGGAATGGGAGTGTATGAGGGATGTTAGGGTCGTGTTTCAGCTTAGGATCAATGTTTGGAATATGTTTGATATCTTTCTCTAAGGCCTCGTTGACTGATATGGAAGTTGGTATGTGATATGCAATGTTTCTTCTTTCTTAAGCAACAAAAGGCAAGTTGATGTTCTAGACTGATGCAGGCCCCCATAACATGCTGCAACCCTTGGCCTTGATCAGTGCAATGTGTCTCATAACTTGTGCCTCATAGATTTCTTTGTACTTCAAAGATATGTGAACTTGACATAAAGCAATCTTTTCAAAAATGGCTAAAGTGCTTTTTCCATTTTAAGGTGTAATGGTTTAATGAACAAGATAATTCTAAGACACAAGGGTTTTGCATTAAATTATTGAGTGTCAAAGGGTTTTAGGACCTGTAATGTAGCTTAAGCATGCTGAATTCAAAATGGCACCAAAGTATGAACATGTCTTGGCCAAGAACAAAAGTGACTTTTTCCCATTTTGCAAAATTCGATTCTCTCAAGTTATGAGGTTGTTTGATGAGTTCTTGGACATTTTGGAAAGATTGGAATGTGTACTACAATCCATCTTTGAAATTAAAATTGAAATTCCAAGTGGAAGTGTATGGAAAATGGCCTTGAAGTTAGGTAGAAAACCTTGCCAAAATAGGTTAAAATTTCACTAAGTTAAGAATGGTTTAGCACCCTTATTCCAAAAATTGTAACTTGAGATACAAGCCTCATTTGGGAAAACTTTGTGAATAGAAGTTGTAGATTATGCAACAAGCTACAACTTTCATGTTTTGACTTTTGTTTGAATCCAAATGAATCTTGGTGAGAAAGTGGGGCAAAGTTGGGAAAAAATTAGGGTTTTCCATAACTTAGAAAAATTCTAAGTTATGAAAAATTCCCATTTCAAACCCTAATTTGCATTTCTTGATTTCTTGGTGAACAAGTTTCATGATTTGGCATGTTTTGATGAAAAATGAATCTTGACCATTGATTTTGACCAAAAAGTCAAAGTTTGACTTTTCAGTATACAGTCAAAATTGATCAATTGACTGGGAAATTCAACTGTCAATCTTGTGTACTTGGGATCTTTTGAATTTGTTGAGCATGTCAAGATAATTCCATGGGGTCCTTGAGTCCATATGTGAGCTTGGTTTGCCATTTGCTAGGTCAAACAGTCAAAAATTGCCTTGGTGCAGTCAAAACGCTAAAAATGACCATTTTGCCCTTTTGATGATCTGATCAAATTTCTTTGAGGAATTGTGATCCAAACTTGATCAAATGGTCCATGTGAGTTCATAATGTTGATGTGGGTAAATTTTCATGAGATTTGACTGTCAATTGGCCACAATTGACTTTTTCCCCAATACAGTTGATTTCTAGGTCAACTGTCCAATTGACTGGGCAAAATTTGGAATCAAGACTTGAAACTTGGTATGGATAAACTTGGGAGTCCAACATGAAGCATGAAAGTCATCTTAGGCATTTTAGATCAAAATATCCTTGTGCAATCACAAACCCTAATTTAGGTCAACAATGCAAGGAGAAGTCTTGAGCAGAGGAAACCCTAACTGGATCTTGATCTCCAAGCGTTTTGTGATGAGAAAATATTGAGGAGATGGGAGGGCAAATTTTGGGGTACAACAGTTGCCCCTGTTCAATCTTCTTGAACCTGAAGAGTCAGATTGGCAAGTTTGCCTTTCGTGACTCGAGGGTAAAAGGATATTGGACACTAGAGTGCCCGGAAATTTGCACTCGCATGTCGGAGTATCAGTAGTGTGATGTCGGGAATGGGCTTATAGATGCCATCTGGGGATGTGACAGAACCTTGTCGGGAATGGGCTTATAGATGCCATTTGGAGGTGTTGATCGCATAAGAGATTACTTAGCGGGAACTTGTGTATTTGAGACAGACAGATGTTTTCCTGGCTTGTTACAGGTGTTTGATCTTCAATCTCCTTATACAGATATGCCCTGGCTAGATACAGGTATCGAATCTACAATCGGTTGTTCACAGATGTGCCCTGGCTGGATACAGGAATCGAATATACAAACTCTTCAGACGTGCCCTGGCTAGATACAGGAATCGAGTCTGGAAATGTGGTCAATAGATATGCCCTGGCTGGATACAGGAATCGAATCTTTGAACTCTTCAGACGTGCCCTGGCTAGATACAGGAATCGAGTCTGGAAATAGTTGAAAACAGATATGCCCTGGTTGGATACAGGAATCGAATCTGGAAATGTTGTAGTTGATAGATGTGCCCTGGCTGGATACAGGAATCGAATCTTTGAACTCTTCAGACGTGCCCTGGCTAGATACAGGAATCGAGTCTGGAAACTGATCACTCTCAGATGTGCCCTGGCTAGATACAGGTATCGAATCTGGAATTGTGACAGTTGAAGGTAGTTGTCTTTGGGATTGTCTTTTTCCCTGAAAGGCAAAAATATAAGTTGTATGCAATGTCATGATGTATGATATGCATGATGTCATGATGTTCAACATGAGATAGTGTTGTATGCACTTTATCATGAATGTAAGCGAGATGTATGAAAATGTGAAATGTTTATGAATGTAATCTCGTCTTAGGAAAATAAATCCTTGATGACCGGCCGGGGAATTGCTCTGTGGCAGAGATACTTTGCTGAAGTTTTGATGAGAGGCCTGCTGAGGACTTCAATGATGGATTCCGCTGGGGATAATGATGATAAACTCCGCTTGGGAACACCGAAGATAAACTCCGCTGGGGAATACCAAAGATAAACTCTGCTGGGGATTGAAGGAACTTTACCGTGGGCGATTTTCCGTGGCAATTAGCTGAGGATAACCCAGTTATAAGCCCTGGTGAGGAATAACTTTGAATAAAGCCCGGGAGGGACGTCCGTATTCTGCAGGGAACAAGCTTCCAGAATCTATTGGGGATAAGCTTTAAGACCTGTTGGGGATAAGAATTCCGCTTTCCTGGAGAAACTTTTCGGAATTGCACTGGGGTACTGATATCCTGCCGGGGAACCATCTTAGGTCAGGACTGCCGGGGACGCTGGCTAGTGAATGCCTATATTCCACTGGGGAATGTTGTGCCTTTTCAGGATTGACGGGGAACCAACTCTGCTTGGGGAAAGTATTGCTGAATGTTGTCTTACTCTGTGGGGAGTTGAGATGATTTGGTCACATTCTTCAGTCGAATCTACCTTGGTACCTTGGCGGACAAAGCAACCAGACTGCATCAGACAACTTCACATTGCCCCTGTTTCTGATGTCACCTGTAATTAACCTTTGTTTCATATGCAAATATTTATGAATCAGCAGTTTAATGTCAAATGCATATATCAAAAATGAACATTGGACGTTCTTCGCAAGACAAAACAGAAAAAAGGGAAAAACAATGGCAATTTGTATGGACAAGTGAATTTGTATTGATTTGAATTTTGTCTGTGAATAGGTGTTTTTGTACAAGAGGCTGACATCCTAGTAAGAGAATGCCGCCGAATACCATAGAATTTACAATTTTGAAAAGGAAACAAAACATCTATGTGAACAATCCCACTGGCTTCCAACTCTGCTATCGCCTTTATGTCTTCAAGCCTCTCGTCACTTTGTTGCTTGATTGAAGATGAAGCTGATTGATCGATGCCGAGATCTGAGTCATACGGTTGATGCCGAATTCCGGATGCGAAGTGATCCAATGAGACATAGTGTTACGCTTTATCCCTAACTTTTGCCTGGACCGCCCTTTCGGGTTTTCAGTCCATCGGGATACCCATTTTTGCCCAAGCCGCCTTTTCAGGTTTTCGACTTGCCGGGTGTACAATTTTTTTTATTTCATCCCTTATTTTTGCCCGAACCCTTTTGGTTCGCCGGGAAGCCCTTATTTTTGCCTAGGTATGTCAACCTAGCGGGTCTTTTATTCATGCGTAGTATCTTTTCACTATGTCTGCATTGGCGGGGTGAGGAAGGTCGTCACCATCCATGGTGGTTAGGATCATGGCTCCTCCTGAGAACACATGTTTAACCACAAATGGCCCTTCGTATGTAGGGGTCCATTTGCCCCGGGGATCACTTTGAGGAAGGATGATGCGTTTGATTACCAGGTCCCCAACTTGATACTCTTGTGGTCTGACTTTCTTGTTAAATGCCCTGATCATCCGTTTTTGATACGTCTGACCATGACAGATAGCGGTGAGTCTCTTTTCGTCAATCAGATTTAATTGATCAAGTCGAGTCTGGATCCAGTCATCTTCATTCAAGTCTGCATCCTTCATTATTCGGAGAGAGGGGATTTGGACTTCAATTGGCAAGACTGCCTCCATGCCATAGACCAAGGAGAAAGGAGTTGCCCCGGTTGACGTCCTTGCTGAGGTACGGTACCCGTGAAGAGCAAACGGTAACATCTCGTGCCAATCTTTATAAGTCGCTGTCATCTTCTGCACAATTCTCTTGATATTCTTATTAGCTGCCTCTACAGCTCCATTCATCTTCGGCCGGTAAGGAGAAGAGTTATGGTGCTGTATTTTGAACTGTTCGCAGAGTTCAGTGATCATTTTGTTGTTGAGATTGGTACCATTGTTCGTAATGATTCTTTACGGGACGCCGTACCGACAGATCAGATTATGCCGGATGAAACGTGCCACGACGCTCTTGGTTACTGTGGCGTAGGAAGCTGCCTCAACCCACTTCGTGAAGTAATCGATCGCTACCAAGATGAAGCGATGCCCGTTGGATGCCGTCGGTCGGATCTCACCGATCATATCAATGCCCCACATTGCAAAAGGCCAAGGTGCCGTCAGGATGTTCAGAGGAACCGGAGGGATATGCACCTTGTCAGCATAGATCTGGCATTTGTGACAAGTTCGAGAGTGTTGGTAACTGTCGGCTTCCATGGTGGACCAGAAATATCCTGCCCGAAGGATCTTCTTTGCCATGGTGTGTCCACTGGAATGTGTTCCGAATGTACCTTCATGCAGTTCTATCATGATCTTCTCTGCTTCAGCCTTATCCACACAACGTAGTAGAGTTGAATCATGATTCCGTTTGAAGAGAATGTCGTTGCTGAAGAAAAATTTCGCCGCAAACCTTCTCATGAACTTCTTGTCATTGACAGATGCACCTTCAGGGTATTCCTGAGCTTCCAAGTACTTCTTCACCTCATGATACCAGGGTTTTTCAGTCACCTTTTCGGCTTCAAGATCGCAGCAGTATGCCGGTTCGTCCAACTTCCAGATAATGATCCGGGGAGCCTCATTGTCCCATTTAACTTTGAACATCGAAGACATCGTAGCTAGTGCGTCTGCTAGCTGATTCTCCTCTCTTGGGAAGTGCTCAAAAGTTATCTCTTCAAAGTGGGGAAGCAGGGTCAACACATACTCCTTGTAAGGAATAAGATTTGGGTGTTTCATATCCCACTCGCCTTTGATCTGATTGATCACGAGAGCGGAATCTCCGAAGACACTCAGAAATTTGATCCTTAAGTCGATTGCAGCTTGTAGACCCATGATACATGCCTCATATTCTGCCATGTTGTTGGTGCAGTTGAAACACAATCGGGCGGTGAGTGGAGTATGAGTCCCTTTGGGAGATATGATTACAGCGCCGACGCTGTTACCCAAAGCATTAGAGGCTCCGTCAAAATGCATAGACCATCGGGATCCTTCCTCAGGTCCTTCATCCAGTCCAGGTACTTCACAGTCAGTTACCACCATGATATCTTCGTCTGGAAAATCAAAGTTCAATGATTGGTAATCGTCCACAGATTGGTGTGCCAAATGATCTGACAGTACACTTCCTTTAATTGCTTTCTGAGTTGTATACTGGATATCATATTCTGTCAAGATCATTTTCCATCTCGCTATTCTTCCAGACAGAGCGGGCTTTTCAAATATGTACTTGATGGGATCCATCTTTGAAATCAATAGAGTAGTGTGAGTCAGCATATACTGTCTCAGCTGGCGAGCAGCCCATACTAGAGCGCAGCAAGTTTTCTCAAGCAGTGAGTAACGAGACTCACAGTCGGTAAACTTTTTGCTCAAGTAATAAATAGCGTGCTCTTTTCGGCCGGACTCGTCATGCTATCCCAGCACACACCCCATTGAATTGTCAAGTACTGTCAAGTATAATATCAGAGGTCTTCCTTCCACTGGTGGCATAAGAATGGGTGGCTCTTGGAGATATTCCTTTATCTTTTCAAAGGCAGCCTGACATTCATCGTTCCAGCGCACTACTTGATCTTTCTTCAATAATTTGAAGATTGGCTCACAAGTAGCAGTCAGATGTGAGATGAATCGGGCAATGTAATTCAGTCGTCCCAGGAAGCCTCTGACTTCTTTCTCGGTCTTTGGAGTTGGCATCTCTTGTATGGCTTTTACCTTGGCAGGGTCTACCTGGATACCTTTATCACTTACAATAAAACCTAGCAATTTTCTGGACCTTACCCCAAAGGTGCATTTGTTGGGATTCAACCTCAGCTTGTATAATCTTAGTCGGTCAAACATCTTCCTCAGATGATCAAGGTGCTCCTCCTCAGTTTGAGACCTTGCAATCATGTCATCAACGTATACCTCAATCTCATGATGGATCATATCATGAAATAAAGCAACCATGGCACGTTGATAGGTTGCCCCAGCATTTTTCAACCCGAATGGCATGACCTTGTAACAGAAGGTGCCCCACTGAGTCACAAAGGTAGTCTTTTCCATATCTTCCGGAGCCATCTTGATCTGATTATACCCTGAAAAACCATCCATGAAGGAGAACACCTTGTGTTGAGCAGTATTGTCGACAAGAACGTCGATGTGAGGTAAGGGGAAGTCATCCTTGGGGCTTGCCCTGTTCAAATCCCTGTAGTCGACACACATTCTGACTTTACCGTCCTTCTTCGGCACCGGTACCACATTGGCCACCCACTAAGGGTAAGAAGTTACTGCTAGAAACCCAGCATCGAACTGCTTCATGACCTCAGCCTTAATCTTTTCAGACATCTCTGGGCGCATACGGCGGACCTTTTGCTTTACCAGAGGGCAGTCTTCCTTAGTTGGCAGGTGATGAACTACAATGTCGGCATCCAAACCAGGCATATCTTCATAGGACCAAGCAAATATCTCCATGTAATCATGCAGCATCTGGATCAATCGTTGCTTCACGCTGAGCTCTAGATTGGCACCAATCTTGACCTCTTTCCTATCTGTCTCAGTACCCAGGTTAACTGTTTCCACCGGCTCTTCATGTGGTTGAATAGCCCTCTCTTCCTGGAGTAGCAGTCTTGCGAGTTCACCAGGCAATTCGCAATCATCTTCACCTTCGTCTTCGGCCAAGTTGATCGGATTCTCGAAGTCATAACTGGTGGTAGCAGAGCCGTTACCAGTGAGATCCAGAGTGGATTGAAACCTGTATAAGTGAGTGTGTGTAAATATAGCTGTTTTGCAATATATATAACACAGAAAGAAAAAGAGCACAAGATTTGAAATGCAACAAACGTCCAATGTTTTGATTGATGATATATGGAAATGTCATACAAAAAGCCCTCACAAATGGAGCTACGATGCCTCGGGTAGGACACCGAGCCAATAAAGTTTTAACATATTGTTTGTTACAAATTGAAAATCAAAAGAGTTAATTACTGCGTGACAAATGTGATAGGTGTAAAATCCTTTGCCGTCCAGTTGCTTGGTCCGTTGCTGGTGGTTGGAAAGATCCAACTGTCAAACTCTGCTTCCTCTACATCCTCCTCGATAGCATTCACCCTTGGGTTGGAGATAAACACCGGAGCCTTTCTGATCTTTTCCTCGCGCACAGCCCTCTGAGCCTCTGCAGTAAAGCCCAGCCCAAATTTGTCATTCTTTTGAGTGAAGTCAGGAAGCTGACCCCAGTTTGCACAATTGCCTTTCTTGATTACAGCCCGGGCATCCTTCAAGGACGCCATCTTCAACGGAAAATCTTCTTCAACCACTGCCTCAGCCGATGCCAAAGTTGGAGGTACCTCCTCAAAATGCTGAAAGGGGGTTTCAATAAACTCCCCGTCCATCTCGATATACCGGAATGAATTCAAGTGACTAACCATGTATTCCTGCTCACCCTGTACGGTAACAATCTTCCCTTTGACAGGGTATTTGAGCTTTTGGTGTAGAGTGGATGTTACTTCCCCAGCCTTGTGAATCCAGGGTCGACCCAACAAGCAGGAATAAGATGGACGAATATCCATTACATAGAACGTTGAGTCGAAAACTTGGGAACCCACACGAATAGGGATGTCCACTTCACCGTGCACCATCCTCTTAGAACCGTCGAAGGCTCTAACAATGATGTTACTAGGTTTCAACTCCAGACCCTCACAATCCAAGCGATCCAATGCCTTTATGGGAAAAACATTCAGGGAAGAGCCGGTATCCACTAACACGTGTGCGAGAGTAGTGCCCCTGGATTCTATGGAAACATGCAGGGCATCATTGTGATTTTTCCCTTTGGCGGTGAGGTCAGCATCCGAGAACCCCAATCCATTGTCAGCTGTCAAATTGGCCACACAGTCAGTGAATTGATCCGTGGAGGTCTCTTGCGGCACATGGGTCGTTTTCAGAAATGAAATCAGGGCTTTTTCATGGGCCTCTGAGCATAGCAGCAACGATAGCATAGAGATTTTGGAGGGGGTATGCCCCAACTGTTCAACAACATTAAAGTCACTCCTTTTGATGATTTTAAGGATTTCCTCCATTTCTTGTTGGGAGGCTTCCACAGCAGTCTTTTTTGGTGCCTCCGTCCTGGCAGGCAAATCGGTAGCAACTTCTTTGCCCCGAGTATCAGAGGACTCGGCGGCAGTAGTAGACACAGGAACTTGAATTGGAACATGCACACTTGCGGGTGTGATGGTGAGAGGTTTTCGGATAACTGGCGGTGCAATGTCAGGCGAGAAGAGCCTGCCACTGTGGGTAATCTTGGCGGGACCAGTGATGTTACTGATACTAGTATTGGTGTTGAACTCCTGCTTCACCCCAAGCACATATACGTCGGCCCCATAATGCCAGGGGACCGCTTTATCAGACTCATAGGGGAGATGCCCCGGAACAGTAATAGTAATGGGTGCAACAGACATAATTTGGACTGGTTTCTTCACCGGAGCTTTGGCAGGATTGTAAATTGTGACAACCGATATTTCTTCAACGGAAACAAACGGAACAGCAGTTTTCTTGAACAGAATTTCCTTGCTATCCATCAGGCTTTGAATGCCTGATTTCAGCAGTGGACAACCGGTAGGGATAACAGCACACAGGAGGCAACCCTTGCTACAACCCGGAAATAAACCGGCTGGTAGTAAGTTCCTCTTAACAGTCAAAAGAGGGGTAGCAACATCATTCACTGAAACAGCATACAAATCTTCCTCGATGGCATTTACTCTATGCTGGGGTATAAGAGCAGTTACAACATTTGGTCTCTCAGGCGCCTCAAACTGAATTTCCTTCGCGTCGATAAGATCTTGCACTTTATTTCTCAAGGCCCAGCAATCATCAGTAGTGTGCCCGGGGCTATCGGAATGATAAGCACAACGGGCATTTGGGTTATATTTAGGAGATGCAGTATTGACGACCTTAGGAGCTTCTTTGATGGTCACCAAGTTGGTTGATAACAGTTGGGGTAAAATTTGCGATAAGGTCATACTCAGCCTAGTATACTGCCTCTTGGGCCTTTCACCTCTTTGTTGATTGTACTGCTGAGGAGCAGCAACAGGCTTTGAAATGACCAAAGCATTGACGGCTTGGCGACTTTCTGGCTTGACTTGTCTTCTAGGACCATAGACGGCGCTTGCTTCTTTCTTGAAAGGCCTCTTCTCAGTACTTGTGGAGGCAGCTTTTTGTATCTTTCCTGACCTGATGCCAGCTTCAATTCTTTCTCCTGTCAGAATCAAATCTGTAAACCCAGCGGAGGAGTTACCAACCAAATGATTGAAAAATGGACCAGACAAGGTCCCTAGAAACATATCAACCAGCTCACGTTCAGTCAATGGAGGCTGCACCCTGCCAGCCAAATCTCTCCATTTTTGTGCATATTCTTTGAACCCTTCGCCCGTTCCTAGAGACATACCCTGAAGTTGGGTACGCGTAGGAGCGAGATCAGAATTGTATTGATATTGTCTGTAGAATGCAGTTGCCAAATCTTCCCAGTGTCGGATGCTAGTTCTATCTAGTTGGTAGAACCACTCAAGCTGTGACCCCGAAAGGCTATCTTGGAAGAAGTGAATCCAAAGGTTCTTATCTGCCGTGTAAGGTTGGATCTTCCTTACGTACGACCTTAGATGCAGCTTGGGACAAGAAGCCCCGTCATATTTGGCAAAGGCAGGCGCCTTAAACTTGTGTGGAATTACTACCCCAGAAGATAACCCCAAATCTCCGAAATCCAGCCCCGGCACATTCTGAATTTCCATGGCGCTCAAGCGGTCTTCCAATTGCTTGTATCTGTCAGCAGCGAGTGGGTATTGTTCGTCGTTGTAGTCCGTCTCGTTGTCAGAAACTGCAGGACTAGGAGCTCCTCCCCCTTGGGGACTGTTTTTCTCAGCAGAAGAAGTAGTTGGTTCAGCTTCATTATGGAGGGTGTTCCCAAATCTGCGCCCAGTGTTGAATAACGCATTCCTCTTTTTCTTCTTCTTCTTCAGGAGTAGGGTCTTTAACTCTTGTTGACCTTGGGCCAGGCTCAGGACCATTTCTTGAAACTGGGCACTTTGGGCCTGAAGGGCCTTGATTGCTTGCTCACTGGATGAGTCTGGATTCATGATGACTGTTCAAATAAACAGCGAAGAAGATTAAGCAACCTGTGAAATAGGGTACCTGCTATGCATATGGTGCAATGAGATGCGTATGTTTTATGTTTTCAAAGACAAACAAGATTCAACTTTCTAGACAAAAAGGGAAACACACTTCATTAGATTAAAATTTTAATTGTTCAACAACTTGCCCTTAGGCATTACAGGAATGAAAAATACTAGAAAGGAAATAAAAGTTATAAAAGGAAATATCCAAATCCCATCAGTGCTCCCATGGCCTCCTTTTCTCAGTGTTGATGTAGTTGTTCAGGACCCGCTCTTCCTCCAATTGCTTAGTCAGCCTCTGGACCTTCCGTTCCTGCTCGTTGAACTTTTCCCGATAGAAATCCCGTTCTTCCTTTAGTTGCGCCCAAGATCTCTTCATTGTGTCAAAATCAGTAGGTATCTGAGGAGGGAGGACAGTTGGAGGAACCCCATCTTCATCAGGAGATTCAAGAATGATAGGTCTGACAGCTTCGTACGGCATATCTAACCTCTGAGCACGGATGCGAACCCATTTGCAATAGGGTTCCAATGGTAGAGAGGTCTTTGGTCCCAACTCATGTGGGTCAGCTTTGTGAATTCTGTCCCAAGCTTTAATGAATCCATGGCGTAGTTTGTCACTGTCTGTCTGGAACTCAAAATGGGAGTGAGGAACCAACATTTCATGAGGCCCAACTCCCCTGGCTCTTCCAAACTGACGGAGAGCTAAGCATGGATTATAAGAGATTCCTCCTTGGATACCAATCAACGGAACATTAGGGTATTCTCCGCAACGATCAATAACAGCTACCTCATCCAAACCTCTGTGAGTCCAAGTGATGTCATTATCTGTGAGAGACATTAACCTCCGAGCCCAACCTTTTCCTTCTTCATTATTCAGCACGAACTTAGGAAGGTGCGAAATAAACCACCTCACTAGCAAAGGAGCACAACACCACGGAATTCCCCGTTTTCGAGCAGTACGAGCATAGAGTTGTTGCAAGATATCACCCAAAAGAGTGGGTACAGGATTCCGAGACATGAAGATCCTTATGACATGGATACTGATAAGGGTGTCAGGATTGGGAAACAATACCAGACCATAGATCAAAAGAGCCAGAATATCCTCGTATGCCTTGAAGTCCAAGTCATTCCATAAATCATTAGCCTTGCCAACCAAAAATTTGACCAAAAAGCCCTTAACTCCACTTCTAGTTTCCCAGTTAGCCAATACCTCTTCTTTGGTCAAGGGGAGGACTGCAGCAACCTCTTCAGGCCTAGGAGTCTTTTCCAAACCAGTGAATGGAGTTTGTTCCAAGACAGGGATCCCAAGCAAGTAAGAGAATTCTTCCAGGGTAGGAACCAGCTGGAAGTCTTGAAAGGTGAAACAATGATACAGAGGATCATAAAACTGGGTCAGAACACTTATCAGTTGTTGGTCCCATTTTGCAGTGATCAAGCCAAGGAGAGAACCATGTATGTTGATGAAGGAAGAAGTGTTTGGAATCCTACCAACCAAATCCTTGAGCAAAGTTGGTGGTTGAACAAAGTTGAGCCGGATAGTATTCCTACGCACGGGCATCATTATGTCCTACAAAACAGAGCAAAGATGAAACTTTTTTGTCTTTGAAATGGGTTAGTCCTTTATATAGGATGCATGCAATGGTATGATGGCATGATGCTATGATGAAGCACACCACAAGTATTCACATAGGCAAGCATGGTAAGGCACACAAGTCACACAAGACACCCTTAGGTTTCAGGCCAGCATGAATTTTAGGTATTACCCTCTTTTGGTTTCGTTGGTTAAAACCTGTCCTATCAAAAGTAACCGGGTTCTAAAGGATCTCAAATCATTGGCTACCCTCAATCGGTCATAACTCCAGCATCGCAATCTTTTCTTGCGGCCAGAACCATCTCGAGAGTTTAGCCTCAATGAGTGTAGCATACTGCTACTGTCCTAATGGCCAAGTTTGGTCAATTTAGGGTTCTAAGGTTGGTTGGTGTTTAATGACTCCTTAGAAGACCTATATTCTCCCCGTTGCAACACAAGGGATATAGGTACAGACCAAGGTGCCACACCAACGTAGCCACTGCTTCACCCATGTCGGTCTACGCCGGACAGGTCCCTCACAGATTATGCTACCTAAAAAGGGTATTTTCCCAGATCCGGGTTAGGATCTATGAAACTCCGATGCAAAGCCCACAAATATAAAAGCAAACAAAGCAAACAATTGAAAACAAAGGTGATCTAAACCCTAAGGTTACTCCACTTTTAAGTATCTCCCCAGCAGAGTCTCCAGTTCTGTGATACGGTGGGAGAACTGACTATGGTTTTGCGTTTGTTTTCGCAAATGTTTCGGTTGAGCAAGAGTCGCCACCGACTTTTTATTTTATCCTAAGGAAAGGTTTAAAAAGCACATCAAAAACCTTTGAGATGTTTTCTTAGGTTCGGGGAGTAGATTATAGAAAGGGAAGGTATTAGCACCCTTTCTATCCATGGTTATCCATGGGCTCTTAGTTACTTGCTTAGATCACTTGCCTTTAGTTTCCAATTGTTTGAAATGGTGCTTGTGTATGTGTGGTTTAGAAAATGTTTTTGAAAAGAAGCCAATGTGGTGGCAACCTTTGTAATGATCCATGTTGGGATGTATACAAAGGTGTATGTCTTTTGAAAAAAAGGTTTTCATTTGTTTTTGAAAGTTGTTTTGAAAGTGTTGTGGGGTGTGGTTTTAGAAAAATAGGCAAGTGTTTTGTTTTTGCAAGTTTTGATTCAAGTAACTAAGAGGTTATCTACTCCTAAATTTCTCAAAGTTTATTGCTATGTTTTAACCCTTTTAATAAGTTTGTTCCACCATTGTATTTGGTGGACAATCTCATGTTAGGATGTGAAAGGGACGGGCACGGGTCATCGTTTAGACCATAATTGCAATGGTGCTAAGTATCTTTGGGCATTTTCTTTAAGGGACTTGATCATTTGTTTAGGCAGCTTTTTGAAAGCGTCGTCGAGGGACTATGATCATTTGATTTGTTTATTTTGCCCAAAGAGACCTAACATGCAATATGGCCCAATTTTGAAAGGCAACAAGTGGAATACCCTAGGGGGTGCAAGTGTGATTTGTGTGTCCATTTTCATGCTTGTTTACCTTGAAATTAGGTCAAAACTATTTTCGTTGTTTTTTCGCATACAAATCCTAATTCTAACATGGTATAATTAGAAAGCAATAAAGTGCGAAAATAAATTTACTAAGCTATTACAAAACCATATATGGGAAAGGGGGTACAAATGTTCAAATGGGGATTTTTAACAAGGAATTTAAACCTAAACTATTACATCAATTTGGATTATTTACAAGTGATTAATTGCATAAATAAAATAAGAATAAATATGTAAGATGCAAAAAATGGTTTTTTTGTATGTATGAAAAAGAAGTATTTTTGTGTGTCAAACAAACAAAATAAAAAAAAAGAAATATTTTTGGATTTCTCTTATGTTTGGGGAAAAACCCTAATTTTTATTAAGTAAAAGTATTAAATAATTTATATGTACAATATTTATTATTTGCATACAAAAATAAAATAAAGTGGAGTTTATTTGTAAAAAATGTATTTTTAGTATTAAATATTAATAAAATAAAAATATGTATATTTTTGGTATTTTATTCTAAGTATACTAATATATATGTATTTATTTGTATTATTTACAAATTATTTTAAATATGCACAAAATAATAATATTTAATTTTTTATGAAAAAAGGCATATTTCACATAAAATATTTTCAGAATATAAAATGAAATAAAATAAAAATAAAAATGTATTTACACTATTTTAACATTTTTTAAATAAAAGTATATCTATTTACTTATTTATGTTCAAATAACTAGTCTAACCAAATAAATATCTAATAAATAGGAAAATGGTACAAAAAATTATTTTTATATTTTTTATATGATGAGGAAAAATAAATAAGTCAAGCCAAAAAAATAAAAGTCAAAAAATCATTAAAATGAACAAAATGGGCTTAGGGGGTTCAGAAGTAAAAAGAGTGTGTGAAAAGAAAATACAAAAACAGGCCCAGCCCAGATAACCTTTCTTCAACCTCTGGCCAAACAATGTCAAAAAACGCGCGCCTGGTTCACTGATTCAAACATCCTGATTCCTGGCTTTTTAATGAAAACTCATAACATCAAAAATGTTCAGCATCAAGAGACGAATTCATGGATATAAAGAACTTGTCTTAACTCTCTAAGATGAGGGAGAATTTCCTCTCCCCCAATTTCTGACCTAGCTTTTTATCAATGTTCAGGCTCAAAATTCTTGCAGCACACATAATATAAATGAAATCTAATTATATGGGCATGTTCAGGGCTATGATTGTGACATGTTTCCTTCACAAACCTAAAGCTAACAATGCCTAATAAGAGAGATACGAGTTCATGAACTTACCTGTTCAGTTGAAGTTCTATCTGGCAATGGAGAAGCTTTCAGTGCAAGGTGATGATTGGTATAGCTTCCTTGAGGTCCAGGGATGCTATTCCAAGCTTTACTTTGTCTTGAAAGCTTTTGAATCGTGCTAGAGCACTTCACCTTCAAATCAGAAAAGTGAAAATGGTGGAACTAGTTAGAGGAGTTACAGGTCGTGTTTTAGTTTTTGGTTAGCTTGCATAGATGATAGGGAAGGTGTGTGAACTGGTTTGGGCAAGAAAGCTTGAGAGGAAAGAGAGATGGCACTCAAACTGCAGGCCCTGCCCTGTTCTTGCAGTTCGAAGGTGATTTTGGGAATGGGAGTGTATGAGGGATGTTAGGGTCGTGTTTCAGCTTAGGATCAATGTTTGGAATATGTTTGATATCTTTCTCTAAGGCCTCGTTGACTGATATGGAAGTTGGTATGTGATATGCAATGTTTCTTCTTTCTTAAGCAACAAAAGGCAAGTTGATGTTCTAGACTGATGCAGGCCCCCATAACATGCTGCAACCCTTGGCCTTGATCAGTGCAATGTGTCTCATAACTTGTGCCTCAGAGATTTCTTTTTACTTCAAAGATATGTGAACTTGACATAAAGCAATCTTTTCAAAAATGGCTAAAGTGCTTTTTCCATTTTAAGGTTAATCTCTTGTGTAATGGTTTAATGAACAAGATAATGATAAGACACAAGGGTTTTGCATTAAATTATTGAGTGTCAAAGGGTTTTAGGACCTGTAATGTAGCTTAAGCATGCTGAATTCAAAATGGCACCAAAGTATGAACATGTCTTGGCCAAGAACAAAAGTGACTTTTTCCCATTTTGCAAAATTCGATTCTCTCAAGTTATGAGGTTGTTTGATGAGTTCTTGGACATTTTGGAAATCTTGGAATTTGTACTACAATCCATCTTTGAAATGCAAATTGAAATTCCAAGTGGAAGTGTATGGAAAATGGCCTTGAAGTTAGGTAGAAAACCTTGCCAAAATAGGTTAAAATTTCACTAAGTTAAGAATGGTTTAGCACCCTTATTCCAAAAATTGTAACTTGAGATACAAGCCTCATTTGGGAAAACTTTGTGAATCGAAGTTGTAGATTATGCAACAAGCTACAACTTTCATGTTTTGACTTTTGTTTGAATCCAAATGAATCTTGGTGAGAAAGTGGGGCAAAGTTGGGAAAAAATTAGGGTTTTCCATAACTTGGAAAAATTCTAAGTTATGAAAAATTCCCATTTCAAACCCTAATTTGCATTTCTTGATTTCTTGGTGAACAAGTTTCATGATTTGGCATGTTTTGATGAAAAATGAATCTTGACCCTTGATTTTGACCAAAAAGTCAAAGTTTGACTTTTCAGTATACAGTCAAAATTGATCAATTGACTGGGAAATTCAACTGTCAATCTTGTGTACTTGGGATCTTTTGAATTTGTTGAGCATGTCAAGATAATTCCATGGGGTCCTTGAGTCCATATGTGAGCTTGGTTTGCCATTTGCTAGGTCAAACAGTCAAAAATTTCCTTGGTGCAGTCAAAACCCTAAAAATGACCATTTTGCCCTTTTGATGATCTGATCAAATTTCTTTGAGGAATTGTGATCCAAACTTGATCAAATGGTCCATGTGAGTTCATAATGTTGATGTGGGTCAATTTTCATGAGATTTGACTGTCAATTGGCCACAGTTGACTTTTTCCTCAATACAGTTGATTTCTAGGTCAACTGTCCAATTGACTGGGCAAAATTTGGATTCAAGACTTGAAACTTGGTATGGATAAACTTGGGAGTCCAACATGAAGCATGAAAGTCATCTTAGGCATTTTAGGTCAAAATATCCTTGTGCAATCACAAACCCTAATTTGGGTCAACAGTGCAGGGAGAAGTCTTGAGCAGAGGAAACCCTAACTGGATCTTGATCTCCAAGGGTTTTGTGATGAGAAAATATTAAGGAGATGGGAGGGCAAATTTTGGGGTACAACACAACCTATCAAGGGCTTCCTTCGGCAAGAAATTTAAAGATGACCCAGTATCAACCAAAACATGAGCTAGGGTTGTTCCTCTGCACTCCATTGAGACATGTAGTGCATCATTATGTTTTCTCCCTCGGGGTGTCAAGTCAGCATCGGAGAAACCCAGGCCATTGTCGGCTGTCAAACTGGCTATACATTCTTGGAATTAGTCCGTAGACGTCTCTTGCGGCACGTGCGCTGTCTTCAGAAACTTGACCAAAGCTTTAGCATGTGCCTCAGAGAAAAGCAGCAAGGCTAGCATAGATATCTTGGAAGGGGTATGCCCCAATTGTTCAACAACATCATAATCACTCTTCTTAATGATCCTCAGGATTTCTTCCATCTCCTTCTTGGATGTCTCAGGAATGACTAGTGACTGAGCCTTCATCAAGACAGGCTCCTCTTGAACATTCTTTCCTTTTTTCTCAACAGTGGAAGTAGGGATAGGAATTGCATTGTTTTTGTCGGCAGGTACACTTGCAGGTACAATCACCGGTAAGATGTAATCTTCGGAATGGCCACGGGTCCAAAGACTGTTGTTGGAGGAGCAATCTCTGGAGAAAAGATTCTTCCACTACGGGTAACCTTGCTTGTTCCGGAAATGTTACTAATGTCGGGATTATCCTCTTCGAAGCTTTCTTCTTCTGCAGTCTGTTCAATCTGTTTAATACCATGATAGTAGATTTCTCCACCATAGTTCCATGATACCATTTTATCTGATTTGTAAGGGGCTGGCCCGGGCATTATTATCTTCAACGGAGTAGTCACTGGAGAAGATGTAATCCTAACGAGTTTTTTAGGAACCCTGGAAGGATTGGCGTATATGGTTATTATTGAAACTTTTTGAAATGGAATGAGTGAAATAGGAGCTTTCTCAAACAAAATTTCCTGGTTATCAATCAATTGTTGGATACCCTTCTTCAACAGAGGACAATCAAATGATGAGGACAGGCAAGCATGGCAATCTTGGTCACAACCTAGGAACACCCCAGATTTTAACAAGTTTAACTTGATGGTTAGGAGAGGAGTTAACAGTTCATCCACAGTAGAAACAAACAGATCTTCTTCCACAGCATTGGCATTATGTCCATGCCTCAGCATTAGAGCGGAGATAACATTCAGTTTCTCAGGAGCTTCAAATTCAACTTCCTTTGCATCAATCAGATCTTAAATCTTGTTCTTCAGAGCCCAATAGTTGTTGGTGTCGTGCCCTGGACTTTCTGAATGGTACGCGCATCTGGTGTTGGGATGGTAGTGTGGAGAAGTAGTATTGAGATTTTTAGGGGCCTCTTTTAGCATGGCCAGATTCAACTTCAAGAGATGTGGTAGGACTTGAGCGGGAGTCATGTTTATCTTGGTGAATTTCCTTGCAGGACTTTCCACCCTTTGCTGATTATTTCTCGGATGATCATTTCTCGGCTGGTTGTTTCTTGGCTGGTCTGATGCAGACTTTTGAATCATAATGGCCCCCACTGTTGGTCGGCGCTCGTTTCTTCCCTGGTTCCTCTGAGCATACACAGCAGATACTTCCTTTCTTCTAGTGAAGGGTTTCTTTACAACTGTTGAAGCAGACACGTCCTTCTGAATTTTCCCATTTCTTATACCAACCTCCACTCTTTCGCCAGTTAAAATCAATTCAGTGAAACCTGCAGAGGAGCTTCCAATCAGGTGATTAAAGAAAGGTCCTGATAGGGTTCCCAAGAACATGTCCACTAGCTCTCTTTCTGATAAAGGTGGTTGCACCCTTCCGGCTAAATCCCTCCACTTTTGGGTGTAGTCTTTAAAGCCCTCATTGGTAGCCATAGCCATACTCTGTAGCTGAGTACGGGTTGGCGCCAAGTCGGTGTTATATTGATATTATTTATAGAAGGCGGCTGCCAAGTCTTCCCAATTATGAACATCTGCTCTCTCCAACTGGTAGAACCAATCAAGTTGCGTTCCTGATAAACTGTTCTGGAAAAAGTGGACCCACAGGTCTTTGTCAGAAGAATGTGGTTGAATTTTCCTGACATAGGATCTGAGGTGAATTTTTGGGCAAGACACCCCATCATACTTTGCAAACAATGGCACTTTAAATTTTGAAGGGATTACTATTCCAGAAACCAACCCTAACTCCTTAAAATCCAGCCCCGGTACTCTCTGTATCTCCATAGCAGCTAGACGTTCTTCCAAGTTTTTGTATTTGTCATCAGCAGGAGGGTATTGTTGTTCAGAGTAGTCCTCCTCTTCCTCTTCCTCTTCTTCTTAAGAATCTGATGGTACGACCGTTTCTTTTCCTTTTCCTCCCCCTTCTTCAGATGTTGTTGGGAATTCTAGGGTCCTTCTGGCTTGTCCTTGAAATCTCCTGCCCATGAGAATCACACCAGTTGGCTTCTTCTTCTTTTTCTCTTTCTCTTTCTCTTTCTCTAGCAGAGTCTTCAGCTCCTCTTTCCCCTTGGCTAAGGTCATGAGTAACTGTTGAAATTGTGAATTCTGAGCTTGCAAATCTTTGACCATTTGTTCAATATCCATCTTGTCGAAATAAACAGCAGAGAGATGAGGAAACTTGGTGTGAAGACCTGTTTATGCATATGATGAATGATATGTATTCATGTAATCCTTTCAAGGATTCAGAAATTCAAATTTGTTTTAAACAAAAAAGAAACACACGTCATATTAATAAGATAGAATTGTTAGTACATCAATTCCCCTTGGGCAAAATAATACAAAATTCTAAGGTAAAAAGACGCGTATCCTCTTTGGTGCAATGTAGGTGTTGAGAGTCTACTCTTCATGAAGTATCCGAGTGAGTTCCAAAACCTTCTTCTCGCTTGCGTAGAATTGGGCTTCGAAAGTATCGCGCTCTCCGTTGAGTTGTATCTAACTTCTTTGCAGATCTTTAAGTGATGTTGGCATGTCAGGATGTAGGAGGGTGTATGGAACTTCTCCTTCCATAACATGCTCTATAATCACTGGGAGAATGGAGGGGTAAGGCATCATAAGACTTTAGGCGTGGGTTCGTACCCACTTGAGGTAAGGCTCAAGAGGGATGGAATTCTTGTGTCCCAAGGTCTTGCTATCCACCTTGTTGGGCATTCTCCAATATCGGATGAATCTCTGATAGAATCCTTGGTCGTTGTTGTCATAGTCGAAAACCAATCCTTAAATCAACATGTCATGTAGGCCATCCCTTCGGGCATACCCAAACTGTCTTAGAGCCAAGCATGGGTAGTAGGTGATTCCTCCCCTAATGCCAAGTAGAGGGACATTAGGGAATTCCCCATAACGGTCAACAATGATGACATTCTCTTTGGATCGAGAACACCAATGAATACTTGAATGGTTAAGTGTCATTAACCGTTGTGACCACCTCAAACCTTGCTCATTCTTCAAGATTGATTGGGGAAGATGAGAAATAAACCACCTTGCCAGTAGAGGAGTACAACACATGAGAACACCTCTTTTCCTCATTGTACGAGTGTGAAAAGAGTGGAGGATATCCCTAAGCAATGTAGGTGCCGGGTTGCGAGTCATGAAGAGCTACAATCTCTTCAAAAGCTTGCAAATCTAGAGAATTCCAGCAACTTTGGGCCTTCTCAAACAGAAACTTTGACAAGAAGCCTTTGACACCACTTCTAGTTTCCCAATGTGTTGTGACATCAGATGAGTGTAAGTGCAGGGCTTGAGAAATCTCTTCTGGCTTTGGATATCTTTCCATACCGTTGAAGGGTAGTTGATTGAGAATAGGAATCCTCAAGAGTTGAGAAAATTCCTCCAAAGTGGGCACAAGCTGGTAGTCACGAAATGTGAAGCAATGATGCAAAGGGTTAAAGAACTGGAAGAGAACTTTCAGCATATCCTCCTCTGTGTTGGTGGTTACAAAGTTGAGTAAACGACCATGTATCTCGGTGAATGGAGAATTCTCAAGAATCCTTGAAGCTAGCTCCTTGAGTTGTGGAGGAATTCTTACAAGGTTGATCTGGATAGTTTTCATGCAAAGTGAATCCATAACCTACAAAACAAGAACAAAGATGAATCTCCAAAATCCTTGAAATGGTTAGTGGATGCATATGATGTTCATGTTGTCCATGATGTTATGCACAAGTATATATGCACAAGCAAATCACACAAGTTCCTAGTTTAGGCTTGCATGGGGTTTCATAGGTAAGTACCCTCTTGAAGCTTAGTTGGCTCAACCTGTCCTAAAAATAGTAGTCGGGTTCTAAGGAGCTCAATATCACTGGATAGTTTCCTTGTTCATTGTTTCAATTCAGCCTCTTTACTGGCGACCGAAATATTCCAAGGAACCAAACGTCAATGAGTATAGTATCGAGTATCTACCAACTTCGGACTGCACCAAAGCCGGTCATCTCACTACATCCTAAAAGGCCAAGTTGGTCAAGTAAAGGTTCTAGAAGTTCGTTAGTGCTTCATGACATCACTCAGCGGCCCCGTATTCTTTTTGATTGACTCAAAGGCTACCTGTACCCACAAATATGTCACACTAACATAGCTATTGCTTAGACTATGTCGGTATACCCCACACAGTTTCCATAATGTATTGCTATTTACCTATGAATGTTTCCCAAATTCGGGTAGAGGATTCAAACCCAAACAATAGAACCAAAGTGTAAAGCATACAAGTCAAAGAAGATAAGCATATAAAGGTGATCTAAAACCCTAAGGTAACCCCACTTTTATTATATTCCCTAGAAGATTCTCCAGTTCTGTGATGCAGTGGGAGAACTGACTTGAGGTTTTGCGTTTGTGTTCGCAAATGTCGCGGTTAGCAAGAGTCGCCACCAACTTTTCTTTTATCCAAAAGGAAAGGCAAAAAAGCACAGGAAAGACCTTTGAGATGTTTTCTTGAGTTCGGGGGGTAGATTATGAAAAGGGAAGGTGCTAGCACCCTTTTCATCCATGGTTTTCCATGGGCTCTTAGTTACTTGTTTAGATCACTTGCTTTGCTTTTGAAATTGTTTGAAATGGTGCTTTGTGTGGTTTTGAAAGTATTTTGAAAAGAGCCCATCTTTTTGGAAATCTTTGTAATGATTCTCGTTCGTAAGAATGTATACAAAGATGTTTGTCTTTTGAAAAATGTTTCAATGTTTTGAAAGTTGTTTGGAAATGTTTTGAAATGTGTGTGTTTGTTTTTTGAAAATAGCAAGGATTGTTTAAAAATTGATCAAGTAACTAGAAGCTATCTACCTACTCAAAAGTCTTTCCTATACATTTTTATTCCTTTGACATTGTTGACCTACCATTGTTTTGGTAGACAACCCTATCTTTGGATGTTAAACGGGACAGGCGTGGGTCATCGTATGACCATGATAGAAATGGTGCCAAGTATCTTAGCATGCTTTTGAGGGACCAAGATCATTTGTTTAGGAAACCTTTTGATAGTGTCATCGAGGGACTATGATCTTATTTGTTTTGTTTTGCCAAGATACCTTGCATGCATACCATGGTCAATTATATTAGGCAACCAAATGGGTGAAACCCTAGGGGTGCTTGGGTGTAATGTGTTGTCATTTTACATGCTTTTGTTTGTCTTGTATTAGGTCATGCTATTTGTTTGATTTTTGTCTTATCATACAAAACCCTAGTTTACTAACATGTATATAATGCGATAAATTACGTAAAATAAATCTAAGCTATTACAACAATTATTATGGGAGGGGGGATACAAGTTTTTGAATGGGCATATTTGCACAAGAATAAACCTTAAAATACTATTACAACCCAATTGAATATTTGCAAATTAAATAAATGAACAAGCATTTAAATATACAATAAAATGTATTTATGCAAAAATGTTTTGTAATTGATTTTTTGTATGAGAGAATTAATTATTTAAACCCTAGAAAATAAGAGAGAAATAATATTATTTTTTGAAAGGGGAAACCCTAATTTTTATTTAAAAGAAATATATGTTCTATATTTATTTTATTTTGTCCATTTTTGTACAAGAAATAATAAATAAAATTATTTACAAATATTAAAAATTAAAATATATGTGGAAATAATATTTTTATATGTATGAATAATAAAAATAAAAATGTATGAGAGAATTAATTATTTACAAGTTAAAGAAGAAAATAAAGTTCTATTTATTTGTATAAAACTATTTTTATATGTGGAAAAAATAATATAGAATAAAATAAAATTACAAAAAATTAAAAAAAAATATTTTTGTGATTTTTAATGTTCAGAAGAAAAAAAAATGCAAGTCAAAAATATAAAATATGCAAGAAAAATATAAAAATATATGAAAATAGGTCAGGGGGTGCAAATAGTAGTCAGGGGGTATGGGAAGCAAAAGAGGAGGCCCAAGCGCGCCAGGCCCAAGCCAGCCTTCGTCCCTGTCCTCCAGCCAAACATTTGCGTGCGTTCTTGCCTTCAACCTGTAACTCTCTATTCTTTGCACTAAAACAAAAACTTGCAACATAAAAAGTGTAGCTTGGAATCTCACGATTCCAATGATATAAAAAACATAATCTAACTCTCAAGGATCATGGAGAATTTCTGTAGCCCTAATTTCTGACCTAATTTTTTCATGAACTTCAAGCTTCAAATTCTCACTACTCAGTTAATATAAATGACAACTATGCATATGTACAGCTTCAGCAAGTTAAGGACTACATTTTTGCTTCACAAATCAAAGCTTGGGGATTCCTAAATAGAGAGATAGAGTTTTGAAAAATACCTTGTTCAGCTGAGTTTGGATATGGCAATGTGGAGACTTTGAGTGAGGCCTGAGGATCGTGTGAGCTTCTTTAAAGTTCCCTTAAGCTTTTCCAATACTTAGCTAGCCTTGAGGATGCTTGAAACTCCTTGTAGAAGTCAACCTGCAACCCTCAAAAATGAAAATGGTGATGTCTGAAACAGGGATCACAGTCACAGGATGAGTGCTTGGATAGTTTGGATATGATATGGATGAAGTGTTTCAAAGGTTGAAAGGCAAAACGCACGAGCCAAAATGGAATTGGCAAGGATTTTGCAGAAGCTGCCCTGTTTGGGCTGAAATTTGTGTTTTCTGGGTTTTTGAGTGCTTGGGATCTTTTGATTTCTTGCTTTGGCTTGTAACAAGTTTGTGAAGTTGTTTTTGAATGATGCCAAGCCCTCCCTTTATCATATGTACAAGTTATCTTAACTTTTGCAACTTTTCTTGCTTTTGAAGAAAGTTTGAAGTGGCCATGCCAAAATGTTGTACTTGCTAGTTCTAGAGCTGATAACAGTTGGTAAACATTTATTGTGATCTATGTAAAATTCTTGTACTTAAGGAACAAGTCCAAGGCTCAAGGCTGATAAAGTTTGCGAAAGCTTGCTTTATCAAAATGGCAATGTGCCCTTTATGCCATTTATGGATTAATCTTTTGTACAATGCTCTAAAGGTAAAAATAAATCCATTATCCCATGATTTTGCATTAAATTATGGAGTGTAGAAGGGATTAGGACCTGTAATGCAAGGTACAAGCATGCTAGGATCTGATTTGCAACTTGGTGCATTGTGAAAATGGCTTGAACAAAAGTGACAAAATGCCATTTTTTTTCTTCTTCGATTCTCCATAACCACAAATGATCTTGGAGAGTTCTTGGACATTTTGGAAATATTGCAACATGCTCTAAAATCCATCTTTGAAATTCATTTTAAGATACCTCTTGGAACTAGGTGAAAAATGTCCATGAAGTTAGGTCAAAACCTGCCTAAATTAGGGCAAATTTTCACTAAGTTATTTAGTTCATGGACCCCTATTCACAAATTCATAACTTGAGATCCAAGCATATTTTGGGAAAACTTTGTGAATAAAAGTTGTATATTTCATGGAGTACTACAATTTCCATGTTGGAAGTTTTCTTTTAATCCAATTGCATCATGGTGAAAAAGTTGTGGAAAGTTGGGAAAAAATAAGAAATTTTCCATACTTAGAAATTTTCTAAGTTATGAAAAAATTTCAAATTAAAACCCTAATTTGCAAAATTTATTTTATTAATCAAAAAGTTTCATATTTTGACATATCTTGATGAATTATGACCCTTGGCACTTGATTTTGACCAAAAAGTCAAAGTTTAACTTTTCAGTGTACAGTTGACTTTTGATCAGTTGACTGCAAAATTCATCTGTCAATCCTATGCATTTGAGATCTTTTGAACTATGTGATTAGGTCAATATGATTCTATTGAGTCCTTGAAATCATGCTTGAACCCAATTGGTCATTGGCTAGGTTAAAAATCAGAAATTGCCCTTTCTCAGTCAAAACCCTAATTTTGACCATTTTGCCCTTTTGATGATTTGATCAAATTTCTTGAGGAGTTGTGATCCAAACTTGATCAAATGGTTCATAGGAGCCTAAAATGTGATTGTGGATCAACAATTATGAAGTTTTACTGTAAATTGGCCATAGTTGACTTTTTCCCCAATACAGTTGATTTTTAGGTCAACTGTCCAATTGACTGGGCAAAAAAGTTATTCAAGGCTTGAAACTTGGTACGAGAAATTTTAGGGGTCCAAGATGGTTTATGAAAGTCACATGAAGCATTGATGGTCCAAAAGTCCTTGTGCAAACTCAAGCCCTAATTTTAGGTGACCAGTGCAAGGTGAGGTCTTGAGCTGAGCAAACCCTAATCATGTCTTGAGTCCAAGAAGTCTTGTGAGGAAAATGTTGATAAATGAGAGGGAAAATTTTGGGGTACAACAATCTGTATATAGCACAACAACTAAAATATATTACAAACTCATTTCTAAATGTAACTTCATCCCTAACTTTGCGCCAGCTTCCATTGACAAGATTTTTGAATTTCTGAACTCACTCATTTCTCAACCATTTGCAAAAGTATAAATATGAAACTTGTTCCATTTTTCAATAAAAATTCAACCATTTAAATTTCATGAGCTAAAAATCAAAGATGAATGAGAATTTTACTGGTACCAAATAAAACCTAATTTTTTTAGAAAGTTCATCTTCAAAATTTGCATCACTCAGGCAACATAAATGAAATCTAAGGGCATGGGTAGCTTCAGGGCTATGATGTCTACACTTTTTATTCACAAAGTAACCATTAATGATGCTTGTAGAAATATTTCAAAGTTGAGAAAACTTACCTCAAAACGGGAAATTGTGTATGGAGTTTGAGCACTTCTGGAGGTATGGTGATGATCTGAATAGATTCATTAGACTCCAAGGAAGCTAATGCAACTCTTACTTTTATGTTGAAAGTGGTTGAATCGTGTTGGAGAAGTCAATGTGCATAGTTGAATTTTTGAGTTTGGAAGATGATGAAGATGGAGTTACAGCTGTGAAACGGGGATGGGGATGAGTTGTATTTGATGTGTGTAAGCTTTGAGAATTATTTAGAAGGAAAACGCACAAGTGGATTATGAGATTGAAGTTTTTGGCCAGAAATGACAAGTTATGGAGATTTGGATTCAATTCTGAGTTTTAGGGAGTTTCAGGGTGTTTCAAGGCTTATCAATTCACGTGTTAGGTTTCAAATGACCTCTCTATTTATAAGCAAGAGGTTTGACATCTTGAAGTAACCAGAATTTTGAGATAACATGTTATGGTTTGGTTGAAAATGAGAAATCAAGTTGAATGGATTTTCTTAGTTCCAAGGTTCAAGTACAAGCATGGTCTGAGTTTGTTGGGTGTAGGGAGGTTGCTTCTTCACTTTACAATAGAGTGTGATCATAAGAGACAAGTGAGAGGCTCAATGCATTGACTTATGGAGTGGCTCAAACAATCAATCGTGTAAACATTTAATTATGGAGTGATTTGCAAGTTAGAAGGTCTACAAAGCAAGATTATGCAGTATAGTTATGGGATTAGGTTATGTGTTCTTCATCAAAATGCCTTGTAATTCAAGTTTATCATGCAGACTTCTTCTCTTAGATTCTCCTAGCTTAAGCATGATCTCTTCAAGTTCTTTGACATTTTTGAAAGCTTGAAACATTGTCTACATCATTCATGTTTACCACTTTGGCTAAATTATCTTGGAACTAGGTGAAAATTGGTCAAGAAGTTAGGCCAAAAATCTGCCTAAACTTGTCAAAATTTTAACTAAGTGTTTTATGAAAAATGTCATGACTTTATGAGCTTATATATTCAAATCTAAGCATTTTTTGGACATGAACCATAAGAGACAAAGTTGTAGAATTCATCAAGGTTAAAAACACTTAGAAGTTTTCTAAGTATTAGAAATCTTGACTTTTTTGTTGACTTTTTGACTTTATTGATTCTTGATGATCAAGTTTGATATTTTTGAATGTCTTGATGAATTTTGATCTTTGAAATTCAATGTTGACCAAAAAGTCAAAGTTTGACTTTTTGTGTATCAGTTGACTTTTCATCAGTTGATCAAATTTCAACTATCAACCAATGATCTTGAGAAATGATTTGAGCCGTGAAATTAGGTCAACATGTGGCGTTTGAGTCCTTGAGATTATGCTTCAAGTCATTAGGTCATGTACTAGGTCAAAAGTCACTGATCAGTCATTCTTAGTCAAAACCCTAACTTTGACAATTTTGCCCCTTTTGGTGATTTGAGTGCTTTTCTTGAGGCATTGTGATTAACCCTTGATGAATATGACCTCAAAATGTTGATATTGGCCAAAAATCATGAAGTTTGACTGTATATTAACCACAGTTGACTTTTTACCAAATACAACTAATTTTCAGTCATCTGAACAATTGATTGAGCAAATTTGTGATTTCAGGCTTGAAACTAGGCATGAGCAATATTGAAGACCTATAATGAACCATGAAAGTCAATTGAGGCATTAAAATTCCATTTATCCTTCAGAAAACCAAAACCCTAATTTTGGACCCAGTGCTTATGAGGTGAGCTTGTTTGATCAATTCTTGAGAATCCTTGAACATTTGAGGTCTTTTGTGAGAAATGTCTTGAGAAAAGAGAGGGAAAATTTTGGGGTACAACAAATATTAAGAAAATATGAGGATCTAAAGTCTCAATGATAATATTCTTATCAGTTTTAAAGAAGCAAGTTCTGATGCGTTACAAATGATCATTGCAAATAAAAGAGTAACGACTGGAACCAGACAAAGATCTGTATTTTTGGAAAGTACATTAACAACAATTTATCAACCTTCCAAAATCATCTTCTCATGTCTCATATTCTTTTCCTATATAAAGGAGTCTTGAAGAGAGATCAATATACACTTGCGCATACAAAGAAAGATCTCACAAGCTATCTCTTATCTATTTCATTGTGCATTAATCTTGTGTATACATCAATGTTGTGATATAGTTTTTTAGAAACACCATTTGTACACATCTTTATTGATTTTTATTTTGTAATACCTTGAGAAACCAAGTTGTGGTTTAGACTCAAGAAGATATTGACGGTAGTCATTATGATTGTGTAATAAAAATTTTGATTAATGGATTAAGACCTCGTTTGATAGAGGCGAAATCACCTTGGTGGATGGAATGGAGTAGTTTGAGTTCAAACGAACCAGGATAACCAAATGTGTCATACTGTTTTATTTTTGAAAACCCTAATTCAAACCCCCATTTCTTGTGTTTTTCTATCCTTCAATTGATATCAGAGCACCTGGTTCTGGGTTCAAACACTTAATTGTGTCAGAAAAAGATCCTAGCAAGAAAAACACTATGGTGGGATTAAATCAGATCATCAACAATGATAACTATGATGAGAAAGACAGAATCAACGACAAATCTCCAATCTTTGATGGTGAGAACTTCGATTACTAGAAAGACATAACCGAAAGTTTCTTTCTAGCTCATGACACTGATCTTTGAGATATGTTAACTGATGGCTACATTCATCCGGTTGACGAAAGCGATCAGAAGATCGACAGAAAGAGAATGACAGATCAATAAAAGAAAGATTTCAGAAATCATCACAAGGCCAGAATAATCCTTCTAAGTGATATCTCGTACACCGAGTATGAGAAAATTACGAATAAAGAATCAGCTAAGAACATATTTGAATCTCTGAGAATGACGCATGAAGGCAACACATAAGTCAAAGAGACCAAAGCGCTTGCACTCATCCAGAAGTACGAGGCCTTCAATATGGAAGAAGATGAAACAATTGAGACAATGTTCTCAAGGTTTCAAATTCTGGTTGCTGGGATAAAAGTTCTGGACAAAGGGTACTCAACAGCAGATCATATAAAGAGAATAATCAAAAGCTTACCCAAGAAATGGAGACCCATGGTCACAGCCTTAAAACCAGCCAAAGATCTGGAAAAAATATCTCTTGAAGAACTTATCAGCTCTTTGAGAAGTCATGAGATAGAACTAGAAGAATATGAGTCCCAAAAGCAAGGTAAGTCTCTTGCTCTTAAATCTAATAAAAAACGTAAAACCTAAAGTTTTTCAGGCAAAAGAGGAAAACTCTTATGAATCCTCATTAGAAGAAGATGAACTATCTCTTATCTCTAGAAGAGTCAATCAACTATGGAAGCACAGACAAAGAAAATTTAGAAACCCCATAAGAACAAGAAATCACTCTGAATCATCTTGTGAAGCAACTAGGAAACTAAAAAATTAGGAATAGTTCAGATTGACTATTTTTGAGGATGTTCGACAACTTGGATTATGAGAGTGTGTTGAAATATTAAATTAGATTTGTTAAAATATTATATTAGATTTAATTAGATTTAATATTTAAATATAATCCAAATTGTGTAGACCCAAGCCCAATTAAGGTTGTATATAAATAGTCCTAATCTGTATCATTATTTGTACAATTCAATAATATAAATCCTTATTTCCTTTATTATTCTCTCTTTCTCTCCTCACTAAAAGTGCCTCACACACTAACATTTTTTAGTGTAGGGGTTCTTGATTGATTCTAACGACTTCACTATAAATGAATTAGCGTGTTCTATCTACGGTAGTCGTCTTTTCATTCTTGCCTTTGTTTACCATTATATATTGTTAAGTGATATTGTGGAAATGTTGGAGGATGTTTCACATACACACAATGATGGATCTTGAGAAGAGCAGAAGGGTGCAGTGGCACCCCTCATATTATTTATTATCTAATATATTTAAAGAGATGATGATTGGTCACCGAAAATAGTTAAAACCATTTTTCACAAAATTATTTTGTAACAAAAGAAATGCATTACTATCTAAATGGGTGTATTATATATTCGCAACTCTACATATGTTTCGATGGGCGTTAAAAAGTTTAAAAAATTGTGGTGGAAATCACAGCAAAGTAGAAGCTACTATTAGTAGCTTTTTGTTTTCACTTCCAAAGAGTCCCTAAAGACAGATTTTTTTTTTCAAATTACCAAATTTTTAATTTTAATATCCAACTAACCAATCTTTTCCCATAATTTTCAATCTAACCATGTTTCAAACAAAAAAAATGGATTAAAGAGGAGGCGCCACTTGAATTGGCGCCTTCTATATCTTTTTTTACTTTTTCCAGTTACTTGCAGATTTACCTGCGAATTTGATATTACGTACAAATTTGTTTGTGGATATTCCTGTGGATTTACCTGCAGACAAAAACACGCAGGTAAATTCGCAAGTAAATCCGTAGGTAATATCAAATTCGCAGATAAATCCACAGGTAATTGGAAAAAGTAAAAAATATATATAGGAGGTGTCAATTCAAGTGGTGCCTCCTCTTTAATTTTTTTTAAATTTAAAACATGATTAAATTAAAAATTATAGGAAAAGATCAGTTAGTTAGATATTAAAATTGAAAATTTTAATTATTTAATTTTTTTTTCCTAAACACGCGTTAAAGGGTGTTGGACGCAGAACCAACAAGCACTCTATTTTATATGGGACCAATAAATATAACAATAAATAAGTACCGTGTGGATTAGGCATTATCATAGCTTCTTATAATGTTAAAACTACCTTACTATTATAGAAGTTAACCACAACTTGATTAATTTCAAGCTTTAAGAATTAAAATCTTCAATATTTTATTAATGCTTGTGAGTAATACTTTAATTATTTTAAAATTGGAAATTGATCTTGTTTTTTAGTAGAAAAATTGATTTAGTTAATAAAATTAGGTAATAATTTAAAATTTAATCAATTTTGACATGATTTGTTTTTGATAATTTTGTAGAAATTGTTGTACTTGAAAAAATAATTAATTTTTTCTCTAGTAGCCTAATAACCATAATTCACCTTTTAAAATGAATAAATGAAATATATCGATTTTCAAATATATATTCTTCCAATTAAATATATTTACAGCTATATCTAAATTGAATGAATAGAACAATAATCAATATTTTTATTTATTTTTATTTCTTTTATCAATATATCAAATATTTTTTATTTCTAATAATTTTTTGTACCTTTTTAAACCTTTTTTCACATCTTTCTCTTTACAGAAAAACAAATTTTTAATATTGATTAACAGTTTCTCTGCATTTTGTTATCATTCTTAGTTTAAAAAAAAGATTTTGAAGTTGAATATTATTGGTGATTAAGTTGGTCTTTTTAAGAAATGATATGATGGTTAAACATAAAAAATAAATTTATATTATTTTATATCCATATCTAAATCATAGGAATTAAAAAAATTATTGGGTTATTAAGTTTTTTTTTGACTATTTCTATAATTTTATAAGTTTGAAAAAAATGTAATACTTATATTGTAAGAATATTTAATGCATTCTGAAGAAAGATGGAACATAATTGGAGAAATATAGTAAAAAAATTAGGTGAACTGTCCGTAGAGTTTGGTGGGTATCTATTTATAATCTATTCATGAAATGTTATGTTATTTTATTATTAATTTATTTTAAAAGTGATTAAAATTTAAAATTGATTTTAACTAAAATACTGATACAAAACTAAAACGTCAGGTACCTAAAGTTTCTTACAAAATTATTGATGCATTATGAATTTTAAACTTTTTTATTATAGAAAAAGATAAAGAAAAAACTCAGAAAATTCTTATATTTAGAAACCGAAATAATATGTCTATAATTTCAATTAATTTAAGTTAGTATTCATGGTCTCTTCAAAAAATTTTAGACAAAATCAGCCGTTGCATATATAATATCAAATGATTCAACATCAAAATTTTATGATTCACGTGTTACAAATGAATTGAGATCTAGTGATAACCTCTTACGAGAACTTATGATTTAGCTAGCCAAAGGGATGGTAGGTGGTATATGCAAATATTTTATGACTTAAGTTAGTGACGATTCTAAGTGTGTGGTTTCTAGGTTAGAATTATGTGTATATCAAATAATGGTGTTGGTATTATAATTGTGAAATTTTACCTTCTTTAATATCCTCTGAGAAAAAAGGTTTTGTTAATTGTAGAAATATTAAGGATATCGTCCGTCTCACTTCTGAAGCTATTAATCTTCTTAATAATAGGAGCTCCAGTGGTAATGTGGCCCTTAAAATTGATAGTTTCAAGGCCTTTGACACTCTTAATTGGGACTTCATCATGAAAACCATTACATGTTTTAATTTTTAGCGAAAAGTTCTGCAACTGGATTCACACTATTCTGAATTTTGCTACTATTTCCATTAGTTTCAATGGAAATCATGTTGGTTATTTCAAATGTTTCAATGGGGTGAGACAAGGGGATCCTCTCCCACCTTTGCTCTTCTGTCTGGTTGAAGAGGTCCTTAGTAGAGGGATCTCCCAACTTGTGTTTTCTAACCAAATTAACCTGATTAAGGCCTCTAGAAATAGTTGTATTCCTTCTTATACCCTCTATGCCGATGATATTATGATTTTTTGCATAGGGGATCAAAAGTCTTTGAATGCTATTTCTAATTTACTCAATGAGTATGCTATTTGTTCTGGTCAATTTTGTAACAATTCTAAATCTCTTATCTATGCAGGTCGTATGTCTCCTAGGAGATGTAAAATGTTGGCTGATTTGATTGGTTTCACCATGGCTTCCCCTCCTTTCCTTTATCTAGGAGGTCTTATTTTCATTGGTCGACCTAAAGCTTTTCATTTTCTTTTTATTGCAGATAAAATAAAGATTAGGTTTGCAGCTTGGAAGGCTAGTCTTTTGTCTATGGCTGGAAGGGTTCAATTGGTAAAGGTTATCATTAAAAGTATGATGGTGTATTGCATATCTATATATAATTGGCCAGCTAGTATCATAAAGAAAATTGAAACTTGGATGAGAAACTTTATTTGGAGTTGTAGTTTGGACAAAAAGAAGCTTATCATTGTTGCTTGGAAGACTTGATGCAAAGTCGTGAAAGAAGGTGGCCTTGGTTTGAAATCTTTGAAGACTTTCAATGCTGCTACCAATCTTCATTTGTGTTGGAATTTCATCAAAGATAATAAAAGTTGGTCTTCTCTCCTTGCTCCTAGAGTTAAAAGTAATTGTAGAGTCATCACTTATTCCACCAAGTCTTCTATTAGAAGTAGTATTAAAGAAAGCTTTAACATTGTCATGGAGAATATCCTTTGGTTAATTGGTAATGGCTCTCGAATCAATTTTTGGCCAGATAACTGGACTAGAGAACCTCTGGCCTTCAAGTTCAAAATTCCTGAAATCTTCCATAACTCTCTTACTACTAAGGTTAGTGATTGGCTACTAAAGTTTCTATCCTGAATCTCTTTCCTTTCATCTCTATTATGCACTGGATCTTGAAGATATGTTAATCTGAAAAGATAATGAGAATGATTTATTGAGTCTCAAGCAGGAATATGATTTCATTTAGAAACCTCACCTCACTACAACTTGGTCCTCATTTCTTTGGGATAGAAACATTCATCCCTCGCATTTTATGCTTGTTTGGAGATTCATTCACAATAAAATACTCATAGATGATAATTTTTCTTTAAGAGGTTTTTCCTTTCCTTCTATGCGTTCCTTTTTCAAAGCAAATCAAGAGACATTATGTCACATCTTTTTTTATTGTCTTTTTTCTAGGAACCTCTGGAACTGGATGATTGATAAGCTTCATGGTCAAATTCCTATTCATAACATGTCTGACTGCAACACAGTTTTGGAGGCCAATTGGTCCCCTAAACCTAAATCTATCATTATTTATTGTGTTACTGGCTTATTTAATCAGATTTGGCGTGCTAGGAATCTTGCTAGATTTGAGGACATCAAAACTCATTGGATATATAAAATAAACACATCTTTGTTTATTTGGCATTTTCTTATGTTATTTTTGAATTTCAAAAAGTTTTAGAAAATGATAATGTCATAGATAAATTACGGACAAAGTTGTGTATTAAGTCAATCTCTTTATGATATTTTGTGATACCGTTCAAAGTTGTGTAAGAAATTAATTATAAAGTTTTTAGGATACAACAGTCTAATCAAATTCTATGATATCCTATTGCATTGTAAACATCTTTTTAGAAAACCCCTTCAAAGGATAATAACTCGGAATAATTTTTTAGACAAGGAAAAATTTCTCGAAAGACAACTATTGTGAGCCGACCATATTGTTTTTAGACTAACCACTCTAAGTGAACCACGATTCTTTCGAAACCTTCTCAATTTATGATCACATTACATAGCAATGGCATCGTCACTACTATAAATAATGTTTTTAACGTCGGACGCGAAAATCGTTGTACCTCGACAACAAAAGCGAGGTAAATAAGGTCGTCATGAAAAGTCTCCACTTAAAACCTCAGTTTTTCAAAACCCGGGGTGTATAGTTATAAACACATGAGTTAGAACTCCAAGAGCCATACTTTTATTATTTTCAAAATTATTGTATCTTTTATCTCGGTTTCTACAAAAAATCGAGGGGTTAATAATTTTTTATGTTTTAAAGTTGTTACATTGTTTACCCAGAATATTACATTGTTTATACAAAACGTTGTTTACCCAGAATATTACATTATTTACCAAGAAAGTAAATATATAATTCAAACTCCCTAGGGTGGTACAAGATAAAAATCAAATTCTCTAGGGTGGACAAGATAAAAAAAAATTCTCTCAAGATGTAGATTTAGATCTTCGTATTATTGAATTTTGGGGAAAATCTTTTTAGATCTTACATGCAATTGTTTCTGATGAAAAAGAGTAAGGTAATTAATATTTAAGAAAACAAAAATCAAGGAATCAAATAATGAACAAATATTTAAGAAAACAAACCTTGAACCCAGGTGGTTTTCTTCTCTTGCAATCCATCATAGAGAAATTTTCCAAGCGTCTTTAGGTTTCAAGCGCTTCATATATTTCATTTAGGTTAGATTTCCAATATCGTAAGAGAACTTATATAGTGGATGTCCCTTACGTTTCATGCGGATCACCAAAAAGCGGATTCTTGAGCATTGATAAACTATAAATGGACGATATAGATTTGTTTAAGACCGTTGAAAACAATAAAAAATAATACTTAACTATCATCTCAGTTTTGGAATAATGTATTGGATAGCTAAACTAAAACAATGACGTCTTTGAATACAAACTTATTCAAAGGTATTTTTGTGTCTTCTACTTCTTCTTCTTCTTCTTCTTCTTTTGTAAAATTACGATCTAGACTATTTTGTGGGTGTGATGGTTGTATGGTTTCGTACCAATGCAAGAAGAGACAAAATAAAGGAAGGATTTTTCTGAGATGTCCATTTTGGAGGAGTGAAGAGACATGTAATTTAATCATATGGGATGAATACATGGTAGCAAAAGGTGGAAATGAAGATGAGAGCATTATAAAGTCAGAGTTAGAAGCTATAGGCTATTTGAAGGTTATGTATGAAGATTTAAATAAGAAGAACAAGAATCTAAAGAACAAATTGAAATAAGAGAAAGTTTATGGAAATTTGAAGATGTTATGTTTTTTTATCTCCTTTATGTTTAATGTTTACTTTGTTATGAAATGTAATTGATGAAGTAGGGTTTGAATTGCATTGTTAATGTTATGTGGAAACTGTAGATGCAATATGAAGAATGAAAAAATACAAGAAGAGGGGTTTGAATTGGTTTTTTTTAAATAAACAGTAGACACATTGCTTATCCTGGTTCGTTTGAACTCAAACTACTCCAGTCCACCCACCAAGGTGATTTCGCCTCTCTCAAATGAGGTCTTAATCCACTAATCAAATTTTGATTACACAGATACAATGACTATTGTCAATGTCTTCTTGAGTTTAAACCACAACTCAATTTTCTCAAGGTATTACAAGATAAATGAATTAATAGTGTGTTCAAAGATGTTTTCTAAACAAAACTATATCACAACAGTGATGTATACATAATTTAAAAGCACAAGATAGAACATGGTAATAATATTTTTCTTTGACAATGCGCAGTAAAATTGTTTTGTATTTCTTCTTCAAGTTTTCTTTATATAGGCGATGCATGAGAGACATAAGAAGATGCTTTTGGAAGGTTGATAAACTATATTTAATGTACTTTATAAAAATATAGATCTTGTCTTAGTTCAGCTGTTACTTTTGATTTGTAATAAATGAGTTGTAACGCATCAGAATATTGCTTTCTTGGGATCATATTAGAAGATGAATATTGCTGTTGAGACTTCTTTCGTTCTTTCAGAACTTTACTTTATCAGAATATCAGAGTTTGGCTCGCAACGTTGGTGCAATCAGAAGTTGTAACATTAGAACTTCTTCATTTAAGCGTGTTACACTTATTTGCTTCTAAGTATGATGTGTCACAATAGAGCTTCAAAAATGTAACTCTCTCATCTTCTATGCTTCTTACATCAGAATTTCCCTGCATATTAAAATACATCATTAGAGATCATATTTGTTATATATATATATATATATATATATATATATATATATATATATATATATATATATATATATATATATATATATATATATATATATATATATATATATATATATATATATATATATATATATATCATGGGTTTGTTATCATCAAAACTCTTATAAGGATGTAGAACCAAACCATGTTCTAACAATCTCCCCCTTTTTGATGATGACAAAAACTTGTATATTTTAATAGATTACTTAAGAACATAAATAATTAAAGTCTCCCCCTGAGTTGAATACTCAGATAAAGAAAAAAATACTTCCCTGGAGATGTTCTGATCAGAGCTTTGTGATGGAGGTTTTGATAGGTCCATGTGACAAAAGTTACTTTCAGAGGTTGCTTTTCAAGAGATTTTTCCTGTTTTGCTTTCAGAGGATAAAAACAAAGGTTATTATATTCAAAATGTTTGAGACTGAGTCTCGATACTGTTATATTCAAAATATCTTATGTTCTTCCCCTTTTTGTCAAAAATAAAAAAGCAATAAAAACACGTAAATGTAACAAGGAAAGGATTTTGTATTCAAAGTGGATTAAGATAAACAGAATATTGAAATGAGAAACAAATAGCATAAATAAATAAAAAATTCATAGCTATGGTTGAGGAGGTGGAAGTCGTGTGAACAAGGCTTCCAATAAACTCTGGATCTGATTATTTGATTCCTCTTGTTTCCCAAGCCCCCCTTAATTTCTTTTCTAGTTTCATCCTGTTTGTTTAGTCGTTCCTTAAACAAAACATTTTCTTTCTTCAACTCCTACAGAGTTTTCAACACAAGAGAGAAGGAGGTTGTTTAAGCATAAGAGACCATATTCTCAGAATTAATTGCAGCTGATTCTTGCTCAGGAGATTCTTCAACATATTGATTTGATTGTTGAAGTGCTAACTTTATAGGTCATCCACCTCTCCGCTCCACCAGAAGCATTTCTCTTCCATTATCGTCGATCCTTACTCCATTTCTGATTACATTATAGAACAACAACACCGTCACTACTACAAATAATGTTTTCAACGTCGGACGCAAAAAACGTTGTACCTCAGCAACAAAAACGAGGTAAATAAGGTCGTCATGAAAAGTATCCACTTAAAACCTCGGTTTTTCAAAACCCGAGGTGTATAGTTATCTGCACACGAGTTCGAACCCCAAGAGCCACACTTTTGTTATTTTCAAAACTATCGTATCTTTTATCTCAGTTTCTACAAAAAATAGAGGGGTTAATAATTTTTTATATTTTAAAGTTGTTATATTGTTTACCTAGAATATTACATTGTTTATACAAAAAATTATTAATATTACATTGTTTACCTAGAAAGTAAAGATATAATTCAAACTCCCTAGGGTGGTTTAAGATGAAAATCAAATTCCCTAGGGTGGACAAGATAAAAAAATAGTTCCCAATAATTTCCTCAAGATGTAGAATTAGATTTTCGTATTATTGAATCTTGGGGAAGATCTTCTGTTAGATCTTACATGCAATTGTTTCTGATGAAAAAAAGGTAAGGTAATTAATATTTAAGAAAACAAAAATCAAGAAATCAAATAATGAATAAATATTTAAGAAAACAAACTTTAAGCCCAGATGATTTTCTGCTCTTGCAATCCATCATAGAGAATGTGATACGGTGGGAGAACTGACTTAGTTGTTTTGTGTTTGATCGCAAATGTTGCGGTTAGCAAGAGTCGCCACCGACTTTTCTTTTATCCAAAAGGAAAGGTGAAAAAGCACAGGAAAAACCTTTGAGATGTTTTCTTGAGTTCGGGGGTAGATTATAAAAAGGGACGGTATTAACACGCTTTTCACCGATGGTTTTCCATGGGCTCTTAGTTACTTGCTAGATCACTTGCTTTTGTTTGAAAATGTGCTTTGTGTGATTTTTGAAAGTATTTTGAAAAGGTGCCATCATTTGGGCAAACTTTGTAATGATTATCATTCGTAAGAATGTATACAAAGTGTTGATCTTTTGAAAATGTTTTCAAGTTTGAAAGATGTTTTTTGAAAGTGTTGGTGTTTATTTTGAAAATAGCAAGGATGTTTTGGTTTTGAAATTGAGAAAGTAACTAGGAACAATCTACCTACTCAAAAGTCTTTCATGTTTATTTCCTCTTTCCTTTGACATTGTTATCTTACCATTGATTTGGTAAGTAACCCTATCTTTGGATGTAAAAGGGACGAATGTGGGTCATCGTATAACCATGATTAGCAATGTTGCAAGATATCTTAGCATTTTTCTTTAGGGACTAAGATCATTTTGAAAGGCAACATGGATAACGTCATCGAGGGACTATGATCTTGTATTTGTTTGTTTTTGCTAAGATACCTCACATGCATAATATGGCCATTTTTGTAAGGCAACCAAGTGGATTTACCCTAGGGGTGTTTGTGTGAAATTGCATTGATTTTCATGCTTGATTTGTCTTTGATTAGGGTTTTTTATTTGTTGGTTTTAGTCTTTCCATACAAAACCCTAATTACTAGCATTTGTATATAAAGCGATAAATTGCGAAAATTAAAATTACTAAGCTATTACATCATTTAGGGGAGGGGGTATACAAATTACAAATGGGGAATATTGCAAGAAATTAAAATCCTAATTATCTATTACAGTCATATTGAAATTGAACAAATGTGATTTTTGTTTGGTTTTTCATGAAAGGGGCTTTTGACTTAATTAATCAAAATAAAATAATTAACTAAAAATAAGAAAATTAATATTAAGTCAGTAAACTAAATTAATTTAAAGAAAACAAGTTTTTTAGGGTTTTTGTGGATTTAATTAAATTAGTAAATAAAAATAATTAAATAAAAATCCTAAATTCTAAATTGATTTTAATTTACAAGAAAAATAAATAATATAATATAATAATAATTAAAATTAAATTATCTACTTATTTAAAAAGGTAAATTTAATTATTAAAGAAAATGTAAAAGAAATGTTTTTATTCTTTTGTTTTTTTGTGAAGAAAAATAAAATATAAAATATGAAAATAATAAATAAAAATATTTTTTGGGTTTTTATTACTAACAATAAAAATTAATATTAATAATAATACTAATAATAATAATAATAATGAAATAATAATAATAATAATAATAATAATAAAAAAATAAAATGGGCCAGGATGTATGAACAGTAAGGTAGGGGGTTAGATAAAAGCAAAAAAAAAATAAAGCCCAAAGGGGGGAGGCCCAGCGCTGCAAAAAACATAAAAGTGTAAAAAAAAAATGGAAATAATGCAAAAGGTCACGCTGGGGCTTGAACCCAGGACCTAAGGGTGACAGACGCACGCTTTAACCACTGGGGTGGTGATACATACGTTAACTTATGTAAAACCATAAATATATATTAGAAACTGCTTCCTGAAGGCAAACTTCATCTTCAACCTCGCGCCTGGCCAGACCACCTGCATCTTGCTCATTTCTCATCCATTTGCAAAAGTGTAAACATGAATCTTGTGGCAAATTTCCTCACGATTTCAGAAATGTAAAGCATTAAAACTATAGATCAAAGACAAACATAAATTTTAATGGCCCTAATTTGAACCCTTACTTTTCCAGAAATTTCAGTCTTAAAATTTTCTAAGCTCAAGCAACATAAATGAAAACTATAGACATGGTTAGCTTCAGGGCAATGATATCTACATTTTTCATTCACAAATTAAACATTAAAGATGCTTGTATAAAGAGTTCCAAGTAAATGAAACTTACCTCAAAACCAGAAATCGTATTCTGAGTTAGAGCACTCCTCAAGGTGTTGTGATGATCAGAATAGCTCCACTGAGGTCCCAGGAAGCTAATGCAATGTTTAGTTTGTACAAAAGATGGCTGAATCGTGATGGAGAAGTCCAAGTGCAAAGCTCTATTTTTGAAAATGGAGGATGGTGTTAATGGTGTTACATGTATGTTTAAGATTGCGCCTAAGAGGGGGGGTGAATTAGGTGGTGGTCGATTTTTGATTTATTTTACACTTTCTGGTTTTTTTTTAGTGCTATGGAAAACGGTAAAGTGCAGAAAGTAAAGAGACACGGAGATTTATCCTGGTTCCTTCCACACCCCGGAAGTACGTCCAGTCCCCTTGCAAACACGCAAGAGATTTCACTATTTTGTTAGAACTTTTACAAGACTCTTCCTAGTCTTATCAACTAAAGACACTAAAAAATACCAAGAACACCCTCTTGGATTTCCAATAAGTCTCTTGAGAATAATCCTATCAAAAGATACCTCTTGTTTCCAACAATGGACAACAAGGTACAAAAGTATTCTAATACTTAATTCCTATAATCCTGGAAATAAGTTACACTTAGTATAATTCTATGAAATATGATTTCTTGAAAGATGTTGATCACATAGAGTGACTTCAATGAAGTTTCTTCTTTCTTCTCTTGTAAGCAATTCAAACTTTAACACAATGGTTAGAAAATGCTCAAAGATTTCTGTTCTTATATGTGTGAAAGTGCAGAAAATCTTTGTTCTTAAAAAATAAGAAATATGAAGTTTGAATATTTTACAAAGTTCAGAATTATTGCATGAGAGAAGAGTTGTTTTATAATTTGAAAGATTTAGTATTTAAAGCAATCAAGATACCTTTCCAAATGGATACCACTTTTCTGTTTGTAAAACTTGAGAAGATGCAATGTATGACCATGCAACCATTGGAGAAAAGGTGTGAAGGATATCTTGAATCAAGTTCAGATTTTTCAAAAATTACAACGTGTAAATCGATTAGCATTAGATGTAAATCGATTGCACGGGTTTGTAACGTTCTTGTTTTCAAAAAAATTGAAGTGTAAATCGATTTACATGATGTGTTAATCGATTTACTAGTGTTAAAAAATTAACTCAGTTCAGTAATCAATCGATTTACACTCCATGTAAATCGATTGCTGCCAGGGGCAATCAGTTTTAAAAAAAAACATGTGTAAATCGATTTACATGATGTGTTAATCGATTTACATTAGTGAAAAAATTAGAATTTGCTTTAAACTTTAAGTGAAGTGTTGTGGCAAGTGTGTATATCATTTTTGAGCATTTCTAATCAATTTAGTTCAAATGAGAATTTATATATTTGTTTGCTTGCCATGATCCTTGAAGCTTTGAGTGAATGATGCTTTAAGCTAATTCCACTTCTTTTCCTTCTTGCCATAGTGCTTGTTTGTCTTTCATCAAAACTAAAGTTGACTTGAGGCTTGAGATTACATTACAGTCTTGTAACAGGGTGTGGGATGAGTTCTAAATGATGTTTAGAATCTTTAGGAACAAAAAGGCTTGAAAACGCACGAGGGAGATGTGAGTTTCAAACTTTTGGTCAAGTTATGTAAGAATGGAGGTATGTGTTACAGTTATGAGTTCTTGGCAGTTTTGGGGCTTAAGCATGCGTCTGTTTTCTTGCAAATGACTTGTGTATCTATAAGCAAAAGGTTGGAGAGGTTTTGCACAAAGGATTTCTGAGTTATAGAGTTATGGCTAGGTTGATTGATTTTGAAGAAAAGTGAAAGTATGGTTCCAAGATGAAGTACAAGCATGGGCTGAGTGATTGTAAGGCTGAGACAAACTTCTCTTGAGTTATAGGACGCATATGATCAGAAGAAAACAATTGCAAGGCTCAAGAACAAGTTTTGTGCATAAAGCTACTTTTTCAAAATGGCATTGTGCACTTTCTTCCTAAAATGGACATAAAGCATGGGCATTCCATTTAATGCTTGAGTTGACTCTAACAGTTGTGCAAACACTTAATTATGGAGTGCCTAACAAGTTTTAGGCCTGAAAAGCAAAGATTATGCAGCATAGGTTTGGGATTTGAATTTTGTTCATCACAAGATTTTCCTTGTAAAACAACTTGAAACCCCAACTTCTGACCTTCGATTCTCCTTGCTCACAAATGATCTCAAGGAGTTCTTTGACATTTTGGAAAGATTGTAATGTTCTCTATAACCCCTCTTTGAATCACTTTTGTAAACTCCAAATGGAATTAGGTGAAACTTGAGTCAGAAGTTAGGTCAAAATCCTGACCAAAAATGTTCAAAATTTCATTAAGTGTTTAGTTTCATGACCATGACTTCATGATTAAATAACTTGAGATCCAAGAATTTTTAGAAGAAGTTGTGTAAAGAAATGTTGTATATATCATGGAGATCTACGACTTTCATGTTGAAAGTTTCTTTTGAATCATCTTGCATCATGGTGAAAAATTGGCTCAAAGTTGTGAAAAAATATGAAGTTTTCAACACTTAGAAAATTTTCTAACTTTGAAAACTTTGACTTTTCAAAATGAAATCTTGAATTTTTGATTTCTTGATGAACAAGTTTCATATTTTAACATGTTTTGATGAATTGTGATCTTTGACACTTGATTTTGACCAAAAAGTCAAAGTTTGACTTTTCAGCATACAATTGACTTTTGGTCAGTTGACTGAAAATCAACTATCAATCCAATTGATCTTGAGAAATAATTTGAGTAATGCCATTAGGTAAAAATGGTGAAATTGAAATCTTAAGATCATTCCTCAAACCAATTAACCATTTGCTAGGTCAAAAATCAGAAATTGCCTTTTCTCAGTCAAAATCCTAATTTTGACCATTTTTCCCTTTTGATGATTTGATCAAATTTCTTGAGGAATTATGGTCCAAACTTGATCAAATGATACATATGAGTTTATAATGTTGATGTGGATCAAAAAATTATGAAGTTTGACTGTAAATTGGCCCCAATTGACTTTTTCCCCAATACAATTGATTTTTAGGTCAACTACTCAATTGACTGAGCAAAAATGTGATCCAAGGCTTCAAACTTGACATGAGTAATCTTGGGGGTCCACAATGATCCATGAAATTCATATGAGTCATTGAAAGTTTAATTATCCTTGTGCAATCTCAAACACTAATTTTAGTCATCAGTGCTTAAAGAGGTGTCTTGAGTCGATCAACCCTAGTGCAGTCTTGAACCAAAGGAGATCTTGTGGGAAAATACTTGATAAATGAGTGAGAAAATTTTGGGTTACAACAGCTGCCCCTGTTCAATCTTCTTAAACCTGAAGAGTTAGATTGGCGGATCCGTCATTCGTGGCTTGAAGGTGGAAGATGATTGGACACTAGAGTGCCCAGAAATTTGCACTCGATGATGTGGTGGTTGATGGTGTAGGGAATGGGCTTAAAGATGCCATTTGGAGAGATGATGGAGAGTTATTGGAGATGGGATTACAGATGCCATCTGTTGTACCCCAAAATTTTCCCTCCCATATTTCTCAAGACATGTCAAGAATAATCTCCAAAGTTGCTCAAGATTGCTCAAAAGTTGGACAGTCAAATCATCTCCTAAGGCAGTCAATTCAAAATTAGGGTTTTGAGTTGCATCAAGGTCCTTACATCAAAATGACCCCAAGTTCTCCCCAATGTCCTAATATGCCCTCAAGTTCATCCATGTCAAATTTCAAGCCTTGTAGAGGAAGTTTGGTCAGTCAATTGCTCAAGAAGTCCAAAAATCGACTGTGCTAGGGCAAAAGTCAACTGTGACCCAAATACAGTCAAACCTCAAGATTTTGTGTCAACATTATCATTTTGAAGGATAATTCATCATTTGATAAAGGGTTGATCATGATTCATCAAGGATTTCTCAAAATTCATCAAGATTCAAAAGTTGCTAAATTAGGGTTTTGTAGGAAAAGTTAACTCAACTTTGACCAAGCATTACTTTCTCATACTTTATAGAAATGACCCATACAAAGCTCATTTTGAAGAGGATGCAATTTCCTACAATCCGTCTTCACACCCCAAGATCAAGAAATGCTCTCACAAAAAGTTACAAATTTGGATATTATAGGTCATTTTTGAAAGTCAACAAAAACACCTTTTGGTTAGAGGACATCTCAAGGTTTCTAAAAAGTCCAAGAGAACCTCCAAAAGTTCAAAATTGAAGAAGTTATGCATTGTTGAAGTTGGGCATTTTTCCAAATTTTCCAAAAGTCAACTATCCTCAAAACTCCAATTTTTGACAAAAGGGCCCACTTTTTTCCACTTGGTTTGGTCTTATCACACCACACACGTGTCCCATAATTGATTTCATGACCATTCATTTATTTTTCTATTTTATTTAATTTTTTTTATTTAATTCATTTTAAATCAACTTTAAATCAAATAAAATCTAAAAATTGATGAAATCATATCTTTGTGATTTGTACAACTTGCAATTATCATTATGAATCAAATCAAACTCGTGCCAAGTCAATTCAAGCACAAAACCTCAGATTTGATGCAAATATGGCAAATTGGTTATGGTGATCAAAATCAAATATTCCATCTTCAATGCATAAGGATTATGGCCCATATTTTGACCTAAACACGTTCTATTATATGCACACAAGCAAGCCAGACCAAAAACACGCACAAAGCTCTGTTGAAACGGCCAGAAGAATTGGAGAAAAAAGCTTGAAAACCTTGGATCTGAAATCGTGCTTAGAGGCCTTTTCAGGATCAAATAAAGGTCCCAATCGCTTCCTTGCACCTCACTGAAGCAATACCAATCATTATCGCGCGTTCTCCTGCCTCCAAAAGCCCTGTAAGTGTCTCCTAAAACCGCCATACTCATGAAATTGTAAAGCTTCAGTCTTGCATCCATTCTTTGATATAATTGCATATTTGAATTCCTTGCATCATTTGTGAAGTTTCTGCATTAGTCAATTTCATTATTATGCCATATATCACAAAATGCCATCGCAGCTGGTTTTAGGGTTCTTTCAGGGATTTTCGTTACAGGGGAAATTGGTCAATAAAAGGACCATGGTTGTAACCGGGGCAGAGAGGCGAGCAGAACCACGCCTTTAGTTTGCATTTTGGTGGCTCGTGGTGGATTTTGAGACAGCATGACGTATAGCTATGGACAATCGTCCGTTGGTATAGGTAGAAGGACTTTTAGCCACAGTCCCCGTGACAGGGATGATAATGTGGCGTGGCCAGGTTGGTGCGTTTGAATAGCGCGCCATATCTTTTTTTTATTTCCAGCATGATTAATTGATTTTTCCATATATTATTTGTTTTGTATTCTTATAACGAATGAGCAGTTTGGTTGAGTGGTTGGAGCGCTGGCATGTGATCATTGGGACCTGGGTTCGAATCCCAGGTCCCCCAAAACTTTGTTATAATTTTTCTTCAGGTACTCATGTGTAGCGCTCAGAAGGTGGACCATCATGTTCTGCAAAGATCTCAAAAGGTTAAACAGGCTGGGACAAAATTGGGCCAAAAAATTGCAACTCAAACACCTTCTTCAGGCCCACACCCCCCTGAGTTTGTTCTTTTTTTAAATTTCTTTTCATTATTTTTCTATTTTTATTTTATTATTATTATTATCTTAATTAATTAATTAACCAACTAACTTTTTTCATAAAAAAATCAGAAACCACAAAAATAATATCTTTATTAATTCTATTAATTTTATTATTTATTTTTGTAAATAACAATTAATTAATTTATTTAGTTTAATTAGGTATAATTTTAATATCTTTTGCATTAAATTAAAATTAACGTAGAATTAGGATTTTTATTAACTTTTTAATCATTCTTATTTTATTTCCTTAATTAAAACAAAACCCAAAAAAATATTTTCATTTTATTAATTAATTCAATTATTAATTTAGACTAATTTTTAATTCAAAAATAACAAAATATGCTTTATTTAATAAAAAAAGGGGTCAAAACCCTAAGACACTCCGATTTAATTTTCTCGCGCGCGAATTACTTTTAGTCCATATTTCAATATTGTAACTGCTCCGAGAATGTAATAATTTTTAACCTAGGATTTTATCGCTTTTATTTACTTTTCGCAATTTAATTTTAAAAGGGTTTGTCTTTGGCGATGTAAATACCCGACGCCTTGTAATAGCTTAGATTTATTTTCCACAATTTAATTTCCGCAACCATTAACTGTTAGATGTTTGATAGGCAATGCATGACAAGATCAACTTTTAATTTAAAATCAACAATAGCTCACCATTAACATGTACAAAGATAAATAACTGAAAAACGATACACTCGCACATGCCACTCCTAGGGTACGCCTCACTCGGTTGCCTCGAACATGGTCATTGAGTATAGGAAGTTTTAGAGGTCTCCCTCTTGTCCAAAGATCAAAGTTGCCTCGAAACGGTTGCCTCAGATAAAATGATCTAAGACATTAGGGTTACCACTAAGGCGTTCTAACGTTGCTTTAGTGACCACACGTCCCTTAATCGAATTGACCCGAAAACTCCAACGACGATGCTACCTACTCCTCAATAGTGGGATAGCATTGTCTAAAGGACATTTGCACAGTTTAATTCCTTTTTGAGTAGGTAGATGTTCTTAAGTACTTGCTCCTTTTAAAAACAAAAACAAAACTTTTCGCACTTACACACCTTTCAAACAAAAAACTCTTTTCAATTCCACAAACACAAAGAAAAGCAAACTTTTGAAAACATAGTGAGCAAGTACCTAAGAGCCCGTGGATAACCACAGATAGAAAGGGTGCTAACACCTTCCCTTTCTATAATCTACCTCCCGAACCCGAGAAATATCTCAAAAAGGAATTTTTATGTGCTTTTGTCCTTTCCTTGTTGGATAAAATAAAAGACGGTGGCGACTCTTGCTTACCGCGACATTTTGCGAAAACAAACGCAAAACGCGAACCAGCATTCCAAAATAGTCAATTCTCATTCCCACCGATCATAGAACTGGCAACTCTGTTGGGGATTTTATATAAGTGAGGTGTACCTTAGGATTAGATCACTATGTTTTCAATTGTATGCTTTGTATGCTTTAATTTTGTGGGCTTGTATCGGAGTTCTATAGATCTTAACCCGGATCTAGGGATACCCTTTAGGTAAGTAGCAATAAACTGTGAGGGATCTGTCCGGCGTAGACCGACATGGATGAAGCAGTAGCTACGTTGGTGTGGCACCTTAGTCTGTACCGATATCCCTTGTGTTGGAACGAGGAGAATATGGGTCTTCTAAGGAGTCATTAAGCACCAGCTGACCTTAGAACCTTTAAATTGACCAACTTGGCCATAGAACAGTAGCAGTATGATACACTCATTGAGACTAAACTCTCGCGATGATTCCGGCCGCAAGAAAAGGTTTCTAAACTGGAATTATGACCGATTGAGGGTAGTCAGTGATATTGAGATCCTCTAGAACCCAATTACTATTTTTTAGGACAGGTTTAAACCAACTGAACTGAAAGAGGGTAGTACCTAAGCTCCATGCCAGCCTGAAATCTAAGGGCTCTTTTGTGTGACTTGTGTGCCTTTACCATGTTTGCCTTTTGTGGATACTTGTGGTGTGCCTTTACCATGACATCATAACATCATAAACATTGCATACATCTTGCATAAGGACTAACCTATTTCAAAGATAAAAGGGTTTCATCTTTGCTCTGTTTTGTAGGTCATCATGATGCCCATGCGTAAGAATACTATCCGGATCAACTTTGTCCAAGTACCTACCTTGCTTAAAGAGTTGGTTGTCAGGATTCCAGACACTACTTCCTTCATCAGAAGGCATGGATCTCTTCTCAGTTTGGTCACCTCAAAGTTGGACGAACAAATGATGAGTGTCCTGGTCCAATTCTATGATCCACTGTACCATTGTTTTACATTCCAAGACTTCCAGTTGGTTCCTACCCTAGAAGAGTTCTCTAAGGTGCTCGATATCTCTGTTTTGGAGCAGACCCCTTTCACTGGATGGGAGAAGACTCTTAAGCCCGAAGAAATTGCTGCAGCCCTTCACTTGACCAAAGAAGAGGTAATGGCTAACTGGGAGACTAGAAGTGGAGCTAAGGGTTTTCTGACTAAGTTCTTGGTTGGCAAGGCCAATTATTTCTGGGATAGCTTAGACTTCAAGGCGTACGAGGACATTCTGGCTCTCTTGATTTATGGTCTGGTATTGTTTCCGAATCCCAACACTTTTGTTGATATTAATGCAATAAAGATCTTCATCTCTCAGAATCTGGTACCCACTCTCTTGGGTGATATCCTTCATCAGCTCTATGCTCGTACTGCCTGAAAGCGGGGAACTTTAATGTGTTGTGCTCCTTTATTGTCGAGGTGGTTTATTTCGCACCTCCCTAAGTCCGTACTGAATAACAAAGAAGGAATGGGCTGGGCTTATAGGGTGATGTCTCTTTCTAATAATGACATTATCTGGACCCTCAAAAGTATGGATGAGGTGACTATAATTGATCGCTGTGAGGAGTATCCTAATGTTCCCCTGCTAGGAACCCATGGAGGAATTTCTTACAACCCATGCTTAGCTCTCCGTCAGTTTGGAAGAGCCCGAAGAGAAGGGCCTCATGAGATGTTGATGCCCCATATCATCTTTGATTTTCAGGGGGATAGCGACGAGCTGTGTCATAGATTCATAAGGGCTTGGGACAAAGTTCACCAATATGATCCACATGAGTTGGGTCCAAAGACTTCTCTTCCAATGGAGCCATATCTCAGATGGGTCCGCATCCGTGCCCAGAAGTTAGGTATGCCATATGAAGCTGTCAGGCCTGTTACTCTTGAAGTTGCTAATGAGGAGGGGGTTCTTCCAACTATTCTCCACCCATATATGCCTACTGATATTGGGACACTGAAGAGATCTTAGATGCAATTGAGGGATGAACGGGATTCCTACCGAGAGAAGTTTAATGAACAAGAGCAGAAGATCCAGAAGCTGACTAGGAAACTGGAGAATGAGCGGATCCTGAATGATTATGTCCGCACTGAGAAGAAGAGACCATGGGAGCATTGATGGACCTTTGATGATTTCTTTTACAGTTTTTATTTACTTTTTAGTATTTCCATTCTTGTACCGCCTAAGGGCAATTTGTTGAAAAATTTAAATTTTGAAGTTTAAATCTAATAAAGTGTGTTTCTTTTCTTGTCTACAAATTTGAATCTCGATTGTCTTTGAAATCATAATCATACACATTTCATCCCATGCACTCCATAAACAGGTACCCATTACAGGTCTCTTATCTTCTTTGCTGTTTATTTCAGCAATTGTCATGTCTGCTAAACCTTCCACTGAGCAAGCTATCAAGGCCCTCCAGGCCCAGAATGCCCAATTTCAAGAGTTGGTCATGAACCTAGCTAAGGGTCAGCAGGACCTGAAGACCTTGATTCTGAAAGAGAGGAAGAGGAAGAAGAAGAGGACCATCTTGTTCAACACTGGACACAGGTTTGGAAACAGACTACAGAATGAAGTTGATCTGAACACCTCATCTGGAGGAAAAGATAGTCCACAAGAAAGGAGGGCTCCTAGCCCTATGGTCTCTGACAACGAGACAGACTATGACGAAGAACAATATCCTCATGCTGAGGATAAGTACAAACAACTGGAAGACCGTTTAAGCACTATGGAAATTCAGAAAGTGCCCGGTCTGGACTTCGGAGATCTAGGCCTATCCTCTGGGGTGGTGATTCCCCATAAGTTCAAGGCACCTGCCTTTGCCAAGTATGACAGAGTTTCCTGTCCGAAGCTGCACCTCCGGTCATATGTGAGGAAGATCCAACCTTATACTGCTGATAAGAACTTATGGATCCATTTCTTTCAAGACAGTCTCTCAGGGACTCAACTTGAGTGGTTCTATCAGTTGGACGGAGCCAGTATCCGCAGCTGGGAGGATTTGGCTACTGCATTTTACAGGCAGTATCAGTACAACTCCGACCTCTCTCCTACACGTACCCAACTCCAGGGTATGCCAATAGGAACGGGTGAAGGATTTAAAGAGTATGCTCAGAAATGGAGAGACCTTGCCGGAAGGGTACAACCACCTTTGGCTGATCGTGAACTTGTTGATATGTTTTTGGGGACCCTATCTGGTCTATTTTTTAACCATCTGATTGGGAGCTCTTCAGCTGGGTTTACAGATCTTATTTTGACTGGTGAGAGGATTGAAGCCGGTATTAAGGCTGGGAAGATACAGAAGGGTGCCTCATCAAGCACCGAGAAGAAGCCGTTTAAGAAAGAGTCCAGTGCTGTTTACAGTTCGAGAAGACAGAACAGACCTGAACACCGCCAAGCTGTCAACGCAGTTGTTATTTCAAAACCTACTGGTGCTCCTCAGCATCACAATCAACAAAAGGACGAGAGACCTCAAAGGCAATTCACTCGTCTCAGCATGACTTTGTCTCAGATTCTGCCACAGTTGCTGAAGACCAATCTGGTGACTCTAAAAGAAGCTCAGAAGAATCCAAATACCACGTCACCAAAGTATAACCCTAATGCCCGCTGCGCTTTTCACTCTGATAGCCCGGGGCATAATACAGACGATTGTTGGGTTTTGAGGAACAAAGTGCAAGACCTAATTTATGCGAAGGAGATTGAGTTTGAGGCGCCCGAGAGGCCCAATGTTGTAACTTCTCCCATGCCCAAGCATGGAGTGAATGCCCTAGAGGAAGACTTGTTTGTAGTTTCTGTGGATGATATTGTTACCCCTCTGATGACTGTCAAGAAGAACCTGTTGCTAGCCGGTTTATTTCCGGGCTGTGGCGAAGGTTGCCATATGTGTTCTGTTTTACCTACTGGTTGCCCATTCCTGAAGTCAAGTATCCAAAACCTGATGGATAATAAGGAGATCCTGTTTGAGAAGATTGTTGTTCCTTCCATTCCTGCTAAAGAAGTTGCCATTATTAACATTTTCGACAATTCTTCCAAGGCTCCCTCGAGGAAGCCTGTTAAAATTACATCCGTTCTGAAGATCGCGCCTGTAATCATCACTGTTCTGGGGCCCATCCCCTACACCTCTGACAAAGCTTTCCCCTGGCACTATGGGGCTGATGTTTATGTTCTAGGAGTTAAGCAAGAGTTGGATTCTGATACCGGCGTTAGCAACATTACTGGACCTGCTAAAGTCACCCGCAGCGGTAGACTTTTCTCACTTGATATTGCTCCAGCAACTGTCTGAAGACCTGTTGTCATTACACCTACAAGTGTACCTATCACGATTCCTGATCAAGTTCCTATCATTACCCCTGTCGCCGAGTCATCTAACGCTCAGGGCAAAGGGATCACCACTGATATGCCTGCCCAGACGGAGGCACCAAAGACTATTACTGTTGAAGCTTCCAAACAGGAGATGGAAGAGATTCTGAAGATTATTAAAAAGAGTGATTATAACGTAGTTGAGCAGCTGAGGAAAACCCCATCCAAGATTTCTATGTTATCACTATTGTTGTATTCAGAGGCCCATGCTAAGGCTCTGATTACCTTCCTGAAGACTGCCCACGTGCCACAAGAGACATCAGCTGATCAGTTTACCGATTGTGTGGCTAATTTAACTGCTGATAATGGTTTGGGTTTCTCCGACGCCGATTTGACTGTTAAAGGGAAAAACCACAATGATGCCCTGCATGTATCCATTGAATGCAGGGGCACTACTCTTGCACATGTATTGGTCGACATTGCTTCCTCATTGAATGTCTTGCCCAAGAAAGCTCTATACCGGTTGGATTGTGAAGGATTGGAGCTAAAGCCAAGTAACATCATTGTCAGGGCCTTTGATGGGTCTAAAAGGATGGTGCATGGTGAGGTTGATATTCCAATTAAAGTTGGTTCTCAAGTCCTCAATTCTACATTCTACGTGATGGACATTCAGCCATCCTATTCTTGTTTGCTGGGTCGTCCATGGATCCATAAAGCTGGAGCTGTAACATCGACGCTTCACCATAAGCTGAAGTACTCTATCAGAGGGAAGATTGTGACAGTTCAATGGGAGGAGGAGTACATGGTCAGCCACCTCAACTCATTCAGATACGTAGAGATGGATGGGGAGTTCATTGAGACCCCATTTCAGCACTTTGAAGAGGTTCCTCAGACACTAGCATCAGCTGAGACTGTGGTTGAAGATTCTCCTATGAAGATGGCTTCCCTAAAAGATGCCCGGGCTGTTATTGAGAAGGGTGAGTGTGCAAATTGGGGCCGACTTCCTGATTTCACTCAGAAGACTAACAAGTTTGGTTTGGGTTTCACTGCAGAAGCTCAAAGGGCCGTCCAAAGCGCAAGGATTGGAAGACCTCCCGTGTTCATCAGCAACTCGGGAGTAAATGCCATTGAAGATGATGTGGAGGAGTCTGACTTCGACAGCTGGATCTATCCTACGACCAACGATGGACCAAGCAACTGGACAACAAAGTAATTCATCCCTATTGTGATACGGTGGGAGAACTGACTTGAGGTTTTGCGTTTGTTTTCGCAAATATTTTGGTTTAGCAAGAGTCGCCACCGACTTTTTATTTTATCCTAAGGAAAGGTTAAAAAGCACAGGAAAAACCTTTGAGATTTTTTCATGGGTTCGGGGAGTAGATTATAGAAAGGGAAGATATTAGCACCCTTTCTATCCATGGTTATCCATGGGCTCTTAGTTACTTGCTTAGATCACTTGCCTTGCATTTTCAATTGTTTGAAATGGTGCTTTGTGTGTGTGGTTTTCAAAATGTTTTGAAAAAGATGCCTTGTCTAGGCAACCCTTGTAACAATTCTTTACTCGAATGTTTTACAAAAGGTGTTTGTCTTTTTGAAAAGATGTTTCAAGGTTTTTGAAAGTTTGTTTTGAAAGTTGTGTTGTGGAGTGTGTTTTGAAAAATGGCAAGGATTTATTTTGCAAGTTGGTCAAGTAACCAAGAGCTGTCTATCCTAAATTTCTCAAAGATCTTTCTTATGTTTTATCCCTTTTAACAGTATTGTTCCACCATTGTATTTGGTGGACAATCTTGTGTTAGGATGTTAACAGGACGGGCGCGGGTCATCGTTTAGACCATGAATGCAATAGTGCCAAGTGTCTTTGGCAATTTTTCCTTCAAGGGACTTGATCATTTTTTAGGCAACTTGAGAAAGCGTCATCGAGGGACTATGATCATTTGATTTGTTTTTGTTTTGCCAAAGACACTCAACATGCAACATGGCCCATTTTTGAAGGCAACAAGTGGAGTAACCCTAAGGGTGCAAGTGTGCATTGTGCTTTGTTTTTCATGCATGTTTATCTTGAAATTAGGTCAAGCTATTTGTCATTTGATTTGCATACAAACCCTAGGTCTATCATGGCATAATTTGAAAGCTTTTAAATGCGGAAATTTAAAGTCCTAAATTATTACAACATAATTATGGGGATGGGGGTACAAATGTTTGAATGGGGGGATATTTAGCAAGAAATTAAATCTAAAACTATTACATCCATATTGAATATACAAATATCAAATTGTACAATATTTAAACAAATATAATAAATATGCAAAAATGTTTTTTTTTATGTATGAGAAAGTATTTTTCAATGTGAAATATAAACAAAATTAAAAAGTCAAATTTTGAATATTTTTATGGTTTAGGGCAAAACTCTAGTTTGTTAAATAAATAGTATTTATTTATTAATATTATACAATATTATATATTAATTTATACAAAAATAAAAAAATAAAAAAAGAAGTATATTGTAAAAAAAAAAGAGTATTTTTTAGTATCATATATTAATAAAAATAAAAATGTATTATTTTCATATTTTTATCCTAAATATTCTAATAAATATACAAGTATTTATATTATATATTTTAATATACTAAATATATACAAGAATAAAATATTAATTATTTACAAAAAATGTATATTTTAGAAAATGTTTTCAAAATATAAATAAAACATAATGACTGAAAATAAATATATTTTTGTATTATTTTTTTAATATCTTAAATAAAAAGTATTACATTTATTTACATACATATGCTAAATGAAACAAATAAATACCAAATAAATGCAAAAATGTGAGAAAAAAATATTTTTAGTGTTTTTTCATATTTGAATAAAAATATAAAATCAGAAACAAAAAGAAAAATGCAAAAATAATGAATATTTCACACAATGGGCCAGGGGGGTGTAAGTTAAAAAAGAGTGTGCAAAGAGTAAAAACAACTCAGGCCCAGCCCAAGTCAACCTTCTTCAACCTCCAGCCTTGTTTCAAACAGAAAACGCGCGCTTCACCATGTCCAACACAAACTCCTGATTCTTTGACTTTTAGCAAAAACTCACAACACAAATAATGTAGAGCATCAAGAGATGAATTCATACATATAAAAAACTTGACCTAACTCTAAGAAACAAGGGATAATTTCTTCATCCCCAATTTCTGACCTAAGTTTTCTCCAATGTTCATGGCCAAAATTCTCACAGCATACTCAATATAAACGAAAAGTAAATATATGGATGGCTTCAGGGCTATGCGGAGAACATGTTTCATTCACAAACCTAAGCCTAACTCTTCCTATATTGAGAGATAGAAGTTCATGTTTTTACCTGTTTCTGCTTGAGTCGTGTACAGCAATGGAGGTATCTTCAATGGAGTTTGAGCTTTGGTACAACTTGCCTGAAGTCCGAGGATGCTTCTCCTATGCTTGGCTTGCTCTGAAACTGCCTGTATCGTGCTATGGAAGTCCACCTGCACAGCTTGAAAGCAAAAATGGAAAACGATGTTAAGGATGTTACAGCTTGGATTTAATGCTTGGGATAGCTTCAGTGGATGATATGGAACATGTTTGAACTCTTTTTAGCCAAAATGCACGAGTGGAAATGTTTGTGGAAGTCAAGTTGCAGAACTTGCTCTGTTTCTGCATCAAGAGGATGTTTTTGTGTTTGAGGAGGTATTGGTGATGAAGGAATCGTGCTTTAGGTCAGTTAGGGAGTGTGAAAGATGTTTGCAAAGTTTGCTTTGGCTGGTTCTTACAGGAATGAGAGATTCATAGTTTTTGCAAGCTTTCTTCTACTTGAAGCAAGAAAATGCAAGTTTCAATACAGGCTTGTACAATGCCTTAAAGCATGCTGCATATCATGTTCTTGATCAGAGGGATTTGTGTACAAATACTAGCCTCAAAGATCTGGCCCATGCCTCTTGGATTTGTTATTTGACATAAAGTGCATCTTTTCCAAAATGGCAAATTTACTTTTTCCAATTAAGGGTTAATCTTGCATGTAATGACCAAATGAACAAAATAACACCTTAGCACAAAGGTTAGGCATTTAATTATGGTGTGTGATACTGGTTTTGAGGCCTGCAAGCTAGCTTGTACAAGCTGATTTGAAAAATGCCAATGTTATGAACAAGCCTTGGCCAAGAACAAAAGTGGATTTTGCCCAACTTTGCAAATTCGATTCTCCCTAACCACAAGGGTGTTTGAGAAGTTCTTGGACAATTTGGAAATATTGGAATGTGTAATACAATCCATCTTTGTAATGCAAATTGAAAATCCAAGTGGAAGCATGTGAAAAATGGCCATGAAGTTGGGCAAAAATCCTGCGTAGAATAGGTCAAAAATTTTCTAAGTTAAAAATGTTTTGCACCCTTGTTCCAAAACTAATAACTTGAGCTACAAGCTTCCTTTGAGAAAACTTTGTGAATCAAAGTTGTATATTTTGCAATGGACTACAACTTTCATGTTTTGAGTTTTGTTTGAATCGATTTGCATTATGGTGAAAAAATGGGGTAAAATTTGAAAAAAATAAGGAAGTTTCATAACTTAGAAAAATTCTAAGTTATGAAATTTTCTCATCTTAAATCCTAATTTGCAAATTTGGATTTCTTGATGAACAAGTTTCATAATTTGACATGTCTTGATGAAAAATGAATCTTGGCACTTGATTTTGACCAAAAAGTCAAAGTTTGACTTTTCAGTATACAGTCAAATTTTGATCAGTTGACTGGAAAATTCATCTGTCAATCCTGTGCATTTGAGATCTTTTGAACTTGTTGAATGTGTTAAGACAATTCCATTGAGTCCTTGAGTCCATATGTGAGCTTGGTTTGCCATTGGCTAGGTCAAACAGTCAAAAATTGCCTTTGTGCAGTCAAAACCCTAAAAATGACCATTTTGCCCTTTTGGTGATCTGATCAAATTTCTTGTGGGATTGTGATCCAAACTTGACCAAATGGTTCATATGAGTTCATTATGTTGATGTGGGTCAAAAATTATGAAGTTTGACTGTCAATTGGCCACAGTTGACTTTTTCCCCAATATAGTTGATTTCTAGGTCAACTGTCCAATTGACTGGGCAAAGACTGGAATCAAGGCTTGAAACTTGGTATGGATAAACTTGTGGGTCCAACATGAAGCATGAAAGACACCTTGGGCCTTTTAGGTCAAAACATCCTTGTGCAAACTCAAACCCTAATTTGGGTCAACAGTGCAAGGAGGAGTCTTGAGCAGAGCAAACCCTAACTTGATCTTGAGCTCCAAGGGTCTTGTGGTGAGAAAATGTTGATGAAATGAGAGGGCAAATTTTGGGGTACAACAGTTTCCCCTGTTCAATATTCTTGCACCTGAAGAGTTAGATTGGCAGGTTTGCCTTTCGCGTCTCGAAGGTAAAAGGAGATTGAACACTAGAGTGCCCTTAAATTTGCACTCGTCAGAACATGGATGCGGGAATGGGCTTAAAGATGCCATTTGGAGATGGGCTTAGAGATGCCATCTGGAGATGTGACAGAATCTTGTCGGGGGATGGGCTTAAAGATGCCATCTGGAATGCTTGTTGAACTGTATGTCGTCGATGAGTGAGCGAGTGTCAGAATGGTATCCATGTTTGGAATATTTCTGAACTGGGGATCTTGAATAAGCAATGGATTGACACCCGTGTTTGGAGAATCCGTAAACTGTTTTCAAAAGTTGAGTCTGAACAAGCAATAGATTAACATCTGTGTTTGGAGAATCCGTAAACTGTTTTTAGAAGTTGAAGAATCTGAACAAGCGATAGGTTAACATCCGTGTTTGGAGAGCCCGTAAACTGTTTTCAGAAGTCTTGAAGCTGAATAAGCAATAGAGCAGCATCCATGTTGGGAAGCGTCCGTAAACTGTTTTCAAAAGTTGAGTCTGGACAAGCGATAGATTAACATCCGTGTCTGGAGAACCCGTAAATTGTTTTCAGTAGTTGAGTCTGAACAAGCGATAGATTAACTTCCGTGTTTGGAGAATCCGTAAACTGTTTTCAGAAGTCTTGGATCTGAACAAGCGATAGGTTAACATCCGTGTCTGGAGAACCTGTAAACTATTTTCAGAAGTTGAAGAATCTGAACAAGCGATAGGTTAACATCCGTGTTTGGAGAGCCCGTAAACTGTTTTCAGAAGTCTTGAAGTTGAATAAGCAATAGAGCAGCATCCATGTTGGGAAGCATCCGTAAACAGTTTTCAAAAGTTGAGTCTGAACAAGCGATAGATTAACATCCGTGTCTGGAGAACCCGTAAACTGTTTTCAGAAGTTAAGTCTGAACAAGCGATAGATTAACTTCCGTGTTTGGAGAATCCGTAAACTGTTTTCAGAAGTCTTGGATCTGAACAAGCGATAGGTTATCATCCGTGTCTGGAGAACCCGTAAACTGTATTCAGAAGTTGAAGAATCTGAACAAGCGATAGGTTAACATCCGTGTCTGGAGAACCCGTAAACTGTTTTCAGAAGTTGAAGAATCTGAACAAGCGATAGGTTAACATCCGTGTCTGGAGAACCCGTAAGCTGTTTTCAGAAGTCTTGAAATGGAGAAGGAACCGGTGTAGGGTTTCCTGATGATGAGTCTGTGTAAAACTGCATCTTGGATAATTCTTAATGATAGCCTTTTATTCTTATCCTGAAAAGGACAAAATATTAGCTAAACACAAAGTTATGTTGCATGAAATGTATGATGCAATATGTGTATATCAATGTTCATGATATGAGTGTAATAAATGCGTATGTAAGCTGATGAGCTGTCTTGCTGAGGATAGATGAATCCTGGATAGCCGAAGATAGTAGAATCTTGACTGCTGCCAGGGAAAGTGAATCCTTGACTGCTGTCGGGGATTGCAAGAATTTTGGTTGTTGAAGATGAGTCATCCTTGTTGACTGCTGACGGATTGGGGAATAAGATCTTCAATTATTGAGGGATCTTAGGACCACTGCTGGGGATTGGAACTCCTTGGTGACTTGCGGGGCAAGAGAATTCTGAGGATCTCTATTGGGGAGTCCAAATCATGGTAGACTCATGCTGGAGAAGTAAGACTGAGAATCTTCAGTCTGGTGGGAAGTCTCTCTGTAGGGAGAAGGTCCACTAGTCTGGTTTTGTTGGGGATTGATAGTTGGAAGTTTTAGCTCCGCTGGGGATAGGATTTCCAGATTTTAGGGCTCCATTGGGAATACTGAAACTTAACTCTAAGGGGAATTGAGTTCTGGAAGGCTCTCTGGCTGGGGAAATCAGTTTTGAGAAAGCTTTTGTTCTGCTGAGGATCTTGAAGTTTAACTCTGTTTGGGGAATTAAGCTCTGGATTTGAACCTTGTTAAGGAATTTGGAGTTTAGAACTGCTGGGGATTCCTTCTGAAAGGGCATCAAGATATATATCCGTACCTTTAACCTATCAGTAATCATCTTTCTTGATTTGTAAGGAGATGATTATGTTCAAATGCATATGCCTATTTAACAAAACATTGGACGTTTCTCAAATAAAACATAAGTGCAAAAGAGAAAAAGGAAGACAAAGCAAATTTCTGTATTTGGAAAAGTATTTGTATTAACTTTCTATGAGTATCTTTGTACAAAGGAGACAGGCATCCTAGTAAGAGGATGTCGTTGTAAAAATTGAAAATTTTATACAAAAGAAAGATGGCTACGTGTAACAATTCCATGGGATTCCATTCTGCTATAGCCTTCACAACTCTGAATATCTGTCCATTCAATGCTTCGTCCGCCGATGACTGGATTGATCAGAAGCTTCGAGCTGGTTGATGAAGAGATTATCCTTAAAGTGATCCGACGAGACATAGTCATACGCTTTAATTCCCTAACTTTTGCCTGGACCGCCCTTTCGGGTTTTCAATCCACCGGGAAACCCCTTTTTGCCCAAGCCGCCCTTTCGGGTTTTCGACTTGCCGGGTGTACATATTTTTTTGTTTTATCCCTAATTTTTGCCTGAACCGCCCTTTCGGGTTTTCGGTTCACCGGGATACCCATTTTTGCCCAAGTCGCCCTTTCGGGTTTTCGACTTGTCGGGTTGTTTTATGCGTAGTATCTTTTGACTATGTCTGCGTTCGCAGGGTGCGGCAAATCGTTGTCGTCCATGGTGGTCAGAATCATTGCACCACCATAAAATATGCTCTTGATCACAAACGGTCCTTCGTAAGTAGGAGTCCATTTACCCCTGGGATCACTTTGCGGCAAGATAATCCGCTTGATTACAAGATCTCCAACTTGATATACTTGGCGTCTGACTTTCTTGTTGAAAGCCTTGATCATCCGTTTTTGGTACGTCTGACCATGACAAACAGCAGTGAGTCGTTTCTCATTGATCAAATTGAGTTGATCAAGTCAGGTCTGAATCCAATCGTCTTCACTCAAACCAGAGTCCTTCATAATCCTTAAAGAAGGAATCTGAACTTCCATGGGCAGGACAACTTCCATGCCATATACCAAAGAAAATGGGGTTGCCCCTGTTGAAGTACGTGCCATGGTACGGTATCCATGCAGAGAAAACAGTAACATCTCATGCCAGTCCTTGTAGGTGACTGTCATTTTCGGAATGATCTTCTTAATGTTTTTGTTCGCAGCTTCAACAACACCATTCATCTTCGGCCGATAGGGAGATGAATTGTGATGATAAATCTTGAACTGTTCGCATAGAGCGATGATCATAGTATTATTCAGATTTGTACCGTTGTCTGTAATGATCCTATTGGGGAAACCATATCGGTATATGAGATTTTGCTTGATGAAGCGGGCAACCACATTTTTTGTAACAGAGGCGAAGGAAGCTGCTTCGACCCATTTGGTAAAATAGTCAATGGCGACCAGGATGAAGCGATGTCCATTGGATGCTGTGGGCTTGATCTCTCCAATCATGTCAATGCCCCACATTGCGAATGGCCAAGGAGCTGTCAGAACGTTGAGAGGAACAGGAGGGATATGAACCTTGTCAGCATAGACTTGACATTTGCGACAAGTACGGGAATGTTGATGGAAATCAGCTTCCATGGTAGACCAGTAATAGCCTGCCCTTAGAATCTTCTTAGCCATCGTATGTCCGCTTAAGTGGGTGCCAAATGTGCCGCTGTGTATATTAGTCATGATTAACTCTGCTTCAGCTTTGTCTACACATCGGAGTAAAACACAATCATGGCTGCGTTTATAGAGGATGTCGTTGCTCAGGAAGAACTTGGCAGCAAATTTCCTTAGGAAGTTCTTGTCATTTACGGAAGCTCCTTCGGGATATTCTCTAGTCTGGAGATACCTTTTGATTTCGTGAAACCAGGGTTGTTCCACTACTTCTTCGGTATTAATCTCACGATAATGCGCAGGTTCATCCATTCGCTCGATGGTGATTTGGGGAGCTTCATTATCCCAATTGAGTTAAACATGGAAGACATTGTAGCCAGAGCATCTGCTAGCTGATTCTCTTCTTGCGGGAAATGCTCGAAGGTGATTTGCTCGAAATGAGGCAACAATGTCAGGACATGTTCTTTGTATGAGATAAGATTAGGATTCTTGGTATCCCACTCTCCTTTGATTTGACTGATAACCAAAGCCGAGTCCCCAAATACGATCAAAGATTTGATCCTTAGCTCTATAGCAGCCTTGAGACCAAAGATGCAAGCTTCATATTCGGCCATGTTGTTGGTACAGATGAAACAAAGTCGGGCCGTGAAAGGTGTATGGCAACCTTCCGGGGAAATGAGTACCGCACCGATATCGTTTCCAAGTGCATTTGAAGCACCATCAAAGTACAGGGTCCATCGGGATCCATTTTCAGGTCCGTCATACGATCTGTTACCTTCAATGTTGTCCACTGTCATGATGTCCTCGTCCGGGAAGTCGAATCTCATGGATTAATAATCTTCGATAGCTTGATGATCTAGATGGTCAACTAGTACACTCCCTTTTATAGCTTTTTGGGTAGTATACTGGATGTCATACTCAGTTAGGATCATTTGCCATCTAGCGATTCTTCCAGATAAAGCAGGCTTCTCGAAGATATACTTGATAGGATCCATTTTGGAAATCAACAGAGTAGTATGAGTCAACATATACTGCCTTAGTCGGCGAGCAGCCCATACCAAAGCGCAACAAGTTTTCTCGAGAAGTGAGTAGCGAGTCTCACAGTCGGTAAACTTTTTGCTAAGGTAATAAATGGCATGCTCTTTTCGACCAGACTCGTCATGTTGGCCCAGTACGCACCCCATTGAGTTATCCAAAACGGTCAGATACATGATCAGCGGCCTTCCTTCAACGGGTGGCATCAAAATAGGAGGTTCTAGCATACTCCTTGATCTTATCAAAAGTAGTTTGGCAGTCGTCGTTCCATTCGACTACCTGATCTTTCTTCAATAGTTTGAAAATTGGCTCACAGGTAGACGTCAGATGAGAGATGAATCTGGAAATATAGTTCAAGCGCCCCAAGAACCCTCTAACCTCCTTTTCAGTATGGGGAGCAGACATTTCTTGTATTGCTTTCACTTTCGCTGGATCGACCTCAATGCCCTTGTTGCTGACAATAAATCCTAGAAGTTTACCAGACCTAACTCCAAAAGTGCACTTACTTGGATTCAGCCTGAGTTTGTATTCCTTCAATCGGGCAAACAGCTTTTGCAGATGTTCAAGGTGTTCCTTCTCTGTTTGTGATCGAGCTATCATGTCATCTACGTAAACTTCGATCTCATGATGTATCATATCATGAAACAAAGCTACCATGGTGCGTTGATAAGTTGCCACTGTGTTCTTCAGTCCGAACGACATCACCTTGTAGAAGAAAGTACCCCATTGTGTAACAAAGGTTGTTTTCTCCATGTCCTCGGGGGCCATTTTGATCTGGTTGTAGCCCGAGAATCCGTCCATGAAGGAAAACACCTTGTGCTGAGCTGTGTTGTCAATCAAAATGTCGATATGCGGTAGCGGAAAATCATCTTTAGGGCTGGCCCTGTTCAAATCCCGGTAGTCCACACACATTCTGACCTTGCCATCTTTTTTAGGAACGGGCACAATGTTAGCAACCCATTGCAGATAGGATGTAACAACCAGAAAGCCAGCGTTAAATTGCTTCATTACTTTAGCTTTAATCTTCTCAGACATGTCGGGCCTCATTCGGCGGACTTTTTGCTTGATCGATGGACAATCCTCTCTTGTAGGAGACGGTGGACCACTATATTTGTGTCTAAACCCGACATGTCTTCATAAGACCAGGCGAAGATTTCAACGTATTCATTCAACAGTTGTATTAAGCGCTCCTTGACACTTAGTTCCAGATTGGCACCCACTTGTACTTCCTTCCGGTCTTCCTCTGTTCCTAAGTTGACAGTTTCCAACAACTCTTCATGAGCCAAGATGGCCCATTCTTCTTGTTGTAGAAGTCTGGCTAACTCTCCTGGTACTTCACAATCTTCGTCATCTTCATACTCAGCCTGATTGACCAAATCTTCAGAGTTATTGAAGGACATAGCAGAATAGTCACCCATAGAATCCAGAGTGGATGGGTACCTGCATTTGTGAGTGTGTGTAAGGGATATCCATCCTTAAACAAACAAAAATGCAAAAGGAAAGAAAATGAACACAGCAGTTTATAAATGAAAAACGTCCAATGATTCATTAAACATGGCATATGAATATGAAGAGAATCAAAACCCTTACAAATGGACCTACATGCCCCGGGCAAGGCATGAGGTGAAAAAGTAGTGTGCAGATTGTTTAAAAGTAATTATTACAGACCAACAAGAAATGTTCGAAAGATAAGTTACTGATTAATGAAAGTAATGGGGACGAATTCTTTCGCCTCCCAGTTGTGTAGTCCCCCTTCGATGGTTGGGAAGATCCAATCTTCAATGTTGGCCTCTTCGTCTTCGTCTTCCAAAGCATTGATTCCATGAGGAGAAATCTTGATGGGTGTCTGTGATACGATGGGAGAACTGAATTGATATTTGCGTTTGTTTTTGCAAATGTTTCGGTTGAGCAAGAGTCGCCACCGACTTTTTATTTTATCCTAAGGAAAGGTTAAAAAGCACAGGAAAAACCTTTTGAGATGTTTCGTGGGTTCGGGGGGTAGATTATGAAAAAGGAAGGTATTAGAACCCTTTTCATCCATGGTTATCCATGGGCTCTTAGTTACTTGGTTTTATATCACTTGCCTTTGATTTTTCAATTGCTTGAAATTGTGGTGTGTGTGTGTGTTTTGAAAAATATTTTGAAAAAGATGCCTTGTCTTAGGCAACCATTGTAATGACTCGTGTTTGAGTGTTTCACAAAGGTGTGTATCTTTTCGAAAAGATGTTTCAAATGTTTTTGAAGGTTTGTTTTGAAAGTGTTTGTGGAGTGTGGTTTGAAAAGTAGGCAAGCGTTTTTGCAAGTTTGTTCAAGTAACTAAGAGTTGTCTACCCCTATTGTACTCAAAGGTTTTTCTCATGTTTTAACCCTTTTAACAATTTTGTTCCACCATTGTATTTGGTGGACAATCTTGCGTTTAGGATGTTTAACGGGACAGGCGCGGGTCATCGTATGGACCATGAATGCAATGGTGCCAAGTGTCTTTGGCAATTTGCTTGAAGGGACTTGATCATTTTGATAGGCGACTTTCGAAAGCGTCATCGAGGGACTACGATCATTTGAATTTGTTTTGCCAAAGAAACTCGACGTGCAAGCATGGCCCATTTTGGAAGGCAACAAGCGGGATTACCCTAGGGGTGCAAGTGTGATTGTGTATTGATTTCATGTATTTGTCTTGTATTAGGTTATTTAGCGTTTGATTTTATGTACATACAAACCCTAGGTCTAACCATGGTATATTTGAAAGCGATAAATTGCGGGAATTTAAAATCTACGCTATTACAAATAAGTATCCGGGAGTGGGGGTACAAATTTACAACTGGGGATGAGACTTTAAGGAGAGTAGTGTCCAAACAATTACAACCAAATCGAATCAATCGCAAATGTAAAATGTAGCAATGTACAAAGAATAAAGGCAATGTAAAATGTGTCAATGTAATTGTGTATTGTAAATGTATAAGTGCACGTAATTTATTTACAAGTGTCGAATGTGTATTTATTAAGTATTGCTAACTTAATGAGAAAATTGAGTATTTTATTTATGTATTATTGTATTCTTGTATTTTTTGTTAGGTATATACAAACAAAGGTTTTAAGAAAAGAAAACAAATGTTTATGTATTTTATTGTCTTTATGTATTAATGTGAATATTTTACACAAGAGTTTTTATAAAAGGGAAAAAGATGTTTTAAGAAAATTAATGCTTTATGTACAAAAATTTAATTAAAGAAAGTAAAAGTTTAATTGTATTTTTATATGTTTCATTGTTTTTATGTACAAAAAAGTTTTAATAAAACAAAAATGTTTAGTAAGATTTTTTACAAGAAAAAAGAAATTAATGTATTATTTATTTAATAAAATATTAAGTATATTAGGAAAAGAATATTGTCAATTAAAGTTTAATGTAAAAAAAAGGTATGAATTAGTTTGAAAAATAATAAAAAGAAGCTAAAAGATTCAATGGGCCTTGTGCTTGCCTTTGGCCCAAACAAAAAGGGAGGTCAGAGTCCAAAGAGAGGGGTGAGGCGTGTAATGGGCTTAGGCGCTGAAAGGGGCAAGGCCCAAAACAGTTTACACATGATTTAGGGTTACAATTGTTTTGTTCATTTTGGATGTTAGGGTTTGTTTGAACACAGAGGCACCATCGTCGTTCTCTTTGCTTCCTCTTCATCTTCTCAAGCAAGCCTCTGAGTTAACTCCTTCGTCCAAGGCCACCAGGCATCGCCGTTCGTCCTCTTCCCTCCATGGTCGCTCAGTGATGGCTACAAGGTTTGATCTCTGTCTCTATCGCGTTAGGGTTTTCACTAATTCCTTTTGCATGTTCTGATTTCGCGTTCTGATTTTATGTTGTTATTGTTGTTTCTGATTGAGGTTTTTGAAAAGAGAAAGAAATAATATTACCTTTGTTGGAGGAGGATGGTAGACGTGGAGGCGCCTAGGACGGCTGAGGGCGGAGGAAGCGGTGGATGCGCGCTTTGCTTGGAAACCCTGGTATTCTGTATTTTTTTGCCTTTTTGAGTGTTGGTTCAATGATGATGTTTGAGAACCTTAGTTTGATATCACTTCTTTTCTTCTTCTTATATTGGCTTCTGAGTTTCCTGTGTGTACTTGTTTATTGCTGATATGCTTTCATCTGAGATTCTTCTTTATCTTCTTCTTCTTGTTGGCTTCTGAGTTGCCTTGAAATGATGATGTTTTCTCTGAGTATTGCTTTGTATGCTCTGAGATTATTTGATGATAATATGTTTGGTTGCCTTCTTCTCTTGTTAGCCTCTGACTCTGAGAGATATTAATGTTGTTGTTAGCCCAGTGATGAAGCAATTCTGAGGGCGTGTTGGTTGTTGCTTAGGCTTGCAAGCTTGGTATGAATTTGAGTTGTTTGCTTTGGGTTTAGGTTTGCTGTGCTGAAAAATAGGTTACAGGCTTGAAGCCTTGAGGCTTGGCTTGCTGTTGGTTTATTTGTTTTGATGCTTCAAGCTTTAGAGGCTTTTAGTCTTAGACAGTTTACAGGCTTTTGGTGGTTTGGTTGCAGTTAGGCTTCATGTTTTTGACAAAGGTTTCAGGCCTTGGCTTAGTATGCTTTAGGCTTTGGCTTCTATGCAGGTTGAGGGTTTAAGGCTTGACAGTTTGTATGGAGGTTGTGACACAGGTTTACAAACAGGTCCAGGGCTTGTGTTTTGAATGATTACCAGCTTAGAGGGTTGATACAAGTTTATGGTCCCTTGTGAGGTTTTGGAGGCAGCTCTGTATGTTCTTTTTTGAGTTTGTCTTATTTTTTGGTTATGTAACCTGCCCTCTATGTACTGTGTTATTAACAGTTTTGTTTTTTATATCTTTCTTTCTTCAAACCTAAGCATGTAAGCCTCCTTTCTTTTTTTTCTCTTCTCTCTCTCTCTTGACAGTTTTTTAAGCATTTTTTATTGCTTATGATGTCCTTATTCTGAAAAGGTGACTGGTCTGAAAATGATGTAACTTTTGATGTTGCTTGCACTAGTTGGTTTACTCTGCATATCTTTTTCCAGATTTTATGCCTTTTTGTACTTCTTGACAACTTTTGGGTAGCTTGTGGAAAGTTTGAAATTGGAACTTTGTAGTTCTAGTTCAGTTCAGTTTGCCTTTGGATTTTGTTTGGCATTTTATGAACTATGCAGCCTTGTGCACTTTTCAATTGATTTGGTTCCTTTGGTTGAAAACTTGAAACTAGGCAGCATGTGTGACAATTTTGAATTTGTGCAATCATACTTTTGTGCATTTAATTCTTAAATTGCAAGACATTCCATCCCTCTTTGTGAACCGGGAGAAATTCCGTGATTTGTAGAGAGGGCAAACTGATTCCGGCCAGTCGCCTTTAATGATGATCTTTTTAACTGTCTACCTTTAATTATTTTATCTGCTTTGACTTTTCTTTTGTTTCTTGTTTTTCTTGCAGATAAAATCAAATGAGCAGAGGGAGCATTGGATAGAAGATGAAGACTTAGGAATTAGGATGAAATTTTATTTCAATTTGTAATCATTGTAACCATTATTATTATGAATACTTTGTAAATAAATACTGTATTCAAATAACAATTGTAACAAATAATTAAAGATGAATAAAATCCAATCTTGATCAGTTAATTCTTTTTTTTATTTCTCTTTCAAATGTTTATTTAATTGTTTATAATCCTTAAATTATAATAAAATGGAAATAAATCCCAATTATTCTAATCTTAGAATAAATAAACAATTGATAAACACTGTGGTCTTGACATCAATCAATAATAAACCCGACGCTTCAAATATCCAAACCAATGCACGGTTAATGAAATAAAACGTCCACATGTCCTTTTTCACTGATTAAATCCAACACTGCAAACTTAAATCCAAATGCTTCAGTCCAAATTTCAGAGTAAACTGAAAAGAACTATAGACTTAATTCTTTTTGAGAAATACGCGCACAAACCCTAGTTCTTGATTAAATGCCAAAGAAGTGTTCGCCTGATCAAAACCTGAGCCAAAATCAATCAAACCCTAAGCAAACTGTTTGAACTGTTCCAGAGCCATGAAAACCCTAATTTGGATAGACTGATAAGAAAAGGTCTGTTTGACTGATTCTTATGCCAATCTGAAAAATCAGGAAAAGCCCGAAGCTGTGATTTCTTGTGGAAAAATACGAGGGCAAATTTTGGGGTACAACAGTTGCCCCTGTTCAATCTTCTTGAACCCGAAGAGTTAGATTGGCAAGTTTTCCTTTTGCGACTCGAGGGTAAAAGGAGAATGGACACTAGAGTGCCCAAAAATTTGCACTTGGTGATGTGATGGTAGAGGGAATGGGCTTACAGATGCCATTTGATGATGGGCTTAAAGATGCCATCTGGGAGGGTTGATCGCGTAAGAGATTCCTTAGCGAGAACTTGCGTATTTTGAGAAAGGAAGATGGTTTTCTGGCCTGTTACAGGTGTTAATCTTCAAACTCTTCGCGTAGACATGCCCTGGCTAGATACAGGAGTCGAAATCACAATTAGTTACTCACAGATGTGCCCTGGCTAGATACAGGAATCGAATCTGGAACTTCAAAAGGTTGTTTACAGACGTGCCCTGGCTGGATACAGGTGTCGAATCTGGAAATTGTTGTCTATAGATATGCCCTGGATGGATACAGGTATCGAATCTCTAAACTGTTTATGCAAATGTGCCCTGGCTAGATACAGGTGTCGAATCCACAATAAAAAACTCACAGATATGCCCTGGCTGGATACAGGAATCGAATCTGGAACTTGCAAAAGGTTGGTAGAGATAGCTTTCCTGGCTGGATACAGGTGTTGAATCTCTGACCTGAGAATGAAAGATAATTTCCTGGCCTGTTACAGGGGTTGACCTTCAAACTCTTCATGCAGATATGCCTTGACTAGATACAGGTATCGAATCTACAATCAAACGCTCACAGATATGCCCTGGCTAGATACAGGCATCGAATCTGGAATTGTGACAGTTGATAGTAATCATCTTTGGATTGAACTTTTCCTGAAAAGGCAAGACATTAGTTGTATGCAATGTCATGATGTATGAAATGTATGATGTCATGATGCTCAAAAGGAGATAGTGTTGTATGCACTTATTATGTATGTATGAAATGTGAAATGTCTATGAATGTATTTTCGTCTAGGAAAATAAATCCTTGACGAGTGCCAGGAGCTTTGTTGAATCCTGGGCTGATGTTGAAGAGTAAGGTTCTTCGTTTCTGCTGGGGATGACGATTGTAAGAATAAACTGGTAGGAGAAGATGACTCCGTTGGGGAATAAACTTGTTGGAGAGATTACTCTGCGGGGAGTTACTCTGTGGGAAGAGATACTTTGTTGAGTTTCGATGAGAGCTCCGCTGGGGATTCCACTGATAAGTTATGATGGGGAATTTGATGAACTCCGCTGGGGATAGGAAGAAACTTGACTGCTGCAGGGGAGGGCAAGGATCTTTTGATGGTTGAAAGTGAGAAATCCTGGGACCGCTGTTGGGGAATCAGGAGCTTGGGTTGTATGCCAATCTACCGGGGATTACTTTCTTGCGAAGATCTTCACTGAGGAATATTTGAATATCCTGTGAGGAACTGAGAATGAGAGTCTTCACTCTGCTTGGGGATTGATAGTTGGAAGTTTTAGCTCTGCTGGGGATCTTGGAACTTGACTCTGAGGGGAATTAGATTCTGTAAGGCTCTCTGGTTGGGGATTACAAGAATATTTTGAGTTTGAGAAGGAACCGGTGTAGGGTTGCTTCATGATGAGTCAATGTAAAACTGCATCTTGGATTTGAGAATCTGTATGAGTAGCAGAATGACTTCCGTGTCTGGAGTGTATCTGAGACTGTATCTTCCAACAGGTGATGAAGGAATTGTTGAACACTTGTGACATTCGAATGCCCCAAGTGGTGATGAAAGTGACCCTTTATGTAGATAATTTCCTGGCTTGTTACAGGTGTTGATCCATAATCAGTCGTTCACAGATACTTTCCTGGCTTGTTACAGGTGTTGATCTGGAACTTAAGAAATGTTGGTCGAGGAGATACTGTCCTGGCTTGTTACAGGTGTTGATCTCTGACCTGAGAAAGAAAGATGGTTTCCTGGCTTGTTACAGGTGTTGATCTTCAATCTCTTCATGCAGATGATTTCCTGGCTTTTTACAGGTGTTAATCCACAATCAGTCATCCACAAATATTTTCCTGGCTTGTTACAGGTATTGATCTGGAACTTAAGAAAAGTTGGTCAAGGAGATACTGTCCTGGCTTGTTTCAGGTGTTGATCTCTGACCTGAGAAAGAAAGATGGTTTCCTGGCTTGTTACAGGTGTTGATCTTCAATCTCTTCATGCAGATATGCCCTGGCTAGATACAGGTATCGAATCCATAATTAGTTACTTACAGATATGCCCTGGCTGGATACAGGAATCGAATCTGGAACTGTGATGGTTATTCTGTTGGTGGTTGTAATTTCCAGTAGGTGATGAAGGAAACTTCGGACACTTTTGACATTCGAATGCCCCAAGTGATGATGAAGGAGTCTCTTCAGGTTACTCTGCAATTTGAGAGATTTTGTTAAAATCTTGACTGGACTGCCCCAGGTTAACTGAACTTTGGAAGATCTGTTGAAACCTTGACTGGACTTCCCCAGGTTAATTGGATGGTGACATGTCATGCCCTTTGTTGATAGGAGATTTGTCATTGGAGGTGTCATCCTTTTGAAGTGATTTTACTCACTGAGAGAGTTTGCGTTCCTCCGAACATTCGCTGTATGAATTTCTTCGTTGTCAAACAAATAGCCAAATGCGAACAATGATATTCAAGCAATGCAAAGTTTATGTTTGTCTTGAAGTTTTGAAAAATGCGTTTTTTAGCAGAAAACTTTTTATAAAACAGATCAACATATGATTTAGAGCAAAGCCTTACAGGAGTCAGGATACCTTTGGTAACAGTATGCTTTCGAACTAACCCATGCTTCAATTAGGACTTTTGAAGGGTTGTAACGTGGCTTGGTTCACGGTTTAAGAAACAAAGGATAAAGGCTCAAAGTGTATTTGTACCCACTTGCTCTTCGTGATGTTCTTCCATCCTAAGCTCAGTTAATTGTGCGTCGCGCCCTATTCGAATTTGGAACGACTTTTTGGGTGATGGTTCACCAGTTGAGTTTGGGAGACAGTCATCATCTCCTTTTTTCTTTTGCAACATTTTTCATGTTGTTGAGGATTTGTAATGACCTCTCTATTTTGATTTTGATTTGTTATCCCTAACTTTTGCCTGACTTTCTCTGTTTTTTGAGACCACAGTCAGCGGGATGCCCCAGCTTTCTTAAGCCTCCTTTACAGGTTTTGGCTTGGTGGGCTTTTCTCTTTTGAGAGATTGACTGCCTATGTGATAGGGAACCGTCACTGTATTTTGATCCCAAAGGAATGCTTTCTTTGTCGTCGTTCGCTGTATTACGAACTGAGAGTTTGCGACTTCAATGCGCATTTTCTTTTGAATTAACTGAGATACTACCCTGCCCCAGGTTTATATCAAAGGTTTCGATTTGTTTAGAACAGAAAACTCCTACTTCTTTGGCTCTAAGGGGTTGACTAGGGATTATCTTCCTTATAACTCCAGTGTTTGGGAATTGAAAGAAATGCATGTACATCATCAGCAAGGTCTGTTCAAAAGCATACTGCATGAGATTATGGTATTGTTTCGTCATCCTCCCTCTAAAGGCTTGCAGCTTTTTATCAAGAGTTAAATATCATAAAGAAAGCATAAGAGTAGTGAAAACTAATGGATGAATTCAAGACAAACATATGCAATGCATTAATGAAACAGAGTTTAACATCAACAGTTAATTGTTTGAGAACAAAAGAAATTACAACTTTGAAAATTCAAATGAAGAAAAAGTCTTTCAGTTTGAGCTTTGTCACTCCAGGTGGAGAACTCCTTAACGGAAGATTTTCATCTCTCCGTCTGGCATGAACCTCAGCACTCCAATGTCAATCAGATCTTGAATCTTGTTCTTCAAGGCCCAACAGTCATCGGTGTCTTGTCCCGGGCTGTAGGAGTGGTATACACAAAATGCATCGGGATGATAGTTAGGAGCGGAGGTATTGGGCTTCCGAATAGGATCCCTCAAAGCAGTCAGATTGACTTCTAACAAACGCTCCAGTATCAGAGATGCCAGTATGTCAGTCTCAGTGAATTGTCTCCCCGACGTCTCTTGCTTACGCCGATTACCCCGTTGACGCTGGCGAGGTTGTTGTTGGGGTTGTGACCCTGAAGCAAGCAGAGGAGCTTTCCCCTTGTCTTCTTGTCTGGATGGGCGTTGAATGGTGACTTGCTCCTCAACCTCAGATGTTTGCCCCAGTTGGTTTTCCCAAAGTAGTTAGCTGACTAGAACTCTGAGTTCCTCTTGTCTTTGAGATAAGTCTTGGATGAGAGCCATCTGGCCCACCAGTTGCCCCGTCATTTAGATCCTCATTGTTGTCAGCTCAGACTGCAGTGTTTTCAACTGATCACTCTTGGCATTGTTTGAATTCCCCTGGATCATGCCCGTTGTGAGTAGAGACTTCACTTCTTCTTACCCCAGAGACAGGTTCAAGAACATTTCCTGCAGCTGAGCAGTCTGGTCCTGGATATCCTTGACAGTCCTTTCTAGAGCCATCTCTACTGAAATAAACAGTATGAGAGTAAGGAAACCTGAAAAAGGAAAAACTGTTATGATGCAATGCATGATATATGGATGCATGCTTTCAAGGATCTCTTGGGGTAAACACAAGAGAATGTTAGAGGTTGAACTTCGATCTTTGATTGGAGAACTCTGCACCTGTGGATGTCTTTCCATGAGAATCAAGCTCACCATGTCAAGTGGGTCATAGCCCCTGATTCAAGTTGTTGCACTTGATCTTTGATTGGAGAACTTTGCACCGGTGGATGTCTTTCCACGAGAATCAAGCTCACCATGTCAAGTGGGTCATAGCCCCTGATTCAAGTTGTTGCACTTGATCTTTGATGGCATTTGTTTAGAGGAGAAAACCGCTTACCCTTTGGTAGACGTCTGGTTCAACGTAACCCTGCATCAAAAGAACCCTCGAGATCCTTGAAATGGTTATTGAAAAATGCTATGGTATGATGTTATGATGTTATGTACATGTATGCAAAAGCAAACGAGTGTATATACAGGTAATCATATTCACACAAAGCAAACAAGTCCTTAGGTTTAGGCTTGCATGGGGTTGCAGGTAAGTACCCTCTTGAAGTTAGTTGGCTCATCCTGTCCTAAAATAGAAACCGGGTTCTAAGGAGCTCAATATCATTGGATTGTTTTCCGTGTTCATTGTTTTGGTTTAGCCACTTAACTGGCGACCAAAATATTCCAAGAAAATAACCCTCAATGAGTGTAGTATCGAGTATCTACCAACTTCGGACTGCACCAAATTCGGTCGTCTCACTACCCCTAAAAAGGCTAGGATGGTCAATTAAGGTTCTAAGAGTTCGTTAGTGCTTCACGACATCACTCAGCGGCCCCGTACTCTCCTTGATTGAACTCAAGGGTTACCGGTACTCACAAATATGTCACACTAACATAGCTTACTGCTTCAACCATGTCGGTATACCCCGCACAGTTCCCTCACAGTTTTATTGCTATTTACCTAAAAAGGTGCCCCAAATCCGGGTGTAGGATTTTCAACAAACCCAAACAAGGAACCAAAAAGGTAAAGTAATCAAGGCAATCAAAGCAAGAATGTAAAGGTGATCTAAACCCTAAGGTAACCCCACTGTGATCGGTGGATCTGGAACTGACTGTTTAACGCTGGTTCGCGAAATGTCGCGGAAGCAAGAGTCGCCACCGTCTTTTATTTTCTCCAAATGGAAAGGACAAAAGCACAGAAAAATTCCTTATAGAGATTGCTCTCGGTTCGGGAGGTAGATTATAGAAAGGGAAGGTGTTAGCACCCTTTCTATCCATGGTTATCCATGGGCTCTTAGATACTTGCTCATTGTGTTTTCAAAAAGGTTTGCTTGCTTTTCAATGTGGGTTTTAGAAAAGTTTCTTTGAAAAATTTCAGTTCGACTCGTACGTCAGAGTGTTTGAAAAATTTGCTTTGAAAGCTTTTGAAAAGTGTCGGTGTGAAAAGATATTTTGATTTGTTTGAAATTAGAGCAAGTATCCTTGAGAACCTACCTACCCTAAGGAATTCGTCTGTGTAGATGTCCTTTAAAGTAGTGTTATCCCACCATTGAGAGGTAGGTAGCACCACCGTTGGAGGTGTTCGGGTCAATTCGAGTTTTAGGGACATGGTGATCACCAGAGCAATGGGAAGACACCTTAGAAGCTACCCTCATGCCAGGTTCCCGGATCATGAGGACTTACTAAGACATCCTCTACTCGACGATCACCTTTCGAGGCAAGGCAACAGTGAGGCGTACCCTAGGGGTGGTGTGTGATTTGTGTGTCGTTTTCATTAATATTTGTCTTGTCATGTTTATTTGTGCTCTACGCTTGATTTTATTATGGCCATTCATTCTTGCATGTTTTGTTTAACAGTTATAAAGTTTGCGGGAAAATAAATCTAAGGCTATTACAAACGGCGCGGGTCCACATCGCCAAAATTAAACCGGACCCGATTTGACGGAAAATAAAGGAAGCAATAAATAAAAATGCGAGAAATTGTTTACAACGCTTTGGGAGAATTACATAATTATAATAAGCAATGAAGTAAATGCGCGAAATAAAATAATTATGGACATGGGCGTTGGACCCTTTTGCAAAAAATTAAATTTAATAGGAAATTAAAATTAAAAATTAAATGTTTTTTTGGTATTTTTTTGTATTTTTTAAGATTTAATGAAAAAGAATTAATTAAAAGTAAAATAAAATGTAAACCTAATTCTAGTTGTTGTTTTTTTTTATTATTATGAAAATGTTATATTAACCTAAATTAAACCCTAATTTTTACTTATGTACATTTAATTATGAAAATAATAAATAAATAAGTATTATGATAAAAAGGAAAAATTAAAAGGAATAGAAATTGTTAATTAACCTAATTCTATTTTTTGTGGATTTTTAGTTATTAAAAAGAATTAAAATTGCTACCTAATTAAAACTAAATATTTACATGCCTTTATTCATAAAAATGATTAAATAAATAAATATTATATTTTTTGTCTTTTCTGAATTTTTGTGTAGTTTATAATTTGTTAAAAAATAATTAATTAAATAAACAATAATAAAAATAAAGCTAACATTTAAAACAAGAATAAAAATAAATAAATAAAAAAAGATAGTAAAGTCAAACCAGGGGGTTTCAGTCCCAATTCAGGAGGTGTTGACCCAAGAACATTGGCCCATTAAGCATTGGCTTCGTTGGACTTTTTGAATCCTGTATGATGCGTTGACTGGGAGTATAGCGTGTTCATCCATCCCATGCCTTTGGATTGATCCCCAGGAAGACGTGTCATGCTTGATCTTGAGGCGTATGGTGAACCCTAGCGTGGAGCCTGCATAGGAATTGTCATTGCAAAATAATAAATGGAATTACACAGACCTGGGGTTCGAACCCAGGTCTTGGACATCAACGCGTTGATAACTTGCCAGCTGAGCCACTTAATCAATCTGATATATAATATACAAACGAATATTAAAAAGAGAAAATAACGCATTAGTGGAATTTTGGCGCGAGCTTTTGAATCAACCAATCCTCGCTTGACACGGTATCATCGTCCCCATTCCCTGAAACATAAAAAACGAAGGCCACGGTTTTCCAAGTGTGGTGTTAGGCTGCCTTTGGAAAAATAGCGATTAGCGCTATAGTGCATATAAATTGATCGCGACGATGGCTTCTTGTTCGTTGGAGTATGCTGATTGCAATGGTCATGGCCCTGAGTCCTAATTTCACTTGGTTTGGGAAACCCCAATTTTAAAAACCTGCAAACCCTAGAATATGGATATGGCAAAATCGCGTATGGTCAACAAAAATACAATCAAACACAATGGTTAGCTTGGAAACTTCATGCTGAACAAGAATCCATAAACAAAAAGGCAAAAAGATGTATGAATTATGATATGCAATTTCAAAAGTTTTGCTTTACAGTTTGAGTTATAGATACCACTTCTTTGCGTTTTGGTTGATGTTAGGGATTGGCACACGTTCAGAGTTTGTCAAGGAAGCTATTGAACCAAGTTTGGAGCCTTGAATCGATCCCTAGCACTGATTTCAGATTTGAGTTTTTATGGAAAATTTTCAATGTTGCAATGGCTTTTTGGGCGCAGCTTCTAGTCTAATTCCATTAGGTTTTGATTCCTGATCATATAGTGAGCATATTAGGTTAAGAAAATTGTACAAAATCTTTTGAATTCAATGATTTGCATATTTGATTTTGTAAAATCTTTTTGAATCTTTTTCACATGGTTCTTTGTGTCAATTAGCTCCAATCATACCAATTCTTTCCATAATTGAATAAGCACGAAATATTGAGAGTAGAATGTGCACAAAAAGATTTTTTTTAGGTCAAGTTTATATTTTTTACATATTTAAATGATTTAAATGAATTAATATTAATATAAATTCAAATAAATAATTAAAAAATGAGAAAATACTTCCCTTTGGGCCAAGTGGTCGTGCATAGGCTTGGAATGATGAATCATGGAAGAAAAATGGGCCCATTAGCAATTTTAGGTCATTTGAACCATTGTTGACTTTTCAAAATTCCCAAAACTTTCCCAACTTCCACAAGGCATAACTTGCTCAATTTTTAAGCTTTTCACATGTTCTTGGACATTTTGGAAAGGTCTTTGAGTCCTTTAACCAATGCCTTTGGTCCCATGTCATTTTGATTTACCAATCTCAAGTTATGGCCTTTGACTTAAAGTCCCTTTTTGTTGACTTTTGAAAATGACCTATAATGTTGAAATTGATAACTTTTTGTGAGAGCATTTCTTGGACTTGGAATATGAAGATGAATTGTAGGAAATGTCTTTCTCTTCAAAATGAGCTTTGGATGGAATTTTTCTGATAATCCATGTGAAAGTTATGCCCTGGTCAATTTCAGTTGACTTTTTCAGCTGTCCAAATATAGTAACTTTTGCATCTTGATGATTTTCTGAGCCAAATTTTGAGAATCATGATCAGGCATTGATCAAATGATGTTTGTGGCTTCAAAATGATATGTTGACCAAAAAATTTAACTTTTGACTGTCAAATGACCATTTTGCCCCTACAGTTGACTGTAGTGCAATTTAGGGTTTTGACTGTGCAATTTTGAGCTGAATGCCTTGAAACTTGGTATGAGGATACTTGACCATATTTGTAAGCATGTGAGACTTGATTGGGCCTTTGGAAACTTCCTTTTCTTGATCAGAACACAAACCCTAGTTTTGATTGTTCAGGAGGCCCTTGAACTGTGCAACCCTTGGGGAATTTTGAAGCTTGACTTGGCAATTTCTTGAAGAATATGGGAGGGCAAATTTTGGGGTACAACAGTTGCCCCTGTTCAATCTTCTTAAACCTGAGGATGCAGATTGGCTGACGTGCCTTTCGTAATCCGAGGGTGGAAGATGATTGAACACTAAAGTGCCCAGAAATTTGCGCTCACATAGTAGCAGTGATGATGGGGGAATGGGCTTATAGATGCCATTCGGGGATTGCTGGATAGGATGATGGGCTTATAGATTCCATCTGGATGTTGATCGCGTAGGAGATTCCTTAGCGAGAACCTGCATACCTGCAAAAGAGAAAATGAGTACCTGACACGTTGCAGGAGCTGGTTTTCAGATGCTTGGTATAGATGTGTCCTGACTGGTTACAGGAGCTGGATCTGGAGCTTCAAACGCTGATGAATGAACCAGGGATGGTTACTGCCTTAGCATGAATGGTAAGAGAACCTTGGGCGACTTTAGCTTCAACAACGCTCGTTGAGAAAAATCTTGGCGGGAATTACCATCTTTGCAATATCGGGAAGAAAACCATAAGCTATTATAATCTGAAAGGGAATCACCTTACTTGCCGTCGGAGAGGGAAACATCTGAAAAAGGGATTACTACCTCACACACCGTTGGAGAGGGGACCATAGGAGAATATCACCTCACACTCATCGTCGGAGAGGGAAACATCTTAAAAGAGGAATTACCACCTCACACTCATCGTCGGAGAGGGAAACATCTTAAAAAAGGAATTACCACCTCACACTCATCGTCGGAGAGGGAAACATCTTAATAAAGGAATTACCACCTCACACTCATCGTCGGAGAGGGGACCATAGGAGAATATCACCTCACACTCATCGTCGGAGAGGGAAACATCTTAAAAAAGGAATTACCACCTCACACTCATCGTCGGAGAGGGGACCATAGGAGAATATCACCTCACACTCATCGTCGGAGAGGGAAACATCTTAAAAAAGGAATTACCACCTCACACTCATCGTCGGAGAGGGGACCATAGGAGAATATCACCTCACACTCATCGTCGGAGAGGGAAACATCTTAAAAAAGGAATTACCACCTCACACTCATCGTCGGAGAGGGGACCATAGGAGAATATCACCTCACACTCATCGTCGGAGAGGGAAACATCTTAAAAAAGGAATTACCACCTCACACTCATCGTCGGAGAGGGGACCATAGGAGAATATCACCTCACACTCATCGTCGGAGAGGGAAACATCTTAAAAAAGGAATTACCACCTCACACTCATCGTCGGAGAGGGGACCATAGGAGAATATCACCTCACACTCATCGTCGGAGAGGGAAACATCTTAAAAAAGGAATTACCACCTCACACTCATCGTCGGAGAGGGGACCATAGGAGAATATCACCTCACACTCATCGTCGGAGAGGGAAACATCTTAAAAAAGGAATTACCACCTCACACTCATCGTCGGAGAGGGGACCATAGGAGAATATCACCTCACACTCATCGTCGGAGAGGGAAACATCTTAAAAAAGGAATTACCACCTCACACTCATCGTCGGAGAGGGGACCATAGGAGAATATCACCTCACACTCATCGTCGGAGAGGGAAACATCTTAAAAAAGGAATTACCACCTCACACTCATCGTCGGAGAGGGGACCATAGGAGAATATCACCTCACACTCATCGTCGGAGAGGGAAACATCTTAAAAAAGGAATTACCACCTCACACTCATCGTCGGAGAGGGGACCATAGGAGAATATCACCTCACACTCATCGTCGGAGAGGGAAACATCTTAAAAAAGGAATTACCACCTCACACTCATCGTCGGAGAGGGGACCATAGGAGAATATCACCTCACACTCATCGTCGGAGAGGGAAACATCTTAAAAAAGGAATTACCACCTCACACTCATCGTCGGAGAGGGGACCATAGGAGAATATCACCTCACACTCATCGTCGGAGAGGGAAACATCTTAAAAAAGGAATTACCACCTCACACTCATCGTCGGAGAGGGGACCATAGGAGAATATCACCTCACACTCATCGTCGGAGAGGGGACCATAGGAGAATATCACCTCACACTCATCGTCGGAGAGGGAAACATCTTAAAAAAGGAATTACCACCTCACACTCATCGTCGGAGAGGGGACCATAGGAGAATATCACCTCACACTCATCGTCGGAGAGGGAAACATCTTAAAAAAGGAATTACCACCTCACACTCATCGTCGGAGAGGGGACCATAGGAGAATATCACCTCACACTCATCGTCGGAGAGGGAAACATCTTAAAAAAGGAATTACCACCTCACACTCATCGTCGGAGAGGGGACCATAGGAGAATATCACCTCACACTCATCGTCGGAGAGGGAAACATCTTAAAAAAGGAATTACCACCTCACACTCATCGTCGGAGAGGGGACCATAGGAGAATATCACCTCACACTCATCGTCGGAGAGGGAAACATCTTAAAAAAGGAACCTCTGGAAGCAGTATCAGAACGTCACCATCTCTGGATTATATCTGAAACTATATCTAGACAGAATTGCGATAGTTTGATAGTAGTCATTTGTATTGATCTTTTTCCTGAAAAGGGCGAGACATAATTGGATGCAAAATCATGATGCATGAACTGTATGTCTTCAAAATCAATGGGATTCGTGTAGTATGATGCATATGCATGCTATAATGATGTATGTGACGTTTTATGAATGTACGTTTGTCTAAGAAAATAAATCTTTGACGGGTGCCGGGAAGTCGTATCCTGGGCTGATGTTGCAGAATAGTTGCAAGAATTCCAATAGACGAAGATAACTCCGTTGGGGAATAAACTTGGCGAATGGAGGGTTCTGCGGGGAGAAAAAGATATTCTAGCGCCCATGCTGGGAAGAAATGTGGGGAGATGCTTTTTGCTGAATTGTTGAGGATGACTCGCTGAGGATATCATTGTTGTATTGGAAGTATGAATAGACTTCGCTGGGGATAGGAAGACTTTGTCGACGACGCCTTTTCCGCGGCTTTTGGCTGAGGATAACCCAGTTATATCCTGTTAAGGAAATAACTCTTTAAATAAAGCCGGGCGACGCGTTCGTGCTCTGCGAGGGGAAGCTTCCAGAATTTACTGGGGATAAGCTTACTGCTTGGGGATATGAATTCCAACTTTCCTGGGGGAATTGGATTGGACTCTCCTGGGGAGGTATTGAACTGTATTGGTAACGTTCTTCAACCGGACCTACCCTGATACTTCGGAGGATAGAACGATCAGACTGCTCAGACCAACCTTTATTGCCCCTGTTTCTTGTGGGGTGCTGATAGTTGTTGGCGGACAAACCTTCTTCTGGTAGACAGATGACAAGAAGACGGGACATAGTCGTACGTTTTGATCCCTAACTTTTGCCTGGACCGCCCTTTCGGGTTTTCAGTCCACCGGGATACCCATTTTTTCCCAAGCCGCCTTTTCAGGTTTTCGACTTGCCGGGTGTACAGATTTCTTCATTTCATCCCTCATTTTGCCCGAACCCTTTTGGTTCGCCGGGAAGCCCTAATTTTTGCCTAGGCATATCAGCCTAGCGGGTCTTTGATTGTGCGTAGTATTTTTCCGACTATGTCCGTTCTCAGAAAGTAGGGAGTTGCCCCTGTTTAGAAGTGTTTTGTCACCAGAAGATGTTTGATCAGGCGAGATTTGTTGTTGAAATGCCCCAAGTGACTGAGGTGGAGATTTGCCCCAGGCTGGTTGGCCTTTTGAGAGATTCTCCGAATCTTGATTGGATTGCCCCAGATGGTAGACCATGATCATGCCGTGCCCCTTGATTGGAGGTACTTCTGTTCATTAGGCATTTGTCGTGTAAACTTCTATACTGTTCAAACAAAAAAGTCATATGCAAACAAAGTTATGTTAAAAATGCAAAGCTTATGTCTGTCTTGAAGATTTTGAAAATGCATTTTTTTTCATAAAACATGTGAATGTTTGTAAAACATGATGTCAACTCTGTATTTACCGTAGCCTTAAGGAGTCAGGATACCTTCGTAACAGTATGCTTTCGAACTAACCCGTGCTTCAGCTAGGACTTTTAAGGGTTATAACGTGGCCTGGTTCACGGTTCAAGAAACAAAGGATAAAGGCTCAAATTTTATTTGTACCCACCCGCTCTTCGTGATGTTCTTCAAACCTAAACTCAGTTGATCATGCGTTACACCTTGCTTGAGTCTTTGCTTTGATGTTCCAATAATGGTTCAGATGTTGATAACTTATTTTGAATAGGCAGTCATTTTTGCTTTGGTTGAGGGTTTGTGAGACCTCTTTCTTGATTTTGTTACCCCTTTCTTTTTTTGCCTGAACTGTTTCCTTTTTTGGAATTACAGTCAGCGGGATGCTCCAGTTTCATAAGTCTCTTTTCATAGGTTTAGACTTTTTGGGCTTTTCATTTATGAATTTTGATGATGACTGCCTGTCCTTTTGATTGTTCTGAACCATCACTGTCTTTGTTCGTTTTGTAAAGATCTCTTCGGTGCCATTCGTCATGCACTTGGATCAACTGAGAGACTACCCTGCCCCAGGTTATGATTAAGGGTTTTGATTTTCGAAAATAAAAACTCCTCCTTCTTTGGCTCGGATGGGTTGACGAGGGATTATCATCCTTATAACTCCAGTGTTTAGGGATTGAAACAATGCCTGTACTTCATCAGCGGGGTCTGTTCAAAAGCATACTGTAAAGATTGCGGTATCGTTTTCGTCATCCTCCCTCAAGAGGCTTAGAATTATTGATTGAGAGTTGATCATCAGAAAAATATGAAAATAATTTGCGTACAGTGAATACGAATATATTGATTCAAAATAGACATAAGCGATGCATTAATGAAATAACAATGTTTTAATAATGAGTAAATGTTTAAACGGTCAAAAGAAAAACACAACTTGAACATTCAAATGAACAAAAGTTTCCTAGTCTCGGGGCTTGTCACTTCAACTGATGAGCCTTGGAGGAAGGGTAGAAAAATTCAGCCTGTCCATCTTGTGTGAACTCCAATGCCCCTTCATCGATCAGGTCCTGGATTTTGTTCCTCAAATCCCAACATTCATTGGTATCATGTCCTGGGCTAGCAGAGTGGTAGGCACACCTCTTATTGGGATCATAGGCAGGAGATGCTGTGTTGGGGTTCCGGGGATGAGCCCTTAACGTGATCAGATTCAATCTCAATAGGCGTTGCAAAGCTTGAAACAGCGACATGTTGAGCTGGGTGAATTGCCTCCTGGGCTTGTCTGGCTGAACTTTGCGAGGTTGGTGCTGAATTTGTGGCACTGGAGTCATTTGAGGAGCTTTCCCCTTATCCTCTTGTCTCGAGGATGATTGGATGATGAATGGCTTTTTACCCTTAGATGTTTGCCCCAGTAGGTTACCCTGAAGAAGTTGGTTGAAGAGAAACCAGAGCTCCTCTTGTCTTTGAACTAGGCCTTGAATGAAATTCCTCTGTCCCAGCATCTGGGCTTTCATAGCATCCATCTCAGCTTGTAGGTGTTCCAACTTTCCATCCTCAGCATTGCCCCTGACGAAGGTCTCCGTGAGAAGTATCCTTAGCTCTTCTTTCCCCTTGGATAGATTCAGGAGAATTTCCCCGAACCGAGTCTCTTGAGTAAGAAAGTCCTGGTTGTCTTGTGGGCAAGCCATTGCTGAAATAAACAGCGAGAAGGGTGAGTGACCTGCAAAGAACGGGTATCTGTAACGCAATGATATGTATGATGTGCATGCAATGTTTTCAAGGATCTCGCAGGGTAAACAGAGAAACTTGTTAGAGTTGGAAACTGGCAATTTGATTGAAGGAACTTCCTGTTGTAGAGAGCCCTTCTTCAAGGGTCAAAGGCTCACCATATCCAGTGGGTCATAGCCCCTGACAATCTTGGCTAGAGGAAAATAAATCCTCTTTGCCCCTTGCTGGACAGTTGGTTCATCATGACCTGCATCACAAGCCTTTGAGATCCTTGAAATAGGTTAGGATGTATGCAATGGTATGATGTCATGCTATGCATGGGGTGATGTAGGTAAACCCTGTTATGAGTCTCAATTAAGGACTATAAACAACCCTGCAAGAAATTTAGTACCCTGTTATGAGTCCCAATTAAGGACTATAAACAAGACCTGCAAGAAACTTAGTACCCTGTTATGAGTCCCAATTAAGGACTATAAACAAGACCTGCAAGAAAATTAGTACCCTGTTATGAGTCCCAATTAAGGACTATAAACAAGACCTGCAAGAAAACTCAAGTGTCAGGCAACAAGCATGCAAATAGTCAAGTACGAAGGCACACAAGTCACACAAAAGAGCCCCTAGAGTTTAGGCCAGCATGAGGTCTAGGTATTACCCTCTTGAAGTTGGTGGGTTCAACCTGTCCTATCAAAGTAACCGGGTTCTTAGAGGATCCCAATATCATTGACTACCCTCAATCGGTCATAACTCCAGCATCGCAATCTTTTCTTGCAGCCAGAACCATCACGAGAGTTTAGCCTCAATGGGCGTAGCACACTGCTACTGTTCTAATGGCCAGGTTGTGTCATTTAAGGTTCTAAGGTCTGTTGGTGCTTAATGACTCCTTGGAAGACCCATATTCTCCCGGTTTCAACACGAGGGATATCGGTACAGACCAAGGCGCCACACCAACGTAGCCACTGCTTCACCCATGTCGGTATACGTCGGACAGGTCCCTCACAGCTTATGCTACCTAAACAGGGTATCCCCAGATCCGGGTTAGGATCTATGTAACTCCCATGCAACCCACAATAGTAAAGCAAGCAAATCAATACAAGTGAAAACATAGTTATGACCTAGCCCTAAGGTACACCTCACTTTATAAGTATCCCCAGCAGAGTCGCCAGTTCTGTGATCGGTGGATCTGGAACTGACTGTTTAACGCTGGTTCGCGAAATGTCGCGGAAGCAAGAGTCGCCACCGTCTTTTATTTTCTCCAAATGGAAAGGACAAAAGCACAGAAAAATTCCTTATAGAGATTGCTCTCGGTTCGGGAGGTAGATTATAGAAAGGGAAGGTGTTAGCACCCTTTCTATCCATGGTTATCCATGGGCTCTTAGATACTTGCTCATTGTGTTTTCAAAAAGGTTTGCTTGCTTTTCAATGTGGGTTTTAGAAAAGTTTCTTTGAAAAATTTCAGTTCGACTCGTACGTCAGAGTGTTTGAAAAATTTGCTTTGAAAGCTTTTGAAAAGTGTCGGTGTGAAAAGATATTTTGATTTGTTTGAAATTAGAGCAAGTATCCTTGAGAACCTACCTACCCTAAGGAATTCGTCTGTGTAGATGTCCTTTAAAGTAGTGCTATCCCACCATTGAGAGGTAGGTAGCACCACCGTTGGAGGTGTTCGGGTCAATTCGAGTTTTAGGGACATGGTGATCACCAGAGCAATGGGAAGACACCTTAGAAGCTACCCTCATGCCAGGTTCCCGGATCATGAGGACTTACTAAGACATCCTCTACTCGACGATCACCTTTCGAGGCAAGGCAACAGTGAGGCGTACCCTAGGGGTGGTGTGTGATTTGTGTGTCGTTTTCATTGATATTTGTCTTGTCATGTTTATTTGTGCTCTACGCTTGATTTTATTATGGCCATTCATTCTTGCATGTTTTGTTTAACAGTTATAAAGTTTGCGGGAAAATAAATCTAAGGCTATTACAAACGGCGCGGGTCCACATCGCCAAAATTAAACCGGACCTGATTTGACGGAAAATAAAGGAAGCAATAAATAAAAATGCGAGAAATTGTTTACAACGCTTTGGGAGAATTACATAATTATAATAAGCAATGAAGTAAATGCGCGAAATAAAATAATTATGGACATGGGCGTTGGACCCTTTTGCAAAAAATTAAATTTAATAGGAAATTAAAATTAAAAATTAAATGTTTTTTTGGTATTTTTTTGTATTTTTTAAGATTTAATGAAAAAGAATTAATTAAAAGTAAAATAAAATGTAAACCTAATTCTAGTTGTTGTTTTTTTTTATTATTATGAAAATGTTATATTAACCTAAATTAAACCCTAATTTTTACTTATGTACATTTAATTATGAAAATAATAAATAAATAAGTATTATGATAAAAAGGAAAAATTAAAAGGAATAGAAATTGTTAATTAACCTAATTCTATTTTTTGTGGATTTTTAGTTATTAAAAAGAATTAAAATTGATACCTAATTAAAACTAAATATTTACATGCCTTTATTCATAAAAATGATTAAATAAATAAATATTATATTTTTTGTCTTTTCTGAATTTTTGTGTAGTTTATAATTTGTTAAAAAATAATTAATTAAATAAACAATAATAAAAATAAAGCTAACATTTAAAACAAGAATAAAAATAAATAAATAAAAAAAGATAGTAAAGTCAAACCAGGGGGTTTCAGTCCCAATTCAGGAGGTGTTGACCCAAGAACATTGGCCCATTAAGCATTGGCTTCGTTGGACTTTTTGAATCCTGTATGATGCGTTGACTGGGAGTATAGCGTGTTCATCCATCCCATGCCTTTGGATTGATCCCCAGGAAGACGTGTCATGCTTGATCTTGAGGCGTATGGTGAACCCTAGCGTGGAGCCTGCATAGGAATTGTCATTGCAAAATAATAAATGGAATTACACAGACCTGGGGTTCGAACCCAGGTCTTGGACATCAACGCGTTGATAACTTGCCAGCTGAGCCACTTAATCAATCTGATATATAATATACAAACGAATATTAAAAAGAGAAAATAACGCATTAGTGGAATTTTGGCGCGAGCTTTTGAATCAACCAATCCTCGCTTGACACGGTATCATCGTCCCCATTCCCTGAAACATAAAAAACGAAGGCCACGGTTTTCCAAGTGTGGTGTTAGGCTGCCTTTGGAAAAATAGCGATTAGCGCTATAGTGCATATAAATTGATCGCGACGATGGCTTCTTGTTCGTTGGAGTATGCTGATTGCAATGGTCATGGCCCTGAGTCCTAATTTCACTTGGTTTGGGAAACCCCAATTTTAAAAACCTGCAAACCCTAGAATATGGATATGGCAAAATCGCGTATGGTCAACAAAAATATAATCAAACACAATGGTTAGCTTGGAAACTTCATGCTGAACAAGAATCCATAAACAAAAAGGCAAAAAGATGTATGAATTATGATATGCAATTTCAAAAGTTTTGCTTTACAGTTTGAGTTATAGATACCACTTCTTTGCGTTTTGGTTGATGTTAGGGATTGGCACACGTTCAGAGTTTGTCAAGGAAGCTATTGAACCAAGTTTGGAGCCTTGAATCGATCCCTAGCACTGATTTCAGATTTGAGTTTTTATGGAAAATTTTCAATGTTGCAATGGCTTTTTGGGCGCAGCTTCTAGTCTAATTCCATTAGGTTTTGATTCCTGATCATATAGTGAGCATATTAGGTTAAGAAAATTGTACAAAATCTTTTGAATTCAATGATTTGCATATTTGATTTTGTAAAATCTTTTTGAATCTTTTTCACATGGTTCTTTGTGTCAATTAGCTCCAATCATACCAATTCTTTCCATAATTGAATAAGCACGAAATATTGAGAGTAGAATGTGCACAAAAAGATTTTTTTTAGGTCAAGTTTATATTTTTTACATATTTAAATGATTTAAATGAATTAATATTAATATAAATTCAAATAAATAATTAAAAAATGAGAAAATACTTCCCTTTGGGCCAAGTGGTCGTGCATAGGCTTGGAATGATGAATCATGGAAGAAAAATGGGCCCATTAGCAATTTTAGGTCATTTGAACCATTGTTGACTTTTCAAAATTCCCAAAAATTTCCCAACTTCCACAAGGCATAACTTGCTCAATTTTTAAGCTTTTCACATGTTCTTGGACATTTTGGAAAGGTCTTTGAGTCCTTTAACCAATGCCTTTGGTCCCATGTCATTTTGATTTACCAATCTCAAGTTATGGCCTTTGACTTAAAGTCCCTTTTTGTTGACTTTTGAAAATGACCTATAATGTTGAAATTGATAACTTTTTGTGAGAGCATTTCTTGGACTTGGAATATGTAGATGAATTGTAGGAAATGTCTTTCTCTTCAAAATGAGCTTTGGATGGAATTTTTCTGATAATCCATGTGAAAGTTATGCCCTGGTCAATTTCAGTTGACTTTTCCAGCTGTCCAAATATAGTAACTTTTGCATCTTGATGATTTTCTGAGCCAAATTTTGAGAATCATGATCAGGCATTGATCAAATGATGTTTGTGGCTTCAAAATGATATGTTGACCAAAAAATTTAACTTTTGACTGTCAAATGACCATTTTGCCCCTACAGTTGACTGTAGTGCAATTTAGGGTTTTGACTGTGCAATTTTGAGCTGAATGCCTTGAAACTTGGTATGAGGATACTTGACCATATTTGTAAGCATGTGAGACTTGATTGGGCCTTTGGAAACTTCCTTTTCTTGATCAGAACACAAACCCTAGTTTTGACTGTTCAGGAGGCCCTTGAACTGTGCAACCCTTGGGGAATTTTGAAGCTTGACTTGGCAATTTATTGAAGAATATGGGAGGGCAAATTTTGGGGTACAACACCCACTTTTAGATTTCTCCCCAGCAGAGTCGCCAGTTCTGTGATACGGTGGGAGAACTGACTTGAAATTTGCGTTTGTTTTCGCAAATGTTTCGGTTGAGCAAGAGTCGCCATCGACTTTTTATTTTATCCTAAGGAAATGTTAAAAAGCACAGGAAAAACCTTTTGAGATGTTTCGTGGGTTCGGGGGGTAGATTATGAAAAAGGAAGGTATTAGCACCCTTTTCATCCATGGTTATCCAGGGGCTCTCAGTTACTTGGTTTTAGATCACTTGCCTTTGATTTTTCAATTGCTTGAAATTGTGGTGTATGTGTGTGTTTTGAAAAATGTTTTGAAAAAGATGCCTTGTCTTAGGCAACCATTGTAATGACTCGTGTTTGAGTGTTTCACAAAGGTGTGTATCTTTTCGAAAAGATGTTTCAAATGTTTTTGAAGGTTTGTTTTGAAAGTGTTTGTGGAGTGTGGTTTGAAAAGTAGGCAAGCATTTTTGCAAGTTTGTTCAAGTAACTAAGAGTTGTCTACCCCTATTGTACTCAAAGGTTTTTCTCATGTTTTAACCCTTTTAACAATTTTGTTCCACCATTGTATTTGGTGGACAATCTTGCGTTTAGGATGTTTAACGGGACAGGTGCGGGTCATCGTATGGACCATGAATGCAATGGTGCCAAGTGTCTTTGGCAATTTGCTTGAAGAGACTTGATCATTTTGATAGGTGACTTTCGAAAGCGTCATCGAGGGACTACGATCATTTGAATTTGTTTTGCCAAAGAAACTCGACGTGCAAGCCTGGCCCATTTTGGAAGGCAACAAGCGGGATTACCCTAGGGGTGCAAGTGTGATTGTGTATTGATTTCATGTATTTGTCTTGTATTAGGTTATTTAGCGTTTTATTTTATGTACATACAAACCCTAGGTCTAACCATGGTATATTTGAAAGCGATAAATTGCGGGAATTTAAAATCTACGCTATTACAAATAAGTATCCGGGAGTGGGGGTACAAATTTACAAATGGGGATGAGACTTTAAGGAGAGTAGTGTCCAAACAATTACAACCAAATCTAATCAATCGCAAATGTAAAATGTAGCAATGTACAAAGAATAAAGGCAATGTAAAATGTGTCAATGTAATTGTGTATTGTAAATGTATAAGTGCACGTAATTTATTTACAAGTGTGGAATGTGTATTTATTAAGTATTGCTAACTTAATGAGAAAATTGAGTATTTTATTTATGTATTATTGTATTCTTGTATTTTTTGTTAGGTATATACAAACAAAGGTTTTAAGAAAAGAAAACAAATGTTTATGTATTTTATTGTCTTTATGTATTAATGTGATTATTATACACAAGAGTTTTTATAAAAGGGAAAAAGATGTTTTAAGAAAATTAATGCTTTATGTACAAAAATTTAATTAAAGAAAGTAAAAGTTTAATTGTATTTTTATATGTTTCATTGTTTTTATGTACAAAAAAGTTTTAATAAAACAAAAATGTTTAGTAAGATTTTTTACAAGACAAAAGAAATTAATGTATTATTTATTTAATAAAATATTAAGTATATTAGGAAAAGAATATTGTCAATTAAAGTTTAATGTAAAAAAAAAGGTATGAATTAGTTTGAAAAATAATAAAAAGAAGCTAAAAGATTCAATGGGCCTTGTGCTTGCCTTTGGCCCAAACAAAAAGGGAGGTCAGAGTCCAAAGAGAGGGGTGAGGCGTGTAATGGGCTTAGGCACTGAAAGGGGCAAGGCCCAAAACAGTTTACACATGATTTAGGGTTACAATTGTTTTGTTCATTTTGGATGTTAGGGTTTGTTTGAACACAGAGGCGCCGTCGTCGTTCTCTTCGCTTCCTCTTCATCTTCTCAAGCAAGCCTCTGAGTTAACTCCTTCGTCCAAGGCCACCAGGCGCCGCCGTTCGTCCTCTTCCCTCCATGGTCGCTCAGTGATGGCTACAAGGTTTGATCTCTGTCTCTATCGCGTTAGGGTTTTCACTAATTCCTTTTGCATGTTCTGATTTCGCGTTCTGATTTTATGTTGTTATTGTTGTTTCTGATTGAGGTTTTTGAAAAGAGAAATAAATAATATTACCTTTGTTGGAGGAGGATGGTAGACGTGGAGGCGCCTAGGACGGCTGAGGGAGGAGGAAGCGGTGGATGCGCGCTTTGCTTGGAAACCCTGGTATTCTGTATTTTGTTGCCTTTTTGAGTGTTGGTTCAATGATGATGTTTGAGAACCTTAGTTTGATATCACTTCTTTTCTTCTTCTTATGTTGGATTCTGAGTTGCCTGTGTGTACTTGTTTATTGCTGATATGCTTTCATCTGAGATGCTTCTTTATCTTCTTCTTCTTGTTGGCTTCTGAGTTTCCTTGAAATGATGATGTTTGCTCTGAGTATTGCTTTGTATGCTCTGAGATTATTTGATGATGATATGTTTGGTTGCCTTCTTCTCTTGTTAGCCTCTGACTCTAAGAGATATTAATGTTATTGTTAGCCCAGTGATGAAGCAATTCTGAGGGCGTGTTGGTTGTTGCTTAGGCTTGCAAGCTTGGTATGAATTTGAGTTGTTTGCTTTGGGTTTAGGTTTGCTGTGCTGAAAAATAGGTTACAGGCTTGAAGCCTTGAGGCTTGGCTTGCTGTTGGTTTATTTGTTTTGATGCTTCAAGCTTTAGAGGCTTTTAGTCTTAGACAATTTACAGGCTTTTGGTGTTTTGGTTGCAGTTAGGCTTCATGTTTTTGACAAAGGTTTCAGGCATTGGCTTAGTATGCTTTAGGCTTTGGCTTCTATGCAGGTTGAGGGTTTAAGGCTTGACAGTTTGTATGGAGGTTGTGACACAGGTTTACAAACAGGTTCAGGGCTTGTGTTTTGAATGATTACCAGCTTAGAGGGTTGATACAGGTTTATGGTCCCTTGTGAGGTTTTGGAGGCAGCTCTGTATGTTCTTTTTTGAGTTTGTCTTATTTTTTGGTTTTGTAACCTGCCCTCTATGTACTGTGTTATTAACAGTTTTGTTTTTTATATCTTTCTTTCTTCAAACCTAAGCATGTAAGCCTCCTTTCTTTTTTTTCTCTTCTCTCTCTCTCTTGACAGTTTTTTAAGCATTTTTTATTGCTTATGATGTCCTTATTCTGAAAAGGTGACTGGTCTGAAAATGATGTAACTTTTGATGTTGCTTGCACTAGTTGGTTTACTCTGCATATCTTTTTCCAGATTTTATGCCTCTTTCTACTTCTTGACAGCTTTTGGGTAGCTTGTGGAAAGTTTGAAATTGGAACTTTGTAGTTCTAGTTCAGTTCAGTTTGCCTTTGGATTTTGTTTGGCATTTTATGAACTATGCAGCCTTGTGCACTTTTCAATTGATTTGGTTCCTTTGGTTGAAAACTTGAAACTAGGCAGCATGTGTGACAATTTTGAATTTGTGCAATCATACTTTTGTGCATTTCATTCTTAAATTGCAAGACATTCCATCCCTCTTTGTGAACCGGGAGAAATTCCGTGATTTGCAGAGAGGGCAAACTGATTCCGGCCAGTCGCCTTTAATGATGATCTTTTTAACTGTCTACCTTTAATTATTTTATCTGGTTTGACTTTTCTTTTGTTTCTTGTTTTTCTTGCAGATAAAATCAAATGAGCAGAGGGAGCATTGGATAGAAGATGAAGACTTAGGAATTAGGATGAAATTTTATTTCAATTTTTAATCATTGTAACCATTATTATTATGAATACTTTGTAAATAAATACTGTATTCAAATAACAATTGTAACAAATAATTAAAGATGAATAAAATCCAATCTTGATCAGTTAATTCTTTTTTTTATTTCTCTTTCAAATGTTTATTTAATTGTTTATAATCCTTAAATTATAATAAAATGGAAATAAATCCCAATTATTCTAATCTTAGAATAAATAAACAATTGATAAACATTGTGGTCTTGACATCAATCAATAATAAACCCGGCGCTTCAAATAGCCAAAGCAATGCACGGTTAATGAAATAAAACGTCCACATGTCCTTTTTCACTGATTAAATCCAACACTGCAAACTTAAATCCAAATGCTTCAGTCTAAATTTCAGAGTAAACTGAAAAGAACTATAGACTTAATTCTTTCTGAGAAATACGCGCACAAACCCTAGTTCTTGATTAAATGCCCAAGAAGTGTTCGCCTGATCAAAACCTGAGCCAAAATCAATCAAACCCTAAGCAAACAGTTTGAACTGTTCCAGAGCCATGAAAACCCTAATTTGGATAGACTGATAAGAAAAGGTCTGTTTGACTGATTCTTATGCCAATCTGAAAAATCAGGAAAAGCCCGAAGCTGTGATTTCTTGTGGAAAAATACGAGGGCAAATTTTGGGGTACAACAGTGTCCTTTCAATTTTTAAGCGACGCATAGCTTTCTGCCCCGCGGTGGTAAATCCCAACCCAAACTTGTCTGTTTTGTGAGGAAGGTCAGGCAACTGACCCCATGTTGAGCTCTTTCCCTCCTTCATTGCAGCTTGTGCGTCTTTCAGAGATTCCATCCTGGCCACCTGCTTGGGTACCTCAGCTACTGCTTTTGCTACTGCAACTTCGAGAGCAATTTCCTCGAAGTGTTGGAACGGTGTTTCAATGAATTCTCCCTCAACTTCCACATACCTAAAGGAGTTCAGATGACTGATCATGTACTCCTCTTCACCGTGTACAGTGATGATTTTCCTTTGACAGGGTATTTCAGCATCTGATGTAGGGAGGAAGTGACTGCCCCAGCATTATGTATCCATGGCCTTCCTAGCAAGCAAGAGTATGACGGACGGATGTCCATCACATAGAAAGTTGAGTGGAATACTTCAGTGCCCACCTTGATGGGAATGTCGACCTCCCCATGCACCATTCTTTTAGACCCGTCAAAGCCCCTGACAATGGTATTACTTGGTTTCAGCTCCAAGCCTTCACAATCCAATCGATCCAGAGCTTTCTTAGGCAACACGTTTAGAGAAGAACCAGTGTCGACCAAAACGTGGGCAAGAGTAGTTCCTCGGCATTCAACTGACACATGCAATGCGTCATTGTGCTTTCTTCCTTTCGGAGTCAGGTCAGCATCAGGGAAACCCAGGCCGTTGTCGGCGGTAAGGCTGGCTACACAATCTTGGAATTGATCGGTGGAGGTTTCCTGGGGAACATGGGTTGTCTTCAGAAATCTTATCAATGCTTTGGCATGAGCCTCCGAACAAAGCAGCAAAGCTAGCATGGAGATCTTCGAGGGGGTTTGCCCTAGTTGCTGTACAACGTCATAATCACTCTTCTTTATTATTTTCAGAATCTCCTCCATTTCTTTCTTAGAGGTTTCGGGGATGACCAAGGGCTGAGCCCTCGTCCTGACGAGCTCATCTTGGATCCCTTTCCCTTTATCAGCAGAAGTAGGAGGGACAACCACGGGAGTAACGACTTCTTCAATCAATGGAATTCTTGTAGAAAGTTTTATCGGTGCAGGAGTAACTTTGGCAGCAGCTGAGGGTCCAAAGAATGCCTTTGGAGGGGCAATCTCTGGAGAGAAAATTCTCCCACTTCGGGTAATCTTGCTCGTAACGGCAATGTTTCCAATGTCGGTAGTTTCTTCGTCAGAGCTCTCTTCAGTTATCTCAACTTGTTTAACACCATGGTAGTAGATTTCCCCACCATAATTCCATGGTATTGATTTTTCAGATTTGTAGGGGACAGGCCCAGGCATGGTTATTTTTAGAGGAACAATCTTCGTAGCGGATGTAATCTTAACAGGATTTTTAGGGACCTTGGAAAGATTGGTGGAAATGGTGATTATTGAAACATCTTTGATAGGGGTTGGAGTAGCAGGAATCTTTTCGAAAAGAATTTGTTGGCTGTCCATTAGGCCTTGGATGCCTATCTTCAGCAATGGACAGTCGATCGGTAGGGAGGAACAACAGTAGCAGTCTTCTTTACATCCTGGGAAAATCCCAGCTTTCAACAGATTCAACTTGATTGTTAGTAGTGGAGTTACCAGATCATCAACAGCAGTAACATACAGATCTTCTTCAATAGCATGGACATTGCGACCATGCTTTGGCATCGGAGCGGATATCACATTCGGTTTCTCCGGAGCATAGAACTCAACCTCTTTTGCATCTATCAAGTCTTGAATTTTATGCTTAAACGCCCAACAATCGTTGGTGTCATGCCCGATGCTGTCAGAATGATAGGCACATTTAGCATTGGGATGATAATGCGGGGAAGTTGTATTCACATTTTTTGGTGCCTCTTTGATATTGGCGAGATTTAGCTTCAACAAATGAGGAAGAACTTGTGCGGGCGTCATATTGATGCGGGTGAACTGTCGTTGTGGCCGTTCTCCCCATTGCTGTTTAGGTCTGGACTGATTGTTACGAGGCTGGTCATTTGATGAATTTTGAATCATCACGGCCCCCATAGTCGGCCGACGCTCAGTTCTTCCCGATCCTTTTTGAGAGTACACAACAGCTGCTTCCTTCTTGGCCGGAAATGATTTCTTAACAGTTGTAGATGCAGAGGCGTCCCTTTGAATCTTCCCATTCTTAATACCAGCTTCCACCCATTCGCCAGTCAGAATCAATTCAGTGAACCCTGCGGAAGAGCTCCCGATCAAATGGTTGAAGAACGGGCCAGATAGGGTCCCCAAGAACATATCAACTAGTTCCTTATCTGAAAGAGGTGGCTGCACTCTTCCGGCCAAGTCGCGCCATTTCTGGGCGTATTCTTTGAATCCCTCATTTGAGGCCATCCCCATACTTTGTAATTGAGTACGGGTTGGCGCCAAGTCAGTGTTATATTGATATTGGCAATAAAAGGCAGTTTCCAAGTCATCCCAGTTATGCACTTATGACCTCTCAAGCTTGTAAAACCAGTCTAGTTGTGTACCGGACAAACTGTCCTGAAAGAAGTGTACCCAAAGATTTATGTCAGATGTATGAGGTTGAATTCTTCTGACATATGACCTCAGGTGCATCTTCGGGCAAGACAGCCCGTCATATTTTGCAAAAATTGGCACCTTAAACTTTGGAGGGATCACAATCTCAGCAATCAATCCTAATTCTTCAAAATCTAACCCAGGAACCCTTTGCAGCTCCATAGCTGCCAGTCTATCCTCCAGGTTTTTGTATTTGTCGTCTGTTGGCGGGTATTGTTGCTCTGAGTAGTCTTCATCTTCCTCAACCTCTTCTTCTTCAGCCTCAGACTCAGAAGGTAATGCAGCTCCTTTTCCCTTACTGGTCCCCTCATCAGATGTGGAGGGGAATTCAAGAACTCTCCTAGCTTCATTCTCAAATCTTCTTCCCAGTGTAGCTACCCCAACTCTTTTCTTCTTCTTTTTTCCTTTTTCTTGCTCTTTGTTCCCAAGCAGTGCTTTAAGATCATCCTGACCCTTTGCTAAGGTCATTAGGAGCTGTTGAAACTGAGAGTTTTGTGACTGCAGATCTTTGACTGTCTGTTCGAGATCCATCTTACTGAAATAAACAGTAGAAAGATAAGGCAACCTGGTGTGAAGACCTGCTTATGCATATGATGAATGATATGTTTATTCATGCAATGTAATCAAGGATTTAGAAATTCAAAATTTGTTGCAAACAAAAAGAACACACGTCATATTAATAAGAAGAAATTTTGTCAGTACATAAATGCCCCATGGGCCAAATATTACAAAAAACTTCTTAAGGCAAAAAGACGTTGCGCATCCTCTTTGGTGCGATGTAAGTGTTGAGGGTCTCCTCCTTGTGAAGTCGGCGGGTAAGCTCCAAAACCTTCCTCTCACTGGCGTAGAAGCTGGCTTCAAAAGTATTCCTTTCCTCCTTTAGTTGGATCCAACTCTTTTGCATTTCCTCCCATGATGTTGGCATGTCAGGATGTAGGATGGTGTAGGGAACCTCTCCTTCCTTAACAGGCTCTTTAATCAAAGGGAGAATATGAGGGTAAGGCATCATAAGACTTTGGGCTTGGGTTCTTACCCACTTGAGGTAAGGCTCAAGAGGGATGGAGTTCTTGTGCCCCAGTGTCTTGCTATCTACCTTTTTAGGCATCCTCCAAGCTCTGATGAATCTTTGGCGAAGTCCTTGCGCATTGCTGTCGAAGTCAAAAACTAGGTCAGGAATCAGCATGTCATGAGGGCCATCCCTCCGTGCATATCCAAATTGTCTCAAAGCTAGACAATGGTTGTAGGTAATGCCCCCTCTAATGCCAAGTAATGGAACATTAGGGAACTCACCACAACGATCGACGATGATGACATTTTCTCTGGACCGAGAACACCAATGTACATCAGAATGTGTGAGGGTCATCAATCGTTGTGACCACCTTAAGCCTTGTTCATTCTTCAAAACAGATTGTGGAAGGTGAGAAATAAACCACCTTGCAAGGAGAGGAGTACAACACATGAGAACACCTTTCTTCCTCATTGTTCGTGTGTAAAATGAGTGGAGGATGTCCCCAAGCAATGTAGGTATGGGATTCCTGGATAGGAAAATCTTGACAGCATTGACATCTATAAGTTGGTCAGGATTTGGGAATAAGACCAACCCATAAATGAGGAGTGCCACAATCTCTTCAAAGGCTTGTAGATCCAAGGAATTCCAACACTCTTGTGCCTTCTCAAACAAGAATTTTGCCAAGAAGCCTTTGACACCACTTCTAGTTTCCCAATGCCCCTTGATGTCAGATGGTTGCAAGTGTAGTGCTTGAGCAACATCTTCAGGTTTTGGTTCTTTTTCCGTACCGTTGTAGGGTAGTTGATTAAGAATAGGAATTCTCAGGAGTTGAGAAAATTCCTCCAAAGTGGGCACCAATTGGTAGTCGGGGAATGTGAAACAGTGATGAAGGGGGTCAAAGAACTGGAACAACACTTTCACCATGTCCTCTTCAATGCTGGTGTTGACTAAGTTGAGAAGTCTACCATGTCTTTCACTGAAGAGAGAGCTTTCTGGAATTCTGGATGTAAGCTCCTTGAGTTGAGGAAGGATTCTCACAAGGTTGACTTGGATAGTTTTCCTGCGAAGAATTTCCATGACCTACAAAACAAGAACAAAGATGAAGATCCAAACCCTTAAAATGGTTAGTGGATGCATATGATGCTTTATGATGTTCATGATGTATGCACAAACATATGTACAAGCAAGTCACACAAAACCCTAGTTTTAGGCTTGCATGAGGTTTCATAGGTAAGTACCCTCTTGAGTGAAGTTGGCTTAAAAACCTGTCCTATAAATAGTAACCGGGTTCTAAGGAGCTCAATATCATTGGATTGTTTTCCATGTTCATTGTTTTGGTTTAGCCACTTAACTAGCGACCAAAATATTCCAAGAAAACAACCCTCAATGAGTGTAGTATCGAGTATCTACCAACTTCGGACTGCACCAAAGCCGGTCATCTCACTACCCCTAATAAAAGGCCAAGATGGTCAAGTAAGGTTCTAGGTCATTAGTGCTTAGTGACATCACTCAGCGGCCCCGTACTCTCCTTGATTGAACTCAAGGGTTACCGGTACTCACAAATATGTCACACTAATATAGCTATTGCTTCAACCGTGTCGGTATACCCCGTACAGTTTCCACAATGTATTGCTATCTATGAATGTTTCCCCAAATCCGGGTGTAGGATTTCAAGCTCAAACAAGAGAACCAAAATGTAAAGCAATCAAAGCAAAAAATTAGTCATGCAAAAGGATGATCTAAGCCCTATGGTTACTCCACTTTTAAATTTTTCCCTAGCAGAGTCTCCAGTTCTGTGATACGGTGGGAAAACTGACTTGAGGTTTTGCGTTTGTTTTCGCAAATGTTTCGGTTTAGCAAGAGTCGCCACCGACTTTTTATTTTATCCTAAGGAAAGGTTAAAAAGCACAGGAAAAACCTTTGAGATGTTTTCATGGGTTCGGGGAGTAGATTATAGAAAGGGAAGGTATTAGCACCCTTTCTATCCATGGTTATCCATGGGCTCTTAGTTACTTGCTTAGATCACTTTCCTTGCATTTTCAATTGTTTGAAATGGTGCTTTGTGTGTGTTGTTTTGAAAATGTTTTGAAAAAGATGCCTTGTCTAGGCAACCCTTGTAACAATTCTTTACTCGAATGTTTTACAAAAGGTGTTTGTCTTTTTGAAAAGATGTTTCAAGGTTTTTGAAAGTTTGTTTTGAAAGTTGTGTTGTGGAGTGTGTTTTGAAAAATGGCAAGGATTTGTTTTGCAAGTTGGTCAAGTAACCAAGAGCTATCTACCCTAAATTTCTCAAAGATCTTTCTTATGTTTTAACCCTTTTAACAGTATTGTTCCACCATTGTATTTGGTGGACAATCTTGTGTTAGGATGTTAACGGGACGGGCACGGGTCATCGTTTAGACCATGAATGCAATAGTGCCAAGTGTCTTTGGCAATTTTTCCTTCAAGGGACTTGATCATTTTTTAGGCAACTTGAGAAAGCGTCATCGAGGGACTATGATCATTTGATTTGTTTTTGTTTTGCCAAAGACACTCAACATGCAACATGGCCCATTTTTGAAGGCAACAAGTGGAGTAACCCTAAGGGTGCAAGTGTGCATTTTGCTTTGTTTTTCATGCATGTTTATCTTGAAATTAGGTCAAGCTATTTGTCATTTGATTTGCATACAAACCCCAGGTCTATCATGACATAATTTGAAAGCTTTTAAATGCGGAAATTTAAAGTCCTAAATTATTACAACATAATTATGGGGATGGGGGTACAAATGTTTGAATTGGGGATATTTAGCAAGAAATTAAATCTAAAACTATTACATCCATATTGAATATACAAATATCAAATTGTACAATATTTAAACAAATATAATAAATATGCAAAAATGTATTATGCACAAAAATGTTTTTTTTTATGTATGAGAAAGTATTTTTCAATGTGAGATATAAACAAAAATAAAAAGTCAAATTTTGAATATTTTTATGGTTTAGGGCAAAACCCTAGTTTGTTAAATAAATAGTATTTATTTATTAATATTATACAATATTATATATTAATTTATACAAAAATAAAAAAATAAAAAAAGAAGTATATTGTAAAAAAAAGAGTATTTTTTAGTGTCATATATTAATAAAAATAAAAATGTATTATTTTTATATTTTTATCCTAAATATTCTAATAAATATACAAGTATTTATATTATATATTTTAATATACTAAATATATACAAGAATAAAATATTAATTATTTACAAAAAATGTATATTTTAGAAAATGTTTTCAAAATATAAATAAAAAATAATGACTGAAAATAAATATATTTTTGTATTATTTTTTTAATATCTTAAATAAAAAGTATTACATTTATTTACATACATATGCTAAATGAAACAAATAAATACCAAATAAATGCAAAAATGTGAGAAAAAATATTTTTAGTGTTTTTTCATATTTGAATAAAAATATAGAATCAGAAACAAAAAGAAAAATGCAAAAATAATGAATATTTCACACAATGGGCCAGGGGGTGTAAGTTAAAAAAGAGTGTGCAAAGAGTAAAAACAACTCAGGCCCAACCCAAGTCAACCTTCTTCAACCTCCAACCTTGTTTCAAACAGAAAACGTGCGCTTCACCATGTCCAACACAAACTCCTGATTCTTTGACTTTTAGCAAAAACTCACAACACAAATAATGTAGAGCATCAAGAGACGAATTCATACATATAAAAAACCTGACCTAACTCTAAGAAACGAGGGAGAATTTCTTCATCCCCAATTTCTGACCTAAGTTTTCTCCAATGTTCATGGCCAAAATTCTCACAGCATACTCAATATAAACGAAAAGTAAATATATGGATGGCTTCAGGGCTATGAGGAGAACATGTTTCATTCACAAACCTAAGCCTAACTCTTCCTATATTGAGAGATAGAAGTTCATGTTTTTACCTGTTTCAGCTTGAGTCGTGTACAACAATGGAGGCATCTTCAATGGAGTTTGAGCTTTGGTACAGCTTGCCTGAAGTCCAAGGATGCTTCTCTTATGCTTGGCTTGCTCTGAAACTGCCTGTATCGTGCTATGGAAGTCCACCTGCACAGCTTGAAAGCAAAAATGGCAAACAATGTTAAGGATGTTACAACTTGGATTTAATGCTTGGGATAGCTTCAGTGGATGATATGGAACATGTTTGAACTCTTTTTAGCCAAAATGAACGAGTGGAAATGTTTGTGGAAGTCAAGTTGCAGAACTTGCTCTGTTTCTGCAGTAAGAGGATGTTTTTGTGTTTGAGGAGGTATTGGTGATGAAGGAATCGTGCTTTAGGTCAGTTAGGGAGTGTGAAAGATGTTTGCAAAGTTTGCTTTGGCTGGTTCTTACAGGAATGAGAGATTCATAGTTTTTGCAAGCTTTCTTCTACTTGAAGCAAGAAAATGCAAGTTTCAATACAGGCCTGTACAATGCCCTAAATCATGCTGCATATCATGTTCTTGATCAGAGGGATTTGTGTACAAATTCTAGCCTCAAAGATCTGGCCCATGCCTCTTGGATTTGTTATTTGACATAAAGTGCATCTTTTCCAAAATGGCAAATTTACTTTTTCCAATTAAGGGTTAATCTTGCATGTAATGACCAAATGAACAAAATAACACCTTATCACAAAGGTTAGGCATTTAATTATGGTGTGTGAGACTGGTTTTGAGTCCTGCAAGCTAGCTTGTACAAGTTGATTTGAAAAATGCCAATGTTATGAACAAGCCTTGGCCAAGAACAAAAGTGGATTTTGCCCAACTTTGCAAATTCGATTCTCCCTAACCACAAGGGTGTTTGAGAAGTTCTTGGATAATTTGGAAAGCTTGGAATGTGTACTAGAATCCATCTTTGTAATGCAAATTGAAACTCCAAGTGTAAGCATGTGAAAAATGGCCATGAAGTTGGGCAAAAATCCTGCCTAGAATAGGTCAAAATGTTTCTAAGTTAAAAATGTTTTGCACCCTTGTTCCAAAAATCATAACTTGAGCTACAAGCTTCCTTTGAGAAAACTTTGTGAATAAAAGTTGTAGATTTCAAAATGGACTACAACTTTCATGTTTTGAGTTTTGTTTGAATCCATTTGCATTTTGGTGAAAAAATGGGGCAAAGTTAGGAAAAAATAAGGAATTTCATAACTTAGAAAAATTCTAAGTTATGAAATTTTCTCATCTTAAACCCTAATTTGCAAATTTGGATTTCTTGATGAACAAGTTTCATAATTTGACATGTCTTGATGAAAAATGAATCTTGGCACTTGATTTTGACCAAAAAGTCAAAGTTTGACTTTTGGTATACAGTCAAATTTTGATCAGTTGACTGGAAAATTCATCTGTCAATCCTGTGCATTTGAGATCTTTTGAACTTGTTGAATGTGTTAAGACAATGCCATTGAGTCCTTGAGTCCATATGTGAGCTTGGTTTGCCATTGGCTAGGTCAAACAGTCAAAAATTTCCTTTGTGCAGTCAAAACCCTAAAAATGACCATTTTGCCCTTTTGGTGATCTGATCAAATTTCTTGTGGGATTGTGATCCAAACTTGACCAAATGGTTCATATGAGTTCATTATGTTGATGTGGGTCAAAAATTATGAAGTTTGACTGTCAATTGGCCACAGTTGACTTTTTCCCCAATACAGTTGATTTCTAGGTCAACTGTCCAATTGACTGGAATCAAGGCTTGAAACTTGGTATGGATAAACTTGTGGGTCCAACATGAAGCATGAAAGACACCTTGGGCCTTTTAGGTCAAAACATCCTTGTGCAAACTCAAACCCTAATTTGGGTCAACAGTGCAAGGAGGAGTCTTGAGCAGAGCAAACCCTAACTTGATCTTGAGCTCCAAGGGTCTTGTGGTGAGAAAATGTTGATGAAATGAGAGGGCAAATTTTGGGGTACAACAGTTTCCCCTGTTCAATATTCTTGCACCTGAAGAGTTAGATTGGCAGGTTTTCCTTTCGCGTCTCGAAGGTAAAAGGAGATTGAACACTAGAGTGCCCTTAAATTTGCACTCGTCAGAACATGGATGCGGGAATGGGCTTAAAGATGCCATTTGGAGATGGGCTTAGAGATGCCATCTGGAGATGTGACAGAATCTTGTCGGGGGATGGGCTTAAAGATGCCCTCTGGAATGCTTGTTGAACTGTATGTCGTCGATGAGTGAGCGAGTGTCAGAATGGTATCCATGTTTGGAATATTTCTGAACTGGGGATCTTGAATAAGCAATGGATTGACACCCGTGTTTGGAGAATCCGTAAACTGTTTTCAAAAGTTGAGTCTGAACAAGCAATAGATTAACATCTGTGTTTGGAGAATCCGTAAACTGTTTTTAGAAGTTGAAGAATCTGAACAAGCGATAGGTTAACATCCGTGTTTGGAGAGCCCGTAAACTGTTTTCAGAAGTCTTGAAGCTGAATAAGCAATAGAGCAGCATCCATGTTGGGAAGCGTCCGTAAACTGTTTTCAAAAGTTGAGTCTGAACAAGCGATAGATTAACATCCGTGTCTGGAGAACCCGTAAATTGTTTTCAGTAGTTGAGTCTGAACAAGCGATAGATTAACTTCCGTGTTTGGAGAATCCGTAAACTGTTTTCAGAAGTCTTGGATCTGAACAAGCGATAGGTTAACATCCGTGTCTGGAGAACCTGTAAACTATTTTCAAAAGTTGAAGAATCTGAACAAGCGATAGGTTAACATCCGTGTTTGGAGAGCCCGTAAACTGTTTTCAGAAGTCTTGAAGTTGAATAAGCAATAGAGCAGCATCCATGTTGGGAAGCGTCCGTAAACAGTTTTCAAAAGTTGAGTCTGAACAAGCGATAGATTAACATCCGTGTCTGGAGAACCCGTAAACTGTTTTCAGAAGTTAAGTCTGAACAAGCGATAGATTAACTTCCGTGTTTGGAGAATCCGTAAACTGTTTTCAGAAGTCTTGGATCTGAACAAGCGATAGGTTATCATCCGTGTCTGGAGAACCCGTAAACTGTATTCAGAAGTTGAAGAATCTGAACAAGCGATAGGTTAACATCCGTGTCTGGAGAACCCGTAAACTGTTTTCAGAAGTTGAAGAATCTGAACAAGCGATAGATTAACATCCGTGTCTGGAGAACCCGTAAGCTGTTTTCAGAAGTCTTGAAATGGAGAAGGAACCGGTGTAGGGTTTCCTGATGATGAGTCTGTGTAAAACTGCATCTTGGATAATTCTTAATGATAGCCTTTTATTCTTATCCTGAAAAGGACAAAATATTAGCTAAACACAAAGTTATGTTGCATGAAATGTATGATGCAATATGTGTATATCAATGTTCATGATATGAGTGTAATAAATGCGTATGTAAGCTGATGAGCTGTCTTGCTGAGGATAGATGAATCCTGGATAGCCGAAGATAGTAGAATCTTGACTGCTGCCAGGGAAAGTGAATCCTTGACTGCTGTCGGGGATTGCAAGAATTTTGGTTGTTGAAGATGAGTCATCCTTGTTGACTGCTGACGGCTTGGGGAATAAGATCTTCAATTATTGAGGGATCTTAGGACCACTGCTGGGGATTGGAACTCCTTGGTGACTTGCGGGGCAAGAGAATTCTGAGGATCTCTACTGGGGAGTCCAAATCATGGTAGACTCATGCTGGAGAAGTAAGACTGAGAATCTTCAGTCTGGTGGGAAGTCTCTCTGTAGGGAGAAGGTCCACTAGTCTGGTTTTGTTGGGGATTGATAGTTGGAAGTTTTAGCTCCGCTGGGGATATGATTTCCAGATTTTAGGGCTCCATTGGGAATACTGAAACTTAACTCTAAGGGGAATTGAGTTCTGGAAGGCTCTCTGGCTGGGGAAATCAGTTTTGAGAAAGCTTTTGTTCTGCTGAGGATCTTGAAGTTTAACTCTGTTTGGGGAATTAAGCTCTGGATTTGAACCTTGTTAAGGAATTTGGAGTTTAGAACTGCTGGGGATTCCTTCTGAAAGGGCATCAAGATATATATCCGTACCTTTAACCTATCAGTAATCATCTTTCTTGATTTGTAAGGAGATGATTATGTTCAAATGCATATGCCTATTTAACAAAACATTGGACGTTTCTCAAATAAAACATAAGTGCAAAAGAGAAAAAGGAAGACAAAGCAAATTTCTGTATTTGGAAAAGTATTTTTATTAACTTTCTATGAGTATCTTTGTACAAAGGAGACAGGCATCCTAGTAAGAGGATGTCGTTGTAAAAATTGAAAATTTTATACAAAAGAAAGATGGCTACGTGTAACAATTCCATGGGATTCCATTCTGCTATAGCCTTCACAACTCTGAATATCTGTCCATTCAATGCTTCGTCCGCCGATGACTGGATTGATCAGAAGCTTCGAGCTGGTTGATGAAGAGATTATCCTTAAAGTGATCCGACGAGACATAGTCATACGCTTTAATTCCCTAACTTTTGCCTGGACCGCCCTTTCGGGTTTTCAATCCACCGGGAAACCCCTTTTTGCCCAAGCCGCCCTTTCGGTTTTTCGACTTGCCGGGTGTACATATTTTTTTGTTTTATCCCTAATTTTTTCCTGAACCGCCCTTTCGGGTTTTCGGTTCACCGGGATACCCATTTTTGCCCAAGTCGCCCTTTCGGGTTTTCGACTTGTCGGGTTGTTTTATGCGTAGTATCTTTTGACTATGTCTGCGTTCGCAGGGTGCGGCAAATCGTTGTCGTCCATGGTGGTCAGAATCATTGCACCACCATAAAATATGCTCTTGATCACAAACGGTCCTTCGTAAGTAGGAGTCCATTTACCCCTGGGATCACTTTGCGGCAAGATAATCCGCTTGATTACAAGATCTCCAACTTGATATACTTGGCGTCTGACTTTTTTGTTGAAAGCCTTGATCATCCGTTTTTGGTACGTCTGACCATGACAAACAGCAGTGAGTCGTTTCTCATTGATCAAATTGAGTTGATCAAGTCAGGTCTGAATCCAATCGTCTTCACTCAAACCAGAGTCCTTCATAATCCTTAAAGAAGGAATCTGAACTTCCATGGGCAAGACAACTTCCATGCCATATACCAAAGAAAATGGGGTTGCCCCTGTTGAAGTACGTGCCATGGTACGGTATCCATGCAGAGAAAACAGTAACATCTCATGCCAGTCCTTGTAGGTGACTGTCATTTTCGGAATGATCTTCTTAATGTTTTTGTTCGCAGCTTCAACAACACCATTCATCTTCGGCCGATAGGGAGATGAATTGTGATGATAAATCTTGAACTGTTCGCATAGAGCGATGATCATAGTATTATTCAGATTTGTACCGTTGTCTGTAATGATCCTGTTGGGGAAACCATATCGGTATATGAGATTTTGCTTGATGAAGCGGGCAACCACATTTTTTGTAACAGAGGCGAAGGAAGCTGCTTCGACCCATTTGGTAAAATAGTCAATGGCGACCAGGATGAAGCGATGTCCATTGGATGCTGTGGGCTTGATCTCTCCAATCATGTCAATGCCCCACATTGCGAATGGCCAAGGAGCTGTCAGAACGTTGAGAGGAACAGGAGGGATATGAACCTTGTCAACATAGACTTGACATTTGCGACAAGTACGGGAATGTTGATGGAAATCAGCTTCCATGGTAGACCAGTAATAGCCTGCCCTTAGAATCTTCTTAGCCATCGTATGTCCGCTTAAGTGGGTGCCAAATGTGCCGCTGTGTATATTAGTCATGATTAACTCTGCTTCAGCTTTGTCTACACATCGGAGTAAAACACAATCATGGCTGCGTTTATAGAGGATGTCGTTGCTCAGGAAGAACTTGGCAGCAAATTTCCTTAGGAAGTTCTTGTCATTTACGGAAGCTCCTTCGGGATATTCTCTAGTCTGGAGATACCTTTTGATTTCGTGAAACCAGGGTTGTTCCACTACTTCTTCGGTATTAATCTCACGATAATGCGCAGGTTCATCCATTCGCTCGATGGTGATTTGGGGAGCTTCATTATCCCAGTTGAGTTTAAACATGGAAGACATTGTAGCCAGAGCATCTGCTAGCTGATTCTCTTCTTGCGGGAAATGCTCGAAGGTGATTTGCTCGAAATGAGGCAACAATGTCAGGACATGTTCTTTGTATGAGATAAGATTAGGATTCTTGGTATCCCACTCTCCTTTGATTTGACTGATAACCAAAGCCGAGTCCCCAAATACGATCAAAGATTTGATCCTTAGCTCTATAGCAGCCTTGAGACCAAAGATGCAAGCTTCATATTCGGCCATGTTGTTGGTACAGCTGAAACAAAGTCGGGCCGTGAAAGGTGTATGGCAACCTTCCGGGGAAATGAGTACCGCACCGATATCGTTTCCAAGTGCATTTGAAGCACCATCAAAGTACAGGGTCCATCGGGATCCATTTTCAGGTCCGTCATACGATCTGTTACCTTCAATGTTGTCCACTGTCATGATGTCCTCGTCCGGGAAGTCGAATCTCATGGATTAATAATCTTCGATAGCTTGATGAGCTAGATGGTCAACTAGTACACTCCCTTTTATAGCTTTTTGGGTAGTATACTGGATGTCATACTCAGTTAGGATCATTTGCCATCTAGCGATTCTTCCAGATAAAGCAGGCTTCTCGAAGATATACTTGATAGGATCCATTTTGGAAATCAACAGAGTAGTATGAGTCAACATATACTGCCTTAGTCGGCGAGCAGCCCATACCAAAGCGCAACAAGTTTTCTCGAGAAGTGAGTAGCGAGTCTCACAGTCGGTAAACTTTTTGCTAAGGTAATAAATGGCATGCTCTTTTCGACCAGACTCGTCATGTTGGCCCAATACGCACCCCATTGAGTTATCCAAAACGGTCAGATACATGATCAGCGGCCTTCCTTCAACGGGTGGCATCAAAATAGGAGGTTCTAGCAAATACTCCTTGATCTTATCAAAAGTAGTTTGGCAGTCGTCGTTCCATTCGACTACCTGATCTTTCTTCAATAGTTTGAAAATTGGCTCACAGGTAGACGTCAGATGAGAGATGAATCTGGAAATATAGTTCAAGCGCCCCAAGAACCCTCTAACCTCCTTTTCAGTATGGGGAGCAGACATTTCTTGTATTGCTTTCACTTTCGCTGGATCGACCTCAATGCCCTTGTTGCTGACAATAAATCCTAGAAGTTTACCAGACCTAACTCCAAAAGTGCACTTACTTGGATTCAGCCTGAGGTTGTATTCCTTCAATCGGGCAAACAGCTTTTGCAGATGTTCAAGGTGTTCCTTCTCTGTTTGTGATCGAGCTATCATGTCGTCTACGTAAACTTCGATCTCATGATGTATCATATCATGAAACAAAGCTACCATGGTGCGTTGATAAGTTGCCACTGTGTTCTTCAGTCCGAACGACATCACCTTGTAGCAGAAAGTACCCCATTGTGTAACAAAGGTTGTTTTCTCCATGTCCTCGGGGGCCATTTTGATCTGGTTGTAGCCCGAGAATCCGTCCATGAAGGAAAACACCTTGTGCTGAGCTGTGTTGTCAATCAAAATGTCGATATGCGGTAGCGGAAAATCATCTTTAGGGCTGGCCCTGTTCAAATCCCGGTAGTCCACACACATTCTGACCTTGCCATCTTTTTTAGGAACGGGCACAATGTTAGCAACCCATTGCAGATAGGATGTAACAACCAGAAAGCCAGCGTTAAATTGCTTCATTACTTTAGCTTTACTCTTCTCAGACATGTCGGGCCTCATTCGGCGGACTTTTTGCTTGATCGATGGACAATCCTCTCTTGTAGGGAGACGGTGGACCACTATATTTGTGTCTAAACCCGGCATGTCTTCATAAGACCAGGCGAAGATTTCAACGTATTCATTCAACAGTTGTATTAAGCGCTCCTTGACACTTAGTTCCAGATTGGCACCCACTTGTACTTCCTTCCGGTCTTCCTCTGTTCCTAAGTTGACAGTTTCCAACAACTCTTCATGAGGCAAGATGGCCCTTTCTTCTTGTTGTAGAAGTCTGGCTAACTCTCCTGGTACTTCACAATCTTCGTCATCTTCATACTCAGCCTGATTGACCAAATCTTCAGAGTTATTGAAGGACATAGCAGAATAGTCACCCATAGAATCCAGAGTGGATGGGTACCTGCATTTGTGAGTGTGTGTGTAAGGGATATCCATCCTTAAACAAACAAAAATGCAAAAGGAAAGAAAATGAACACAACAGTTTATAAATGAAAAACGTCCAATGATTCATTAAACATGGCATATGAATATGAAGAGAATCAAAACCCTTACAAATGGACCTACATGCCCCGGGCAAGGCATGAGGTGAAAAAGTAGTGTGCAGATTGTTTAAAAGTAATTATTACAGACCAACAAGAAATGTTCGAAAGATAAGTTACTGATTAATGAAAGTAATGGGGACGAATTCTTTCGCCTCCCAGTTGTGTAGTCCCCCTTCGATGGTTGGGAAGATCCAATCTTCAATGTTGGCCTCTTCGTCTTCGTCTTCCAAAGCATTGATTCCATGAGGAGAAATCTTGATGGGTGTCTGTGATACGATGAGAGAACTGAATTGATATTTGCGTTTGTTTTTGCAAATGTTTCGGTTGAGCAAGAGTCGCCATCGACTTTTTATTTTATCCTAAGGAAAGGTTAAAAAGCACAGGAAAAACCTTTTGAGATGTTTCGTGGGTTCGGGGGGTAGATTATGAAAAAGGAAGGTATTAGAACCCTTTTCATCCATGGTTATCCATGGGCTCTTAGTTACTTGGTTTTATATCACTTGCCTTTGATTTTTCAATTGCTTGAAATTGTGGTGTGTGTGTGTGTTTTGAAAAATATTTTGAAAAAGATGCCTTGTCTTAGGCAACCATTGTAATGACTCGTGTTTGAGTGTTTCACAAAGGTGTGTATCTTTTCGAAAAGATGTTTCAAATGTTTTTGAAGGTTTGTTTTGAAAGTGTTTGTGGAGTGTGGTTTGAAAAGTAGGCAAGCGTTTTTGCAAGTTTGTTCAAGTAACTAAGAGTTGTCTACCCCTATTGTACTCAAAGGTTTTTCTCATGTTTTAACCCTTTTAACAATTTTGTTCCACCATTGTATTTGGTGGACAATCTTGCGTTTAGGATGTTTAACGGGACAGGCGCGGGTCATCGTATGGACCATGAATGCAATGGTGCCAAGTGTCTTTGGCAATTTGCTTGAAGGGACTTCATCATTTTGATAGGCGACTTTCGAAAGCGTCATCGAGGGACTACGATCATTTGAATTTGTTTTGCCAAAGAAACTCGACGTGCAAGCATGGCCCATTTTGGAAGGCAACAAGCGGGATTACCCTAGGGGTGCAAGTGTGATTGTGTATTGATTTCATGTATTTGTCTTGTATTAGGTTATTTAGCGTTTGATTTTATGTACATACAAACCCTAGGTCTAACCATGGTATATTTGAAAGCGATAAATTGCGGGAATTTAAAATCTACGCTATTACAAATAAGTATCCGGGAGTGAGGGTACAAATTTACAAATGGGGATGAGACTTTAAGGAGAGTAGTGTCCAAACAATTACAACCAAATCGAATCAATCGCAAATGTAAAATGTAGCAATGTACAAAGAATAAAGGCAATGTAAAATGTGTCAATGTAATTGTGTATTGTAAATGTATAAGTGCACATAATTTATTTACAAGTGTCGAATGTGTATTTATTAAGTATTGCTAACTTAATGAGAAAATTGAGTATTTTATTTATGTATTATTGTATTCTTGTATTTTTTGTTAGGTATATACAAACAAAGGTTTTAAGAAAAGAAAACAAATGTTTATGTATTTTATTGTCTTTATGTATTAATGTGAATATTTTACACAAGAGTTTTTATAAAAGGGAAAAAGATGTTTTAAGAAAATTAATGCTTTATGTACAAAAATTTAATTAAAGAAAGTAAAAGTTTAATTGTATTTTTATATGTTTCATTGTTTTTATGTACAAAAAAGTTTTAATAAAACAAAAATGTTTAGTAAGATTTTTTACAAGAAAAAAGAAATTAATGTATTATTTATTTAATAAAATATTAAGTATATTAGGAAAAGAATATTGTCAATTAAAGTTTAATGTAAAAAAAAGGTATGAATTAGTTTGAAAAATAATAAAAAGAAGCTAAAAGATTCAATGGGCCTTGTGCTTGCCTTTGGCCCAAACAAAAAGGGAGGTCAGAGTCCAAAGAGAGGGGTGAGGCGTGTAATGGGCTTAGGCGCTGAAAGGGGCAAGGCCCAAAACAGTTTACACATGATTTAGGGTTACAATTGTTTTGTTCATTTTGGATGTTAGGGTTTGTTTGAACACAGAGGCACCATCGTCGTTCTCTTTGCTTCCTCTTCATCTTCTCAAGCAAGCCTCTGAGTTAACTCCTTCGTCCAAGGCCACCAGGCGTCGCCGTTCGTCCTCTTCCCTCCATGGTCGCTCAGTGATGGCTACAAGGTTTGATCTCTGTCTCTATCGCGTTAGGGTTTTCACTAATTCCTTTTGCATGTTCTGATTTCGCGTTCTGATTTTATGTTGTTATTGTTGTTTCTGATTGAGGTTTTTGAAAAGAGAAAGAAATAATATTACCTTTGTTGGAGGAGGATGGTAGACGTGGAGGCGCCTAGGACGGCTGAGGGCGGAGGAAGCGGTGGATGCGCGCTTTGCTTGGAAACCCTGGTATTCTGTATTTTTTTGCCTTTTTGAGTGTTGGTTCAATGATGATGTTTGAGAACCTTAGTTTGATATCACTTCTTTTCTTCTTCTTATATTGGCTTCTGAGTTTCCTGTGTGTACTTGTTTATTGCTGATATGCTTTCATCTGAGATTCTTCTTTATCTTCTTCTTCTTGTTGGCTTCTGAGTTGCCTTGAAATGATGATGTTTTCTCTGAGTATTGCTTTGTATGCTCTGAGATTATTTGATGATAATATGTTTGGTTGCCTTCTTCTCTTGTTAGCCTCTGACTCTGAGAGATATTAATGTTGTTGTTAGCCCAGTGATGAAGCAATTCTGAGGGCGTGTTGGTTGTTGCTTAGGCTTGCAAGCTTGGTATGAATTTGAGTTGTTTGCTTTGGGTTTAGGTTTGTTGTGCTGAAAAATAGGTTACAGGCTTGAAGCCTTGAGGCTTGGCTTGCTGTTGGTTTATTTGTTTCGATGCTTCAAGCTTTAGAGGCTTTTAGTCTTAGACAGTTTACAGGCTTTTGGTGGTTTGGTTGCAGTTAGGCTTCATGTTTTTGACAAAGGTTTCAGGCCTTGGCTTAGTATGCTTTAGGCTTTGGCTTCTATGCAGGTTGAGGGTTTAAGGCTTGACAGTTTGTATGGAGGTTGTGACACAGGTTTACAAACAGGTCCAGGGCTTGTGTTTTGAATGATTACCAGCTTAGAGGGTTGATACAAGTTTATGGTCCCTTGTGAGGTTTTGGAGGCAGCTCTGTATGTTCTTTTTTGAGTTTGTCTTATTTTTTGGTTATGTAACCTGCCCTCTATGTACTGTGTTATTAACAGTTTTGTTTTTTATATCTTTCTTTCTTCAAACCTAAGCATGTAAGCCTCCTTTCTTTTTTTTCTCTTCTCTCTCTCTCTTGACAGTTTTTTAAGCATTTTTTATTGCTTATGATGTCCTTATTCTGAAAAGGTGACTGGTCTGAAAATGATGTAACTTTTGATGTTGCTTGCACTAGTTGGTTTACTCTGCATATCTTTTTCCAGATTTTATGCCTCTTTGTACTTCTTGACAACTTTTGGGTAGCTTGTGGAAAGTTTGAAATTGGAACTTTGTAGTTCTAGTTCAGTTCAGTTTGCCTTTGGATTTTGTTTGGCATTTTATGAACTATGCAGCCTTGTGCACTTTTCAATTGATTTGGTTCCTTTGGTTGAAAACTTGAAACTAGGCAGCATGTGTGACAATTTTGAATTTGTGCAATCATACTTTTGTGCATTTCATTCTTAAATTGCAAGACATTCCATCCCTCTTTGTGAACCGGGAGAAATTCCGTGATTTATAGAGAGGGCAAACTGATTCCGGCCAGTCGCCTTTAATGATGATCTTTTTAACTGTCTACCTTTAATTATTTTATCTGCTTTGACTTTTCTTTTGTTTCTTGTTTTTCTTGCAGATAAAATCAAATGAGCAGAGGGAGCATTGGATAGAAGATGAAGACTTAGGAATTAGGATGAAATTTTATTTCAATTTGTAATCATTGTAACCATTATTATTATGAATACTTTGTAAATAAATACTGTATTCAAATAACAATTGTAACAAATAATTAAAGATGAATAAAATCCAATCTTGATCAGTTAATTCTTTTTTTTATTTCTCTTTCAAATGTTTATTTAATTGTTTATAATCCTTAAATTATAATAAAATGGAAATAAATCCCAATTATTCTAATCTTAGAATAAATAAACAATTGATAAACACTGTGGTCTTGACATCAATCAATAATAAACCCGACGCTTCAAATATCCAAACCAATGCACGGTTAATGAAATAAAACGTCCACATGTCCTTTTTCACTGATTAAATCCAACACTGCAAACTTAAATCCAAATGCTTCAGTCCAAATTTCAGAGTAAATTGAAAAGAACTATAGACTTAATTCTTTTTGAGAAATACGCGCACAAACCCTAGTTCTTGATTAAATGCCAAAGAAGTGTTCGCCTGATCAAAACCTGAGCCAAAATCAATCAAACCCTAAGCAAACTGTTTGAACTGTTCCAGAGCCATGAAAACCCTAATTTGGATAGACTGATAAGAAAAGGTCTGTTTGACTGATTCTTATGCCAATCTGAAAAATCAGGAAAAGCCCGAAGCTGTGATTTCTTGTGGAAAAATACGAGGGAAAATTTTGGGGTACAACAGTTGCCCCTGTTCAATCTTCTTGAACCCGAAGAGTTAGATTGGCAAGTTTTCCTTTTGCGACTCGAGGGTAAAAGGAGAATGGACACTAGAGTGCCCAAAAATTTGCACTTGGTGATGTGATGGTAGAGGGAATGGGCTTACAGATGCCATTTGATGATGGGCTTAAAGATGCCATCTGGGAGGGTTGATCGCGTAAGAGATTCCTTAGCGAGAACTTGCGTATTTTGAGAAAGGAAGATGGTTTTCTGGCCTGTTACAGGTGTTGATCTTCAAACTCTTCGCGTAGACATGCCCTGGCTAGATACAGGAGTCGAAATCACAATTAGTTACTCACAGATGTGCCCTGGCTAGATACAGGAATCGAATCTGGAACTTCAAAAGGTTGTTTACAGACGTGCCCTGGCTGGATACAGGTGTCGAATCTGGAAATTGTTGTCTATAGATATGCCCTGGATGGATACAGGTATCGAATCTCTAAACTGTTTATGCAAATGTGCCCTGGCTAGATACAGGTGTCGAATCCACAATAAAAAACTCACAGATATGCCCTGGCTGGATACAGGAATCGAATCTGGAACTTGCAAAAGGTTGGTAGAGATAGCTTTCCTGGCTGGATACAGGTGTTGAATCTCTGACCTGAGAATGAAAGATAATTTCCTGGCCTGTTACAGGGGTTGACCTTCAAACTCTTCATGCAGATATGCCTTGACTAGATACAGGTATCGAATCTACAATCAAACGCTCACAGATATGCCCTGGCTAGATACAGGCATCGAATCTGGAATTGTGACAGTTGATAGTAATCATCTTTGGATTGAACTTTTCCTGAAAAGGCAAGACATTAGTTGTATGCAATATCATGATGTATGAAATGTATGATGTCATGATGCTCAAAAGGAGATAGTGTTGTATGCACTTATTATGTATGTATGAAATGTGAAATGTCTATGAATGTATTTTCGTCTAGGAAAATAAATCCTTGACGAGTGCCAGGAGCTTTGTTGAATCCTGGGCTGATGTTGAAGACTAAGGTTCTTCGTTTCTGCTGGGGATGACGGTTGTAAGAATAAACTGGTAGGAGAAGATGACTCTATTGGGGAATAAACTTGTTGGAGAGATTACTCTACGGGGAGTTACTCTGTGGGAAGAGATACTTTGATGAGTTTCGATGAGAGCTCCGCTGGGGATTCCACTGATAAGTTATGATGGGGAATTTGATGAACTCCGCTGGGGATAGGAAGAAACTTGACTGCTGCAGGGGAGGGCAAGGATCTTTTGATGGTTGAAAGTGAGAAATCCTGGGACCGCTGTTGGGGAATCAGGAGCTTGGGTTGTATGCCAATCTACCGGGGATTACTTTCTTGCGAAGATCTTCACTGAGGAATATTTGAATATCCTGTGAGGAACTGAGAATGAGAGTCTTCACTCTGCTTGGGGATTGATAGTTGGAAGTTTTAGCTCTGCTGGGGATCTTGGAACTTGACTCTGAGGGGAATTAGATTCTGTAAGGCTCTCTGGTTGGGGATTACAAGAATCTTTTGAGTTTGAGAAGGAACCGGTGTAGGGTTGCTTCATGATGAGTCAATGTAAAACTGCATCTTGGATTTGAGAATCTGTATGAGTAGCAGAATGACTTCCGTGTCTGGAGTGTATCTGAGACTGTATCTTCCAACAGGTGATGAAGGAATTGTTGAACACTTGTGACATTCGAATGCCCCAAGTGGTGATGAAAGTGACCCTTTATGTAGATAATTTCCTGGCTTGTTACAGGTGTTGATCCATAATCATTCGTTCACAGATACTTTCCTGGCTTGTTACAGGTGTTGATCTGGAACTTAAGAAATGTTGGTCGAGGAGATACTGTCCTGGCTTGTTACAGGTGTTGATCTCTGACCTGAGAAAGAAAGATGGTTTCCTGGCTTGTTACAGGTGTTGATCTTCAATCTCTTCATGCAGATGATTTCCTGGCTTTTTACAGGTGTTAATCCACAATCAGTCATCCACAGATATTTTCCTGGCTTGTTACAGGTGTTGATCTGGAACTTAAGAAAAGTTGGTCAAGGAGATACTGTCCTGGCTTGTTTCAGGTGTTGATCTCTAACCTGAGAAAGAAAGATGGTTTCCTGGCTTGTTACAGGTGTTGATCTTCAATCTCTTCATGCAGATATGCCCTGGCTAGATACAGGTATCGAATCCATAATTAGTTACTTACAGATATGCCCTGGCTGGATACAGGAATCGAATCTGGAACTGTGATGGTTATTCTGTTGGTGGTTGTAATTTCCAGTAGGTGATGAAGGAAACTTCAGACACTTTTGACATTCGAATGCCCCAAGTGATGATGAAGGAGTCTCTTCAGGTTACTCTGCAATTTGAGAGATTTTGTTAAAATCTTGACTGGACTTCCCCAGGTTAACTGAACTTTGGAAGATCTGTTGAAACCTTGACTGGACTTCCCCAGGTTAATTGGATGGTGACATGTCATGCCCTTTGTTGATAGGAGATTTGTCGTTGGAGGTGTCATCCTTTTGAAGTGATTTTACTCACTGAGAGAGTTTGCGTTCCTCCGAACATTCGCTGTATGAATTTCTTCGTTGTCAAACAAATAGCCAAATGCGAACAATGATATTCAAGCAATGCAAAGTTTATGTTTGTCTTGAAGTTTTGAAAAATGCGTTTTTTAGCAGAAAACTTTTTATAAAACAGATCAACATATGATTTAGAGCAAAGCCTTACAGGAGTCAGGATACCTTTGGTAACAGTATGCTTTCGAACTAACCCATGCTTCAATTAGGACTTTTGAAGGGTTGTAACGTGGCTTGGTTCACGGTTTAAGAAACAAAGGATAAAGGCTCAAAGTGTATTTGTACCCACTTGCTCTTCGTGATGTTCTTCCATCCTAAGCTCAGTTAATTGTGCGTCGCGCCCTATTCGAATTTGGAACGACTTTTTGGGTGATGGTTCACCAGTTGAGTTTGGGAGACAGTCATCATCTCCTTTTTTCTTTTGCAACATTTTTCATGTTGTTGAGGATTTGTAATGACCTCTCTATTTTGATTTTGATTTGTTATCCCTAACTTTTGCCTGACTTTCTCTGTTTTTTGAGACCACAGTCAGCGGGATGCCCCAGCTTTCTTAAGCCTCCTTTACAGGTTTTGGCTTGGTGGGCTTTTCTCTTTTGAGAGATTGACTGCCTATGTGATAGGGAACCGTCACTGTCTTTTGATCCCAAAGGAATGCTTTCTTTGTCGTCGTTCGCTGTATTACGAACTGAGAGTTTGCGACTTCAATGCGCATTTTCTTTTGAATTAACTGAGATACTACCCTGCCCCAGGTTTATATCAAAGGTTTCGATTTGTTTAGAACAGAAAACTCCTACTTCTTTGGCTCTAAGGGGTTGACTAGGGATTATCTTCCTTATAACTCCAGTGTTTGGGAATTGAAAGAAATGCATGTACATCATCAGCAAGGTCTGTTCAAAAGCATACTGCCTGAGATTATGGTATTGTTTCGTCATCCTCCCTCTAAAGGCTTGCAGCTTTTTATCAAGAGTTAAATATCATAAAGAAAGCATAAGAGTAGTGAAAACTAATGGATGAATTCAAGACAAACATATGCAATGCATTAATGAAACAGAGTTTAACATCAACAGTTAATTGTTTGAGAACAAAAGAAATTACAACTTTGAAAATTCAAATGAAGAAAAAGTCTTTCAGTTTGAGCTTTGTCACTCCAGGTGGAGAACTCCTTAACGGAAGATTTTCATCTCTCCGTCTGGCATGAACCTCAGCACTCCAATGTCAATCAGATCTTGAATCTTGTTCTTCAAGGCCCAACAGTCATCGGTGTCTTGTCCCGGGCTGTAGGAGTGGTATACACAAAATGCATCGGGATGATAGTTAGGAGCGGAGGTATTGGGCTTCCGAATAGGATCCCTCAAAGCAGTCAGATTGACTTCCAACAAACGCTCCAGTATCAGAGATGCCAGTATGTCAGTCTCAGTGAATTGTCTCCCCGACGTCTCTTGCTTACGCCGATTACCCCGTTGACGCTGGCGAGGTTGTTGTTGGGCTTGTGACCCTGAAGCAAGCAGAGGAGCTTTCCCCTTGTCTTCTTGTCTGGATGGGCGTTGAATGGTGACTTGCTCCTCAACCTCAGATGTTTGCCCCAGTTGGTTTTCCCAAAGTAGTTAGCTGACTAGAACTCTGAGTTCCTCTTGTCTTTGAGATAAGTCTTGGATGAGAGCCATCTGGCCCACCAGTTGCCCCGTCATTTAGATCCTCATTGTTGTCAGCTCAGACTGCAGTGTTTTCAACTGATCACTCTTGGCATTGTTTGAATTCCCCTGGATCATGCCCGTTGTGAGTAGAGACTTCACTTCTTCTTACCCCAGAGACAGGTTCAAGAACATTTCCTGCAGCTGAGCAGTCTGGTCCTGGATATCCTTGACAGTCCTTTCTAGAGCCATCTCTACTGAAATAAACAGTATGAGAGTAAGGAAACCTGAAAAAGGAAAAACTGTTATGATGCAATGCATGATATATGGATGCATGCTTTCAAGGATCTCTTGGGGTAAACACAAGAGAATGTTAGAGGTTGAACTTCGATCTTTGATTGGAGAACTCTGCACCTGTGGATGTCTTTCCATGAGAATCAAGCTCACCATGTCAAGTGGGTCATAGCCCCTGATTCAAGTTGTTGCACTTGATCTTTGATTGGAGAACTTTGCACCGGTGGATGTCTTTCCACGAGAATCAAGCTCACCATGTCAAGTGGGTCATAGCCCCTGATTCAAGTTGTTGCACTTGATCTTTGATGGCATTTGTTTAGAGGAGAAAACCGCTTGCCCTTTGGTAGACGTCTGGTTCAACGTAACCCTGCATCAAAAAAACCCTCGAGATCCTTGAAATGGTTATTGAAAAATGCTATGGTATGATGTTATGATGTTATGTACATGTATGCAAAAGCAAACGAGTGTATATACAGGTAATCATATTCACACAAAGCAAACAAGTCCTTAGGTTTAGGCTTGCATGGGGTTGCAGGTAAGTACCCTCTTGAAGTTAGTTGGCTCATCCTGTCCTAAAATAGAAACCGGGTTCTAAGGAGCTCAATATCATTGGATTGTTTTCCGTGTTCATTGTTTTGGTTTAGCCACTTAACTGGCGACCAAAATATTCCAAGAAAATAACCCTCAATTAGTGTAGTATCGAGTATCTACCAACTTCGGACTGCACCAAATTCGGTCGTCTCACTACCCCTAAAAAGGCTAGGATGGTCAATTAAGGTTCTAAGAGTTCGTTAGTGCTTCACGACATCACTCAGCGGCCCCGTACTCTCCTTGATTGAACTCAAGGGTTACCGGTACTCACAAATATGTCACACTAACATAGCTTACTGCTTCAACCATGTCGGTATACCCCGCACAGTTCCCTCACAGTTTTATTGCTATTTACCTAAAAAGGTGCCCCAAATCCGGGTGTAGGATTTTCAACAAACCCAAACAAGGAACCAAAAAGGTAAAGTAATCAAGGCAATCAAAGCAAGAATGTAAAGGTGATCTAAACCCTAAGGTAACCCCACTTTTAGATTTCTCCCCAGCAGAGTCGCCAGTTCTGTGATACGGTGGGAGAACTGACTTGAAATTTGCGTTTGTTTTCGCAAATGTTTCGGTTGAGCAAGAGTCGCCATCGACTTTTTATTTTATCCTAAGGAAATGTTAAAAAGCACAGGAAAAACCTTTTGAGATGTTTCGTGGGTTCGGGGGGTAGATTATGAAAAAGGAAGGTATTAGCACCCTTTTCATCCATGGTTATCCATGGGCTCTTAGTTACTTGGTTTTAGATCACTTGCCTTTGATTTTTCAATTGCTTGAAATTGTGGTGTATGTGTGTGTTTTGAAAAATGTTTTGAAAAAGATGCCTTGTCTTAGGCAACCATTTTAATGACTCGTGTTTGAGTGTTTCACAAAGGTGTGTATCTTTTCGAAAAGATGTTTCAAATGTTTTTGAAGGTTTGTTTTGAAAGTGTTTGTGGAGTGTGGTTTGAAAAGTAGGCAAGCGTTTTTGCAAGTTTGTTCAAGTAACTAAGAGTTGTCTACCCCTATTGTACTCAAAGGTTTTTCTCATGTTTTAACCCTTTTAACAATTTTGTTCCACCATTGTATTTGGTGGACAATCTTGCGTTTAGGATGTTTAACGGGACAAGCGCGGGTCATCGTATGGACCATGAATGCAATGGTGCCAAGTGTCTTTGGCAATTTGCTTGAAGAGACTTGATCATTTTGATAGGTGACTTTCGAAAGCGTCATCGAGGGACTACGATCATTTGAATTTGTTTTGCCAAAGAAACTCGACGTGCAAGCATGGCCCATTTTGGAAGGCAACAAGCGGGATTACCCTAGGGGTGCAAGTGTGATTGTGTATTGATTTCATGTATTTGTCTTGTATTAGGTTATTTAGCGTTTGATTTTATGTACATACAAACCCTAGGTCTAACCATGGTATATTTGAAAGCGATAAATTGCGGGAATTTAAAATCTACGCTATTACAAATAAGTATCCGGGAGTGGGGGTACAAATTTACAAATGGGGATGAGACTTTAAGGAGAGTAGTGTCCAAACAATTACAACCAAATCTAATCAGTTGCAAATGTAAAATGTAGCAATGTACAAAGAATAAAGGCAATGTAAAATGTGTCAATGTAATTGTGTATTGTAAATGTATAAGTGCACGTAATTTATTTACAAGTGTGGAATGTGTATTTATTAAGTATTGCTAACTTAATGAGAAAATTGAGTATTTTATTTATGTATTATTGTATTCTTGTATTTTTTGTTAGGTATATACAAACAAAGGTTTTAAGAAAAGAAAACAAATGTTTATGTATTTTATTGTCTTTATGTATTAATGTGAATATTATACACAAGAGTTTTTATAAAAGGGAAAAAGATGTTTTAAGAAAATTAATGCTTTATGTACAAAAATTTAATTAAAGAAAGTAAAAGTTTAATTGTATTTTTATATGTTTCATTGTTTTTATGTACAAAAAAGTTTTAATAAAACAAAAATGTTTAGTAAGATTTTTTACAAGACAAAAGAAATTAATGTATTATTTATTTAATAAAATATTAAGTATATTAGGAAAAGAATATTGTCAATTAAAGTTTAATGTAAAAAAAAAGGTATGAATTAGTTTGAAAAATAATAAAAAGAAGCTAAAAGATTCAATGGGCCTTGTGCTTGCCTTTGGCCCAAACAAAAAGGGAGGTCAGAGTCCAAAGAGAGGGGTGAGGCGTGTAATGGGCTTAGGCGCTGAAAGGGGCAAGGCCCAAAACAGTTTACACATGATTTAGGGTTACAATTGTTTTGTTCATTTTGGATGTTAGGGTTTGTTTGAACACAGAGGCGCCGTCGTCGTTCTCTTCGCTTCCTCTTCATCTTCTCAAGCAAGCCTCTGAGTTAACTCCTTCGTCCAAGGCCACCAGGCGCCGCCGTTCGTCCTCTTCCCTCCATGGTCGCTCAGTGATGGCTACAAGGTTTGATCTCTGTCTCTATCGCGTTAGGGTTTTCACTAATTCCTTTTGCATGTTCTGATTTCGCGTTCTGATTTTATGTTGTTATTGTTGTTTCTGATTGAGGTTTTTGAAAAGAGAAATAAATAATATTACCTTTGTTGGAGGAGGATGGTAGACGTGGAGGCGCCTAGGACGGCTGAGGGCGGAGGAAGCGGTGGATGCGCGCTTTGCTTGGAAACCCTGGTATTCTGTATTTTGTTGCCTTTTTGAGTGTTGGTTCAATGATGATGTTTGAGAACCTTAGTTTGATATCACTTCTTTTCTTCTTCTTATGTTGGATTCTGAGTTGCCTGTGTGTACTTGTTTATTGCTGATATGCTTTCATCTGAGATGCTTCTTTATCTTCTTCTTCTTGTTGGCTTCTGAGTTTCCTTGAAATGATGATGTTTGCTCTGAGTATTGCTTTGTATGCTCTGAGATTATTTGATGATGATATGTTTGGTTGCCTTCTTCTCTTGTTAGCCTCTGACTCTAAGAGATATTAATGTTATTGTTAGCCCAGTGATGAAGCAATTCTGAGGGCGTGTTGGTTGTTGCTTAGGCTTGCAAGCTTGGTATGAATTTGAGTTGTTTGCTTTGGGTTTAGGTTTGCTGTGCTGAAAAATAGGTTACAGGCTTGAAGCCTTGAGGCTTGGCTTGCTGTTGGTTTATTTGTTTTGATGCTTCAAGCTTTAGAGGCTTTTAGTCTTAGACAATTTACAGGCTTTTGGTGTTTTGGTTGCAGTTAGGCTTCATGTTTTTGACAAAGGTTTCAGGCATTGGCTTAGTATGCTTTAGGCTTTGGCTTCTATGCAGGTTGAGGGTTTAAGGCTTGACAGTTTGTATGGAGGTTGTGACACAGGTTTACAAACAGGTTCAGGGCTTGTGTTTTGAATGATTACCAGCTTAGAGGGTTGATACAGGTTTATGGTCCCTTGTGAGGTTTTGGAGGCAGCTCTGTATGTTCTTTTTTGAGTTTGTCTTATTTTTTGGTTTTGTAACCTGCCCTCTATGTACTGTGTTATTAACAGTTTTGTTTTTTATATCTTTCTTTCTTCAAACCTAAGCATGTAAGCCTCCTTTCTTTTTTTTCTCTTCTCTCTCTCTCTTGACAGTTTTTTAAGCATTTTTTATTGCTTATGATGTCCTTATTCTGAAAATGTGACTGGTCTAAAAATGATGTAACTTTTGATGTTGCTTGCACTAGTTGGTTTACTCTGCATATCTTTTTCCAGATTTTATGCCTCTTTCTACTTCTTGACAGCTTTTGGGTAGCTTGTGGAAAGTTTGAAATTGGAACTTTGTAGTTCTAGTTCAGTTCAGTTTGCCTTTGGATTTTGTTTGGCATTTTATGAACTATGCAGCCTTGTGCACTTTTCAATTGATTTGGTTCCTTTGGTTGAAAACTTGAAACTAGGCAGCATGTGTGACAATTTTGAATTTGTGCAATCATACTTTTGTGCATTTCATTCTTAAATTGCAAGACATTCCATCCCTCTTTGTGAACCGGGAGAAATTCCGTGATTTGCAGAGAGGGCAAACTGATTCCGGCCAGTCGCCTTTAATGATGATCTTTTTAACTGTCTACCTTTAATTATTTTATCTGCTTTGACTTTTTTTTTGTTTCTTGTTTTTCTTGCAGATAAAATCAAATGAGCAGAGGGAGCATTGGATAGAAGATGAAGACTTAGGAATTAGGATGAAATTTTATTTCAATTTTTAATCATTGTAACCATTATTATTATGAATACTTTGTAAATAAATACTGTATTCAAATAACAATTGTAACAAATAATTAAAGATGAATAAAATCCAATCTTGATCAGTTAATTCTTTTTTTTATTTCTCTTTCAAATGTTTATTTAATTGTTTATAATCCTTAAATTATAATAAAATGGAAATAAATCCCAATTATTCTAATCTTAGAATAAATAAACAATTGATAAACACTGTGGTCTTGACATCAATCAATAATAAACCCGGTGCTTCAAATAGCCAAAGCAATGCACGGTTAATGAAATAAAACGTCCACATGTCCTTTTTCACTGATTAAATCCAACACTGCAAACTTAAATCCAAATGCTTCAGTCCAAATTTCAGAGTAAACTGAAAAGAACTATAGACTTAATTCTTTCTGAGAAATACGCGCACAAACCCTAGTTCTTGATTAAATGCCCAAGAAGTGTTTGCCTGATCAAAACCTGAGCCAAAATCAATCAAACCCTAAGCAAACAGTTTGAACTGTTCCAGAGCCATGAAAACCCTAATTTGGATAGACTGATAAGAAAAGGTCTGTTTGACTGATTCTTATGCCAATCTGAAAAATCAGGAAAAGCCCGAAGCTGTGATTTCTTGTGGAAAAATACGAGGGCAAATTTTGGGGTACAACAGTGTCCTTTCAATTTTTGAGCGACGCATAGCTTTCTGCCCCGCGGTGGTAAATCCCAACCCAAACTTGTCTGTTTTGTGAGGAAGGTCAGGCAACTGACCCCATGTTGAGCTCTTTCCCTCCTTCATTGCAGCCTGTGCGTCTTTCAGAGATTCCATCCTGGCCACCTGCTTGGGTACCTCAGCTACTGCTTTTGCTACTGCAACTTCGGGAGCAATTTCCTCGAAGTGTTGGAACGGTGTTTCAATGAATTCTCCCTCAACTTCCACATACCTAAAGGAGTTCAGATGACTGATCATGTACTCCTCTTCACCGTGTACAGTGATGATTTTCCTTTGACAGGGTATTTCAGCATCTGATGTAGGGAGGAAGTGACTGCCCCAGCATTATGTATCCATGGCCTTCCTAGCAAGCAAGAGTATGACGGACGGATGTCCATCACATAGAAAGTTGAGTGGAATACTTCAGTGCCCACCTTGATGGGAATGTCGACCTCCCCATGCACCATTCTTTTAGACCCGTCAAAGCCCCTGACAATGATATTACTTGGTTTCAGCTCCAAGCCTTCACAATCCAATCGATCCAGAGCTTTCTTAGGCAACACGTTTAGAGAAGAACCAGTGTCGACCAAAACGTGGGCAAGAGTAGTTCCTCGGCATTCAACTGACACATGCAATGCGTCATTGTGCTTTCTTCCTTTCGGAGTCAGGTCAGCATCAGGGAAACCCAGGCCGTTGTCGGCGGTAAGGCTGGCTACACAATCTTGGAATTGATCGGCGGAGGTTTCCTGGGGAACATGGGTTGTCTTCAGAAATCTTATCAATGCTTTGGCATGAGCCTCCGAACAAAGCAGCAAAGCTAGCATGGAGATCTTCGAGGGGGTTTGCCCTAGTTGTTGTACAACGTCATAATCACTCTTCTTTATTATTTTCAAAATCTCCTCCATTTCTTTCTTAGAGGTTTCGGGGATGACCAAGGGCTGAGCCCTCGTCCTGACGAGCTCATCTTGGATCCCTTTCCCTTTATCAGCAGAAGTAGGAGGGACAACCACGGGAGTAACGACTTCTTCAATCAATGGAATTCTTGTAGAAAGTTTTATCGGTGCAGGAGTAACTTTGGCAGCAGCTGAGGGTCCAAAGAATGCCTTTGGAGGGGAAATATCTGGAGAGAAAATTCTCCCACTTCGGGTAATCTTGCTCGTAACGGCAATGTTTCCAATGTCGGTAGTTTCTTCGTCAGAGCTCTCTTCAGTTATCTCAACTTGTTTAACACCATGGTAGTAGATTTCCCCACCATAATTCCATGGTATTGATTTTTCAGATTTGTAGGGAACAGGCCCAGGCATGGTTATTTTTAGAGGAACAATCTTCGTAGCGGATGTAATCTTAACAGGATTTTTAGGGACCTTGGAAAGATTGGTGGAAATGGTGATTATTGAAACATCTTTGATAGGGGTTGGAGTAGCAGGAATCTTTTCGAAAAGAATTTGTTGGTTGTCCATTAGGCCTTGGATGCCTATCTTCAGCAATGGACAGTCGATCGGTAGGGAGGAACAACAGTAGCAGTCTTCTTTACATCCTGGGAAAATCCCAGCTTTCAACAGATTCAACTTGATTGTTAGTAGTGGAGTTACCAGATCATCAACAGCAGTAACATACAGATCTTCTTCAATAGCATGGACATTGCGACCATGCTTTGGCATCGGAGCGGATATCACATTCGGTTTCTCCGGAGCATAGAACTCAACCTCTTTTGCATCTATCAAGTCTTGAATTTTATGCTTAAACGCCCAACAATCGTTGGTGTCATGCCCGATGCTGTCAGAATGATAGGCACATTTAGCATTGGGATGATAATGCGGGGAAGTTGTATTCACATTTTTTGGTGCCTCTTTGATATTGGCGAGATTTAGCTTCAACAAATGAGGAAGAACTTGTGCGGGCGTCATATTGATGCGGGTGAACTGCCGTTGTGGCCGTTCTCCCCATTGCTGTTTAGGTCTGGACTGATTGTTACGAGGCTGGTCATTTGATGAATTTTGAATCATCACGGCCCCCATAGTCGGCCGACGCTCAGTTCTTCCCGATCCTTTTTGAGAGTACACAACAGCTGCTTCCTTCTTGGCCGGAAATGATTTCTTAACAGTTGTAGATGCAGAGGCGTCCCTTTGAATCTTCCCATTCTTAATACCAGCTTCCACCCATTCTCCAGTCAGAATCAATTCAGTGAACCCTGCGGAAGAGCTCCCGATCAAATGGTTGAAGAACGGGCCAGATAGGGTCCCCAAGAACATATCAACTAGTTCCTTATCTGAAAGAGGTGGCTGCACTCTTCCGGCCAAGTCGCGCCATTTCTGGGCGTATTCTTTGAATCCCTCATTTGAGGCCATCCCCATACTTTGTAATTGAGTACGGGTTGGCGCCAAGTCAGTGTTATATTGATATTGGCAATAAAAGGCAGTTGCCAAGTCATCCCAGTTATGCACTTATGACCTCTCAAGCTTGTAAAACCAGTCTAGTTGTGTACCGGACAAACTGTCCTGAAAGAAGTGTACCCAAAGATTTATGTCGGATGTATGAGGTTGAATTCTTCTGACATATGACCTCAGGTGCATCTTCGGGCAAGACAGCCCGTCATATTTTGCAAAAATTGGCACCTTAAACTTTGGAGGGATCACAATCTCAGCAATCAATCCTAATTCTTCAAAATCTAACCCAGGAACCCTTTGCAGCTCCATAGCTGCCAGTCTATCCTCCAGGTTTTTGTATTTGTCGTCTGTTGGCGGGTATTGTTGCTCTGAGTAGTCTTCATCTTCCTCAACCTCTTCTTCTTCAGCCTCAGACTCAGAAGGTAATGCAGCTCCTTTTCCCTTACTGGTCCCCTCATCAGATGTGGAGGGGAATTCAAGAACTCTCCTAGCTTCATTCTCAAATCTTCTTCCCAGTGTAGCTACCCCAACTCTTTTCTTCTTCTTTTTTCCTTTTTCTTGCTCTTTGTTCCCAAGCAGTGCTTTAAGATCATCCTGACCCTTTGCTAAGGTCATTAGGAGCTGTTGAAACTGAGAGTTTTGTGACTGCAGATCTTTGACTGTCTGTTCGAGATCCATCTTACTGAAATAAACAGTAGAAAGATAAGGCAACCTGGTGTGAAGACCTGCTTATGCATATGATGAATGATATGTTTATTCATGCAATGTAATCAAGGATTTAGAAATTCAAAATTTGTTGCAAACAAAAAGAACACACGTCATATTAATAAGAAGAAATTTTGTCAGTACATAAATGCCCCATGGGCCAAATATTACAAAAAACTTCTTAAGGCAAAAAGACGTTGTGCATCCTCTTTGGTGCGATGTAAGTGTTGAGGGTCTCCTCCTCGTGAAGTCGGCGGGTAAGCTCCAAAACCTTCCTCTCACTGGCGTAGAAGCTGGCTTCAAAAGTATTCCTTTCCTCCTTGAGTTGGATCCAACTCTTTTGCATTTCCTCCCATGATGTTGGCATGTCAGGATGTAGGATGGTGTAGGGAACCTCTCCTTCCTTAACAGGCTCTTTAATCAAAGGGAGAATATGAGGGTAAGGCATCATAAGACTTTGGGCTTGGGTTCTTACCCACTTGAGGTAAGGCTCAAGAGGGATGGAGTTCTTGTGCCCCAGTGTCTTGCTATCTACCTTTTTAGGCATCCTCCAAGCTCTGATGAATCTTTGGCGAAGTCCTTGCGCATTGCTGTCGAAGTCAAAAACTAGGTCAGGAATCAGCATGTCATGAGGGCCATCCCTCCGTGCATATCCAAATTGTCTCAAAGCTAGACAAGGGTTGTAGGTAATGCCCCCTCTAATGCCAAGTAATGGAACATTAGGGAACTCACCACAACGATCGACGATGATGACATTTTCTCTGGACCGAGAACACCAATGTACATCAGAATGTGTGAGGGTCATCAATCGTTGTGACCACCTTAAGCCTTGTTCATTCTTCAAAACATATTGTGGAAGGTGAGAAATAAACCACCTTGCAAGGAGAGGAGTACAACACATGAGAACACCTTTCTTCCTCATTGTTCGTGTGTAAAATGAGTGGAGGATGTCCCCAAGCAATGTAGGTATGGGATTCCTGGATAGGAAAATATTGACAGCATTGACATCTATAAGTTGGTCAGGATTTGGGAATAAGACCAACCCATAAATGAGGAGTGCCACAATCTCTTCAAAGGCTTGTAGATCCAAGGAATTCCAACACTCTTGTGCCTTCTCAAACAAGAATTTTGCCAAGAAGCCTTTGACACCACTTCTAGTTTCCCAATGCCCCTTGATGTCAGATGGTTGCAAGTGTAGTGCTTGAGCAACATCTTCAGGTTTTGGTTCTTTTTCCGTACCGTTGTAGGGTAGTTGATTAAGAATAGGAATTCTCAGGAGTTGAGAAAATTCCTCCAAAGTGGGCACCAATTGGTAGTCGGGGAATGTGAAACAGTGATGAAGGGGGTCAAAGAACTGGAACAACACTTTCACCATGTCCTCTTCAATGCTGGTGTTGACTAAGTTGAGAAGTCTACCATGTCTTTCACTGAAGAGAGAGCTTTCTGGAATTCTGGATGTAAGCTCCTTGAGTTGAGGAAGGATTCTCACAAGGTTGACTTGGATAGTTTTCCTGCGAAGAATTTCCATGACCTACAAAACAAGAACAAAGATGAAGATCCAAACCCTTAAAATGGTTAGTGGATGCATATGATGCTTTATGATGTTCATGATGTATGCACAAACATATGTACAAGCAAGTCACACAAAACCCTAGTTTTAGGCTTGCATGAGGTTTCATAGGTAAGTACCCTCTTGAGTGAAGTTGGCTTAAAAACCTGTCCTATAAATAGTAACCGGGTTCTAAGGAGCTCAATATCATTGGATTGTTTTCCATGTTCATTGTTTTGGTTTAGCCACTTAACTAGCGACCAAAATATTCCAAGAAAACAACCCTCAATGAGTGTAGTATCGAGTATCTACCAACTTCGGACTGCACCAAAGCCGGTCATCTCACTACCCCTAATAAAAGGCCAAGATGGTCAAGTAAGGTTCTAGGTCATTAGTGCTTAGTGACATCACTCAGCGGCCCCGTACTCTCCTTGATTGAACTCAAGGGTTACCGGTACTCACAAATATGTCACACTAATATAGCTATTGCTTCAACCGTGTCGGTATACCCCGTACAGTTTCCACAATGTATTGCTATCTATGAATGTTTCCCCAAATCCGGGTGTAGGATTTCAAGCTCAAACAAGAGAACCAAAATGTAAAGCAATCAAAGCAAAAAATTAGTCATGCAAAAGGATGATCTAAGCCCTAAGGTTACTCCACTTTTAAATTTTTCCCTAGCAGAGTCTCCAGTTCTGTGATACGGTGGGAGAACTGACTTGAGGTTTTGCGTTTGTTTTCGCAAATGTTTCGGTTTAGCAAGAGTCGCCACCGACTTTTTATTTTATCCTAAGGAAAGGTTAAAAAGCACAGGAAAAACCTTTGAGATGTTTTCATGGGTTCGGGGAGTAGATTATAGAAAGGGAAGGTATTAGCACCCTTTCTATCCATGGTTATCCATGGGCTCTTAGTTACTTGCTTAGATCACTTTCCTTGCATTTTCAATTGTTTGAAATGGTGCTTTGTGTGTGTTGTTTTGAAAATGTTTTGAAAAAGATGCCTTGTCTAGGTAACCCTTGTAACAATTCTTTACTCGAATGTTTTACAAAAGGTGTTTGTCTTTTTGAAAAGATGTTTCAAGGTTTTTGAAAGTTTGTTTTGAAAGTTGTGTTGTGGAGTGTGTTTTGAAAAATGGCAAGGATTTGTTTTGCAAGTTGGTCAAGTAACCAAGAGCTATCTACCCTAAATTTCTCAAAGATCTTTCTTATGTTTTAACCCTTTTAACAGTATTGTTCCACCATTGTATTTGGTGGACAATCTTGTGTTAGGATGTTAACGGGACGGGCACGGGTCATCGTTTAGACCATGAATGCAATAGTGCCAAGTGTCTTTGGCAATTTTTCCTTCAAGGGACTTGATCATTTTTTAGGCAACTTGAGAAAGCGTCATCGAGGGACTATGATCATTTGATTTGTTTTTGTTTTGCCAAAGACACTCAACATGCAACATGGCCCATTTTTGAAGGCAACAAGTGGAGTAACCCTAAGGGTGCAAGTGTGCATTGTGCTTTGTTTTTCATGCATGTTTATCTTGAAATTAGGTCAAGCTATTTGTCATTTGATTTGCATACAAACCCCAGGTCTATCATGACATAATTTGAAAGCTTTTAAATGCGGAAATTTAAAGTCCTAAATTATTACAACATAATTATGGGGATGGGGGTACAAATGTTTGAATGGGGGATATTTAGCAAGAAATTAAATCTAAAACTATTACATCCATATTGAATATACAAATATCAAATTGTACAATATTTAAACAAATATAATAAATATGCAAAAATGTATTATGCACAAAAATGTTTTTTTTTATGTATGAGAAAGTATTTTTCAATGTGAGATATAAACAAAAATAAAAAGTCAAATTTTGAATATTTTTATGGTTTAGGGCAAAACCCTAGTTTGTTAAATAAATAGTATTTATTTATTAATATTATACAATATTATATATTAATTTATACAAAAATAAAAAAAATAAAAAAAGAAGTATATTGTAAAAAAAAGAGTATTTTTTAGTGTCATATATTAATAAAAATAAAAATGTATTATTTTTATATTTTTATCCTAAATATTCTAATAAATATACAAGTATTTATATTATATATTTTAATATACTAAATATATACAAGAATAAAATATTAATTATTTACAAAAAATGTATATTTTAGAAAATGTTTTCAAAATATAAATAAAAAATAATGACTGAAAATAAATATATTTTTGTATTATTTTTTTAATATCTTAAATAAAAAGTATTACATTTATTTACATACATATGCTAAATGAAACAAATAAATACCAAATAAATGCAAAAATGTGAGAAAAAATATTTTTAGTGTTTTTTCATATTTGAATAAAAATATAGAATCAGAAACAAAAAGAAAAATGCAAAAATAATGAATATTTCACACAATGGGCCAGGGGGTGTAAGTTAAAAAAGAGTGTGCAAAGAGTAAAAACAACTCAGGCCCAACCCAAGTCAACCTTCTTCAACCTCCAACCTTGTTTCAAACAGAAAACGTGCGCTTCACCATGTCCAACACAAACTCCTGATTCTTTGACTTTTAGCAAAAACTCACAACACAAATAATGTAGAGCATCAAGAGACGAATTCATACATATAAAAAACCTGACCTAACTCTAAGAAACGAGGGAGAATTTCTTCATCCCCAATTTCTGACCTAAGTTTTCTCCAATGTTCATGGCCAAAATTCTCACAGCATACTCAATATAAACGAAAAGTAAATATATGGATTGCTTCAGGGCTATGAGGAGATCATGTTTCATTCACAAACCTAAGCCTAACTCTTCCTATATTGAGAGATAGAAGTTCATGTTTTTACCTGTTTCAGCTTGAGTCGTGTACAACAATGGAGGCATCTTCAATGGAGTTTGAGCTTTGGTACAGCTTGCCTGAAGTCCAAGGATGCTTCTCTTATGCTTGGCTTGCTCTGAAACTGCCTGTATCGTGCTATGGAAGTCCACCTGCACAGCTTGAAAGCAAAAATGGCAAACAATGTTAAGGATGTTACAACTTGGATTTAATGCTTGGGATAGCTTCAGTGGATGATATGGAACATGTTTGAACTCTTTTTAGCCAAAATGAACGAGTGGAAATGTTTGTGGAAGTCAAGTTGCAGAACTTGCTCTATTTCTGCAGTAAGAGGATGTTTTTGTGTTTGAGGAGGTATTGGTGATGAAGGAATCGTGCTTTAGGTCAGTTAGGGAGTGTGAAAGATGTTTGCAAAGTTTGCTTTGGCTGGTTCTTACAGGAATGAGAGATTCATAGTTTTTGCAAGCTTTCTTCTACTTGAAGCAAGAAAATGCAAGTTTCAATACAGGCCTGTACAATGCCCTAAATCATGCTGCATATCATGTTCTTGATCAGAGGGATTTGTGTACAAATTCTAGCCTCAAAGATCTGGCCCATGCCTCTTGGATTTGTTATTTGACATAAAGTGCATCTTTTCCAAAATGGCAAATTTACTTTTTCCAATTAAGGGTTAATCTTGCATGTAATGACCAAATGAACAAAATAACACCTTATCACAAAGGTTAGGCATTTAATTATGGTGTGTGAGACTGGTTTTGAGTCCTGCAAGCTAGCTTGTACAAGTTGATTTGAAAAATGCCAATGTTATGAACAAGCCTTGGCCAAGAACAAAAGTGGATTTTGCCCAACTTTGCAAATTCGATTCTCCCTAACCACAAGGGTGTTTGAGAAGTTCTTGGATAATTTGGAAAGTTTGGAATGTGTACTACAATCCATATTTGTAATGCAAATTGAAACTCCAAGTGTAAGCATGTGAAAAATGGCCATGAAGTTGGGCAAAAATCCTGCCTAGAATAGGTCAAAAATTTTCTAAGTTAAAAATGTTTTGCACCCTTGTTCCAAAAATCATAACTTGAGCTACAAGCTTCCTTTGAGAAAACTTTGTGAATAAAAGTTGTAGATTTCAAAATGTACTACAACTTTCATGTTTTGAGTTTTGTTTGAATCCATTTGCATTTTGGTGAAAAAATGGGGCAAAGTTAGGAAAAAATAAGGAATTTCATAACTTAGAAAAATTCTAAGTTATGAAATTTTCTCATCTTAAACCCTAATTTGCAAATTTGGATTTCTTGATGAACAAGTTTCATAATTTGACATGTCTTGATGAAAAATGAATCTTGGCACTTGATTTTGACCAAAAAGTCAAAGTTTGACTTTTGGTATACAGTCAAATTTTGATCAGTTGACTGGAAAATTCATCTGTCAATCCTGTGCATTTGAGATCTTTTGAACTTGTTGAATGTGTTAAGACAATGCCATTGAGTCCTTGAGTCCATATGTGAGCTTGGTTTGCCATTGGCTAGGTCAAACAGTCAAAAATTTCCTTTGTGCAGTCAAAACCCTAAAAATGACCATTTTGCCCTTTTGGTGATCTGATCAAATTTCTTGTGGAATTGTGATCCAAACTTGACCAAATGGTTCATATGAGTTCATTATGTTGATGTGGGTCAAAAATTATGAAGTTTGACTGTCAATTGGCCACAGTTGACTTTTTCCCCAATACAGCTGATTTCTAGGTCAACTGTCCAATTGACTAGGCAAAGACTGGAATCAAGGCTTGAAACTTGGTATGGATAAACTTGTGGGTCCAACATGAAGCATGAAAGTCACCTTGGGCCTTTTAGATCAAAACATCCTTGTGCAAACTCAAACCCTAATTTGGGTCAACAGTGCAAGGAGGAGTCTTGAGCAGAGCAAACCCTAACTTGATCTTGAGCTCCAAGGGTCTTGTGGTGAGAAAATGTTGATGAAATGAGAGGGCAAATTTTGGGGTACAACACCTATTACTTTTGTTACCCAGTAATGAACTCTTTGTTTTGAATTTGTAACAGACAATGTTTTGAAACTTTATGGCCCGGTGCCTTACCCGGGGCACCGGGGCTTCATTTGTGAGGGCTTTTGTTCGCCATTTTCATATATCATTAATAAAAGCATTGGACGTCTTTTGCATTTCAAATTTTGCGCTCCTTGTTTTTCTTTATTATATATTGCAAAACAGCTATTTTACACACACTCACATATACAAGTCTCAATCCACTCTGAATCTCACTGGTAACGACTCTGCTACTGCCAGTTATGACTTCGAAAATCCGATCAATTTAGCCAAAGACGAAGGTGAAGATGATTGCAAAGTGCCGGGTGAACTTGCAAGACTGCTACTCCAGGAAGAGAGGGCCATTCAGCCACACAAAGAGCCAATGGAAACAGTGAATCTGGGTACTGAAACAGACAAGAAAGAAGTCAAGATCGGTGCAAATCTGGAGCTTAGTGTGAAGCAGCGGTTGATTCAGATGTTGCATGACTATGTTGAGATATTTGCCTGGTCTTACGAAGATATGCCTGGGTTGGATACTGACATTGTGGTTCATCGTCTGCCTACCAAGGAAGAATGTCCCCCGGTAAAACAGAAGGTTCGCCGTATGCGCCCAGAGATGTCCGAGAAAATCAAGGCTGAAGTTATGAAACAGTTTGATGCCGGTTTTCTAGCAGTGACTTCTTACCCTCAGTGGGTTGCCAATGTGGTTCCAGTTCCGAAGAAAGATGGTAAGGTCCGAATGTGTGTTGACTACAGGGATTTGAACAGGGCGAGCCCTAAGGATGGCTTCCCTCTACCCCACATCGACGTTCTGGTTGACAATACTGCTCAGCACAAGGTATTCTCCTTTATGGATGGTTTCTCCAGATATAATCAAATCAAGATAGCTCCCGAGGATATGGAGAAGACCACGTTTGTTACTCAGTGGGGCACCTTTTGTTACAAGGTCGTGCCTTTTGGATTGAAGAATGCTGGGGCAACGTATCAGCGTGCCATGGTTGCTTTGTTTCATGATATGATCCATCATGAGATTGAAGTATACGTCGACGATATGATTGCAAGGTCCCAGATTGAGGAGGAACACCTTGACCATCTACAGAAGCTGTTTGACAGATTGAAGTTGTACAAGCTGAGATTGAACCCGAACAAGTGCACCTTCGGGGTAAGGTCTGGTAAGCTACTAGGTTTCATCGTGAGCGACAAAGGTATTCAAGTGGACCCTGCCAAAGTGAAAGCCATACAAGAGATGCCAACTCCCAAGACAGAGAAGGAAGTCAGAGGCTTTCTGGGACGACTGAAATACATTTCCCGATTCATCTCGCACCTAACCGCTACTTGTGAGCCAATCTTCAAGTTACTGAAGAAAGATCAAGTGGTACATTGGAACGATGAATGCCAGGCTGCTTTCGAAAGGATCAAAGAGTATCTCCAGGAGCCACCAATTTTAACGCCACTAGTTGAAGGGAGACCCATGATCTTATACTTGACAGTACTTGACAACTCAATGGGGTGTGTGTTGGGGCAGCATGACGAGTCTGGCCGAAAAGAGCATGCTATTTATTACCTTAGCAAAAAGTTTACCGACTGTGAGACCCGATACTCACTGCTTGAGAAAACTTGTTGCGCTTTGGTATGGGTTACTCGCCGGCTGAGATAGTATATGCTGACTCATACTACTCTGTTGATTTCAAAGATGGATCCAATCAAGTATATCTTCGAAAATCCTGCCTTGTCCGGAAGAATAGCAAGATGGCAGATGATCTTGACTGAGTATGACATCCAGTATACAACTCAGAAAGCAATAAAGGGAAGTGTATTGGCAGACCATTTGGCACATCAGGCAGTGGATGATTACCAGACTATGAACTTTGAATTCCCAGACGAGAATATCGTACTGATAACTGATTGTGAGACACCTGGACCGGAGGAAGGACCTGAGGAAGGATCCCGGTGGTCTATGTACTTTGATGGATCTTCAAATGCTTTGGGTAATGGAATTGGCGCTGTGATCATATCTCCTAAAGGCTCTCATACTCCGTTTACCGCCCGACTATGTTTCAACTGCACCAACAATATGGCGGAGTATGAAGCATGCATCATGGGTCTTCAAGCTGCAATTGACCTAAGGATTAAGTTTATAAGTGTCTTCGGAGATTCCGCTCTCGTGATCAGTCAGATCAAAGGCGAGTGGGATACGAAACACCCAAATCTAATTCCTTATAAGGAGTATGTATTGACATTGCTTCCCCATTTTGAGGAGATAACCTTTGAACACTTCCCTGGAGAGGAGAATCAGTTGGCGGACGCGCTGGATACGATGTCTTCTATGTTCAAAGTCAATTGGGACAACGAGGCTCCCCGGATCATTATTGAAAGATTGGATGAACCTGCATATTTCTGTGATCTTGAGACTGAAGAAGTAACAGAAAAGCCCTGGTTTCACGAAGTAAAAAGGTACCTTGAAGCTCAAGAATACCCCGAGGGTGCATCTGTTAATGACAAGAAGTTTCTGAGGAGGTTTGCAGCCAAGTTCTTTATCAGCAATGGCATTCTTTACAAACGTAACCATGATTCAACCTTACTGCGTTGTGTGGATAAGATTGAAGTAGAAAGGATTATGGCAGAGCTACATGAAGGTACTTTCGGAACCCATTCTAGTGGACATACAATGGCAAAGAAGATCCTTCGGGTAGGATATTACTGGTCCACAATGGAAACCGACTGTTATCAGCATTCTCGGACATGTCACAAGTGTCAAGTCTATGCTAATAAGGTGTACATACCTCCAGTTCCTCTAAACGTCTTGACAGCTCCTTGGCCTTTTGTAATGTGGGGCATTGATATGATTGGCGAGATCAGACCTACGGCATCCAATGGGCATCGTTTCATCCTGGTAGCGATTGATTACTTTACGAAATGGGTTGAAGCGGCTTCCTTTGCTATGGTAACCAAGAACGTCGTGGCACGGTTCATTCGGCACAACCTGATCTGTCGATACGGTGTACGAGAGAGGATGATTATGGACAATGGTACCAATCTTAACAACAAAATGATCACTGAGCTCTGCGAGCAATTCAAGATACAGCATCATAACTCTTCTCCCTACCGGCCGAAGATGAATGGGGCTGTCGAAGCGGCAAATAAGAACATTAAGAAGATTGTGCAGAAGATGACAATGACATACAAAGACTGGCACGAGATGTTACCATTTGCTCTTCACGGGTATCGTACCTCAACACGGATGTCAACAGGGGCAACACCATATTCCTTGGTTTATGGCATGGAGGCAGTCTTGCCCATCGAAGTTTAGATACCCTCTCTTCGGATCATGAAGGATGCAGGTTTGAGCGAAGATGACTGGATTCAGACCCGACTTGATCAACTGAATCTGATCGACGAAAAAAGACTTACTGCTATTTGTCTTGGTCAGACGTACCAAAAATGGATGATCAAGGCATTTAACAAGAAAGTCAGACGACAAGAGTATCAAGTTAGGGACCTGGGAATCAAGCGCATTATTCTACCTCAAGGTGATCCCAGGGGCAAATAGACCCCTACTTACGAAGGGCCATTTGTGGTTAAGAACATTTTCTCAGGAGGAGCTATGATTCTAACCACCATGGATGGTGACGACCTTCCTCACCCTGTCAATGCAGACATAGTGAAAAGATACTACGCATAATCAAAGACCCGCTAGGTTGACTATCCTAGGAAAAAATAAGGGCTTCCCGGCGAACCAAAAGGGTTCGGGCAAAAATAAGGGATGAAAATAAAGAAATCTGTACACCCGGCAAGTCGAAAACCTGAAAAGGCGGCTTGGGAAAAAATGGGTATCCCGGTGGACTGAAAACCCGAAAGGGAGGTCCAGGCAAAAGTTAGGGATTAAAGCGTAACACTATGTCTCATTAGATCACCTCTCATCCGGACTTCGGTATCAACTATCAGACTCGGGCGGCACCAATCAATCAGATTCATCTTCAACTAAGCAGCAAAGTGATGAGATGCTTGAAGATATAAAGGCGATAGCAGAGTTGGAACCCAGTGGGACTATTCACATAGCTGTTTTGTTTTCTTTTCACAAATTGTATAAATTCTATTTATTCGGAAGCGTCCTCCTACTAGGACATCAGCCTCTTGTACAAAAATGCTTATTTACAGGCCAAACTTCAAAATCAATACAAATTCATTTTCAGACAAATTTCAAATTGTTTTTCCTTTATCTGTTTTGTTTTGCAAAGAACGTCCAATGTTCATTTTTGATATATGCATTTGACATTAATTGCTACTCATAAATATTTACATGTGAAACAAAGGACGAGTTACGGGTGATATCAGAAGCAGGGGCAATAAGAATTGTCCGAACAGTGTGGTTGCTCTGTCCACCAAGGTACCAAGGGAGGTTCAGCTGAAGAATATGACCAAGATACCGTCACTCCCCACGGAGTAAAACAGTAATGGTAGCTCTCCCCACTGAGACTTGCAACTAGGTACAAATCAGTAATACGCTCCCCAAGCAGAGTTCATCCACCATCAGCGCTAAAAAGGGATGGAATATCCCCAAAAGATCTTAATATTCCCCAGCGGAGTATAAATATATTCCCCAGCAAGTATAAGAGCATCCCCGACAGTCTTAATATTCCTCAACGGAGTATAAGAATATTCTTCGGCAGAATACAAGATACCCCAGTGGAGTCATTTCCCCAGTGCAGTCTAAAAAAGCTTTCCCAATAGAGTTGAATCATCTTCCCTAGTAGATTCTGGAAGCTTATCCCCTGCAGAGCGCAAATAAATTTCCCCAGCCAAATTCAGAAGGTTATCCCCACAAGAGTTTAATTGGGTTATCCTCAGCAAGTTGCAACTGAAAGATCATCCCCAGCGAAGTTCTTTCTATCCCCAACGGAGTTCATCATTAAAATCCCTAACAGAGCTTATCAATGGAATCCCCCATCGTTAAAATCCTCAGCAGAACATCTCTTCCCCACAGAGTAATTCCCCTCGGAGTAATCTCTTCATCAACTTATTCCCCAACGGAGTTCTTTTCTCCTACATGTTTATTCTCACAAATCATCTTTGTCCATCATCCCCATCAGAAACGAAGAACTCAACTCTACTCTTCAGCAGCTCCGGGATTTATTTTCCCCAGCTAAAAAATCACATTTCCATACATCATGATACATGCATATACACATCATACAACACAACCTCATTTATTTTGAGAACGTCATTGCTTGATATATATCATGCATTGCATACGACTGACCTTTACCTTTCAGGAAAGATACAGTTAAAGTTCTCAGCTACGTCGAAGACCTGACCGGTTCTTAAATCTCAATTGAATTATCCTCGGTTGAATTTCAGATAAGGTTCTCAATCTCGACAGTTTCCCTACGTCATAGTGTGGACGAGTACTATAACCTCAACGGTATACTCCATTGAGCACGAGACAGTTCCTAGATCTTGATGAAGATGTTTCCCTATGTCATAGTGTGGACGAGTACTATAACCTCAACGGTATACTCCATTGAGCACGAGTCAGTTCCTAGATCTTGATGTTCTCCTCTGTCATAGTGTGGACAAGTTCTATAACCTCAGCGGTATACTCCATTGAGCATGAGACAATTCCTAGATCTTGATGAAGATGTTTCCCTACATCATAGCATGGACGAGTACTATAACCTCAATGGTATACTCCATTGAGCACGAGTAAGTTCCTAGATCTTGATGTTCTCCTCCGTCATAGTGTGGACAAGTTCTATAACCTCAGCGGTATACTCCATTGAGCACGAGACAATTCCTAGATCTTGATGAAGATGTTTCCCTACGTCATAGTGTGCACGAGTACTATAACCTCAACGGTATACTTCATTGAGCACGAGTAAGTTCCTACATCTTGATGTTCTCCTCCGTCATAGTGTGGACAAGTTCTATAACCTCAGCGGTATACTCCATTGAGCACGAGACAGTTCCTAGATCTTGATGAAGATGTTTCCCTACGTCATAGTGTGGATGAGTACTATAACCTCAACAGTATACTCCATTGAGCACGAGTCAGTTCCTAGATCTTGATGTTCTCCTCTTTCATAGTGTGGACAAGTTCTATAACCTCAGCGGTATACTCCATTGAGCACGAGACAGTTCCTAGATCTTGATGAAGATGTTTCCCTACGTCATAGTGTGGACGAGTACTATAACCTCAACGGTATACTCCATTGAGCACGAGTCAGTTCCTAGATCTTGATGTTCTCCTCCGTCATAGTTTGGACGAGTTCTATAACCTCGGCGGTATACTACGTTGAGCACGAGACAATTCCTAGATCTTGATGAAGATGTTTCCCTATGTCATAGTGTGGACGAGTACTATAACCTCAACGGTATACTCCATTGAGCACGAGTCAGATCCTAGATCTTGATGTTCTCCTCCGTCATAGTGTGGACAAGTTTTATAACCTCAGTGGTATACTATGTTGAGCACGAGACAGTTACTAGATCTTGATGAAGGTGTTTCCCCCCAATTGAATTATGGACAGGTTCTTAAGACTCAGATGAAGCATTCTCTCAGTTGAAGTACAGGCAAGTTCCTAAATCTCAACAAAGTTAGGCTTCCCCAGCGGAATCTTCCACAACAACAGGTATGCAAGTTCTCGCTAAGGAATCTCTTATGCGATCGACACTCCTGCAGATGGCATCTGTAATCCCATCCTCCTACCAACAATCTCCAAATGGAGTCTGTAAGCCCATTCCCGACATCACAATGCTGATACTACACCATGCGAGTGCAAATTTCTGGGCACTCTAGTGTTCAATTATCTTCCACCTTCGGATCATGAAAGGCTCGAAAGCCAATCTATATCCTCAGGTTTAAGAAAATTGAACAGGGGAAACTGTTGTACCCCAAAATTTTCCCTCCCATATTTCTCAAGACATGTCAAGAATAATCTCCAAAGTTGCTCAAGATTGCTCAAAAGTTGGACAGTCAAATCATCTCCTAAGGCAGTCAATTCAAAATTAGGGTTTTGAGTTGCATCAAGGTCCTTACATACAAATGACCCCAAGTTCTCCCCAATGTCCTAATATGTCCTCAATTTCATCCATGTAAAATTTCAAGCCTTGCAGAGGAAGTTTAGTCAGTCAATTGCTCAAGAAGTCCAAAAATCGACTGTGCTAGGGCAAAAGTCAACTGTGACCCAAATACAGTCAAACCTCAAGTTTTTTTGTCAACATTTTCATTTTGAAGGATAATTCATAATTTTATCAAGGGTTGATCATGATTCATCTTGGATTGCTCAAAATTCATCAAGATTCAAAAGTTGCTAAATTAGGGTTTTGCAGAAAAGTCAACTCAACTTTGACCAAGCATAACTTTCTAATAATTTATGATACATAACCCATCCAAATCTCATTTTGAAGAGGATGAAATTTCCTACAATCCATCTTCACACCCCAAGATCAAGAAATGCTCTCACAAAAAGTTACAAATTTGGACATTATAGGTCATTTTTGAAAGTCAACAAAAACACCTTTTTTTCCAAAGCTTATAACTTGAGCATGGAAGATAAAAATGAGATGAGACAAAAAGGGTTGGTTATAGGACATCTCAAGGTTTCTAAAAAGTCCAAGAGCACCTCCAAAAGTTCAAAATTGAAGAAGTTATGCATTGTTGAAGTTGGGCATTTTTCCAAATTTGCCAAAAGTCAACTATCCTCAAAACTCCAATTTTTGACAAAAGGGCCCACTTTTTCCACTTGATTTGGTCTTATCACACCACACACGTGTCCCATACTTGATTTCATGACCATTCATTTATTTTTCTATTTTATTTAATTTTTATTGGTTTAATTCATTTTAAATCAACTTTAAATCAAATAAAATCTAAAAATTGATGAAATCATATCTTTGTGATTTGTACAACTTGCAATTATCATTATGAATCAAATCAAACTCGTGCCAAGTCAATTTAAGCACAAAATCTTAGATTTGATGCAAATATGGCAACTTGGTTATGGTGATCAAAATCAAATATTCCATCTTCAATGCATAAGGATTATGGCCCATATTTTGACCTAAACACGTTCTATTATATGCACACAAGCAAGCCAGACCAAAAACACGCATAAAGCTCTGTTGAAACGGCCAGAAGAATTGGAGAAAAAAGCTTGAAAACCTTGGATCTGAAATCGTGCTTAGAGGCCTTTTCAGGATCAAATAAAGGCCCCAATCGCTTCCTTGCACCTCACTGAAGGAATACCAATCATTATCGCGCGTTCTCCTGCCTCCAAAAGCCCTGTAAGTGTTTCCTAAAACCGCCATACTCATGAAATTGTAAAGCTTCAGTCTTGCATCCATTCTTTAATATAATTGCATATTTGAATTCCGTGCATCATTTGTGAAGTTTCTGCATTAGTCAATTTCATTATTATGCCATATATCACAAAATGCCATCGCAACTAGTTTTAGGGTTCTTTCAGGGATTTTCGTTACAGGGGAAATTGGTCAATAAAAGGACCATGGTTGTAACCGGGGCGGAGAGGCGAGCAGAACCACGCCTTTAGTTTGCATTTTGGTGGCTCGTGGTGGATTTTGAGACAGCATGACGTATAGCTACGGACAGTCATCTGTTGGTATAGGTAGAAGGACTTTTAGCCACAGTCCCCATGACAGGGATGATAATGTGGCGTGGCCAGGTTGGTGCGTTTGAATAGCGCGCCATATCTTTTTTTATTTCCAGCATGATTAATTGATTTTTCCATATATTATTTGTTTTGTATTCTTATAACGAATGAGCAGTTTGGTTGAGTGGTTAGAGCGCTGGCATGTGATCATTGGGACCTGGGTTCGAATCCCAGGTCCCCCAAAACTTTGTTATAATTTTTCTTCAGGTACTCATTGTGATCGGTGGATCTGGAACTGACTGTTTAACGCTGGTTCGCGAAATGTCGCGGAAGCAAGAGTCGCCACCGTCTTTTATTTTCTCCAAATGGAAAGGACAAAAGCACAGAAAAATTCCTTATAGAGATTGCTCTCGGTTCGGGAGGTAGATTTATAGAAAGGGAAGGTGTTAGCACCCTTTCTATCCATGGTTATCCATGGGCTCTTAGATACTTGCTCACTTGTGTTTTCAAAATTGTTTGCTTGCTTTTCAACTGTGGGTTTTAAAAAAAGTTTCTTTGAAAATTTCAGTTCGACTCTTGTATCAGTCCTCAAGAGTGTTTGAAAAATTGCTTTTCGAAAGCTTTTTGAAAGGTGTCGGTGTGAAAAGTATTTTTTTGATTGGTTTTGAAATTAGAGCAAGTATCTATGAGTTGTCTACCTACCCTAAGGAATTCGTCTGTGTAAATGTCCTTAAAGTAGTGCCATCCCACCATTGAGAGGTAGGTAGCACCACCGTTGGAGGTGTTCGGGTCAATTCGAGGGTTCGGGACATCGTGGTCACCAGAGCAATAGGAAGATACCTTAGAAGCTACCCTCATGCCATGTTCATGGACATGAGGACTTACTAAAACATCCTCTACTCGACGACCACTTTTCGAGGGGCAAGGCAACAGTGAGGCGTACCCTAGGGGTGGTGTGTGATTTGTGTGTCGTTTTCAGATATTTTTGTCTTGTTCATGCATTGGTGATCTACGCGTTGCTTTTATTTTTGGCATTCATTCTTTCATGCAAGTTATTAACAGTTAAAAGGTGCGGAATTAAAAAGTCCTACGCTATTACAAAGGCGCGGGTCTACATCGCCAAATTAATCCAAGACCCGATTTGAAATAACATAAAATGCGGAAAGATAAAGATCCTAATTAATCTATTACAAGGCTTTGTGATAATTACATGAAATTTACAAAAAGAAATAAAAGTAAAATGCGAAAAGAAGTAAAGTCGGGAATGCGAGGGCGTTGGACCCTTTTAAGGAAATTAAATTGGAATTAATGAAGTTAATTAAGTTAAATAAGGAAAAAGAAATTATTTTTGGAGTTTTTGTATTTATGGAATTTAGTAAAAAAATTAAATGAAATTCTAACCCTAATTCTAAACTATTTTTAATTTGTTAAAAAAATGTTTAAGTTTAACCTATTTTTAACCTAATTATTTAATGGTAAATTTATTTACAAAAAAAATAGTTAATAATTAAATATGGTGAAAAAGAAGAAAAAAAAGGGATAAAAGTGATTAAAACCCTAATTCTACATTTTTTAGTTTATTAAAAAAACATTAAAATTAAACCTAGAATTAAAACTAAATTAATTAATAAAATTTATTTACAAAAAAATGTTAGTGAATTAAACATTAAAACATATTTTTTATTTTTATAGTTTCTGATTTTTTTGGTATTTTTATGAAAATTAAATTTGATGATTTAACTAAAATAAATAAAACAAATAATAGAAAATATAAAAAGAATGAAAATAGAATGCAAACCAATGGGGGGTGTTGACCCCAATTTTGGAGGTAAGTTGCCAGCAATTTGGCCCATTTATTGGAGGCCTGGTTGACTTTTCTGGGATGCGTGTGGCACATTTGACTGATGCCCATGGTGGAGATCCTGTGTTGGCCCTTGGATTCATCTTCTGAGACGCGTGGCAAACTCCAACGCTGGATGCATGGTAGAATTCTGGGCGTGTACTGCATAGAATCACATTAAAACAAAATGCATTGAGAAATATGGGGGACCTGGGAATCGAACCCAGGTCCCAATGCTTGCCAGCACTACGTTCCACCAACTGAGCTGCTTTGTCACTTTGTTATTATGATAGAAAATAAATAATATATAAAACAAACCACGCTAATGATATTAATACAAAAAAGCGCGTTGAAACTTGAATGGTCCAACCATGATAGGACACGCCAGCTTCTTCCTCATTGTGCCTGTAAACAGAAAATAGATAGCGGGGGTTTTAAACCCCCACTAAATGTACCCTGCGAAAAATAGCGATTAGAGCATCGTTGCTCATAAATTAAGCGCGACGTGTGGAACCAATTCGTATGAAGCTTCTGGTTCTAATGGCCCTGGTCTTATGACTCAATTTTTCCAGATACTCAAAGCCCTAAATGGAAGCTTCCGAAACCCTAGAACATTTTAATGGCAACTTTGCGCACAGGCCATATTAATTCAATTAGATAACACCATTAGCTTTAGAATGATTAGATTAGTATAAATCAATATCAAAAATACATGAAAAATGCATGGAATTCAGAATGCGATTATGAATATTTTACAGAAAAGTGGGACTCCTATCTACCAATTCTTTGCGCTTGGAGAGTTGATTTTGATTGAGGTAGCTTCCTGAATGTGTCAAGAATGCAATGGAACAACTCTTTTGCTTTGAAACGACCTGCAACTATGAAAACAGTTTCAAAAAATTTATGGAAAAATGCAAGTTTTGTTTTTGTTCTTAGGCGCAGCTTTCAGGTTGTTGGCATTAGGTTTAGCATTCTGTATATGTATGGGACGAATTAGGGTGAGAATTCAAGCCAAGAGATCAATGTTTTGATGAATCAAATATTTGATCTTTAATGAAATTTTTTCAAATCTTTTCCATGTGCTTTTGATACCAATCATGGCCAAATCTTTCCAAATTGAGGGTGCACGAAATCTTGAGGTTTTATGGAGAGAATATGCTGCAAAAAGGGATTAAAAAACATGGTTTTCTATTTTTGTCATATTTTATTTCATTAAATGAATTAATAGTGATAAAAATTCAAATAAATAATAAAAAAATGATGAAATAAATCCCCTTTGGGTCAAATGGTCGTGCATAGCCTTTGGATAATGATTCTTGGAAGAAAATGTGGCCCATTAGCAATTTTGAGGCATTTGAAGCAAAGTTAACTTTTCAAAATTCCCAAAATTTTCCCAACTTCTACAAGGCATATCTTGCTCAATCTTTAAGCTTTGATCATGTTCTTGGACATTTTGGAAAGGTCTTGAAGTCCTCTAACCAATGCTTGTGGTCCCATGTCATTTTGATCTACCAATCTCAAGTTATGGTCTTTGACTTAAAGTCCTTTTTTGTTGACTTTTGAAAATGACCTATAATGTTGAAATTGATAACTTTTTGTGAGAGCATTTCTTGGACTTGAAGTGTGAAGAGGAGTTGTATGAAATGTCTTTCTCTTCAAAATGAGCTTTGGATGGAATTTTTCTGATAAACCATGTGGAAGTTATGCCTTGGTCAAGTTACAGTTGACTTTTTCAATTGTCCAAATATGGAAACTTTTGCATCTTGAGACTTTTTGAGTCATGCCTTGAGAATCATGATCAAGAATTGATCAAATGATGTTTGTGGCTTCAAAATAAGATGTTGACCAAAAATTTGAACGTTTGACTGTCAAATGACCATTTTGCCCCTACAGTTGACTGTTGAGCAATTAGGGTTTTTGACTGTGCAATTTTGTGCTGTAAGTCTTGAAACTTGGCATGAGGATGCTTGACAATGTTTATAGGCATGTGGGACTTGTTTGGACCCTTGGAAACTTCAATTTCTTTTCCAGAAACAAAACCCTAATTTTTTGACTGTTAGGAGGCCCTTGAACTGTGCAACCCTTGGGGAGATTTTGAAGCATGTTCTTTGCAAATCTTGAAGAATATGGGAGGGCAAATTTTGGGGTACAACAGTTGCCCCTGTTCAATCTTCTTAGACCTGAGGATGCAGATTGGCTGACGTGCCTTTCGTAATCCGAAGGTGGAAGATGATTGAACACTATAGTGCCCAGAAATTTGCGCTCACATAGTAGTGTGATGTGGGGAATGGGCTTACAGATGCCATTTGGAGATTAATGGATAGGATGATGGGATTATAGATGCCATGCTAAGAGATGATGGAAGGTGGATGGGCTTATAGATGCCATCTGGATGTCGATCGCATAAGAGATTCCTTAGCGAGAACTTGCGTACCTGAAAAAGAAAATGAGTAACTGGCCTGTTACCGGAGCTGGTCTTCAAACTCTTTGTATAGATGCGTCCTGACTGGTTACAGGAATTGAATCTGGAGCTACAAATGGTGATGAATGAATCAGGGATGGTTACTACCTCAACGGGACGGTGAGAGAACCTTGGACGATTACTACCTCAACAGGATTGCTGAGAGAACCTTGGACGATTACTACCTCAACAGGAACGCTGAGAGAATCTTGGGGCGATTACTACCTCAACAGGGACGATGGGAGAATCTTGGGCGACTTCAACCTCAACAATAACGCCGAGAGAATCATAGGCGACTTCAACCTCAACAGTAACGCTGAGAGAATCTTGGGCGACTTCAACCTCAACAGTAACGCTGAGAGAATCATAGGCGACTTCAACCTCAACAGTAACGCTGAGAGAATCCTGGACTTCAACCTCAACAGTAACGCTGAGAGAATCTTGGGCGACTTCAACCTCAACAGTAACGCTGAGAGAATCATAGGCGACTTCAACCTCAACAGTAACGCTGAGAGAATCTTGGATGTCTTCTACTGAGTCTTCATCAGGAAAATCTTTAGGGATCGATTTAACTGGACTAGAGAAGGCCTTTGATTGGATAAGAATCAAGAAAAATCTTAGGGTCGACTTAACTGAACCAAGCAAGGTCTTGGAATCTTCAACTGGATAAGAATCAGGGAGATCTTAGGGTTGATCTGACTGAACCAGAGAAGGCCTTTGACTGGATAAGAATCAGGAAAATCTTAGGGTCGATTTAACTGAACCGGACAAGGTCTTGGACATAGCTGAGAACTTAACTGGATCTTTCCTGAAAGGTAAAGGTCAGTCATATGCAATGCATGATGTGGATCAAGCAATGATGTTCTCAACATAAATGAGATTTGTAAGATATGATGCGTATATGCATGCTATAAATATATCAAAATGTGATGTTTATGAATGTATGTTTTTTGTCTAGGAAAGTAAATCCTTGACGGGTGCCGGGAGGTCGTATCCTAGGCTGATATTGGAGAATAATGCTTTGTTGTTTCCGCTGGGTAAGATAGTTGCAAGAATGCCGGTAGGAGAAGATAACTCCGCTGGGGAATAAACTTGGCGAATGGATTACTCTGCGGGGAGAAAATTAATCTAGCGATCTTGCTGGGGAACAACACTCTGTGGGGAGAGAGGTACTCTATTGAGATGTTAATGGTAGCTCCGCTGGGGATACCGTTGTTACGCTGGGAGTGTTAATAGACTTCGCTGGGGATAGGAAGACTTTGCCGAGGACGATCTTTCCGTGGCTTTTGGCTGAGGATAACCCAGTTATATCCTGATAGGGAAATAACTTTTGAATACAGTCGGGGGACGCGTTCGTGCTCTACGGGGATAAGCTTCCAGAATCTATTGGGGATAAGCTTACTGCTTGGGGAGATGGATCCCAACTTTCCTGGGGAAACTGGATTGGACTCTCTTGGGGAAGTTTTGAACTATATCGGGGAAGTGACTCTATTGAATGTCTGGTATATCACCGGGGAACAATCTTAGATCAAGACTGCCGAGGATTTAAGATATACTGGTTATGTTCTTCAGCTGAACTTACCTTGGTATCTTGGTGAATAAAGCAATTAGATCGCCCGGACCACTCATTATTGCCCCAGTTTCTGTTGGAGAAGAAAGTACCTGTGAAAGTGCTTGATGACTGCCGATTGACAAATCTTCTTCTGGTAGGCAAGTGACGAGATACCGGGACATAGTCGTATGCTTTGATCCCTAATTTTTGCCTGGACCGCCCTTTCGGGTTTTCAGTCCACCGGGATACCCATTTTTTCCCAAGCCGCCTTTTCAGGTTTTCGGCTTGCCGGGTGTACAGATTTTTTCATATTCATCCCTTATTTTTGCCTGAACCCTTTTGGTTCGCCGGGAAGCCCTTATTTTTTCCTAGGTGTGTCAACCTAGCGGGTCTTTGATTTTGCGTAGTATTTTTTCGACTATGTCCATGCTCTCAGGATGTAGGGAGTTGCCCCTGTTAGAAGTGTTTTGCCATGCCACCAGAAGATGTTTGATCAGGCAAGATTCGTTGTCGGAATGCCCCAGGTGATCCAGATGGAGATTTGCCCCAAGCTGGTTGGCCTTTTGAGAGATTCTCCGAATCTTGACTTAACTGCCCCAGATGACGGATAATGATCATGCCATGCCCCTTGATTGTAGGTGCTTTTGTTCATTAGACATTCGTCGTGCGAAGTTCTCTGCTGTTCAGACAAATAATCATATGCAAACAATGTTATCTTAAGAATGCAAAGCTTATGTCTGTCTTGAAATTTTTGAAAATGCATTTTTCAATAAAAGCAAGTGAACTTTTTGTAAACTGTGATGTCAACTCAGTATTTTACAGCAAGCCTTAAGGAGTCAGGATACCTTTGTAACAGTATGCTTTCGAACTAAACCATGCTTCAGCTAGGACTTTTAAGGGTTATAACGTGGCCAGGTTCACGGTTTAAGAAACAAAGGATAAAGGCTCAAATTATTTGTACCCACCCGTTCTTCGTGATGTTCTTCAAACCTAAGCTCAGTTGGTCGTGCATTAGACCTTGTTCGAGTCTTTGCTTTGATGTTCCAGTGATGGTTCGGATATTGACAGTTTATTTTGAATAGGCAGTCATTTCTTGTTTTTGTTGAGGGTTTGTATGACCTCTTTCTTTTTGATTTCGCTATCCCTAAATTTTGCCTGAACTGTTTCTTTTGTGATTACAGTCAGCGGGATGCCCCAGTTTTGTAAGTCTCCTTCATAGGTTTTGACTCATTGGGTTTTTATTTTTGAGATATAATGACTGCCTATCCTTATGATTATTCGGAATCATCACTGTCTTCTTTTTTTTTTGTAAGGACCTCTTTGGTGCCATTTGTTATGCACTTGGATCAACTGAGAGAACTACCCTGCCCCAGGTTATGATAAAGGGTTTTAATTTTCGAAAAGAAAAACTCCTACTTCTTTGGCTCAGAGGGGTTGACGAGGGATTATCTTCCTTATAACTCCAGTGTTTAGGGATTGAAACAATGCCTGTACCTCATCAGCGGGGTCTGTTCAAAAGCATACTGTAAGGATCGTGGTATCGTTTTCGTCATCCTCCCTCAAGAGGCTTAGAATTATTAGTCAAGAGTTGATCATCACAAAAAAATATGAAAGCAGCTTTAAGTATAGTACGCATAATTAATTCAAGACAGACATGTGTAATGCATTCATGAAGTAAAAGAGTTTAACATGATAACTCTTTGTTTGAACAAGAAAAGAAAAATACAACTTGAATTCAAATGAACAAAAATCTCTCAATCCTGGCCATGTTTTGGCAAAGGAGCAGTGGTCACAATGGGAGTCTCAGCAGGCTCGAACTCGATCTCCTTAGCGTCGATCATATTCTGGATTTTATACTTCAGCGCCCAACAGTCCTCAGTATCGTGCCCCGGGCTATCAGAATGATAAGCACACTTCGCCTCTGGATTGTAGTTTGGAGAGGAGGTCTTGGGATTTGCAGGAGGGTTGATCACCGCAATCAGGTTCATTCTCAACATATGCTGCAATGCTTGTGACCATGACATGTTGATGTTGGTGAATTGTCTTTTAGGCTCGTCCGGCCTTCGCTGATTTCCCTTTTGTGGTTGTCGGCGTGGTGCAGAACCAGAGATCATGACTGCCCCCGCCTGCTGGTCACGACGACTCTTTTGACCGTATGCAGCATTAGACTCTTTCTTGCCCATGTAAGGCTTTTGGTGAGTATCCGAAGGTGTGGCCTCCTGAATCTTCCTACTCTTGATACCAACTTCAATTCTTTCCCCAGTCAGAATGAGGTCGGTAAACCCTGCAGATGAGTTACCAATAAGATGATTGAAGAACGGCCCGGATAGGGTCCCTAAGAACATATCAACGAGTTCCCGGTCAATCAAAGGTGGTTGTACCCTCCCAGCAAGGTCCCTCCATTTCTGCGCATATTCTTTGAAACCTTCTCCCGATCCTAACGACATACCCTGGAGTTGGGTACGTGTAGGAGCGAGGTCGGCATTATACTGATACTGCTTGTAAAAAGCAGTAGCCAACTCCTCCCAGTTACGAACCTTGGTTCCATCTAGCTGATAGAACCATTCGAGATGAGTCCCTGAAAGACTCTCCTGGAAGAAGTGGATCCACAAGTTCTTGTCCACAGTGTATGGTTGAATCTTCCGCACATAAGATCTGAGATGCAGCCTGGGACAGGATGCCCCATCATACTTGACAAAAGAAGGAGCCTTGAATTTGTGTGGGATAACCACACCAGAAGATAGACCCAGGTCTCTGAAATCCAACCCAGGCACTTGTTGAATTTCCATGGCATTCATACGATCCTCTAGTTGTTTGTACCGGTCCTCAGCTGGAGGGTACTGCTCATCATTGAACTCCGTCTCGTTGTCGGAGACCACTGGACTAGGCACCTCCCTCTCATGGGGACTGTCTTTCCCAACAGAGGAAATAGCTTGGTCAGCATCATTTTGTGATACATTTCCAGACTTGCGCCTAGGGTTAAACAACACAGTTCTCTTCTTCTTCTTCTTCTGAATCAGAGTCTTCAATTCCTTTTGACCCTGGGCTAGGCTCACAATTAAGTCCTGGAACTGGGCATTCTGGGCCTGGAGGGCCTTGATAGCTTGTCCATCAGATGATTCAGGATTCATGATGACTGCTGAAATAAACAGCGAAGAGTGTAAGCAACCTGTAAAAGGGGGTACCTGTAATGCAATGATATGTATGCATGCAATGTTTTCAAGGATCTCGCGGGATAAACAAAGAAGCTTGTTAGAATTTGAATCTAGTGGCTTGATTGAAGGAACTGCATGTTGTTGAGAGTCCTTCTTCAAGGGTCAAGGCTCACCATATCGAGTGGGTCATAGCCCCTGACTCAAGTTATCAACCTTGGCTAGAGGAAAATAAATCCCCTTTTCCCCTTGCTAGACATTCTGGTTCATCATGACCTGCATCACAAGCCCTTGAGATCCTTGAAATGGATTAGTCTTTATGCAGGATGTATGCAATGGTATGATGGTATGTTATGCATGGGGTAATATAGGTAAACCCTGTTATGAGTCCTAATTAAGGACTGTAAACAAAACCTGCAAGAAACTCAAGTGTCGGATAACAAGCATGCAAATAGTCAAGATGGAAGGCACACAAGTCACACAAGAGATCCCTTAGAGTTTAGGCCAGCATGGGGTCTGGGTATTACCCTCTTGAAGTTGGTGGGCTCAACCTGTCCTGTCAGAAGTAACCGGGTTCTAAGGGTCCCAATATCATTGGATTGCTTTCATTGTTCATCGTTTCGATTTAGCCACTGAACTGGCGACCGAAATATTCCAAGAAAACAACCCTCAATTGAGTGTAGTATCGAGTATCAACCAACCTCAGACTGCACCAAAGTCAGTTATCTCACTACCCTAAAGAGGCCAAGATGGTTCAATTAAGGTTCCTAAGGTCAGTTGATGCTTCACGATACCACGCGGCGGCCCCGTACTCTCCTTGACTGAACTCAAGGGTTACCGGTACTCACCAAAGTGCCACATCAACGCAGCAAACTGCTTCAACCATGTCGGTATACCCCGCACAGTTCCCTCACAGCCTTGTTGCTACTTTCTAAGAAGGTATCCCCAGATCCAGGTTAGGATCTATAGAACTCCCAAGACAGTACCCACAATTTAAAGCAAACAATTCAGACAATTGAAAACACAAGTGATCTTAGTCCTAAGGTACACCTCACTTTAAAATAATTCCCCAACAGAGTCGCCAGTTCTGTGATCGGTGGATCTGGAACTGACTGTTTAACGCTGGTTCGCGAAATGTCGCGGAAGCAAGAGTCGCCACCGTCTTTTATTTTCTCCAAATGGAAAGGACAAAAGCACAGAAAAATTCCTTGTAGAGATTGCTCTCGGTTTGGGAGGTAGATTTATAGAAAGGGAAGGTGTTAGCACCCTTTCTATCCATGGTTATCCATGGGCTCTTAGATACTTGCTCACTTGTGTTTTCAAAATTGTTTGCTTGCTTTTCAACTGTGGGTTTTAAAAAAAGTTTCTTTGAAAATTTCAGTTCGACTCTTGTATCAGTCCTCAAGAGTGTTTGAAAAATTACTTTTCGAAAGCTTTTTGAAAGGTGTCGGTGTGAAAAGTATTTTTTTGATTGGTTTTGAAATTAGAGCAAGTATCTATGAGTTGTCTACCTACCCTAAGGAATTCTTCTGTGTAAATGTCCTTAAAGTAGTGCCATCCCACCATTGAGAGGTAGGTAGCACCACCGTTGGAGGTGTTCGGGTCAATTCGAGGGTTCGGGACATTATGGTCACCAGAGCAATAGGAAGATACCTTAGAAGCTACCCTCATGCCATGTTCATGGACATGAGGACTTACTAAAACATCCTCTACTCGACGATCACTTTTCGAGGGGCAAGGCAACAGTGAGGCGTACCCTAGGGGTGGTGTGTGATTTGTGTGTCGTTTTCAGATATTTTTGTCTTGTTCATGCATTGGTGATCTACGCGTTGCTTTTATTTTTGGCATTCATTCTTTCATGCAAGTTATTAACAGTTAAAAGGTGCGGAATTAAAAAGTCCTACGCTATTACAAAGGCGCGGGTCTACATCGCCAAATTAATCCAAGACCCGATTTGAAATAACATAAAATGCGGAAAGATAAAGATCCTAATTAATCTATTACAAGGCTTTGTGATAATTACATGAAATTTACAAAAAGAAATAAAAGTAAAATGCGAAAAGAAGTAAAGTCGGGAATGCGAGGGCGTTGGACCCTTTTAAGGAAATTAAATTGGAATTAATGAAGTTAATTAAGTTAAATAAGGAAAAAGAAATTATTTTTGGAGTTTTTGTATTTATGGAATTTAGTAAAAAAATTAAATGAAATTCAAACCCTAATTCTAAACTATTTTTAATTTGTTAAAAAAATGTTTAAGTTTAACCTATTTTTAACCTAATTATTTAATGGTAAATTTATTTACAAAAAAAATAGTTAATAATTAAATATGGTGAAAAAGAAAAAAAAAAGGGATAAAAGTGATTAAAACCCTAATTCTACATTTTTTAGTTTATTAAAAAAACATTAAAATTAAACCTAGAATTAAAACTAAATTAATTAATAAAATTTATTTACAAAAAAATGTTAGTGAATTAAACATTAAAACATATTTTTTATTTTTATAGTTTCTGATTTTTTTGGTATTTTTATGAAAATTAAATTTGATGATTTAACTAAAATAAATAAAACAAATAATAGAAAATATAAAAAGAATGAAAATAGAATGCAAACCAATGGGGGGTGTTGACCCCAATTTTGGAGGTAAGTTGCCAGCAATTTGGCCCATTTATTGGAGGCCTGGTTGACTTTTCTGGGATGCGTGTGGCACATTTGACTGATGCCCATGGTGGAGATCCTGTGTTGGCCCTTGGATTCATCTTCTGAGACGCGTGGCAAACTCCAACGCTGGATGCATGGTAGAATTCTGGGCGTGTACTGCATAGAATCACATTAAAACAAAATGCATTGAGAAATATGGGGGACCTGGGAATTGAACCCAGGTCCCAATGCTTGCCAGCACTATGTTCCACCAACTGAGCTGCTTTGTCACTTTGTTATTATGATAGAAAATAAATAATATATAAAACAAACCACGCTAATGATATTAATACAAAAAAGCGCGCTGAAACTTGAATGGTCCAACCATGATAGGACACGCCAGCTTCTTCCTCATTGTGCCTGTAAACAGAAAATAGATAGCGGGGGTTTTAAACCCCCACTAAATGTACCCTGTGAAAAATAGCGATTAGAGCATCGTTGCTCATAAATTAAGCGCGACGTGTGGAACCAATTCGTATGAAGCTTCTGGTTCTAATGGCCCTGGTCTTATGACTCAATTTTTCCAGATACTCAAAGCCCCAAATGGAAGCTTCCGAAACCCTAGAACATTTTAATGGCAACTTTGCGCACAGGCCATATTAATTCAATTAGATAACACCATTAGCTTTAGAATGATTAGATTAGTATAAATCAATATCAAAAACACATGAAAAATGCATGGAATTCAGGATGCGATTATGAATATTTTACAGAAAAGTGGGACTCCTATCTACCAATTCTTTGCGCTTGGAGAGTTGATTTTGATTGAGGTAGCTTCCTGAATGTGTCAAGAATGCAATGGAACAACTCTTTTACTTTGAAACGACCTGCAACTATGAAAACAGTTTCAAAAAATTTATGGGAAAATGCAAGTTTTGTTTTTGTTCTTAGGCGCAGCTTTCAGGTTGTTGGCATTAGGTTTAGCATTCTGTATATGTATGGGACGAATTAGGGTGAGAATTCAAGCCAAGAGATCAATGTTTTGATGAATCAAATATTTGATCTTTAATGAAATTTTTTCAAATCTTTTCCATGTGCTTTTGATACCAATCATGGCCAAATCTTTCCAAATTGAGGGTGCACGAAATCTTGAGGTTTTATGGAGAGAATATGCTGCAAAAAGGGATTAAAAAACATGGTTTTCTATTTTTGTCATATTTTATTTCATTAAATGAATTAATAGTGATAAAAATTCAAATAAATAATAAAAAAATGATGAAATAAATCCCCTTTGGGTCAAATGGTCGTGCATAGCCTTTGGATAATGATTCTTGGAAGAAAATGTGGCCCATTAGCAATTTTGAGGCATTTGAAGCAAAGTTGACTTTTCAAAATTCCCAAAAATTTCCCAACTTCTACAAGGTATATCTTGCTCAATTTTTAAGATTTGATCATGTTCTTGGACATTTTGGAAAGGTCTTGAAGTCATCTAACCAATGCCTTTGGTCCCATGTCATTTTGATTTACCAATCTCAAGTTATGGTCTTTGACTTAAAGTACCTTTTTGTTGACTTTTGAAAATGACCTATAATGTTGAAATTGATAACTTTTTGTGAGAGCATTTCTTGGACTTGAAGTGTGAAGAGGAGTTGTAGGAAATGTCTTTCTATTCAAAATTAGTTTTGGATGGAATTTTTCTGATAAACCATGTGGAAGTTATGCCTTGGTCAAGTTACAGTTGACTTTGTCAACTGTCCAAATATGGAAACTTTTGCATCTTGAGACTTTTTGAGCCATGCCTTGAGAATCATGATCAAGAATTGATCAAATGATGTTTGTGGCTTCAAAATAAGATGTTGACCAAAAATTTGAACTTTTGACTGTCAAATGACCATTTTGCCCCTGCAGTTGACTGTTGAGTAATTAGGGTTTTTGACGGTGCAATTTTATGCTGTAAGTCTTGAAACTTGGCATGAGGATGCTTGACAATGTTTATAGGCATGTGGGACTTGTTTGGACCCTTGGAAACTTCAATTTCTTTTCCAGAAACAAAACCCTAGTTTTTTGACTGTTAGGAGGCCCTTGAACTGTGCAACCCTTGGGGAGATTTTGAAGCATGTTCTTTGCAAATCTTGAAGAATATGGGAGGGCAAATTTTGGGGTACAACAGTCATGTATAGCGCTCAGAAGGTGGACCATCATGTTCTGCAAAGATCTCAAACGCCAGGTGGCTACAAAGCAGATCCAATGGCCTAGATTGGGAGACTATCATGGTCTCAGGTCAATGGATATGTGGACAATCCAAAAGGTCAAACAGGCTGGGACGAAATTGGGCCAAAAAATTGAAAGTCAAACACCTTCTTCAGGCCCACACCCCCCTGAGTTTGTTCTTTTTTTAATTTCTTTTCATTATTTTTCTATTTTTATTTTATTATTATTATCTTAATTAATTAATTAACCAACTAACTTTTTTCATAAAAAAATCAGAAACCACAAAAATAATATCTTTATTAATTCTATTAATTTTATTATTTATTTTTGTAAATAACAATTAATTAATTTATTTAGTTTAATTAGGTATAATTTTAATATCTTTTGCATTAAATTAAGATTAACGTAGAATTAGGATTTTTATTAACTTTTTAATCATTCTTATTTTATTTCCTTAATTAAAATAAAACCCAAAAAAATATTTTCATTTTATTAATTAATTCAATTATTAATTTAGACTAATTTTTAATTCAAAAATAACAAAATATGCTTTATTTAATAAAAAAAGGGGTCAAAACCCTAAGACACTCTGATTTAATTTTCTCGCGCGCGAATTACTTTTGATCCATATTTCAATATTGTAACTGCTCCGAGAATGTAATAATTTTTAACTTAGGATTTTATCGCTTTTATTTACTTTTCACAATTTAATTTTAAAAGGGTTTGTCTTTGGCGATGTAAATACCCGACGCCTTGTAATAGCTTAGATTTATTTTTCGTAATTTAATTTCCGTAACCATTAACTGTTAGATGTTTGATAGGCAATGCATGACAAGATCAACTTTTAATTTAAAATCAACAGTAGCTCACCATTAACATGTACAAAGATAAATAACTGAAAAACGATACACTCGCACATGCCACTCCTAGGGTACGCCTCACTCGGTTACCTCGAACGTGGTCATTGAGTATAGGAAGTTTTAGAGGTTTCCCTCTTGTCCAAAGATCAAAGTTTCCTCAAAACGGTTGCCTCGGATAAAATGATCTAAGACATTAGGGTTACCACTAAGGCGTCCTAACGTTGCTTTAGTGACCACACGTCCCTTAATCGAATTGACCCGAAAACTCCAACGACGACGCTACCTACTCCTCAATAGTGGGATAGCATTGTCTAAAGGACATTTTCACAATTTAATTCCTTTTTGAGTAGGTAGATGTTCTTAAGTACTTGCTCCTTTTAAAAACAAAAACAAAACTTTTCGCACTTACACACCTTTCAAACAAAAAACTCTTTTCAATTCCACAAACACAAAGAAAAGCAAACTTTTGAAAACATAGTGAGCAAGTACCTAAGAGCCCGTGGATAACCACAGATAGAAAGGGTGCTAACACCTTCCCTTTCTATAATCTACCTCCCGAACCCGAGAAATATCTCAAAAAGGAATTTTCATGTGCTTTTGTCCTTTCCTTGTTGGATAAAATAAAAGACGGTGGCGACTCTTGCTTACCGTGACATTTTGCGAAAACAAACGCAAAACGCGAACCAGTATTCCAAAACAGTCAGTTCTCATTCCCACCGATCACACCGTCCAAAAATGATTGTTGGCAGGAATGGAAGAAGTTTCAGAATAAATCTCTGGTGGATTTATACTGAAATAATGGATGTGTTAGGTTGAGTACCATAATAATATCCATAAATGGATTGTATTTGACTCATATCTGAAAGCTGAAACTAAATGAGTATAAGAATGGCATTCGTATCTGGAGCGTATCTGAATTGTATCCGAGAGTTGAATCTGAATGAGTATCAGAATGGCGTCCGTATCTGGAGTGTATCTGAACTGTATCTGGAAGTTGAATCTGAATGAGTATCAGAATGGCGTCCGTATTTGGAGTGTATCTGAACTGTATCTGAAAGTTGACTCTGAATGAGTATCAGAGTGGCGTCCGTATCTGGAGTGTATCTGAACTGTATCTGAAAGTTGAATCTGAATGAGTATCAGAATGGCATCCATATCTGGAGCGTATCTAAATTGTATCTGAAAGTTGACTCTGAATGAGTATCAGAATGGCGTCCGTATCTGGAGCGTATCAGAACTGTATCTGAAAGTTGAATCTGAATGAGTATTAGAATGGCGTCTGTATCTGGAGCATATATGAACTGTATATGAAAGTTGACACTGAATGAGTATCAGAATGGTGTCCATATCTGGAGCATATCTGAACTGTATCTGAAAGATGAATCTGAATGAGTATCAGAATGTCCTCCGTATCTGGAGCGTATCTGAACTGTATCTGAAAGAGTGTATGAGAAGAAGCCCGTGTAGGATTGCTTCAGTTGGTCGTGTAGATAATTGACCTGGCTTATTTCAGGTATTAATCTCTTTTTTCACATTGTTGATGACAGCCATCTGTTGACTGATCTTTCCTGAAGAGATGAAAGATTAGTTGCATGCAATGTCGTGATGTATGAAATGCATTGTACAATGATGTTCTAAAAAAACGAATGAGATTATGTTGTATGTATTCGTGTTTTCAATGTTATGACATATGGATGTGATGTATGGGCATGTAAGCTACTCTACTGTAATACTTTAGGGAAAATAAATCCATGACAGTTGCTGGGGATGTGTAGTGTAAGTCTTCATGTTTTGAAGCGCTGATGAGTTGATGAGCTTCTATTTGTTAGAGAAATAAACTCTGTTGTAAGGGAAACGTCGTGTATTGCTTGTGAAATCCTGTTGAGGAATCCTGAGAATTTGGGCGACTTCTACTGGGGATTGATAACTGGAAGTTTTGTTCCGCCGAAGATGTGAGAGAGCTTGATATCATTAAGCTGCACACTGTGGGGGATTTTATGGAATAGTCTAAAGACATTATCCTATTTCTTAAAGCCATTAGTGATTGTCTTTTTATTTTTCTGTTCCTTTTTGTTCATTTGTAAACAGTAGTTACGTTCAAAAATAAATCATTGGACATTTTTGTAAACAAAACACATAAATAAATAAAAACAGATAACTTTGCACTTTCAAAGGGATATCTTTGTATTAACTTGAATAAGTATTTTTTATACAATGAGACAAACGTTCTAGTAAGAGAATGTCGTCGTAAAAAATAAAAATTTGATTCAAAGAAAAGATAGCTATGTGCAATAATCCCATGGGGTTCCCATTCTTCTATAGCCTTCGTGTCTCTGAGCGTCTTGTCCACTTGCTGCCTTGTCCGAAGTTGATTGGATTGATTAGACCCGTTGAGTTTGTCAGTCGAAGCCAAAGGTTGTCTGTAAGGTGATCAACGGGACATAGTCATACGCTTTAATTCCCTAACTTTTGCCTGGACCGCCCTTTCGGGTTTTCAGTCCACCGGGATACCCTTTGTTGCCCAAGTTTCCCTTTCAGGTTTTCAACTTGCCGGGTGTACAGATTTTTTTTGTTTTATCCCTAATTTTTGCCCGAAACTTTTAGGTTCATCGGGATGCCCTTATTTTGCCTAGGTGTGTCAACCTAGCGGGTCTCTTATGCGTAGTATCTTTTGACTATGTCTGCATTCACAGGGTGCGGCAGGTCGTCGCCATCCATAGTGGTTAAGATCATTGCTCCCCCAGAGAATATGCTTTTGATCACAAACGGTCCTTCATATGTAGGAGTCCATTTTCCCCTGGGATCACCCTGCGGCAGTATGATGCGCTTGATCACCAGATCCCCGACTTGATACACTTGGCGTCTGATTTTTTTGTTAAAAGCCTTGATCATCCATTTTTGATACATTTGACCATGACAAACAACAATAAGCCTTTTCTCATCAATTAGGTTCAACTGTTCAAGTCGTGTCTGGATCCAATCCTTCTCATTCTACCATGCATCCATAATGATTCTCAGAGAAGGGATCTGGACCTCAATAGGCAAGACAGCTTCCATGCCATATACCAGAGAGTAAGGCGTTGACCCGGTTGATGTGCGTGCCGTGGTACGCTAACCGTGGAGAGAGAATGGTAGCATCTCATGCCAGTCCTTGTAGGTTACTGTCGTTTTTTGTATGATCTTTTTGATGTTCTTGTTTGCGGCTTCGACAATGCCATTCATCTTTGGCCGGTAAGGGGAAGAATTATGGTGCTGGATCTTGAACTGCACGCACAGTGTGGTGATCATAGTTTTGTTGAGATTCGTACCATTATCAGTGATGATCCTCTCTGGGATACCTTACCGACAGGTGAGATTCTGTTTGATGAACCGGGTGACAACATTCTTGGTAACGGAAGCGAAAGAAGCTGCCTCAACCCACTTCGTGAAATAGTCAATGGCCACCAAGATGAAGCGGTGTCCATTAGAAGTTATGGGCTTGATTTCTCCAATCATATCAATGCCCAAAATCGCGAATGGCCAGGGAGCAGTCAGGATATTTAGAGGAACTGGAGGTACATGCACTTTGTCAGCATAAATCTGACACTTGTGTCAGGTTCGAGAGTGTTGATAGCAATCTGCTTCCATGGTAGACCAGTGATAACCTGCCCATAGGATCTTCTTTTCCATCGTATGCCACTGGAATGGGTGCCAAAAGTGCCTTCATGTAGACCAGCCATGATCTTTTCTTCCTCAACCTTGTCTACGCAACGAAGCAAAATAGAGTCATGGTTGCGCTTGTAGAGAATTCCATTACTGATGAAGAACTTAACAGAGAATCTCCTCAAGAACTTCTTATCATTGACTGAGGCTCATTCCGGATACTCTTGAGCCTCGAGATACCTCTTAACTTCATAGAACCAAGGCTGGTCCACTACTTCTTCAGTATCGATCTTGTGACAGTAAGATGGTTCATCCATCCATTCAATGGTGATCTAGGGAGCCTCGTTATCCCATTTGAGCTTAAACATGGATAACATTGTGGCTAGCGCGTCCGCTAGTTGATTATCCTCTCGTGGAAAATGCTCAAAGGTAATTTCCTCGAAATGTGGGATTAATGTCAACACATGTTCTTTGTAGGGGATGAGGTTAGGGTGCTTCGTGTTGCGCTCTCCTTTGATCTAACTAATGACCAAGGCTGAATCTCCAAATACGCTTAAGGACTTGATTCCCAAATCCATGGCAGCTTTGAGACCAAAAATGCATGCTTCGTACTCTGCCATGTTATTTGTACAGTTGAAACAGAATCTTGCAGTGAAGGGAGTGTGACATCCTTCAGGGGATGTGAGTATAACACCTATGCCATTGCGGGTGCATTGGACTCCCCATCAAAAACTAAGGTCCATTGGGATCCTTTTTCAGGTCCGTCATATGGTCTGAATTCTTCACAGTTGTTTACCATAATGATGTCTTCATCCGAGAATTTGAACTTCATGGACTGATAGTCATCCACAACTTGATGAGTAAGGTGATCGGCTAGCACACTGCCCTTTATTTCTTTCTGGGTAGTGTACTGAATGTCATATTTCGTCGGGACCATCTTCCATCTTGCTATTCTCCAAGAGAGGGAAGGCTTCTCGAATATGTATTTTATTGGATCCATCTTGGATATCAATAAGGTAGTATGGGTCAGCATATACTGTCTTAGCCGGCGAGCAGCCCATGCCAGAGTGCAGCAAGTTTTCTCGAGTAGTGAATATCTTGTTTTACAGTCGGTAAAATTTTTGCTCAGGTAGTAAATAGCATGCTCTTTTCAGCCAGACTCGTCATGCTGCCCCATCACACACCCCATTGAATTTTCCAAAATAGTTAGATACATGATCAAGGGTCTTCCCTCGACTGGTGGCATTAAAACAGGAGGCTCTTGTAGGTACTCTTTGATCTTGTTGAAGGCAGTTTGGCATTCATCATTCCATTTGACTACTTGATCTTTCTTCAATAATTTGAAAATTGGTTCACAAGTAGCTGTTAAGTGAGAAATGAATAGGGCAATGTAGTTTATCCGTCCTAAGAAACCTATGACTTCCTTCTCAGTACGAGGAGAAGGAATTTCTTGTATTGCTTTTACCTTGGCAGGATCCACTTTGATACCTTTACCACTGACAACGAAGCCTAGGAGTTTACCAGACCTCACCCCAAATATGCATTTATTCGGGTTCAACCTCAGCTTGTATTTCTTCAGTCTCTCAAACAGTTTCTGCAAATGGTCAAGATGTTCCTCTTCAGTTTGAGATCTGGCTATCATATCATCCATATAGACCTCTATTTCTTGATGTACCATGTCGTGAAATAAAGCTACCATGGCACGTTGATAGGTTGCCCCAGCATTCTTCAACCCGAATGGCATAACCTTGTAACAGAATGTGCCCCACTTTTTGACAAAGGTTGTTTTCTCCATGTCCTCAGGCGCCATTTTGATTTGGTTATAGCCTGAGAAACCATCCATAAATGAGAACACTTTATGCTGTGCGGTATTGTCAACCCGAATGTCGATGTGGGGAAGTGGGAAATCATCCTTAGGGCTTGCCCTATTCAAATCTCTGTAGTCCATATACATACGTACTTTACCGTCCTTTTTAGGCACTGGAACAACACAGGTGACCCATTGTGGATATGAAGTAACAACTAAGAATCTGGCATTGAATTGTTTCATGACTTCAGCCTTGATCTTCTCTTACATGTCTGGTCGCATGCGACAGACTTTCTGTTTTACCAGAGGGTAGTCTTCTTTTGTCGGTAGACGATGGACCACGATATCAACATCAAGTCCTGGCATGTCTTCATACGACCAGGCAAAGACCTCAACATAATCATGTAGCAACTGAATTAGACTCTTCTAGACACTGGGTTCTAGATTGGCGCCCATCTTGACTTCTTTCTTGTCCTCTTCAGTACCTAGGTTAACTGTGTCCACTGGTTCTTTGTGGAGTTGTATGGTCCTTTCTCCTTGTTGTAGTAACCTGGCTAGTTCTCATGGTACTTCACAATCTTCCTCACCTTCGTCTTCGGCTTGGTAGATTATATTTTCAGAGTCACAAAAGGCCATAGCATAATCGTTACCCATGGGATCCGAAATGGATGTAGATCTGCATTTTGAATGTGAGTGTGTGTAAGAGTATAGCTATCTTAGAAAGAAATAAAAATGTAAAAAAGAAAGACAAAGAGCACAAAGTTTGTATGCAAAAACGTACATGATTCATTGATGACATATGAAAATGAGGTAACAACCCTTGCAAATGGACCGTTGTGCCTCGGGTAAGACACAAGGTTTTAAAAGTCTAAATTGTTTAATTATTACAGGTCCGACAAAAATTTAAAGACAATTACTGTTGGATAAAAGTAATTGGGAAAAAGTCTTTAGCTTCCCAGTTGCTGAGTCCTCTGTTGACAGTTGGGAAAATCCATTCCTCCAGGTCGTAGTTGTCCTCATCATCCTCCACTGCATTGACTCCGTGGTTGTTGATCTTCAAGGGTGGTCCCCTGGCACGAGCACGGCGTACATCTTTCTGGGCTCCTGAAGTGAAACCCAAACCAAATTTGTCAGATTTGTAAGGGATATTTGGGAGTTGACCCCAAATAGTACACCCACCTTCTTCGATCATTGCCTTGGCATATTTCAGAGAAGACATCTTTAGCGGAGGTCTTGTAATCTTTAGGAATTGGGGAATAACCTTCGTTACTTCCACAGTTTGTGGGACTTCCTCAAAATGATGAAATGGAGTTTCAATGAATTCACCATCCAATTCCATGTATCTGAAGGAGTTTAAGTGACTGACCATATATTCCTCTTCTCCATGGACAATAATGATTTTCCCCTTGGCTAGGTATTTCATCATTTGATGTAATGTAGAGGTGACGACACCAGCATTGTGAACCCATGGTCGGCCCAATAAGCAGGAATAGGAAGGGCGAATGTCCATCACGTAAAAAGATGAATCAAAGGTTTGAGTTCCAACCTTAATGGGGATGTCCACCTCCCCATGCACCATTCTCTTTGAACCGTCGAAGGCCCTTACCACTATGTTGCTGGGTTTTAAGGTCAAACCTTCACAGTCGAGTCTATCAAGAGCTTTCTTAGGCAGCACATTCAAAGACGAACCAGTATCAACCAAGAAATGGGCCAAAGTTGTGCCCCGGAATTCGACAGAGACATGCAATTCCTCGTTGTGCTTCCTCCCTCTAGGTGTCAAGTCAGCATCAGAAAAGCCTAAACCATTGTCAGCGGTCAAACTAGCCACACAGTCTTGAAATTGATCAGCAGAGGTTTCTTGTGGCACATGGGCAGTTTTGAGAAATTTCACCAAGGCCTTCACATGAGCCTCAGAGCACAACAATAAAGCCTTTTCCCCGAGTCTCGGTCGAATTGGCGGTAGGAGTGTCAGCAGGGATAACTATAGGGATTGTAGTAGTAGTAGTGTCAACAGGAACAGAAACATGGATGATCATAGGACCGGTAACAGTCTTCAAAGGAGAAATCTTTGGGGAGAATATTCTTCCACTTTGGGTTATCTTGCTGGTTCCTGCGATGTTGCTGACGTCGCGGTCAGCCTTCTCAAAAATTAAGTCTTCATCAGCCAGCCAATCTTGCTTGACACCGTGATAGTAGACGTCACCCCCATAGTTCCATGGGACAGTTTTATCTGATGAGTACGGGATTGGACCTGGCATAGTAATTATCAGTGGAGCCACTTTAGGAACTGATGCAATCCTAACGGGTCTTTTGGTGGAGACCCTGGAAGGATTGGCGGAAATGGTTACTATTGAAACATCGTTGTAAGAAACGGTTGGAACGAGAGTCTTTTCAAACAAAATCTCTTTGACATCCATTAGGCGTTGGACACCTGCTTTCAGTAAATGACAACTAGTTGGTAGGGATAAATAGAGGTGGCGGCTTTCGTCACAGCCCAGAAATAAACCGGCTTCCAACAAATTTCTCTTGACAGTCAAGATAGGAGTAACAAGTTCATCAACAGTAGTAACAAACATATCGTCTTCAACAGCGCTAATATCATGGCCATGCTTGGGCATAGGAGTTATGATAACATTTGGGATCTCAGGAGCATCAAACTCAATTTATTTTTCTTCAAGAAGGTCTTACACCTTGTTTTTCAAAGCCTAACAGTTGTTGGTATCATGGCCTGGACTCTCTGAATGGTAAGCACAACGAGCATTAGGATGGTAGTGTGGAGAGGTTGTATTAGGATTCTTCGGAACTTCCTTCAAAGTTACCAGATTAGATATCAACAAATGTGGAAGGACTTGAGATAGTGTCATATTAATCCGGGTAAATTATCTTACTGGTCTTTTTGTTCTAGGCTGATTGCTCCTTTGTTGAGTAGGTGCGGGCTTAGGGATTATAACAGCCCCCACCATTAGACGGCGTTCAGTTCTATCTTGATTCCTTTAAGGATACACAACACCAACTTCTTTCTTACCGATAAATGGTTTTCTCATGGCACTGGAGGATGCGTCCTTTTGAATCCTCCCACTCTTAATCCTAGCTTCCACTCTTTCTTCGGTCAAGATTAATTCAGTGAAGCCTGTTGAAGATCTTCCAATTAGATGATTAAAGAAAGGACTAGACAGAGTACCCAAAAACATGTCTACTAGCTCTCTTTTAGATAGGGGAGGCTGGACTCTTCCTGCTAAGTCCCTCCATTTCTGAGCGTAGTCTTTGAAACCTTCACTTGAAAACATAGCCATAATTTGGAGTTAAGTACGGGTGGGAGCAAGGTCTGCGTTTGTTGTACCCCAAAATTTTCCCTCTCATATTCCCCAATACATTGGAAGAAAAATCTCCAAGTTGCTCAAGATTGCTCAATAGTTGGACAGTCAAGTCATCTCCTAAGGTAGTCAATCCCAAATTAGGGTTTTATGTTGTATCAAGTTCCTTGCATCCAAATGACCTAAAGTGCTCCCCAATGTCCTAATATGTTCTCAAGTTCATCCATGTCAAAGTTCAAGCCTTGCAGAGGATGTTTGCTCAATCAATTGCTCAAAAGGTCCCAAAATCGATTGTGCTTGGGCAAAAGTCAATTGTGACCCAAATACAGTCAAACCTCAATATTTTTTGTCAAAATTCTCATTTTTAAGGTTATTTCATCATTTGATAAAGTTTTGATCATGATTCATCAAGGATTGCTCAAAATTCATCAAGACTCAAAAGTTGCTAAATTAGGGTTTTATAGGAAAAGTCAACTCAACTTTGACCAAGGATAACTTTCTCATACTTTATTAGAAATGACCCATACAAATCTCATTTTGAATATAATTCAATTTCCTACAATCCATCTTCACACCCCAAGATCAAAAAATGCACTCACAAGAAGTTACAAATTTGGACATTATAGGTCATTTTTGAAAGTCAACAAAAACACCTTTTTCGCCAAAGCTTATAACTTGATAATGGAATATCAAAATGAGATGATACCAAAAGGGTTGGTTAGGGGACATCTCATTCTTTCTAAAAAGTCCAAGAATACTTCCAAAAGTTCAAAATTGAAGAAGTTATGCATTGTTGAAGTTGGGCATTTTTGCAAAATTGCCAAAAATCAACTATCCCCAAAGCTTCAAATTTTGTCAAATGGGCCCATTCTTTTCCACTTGATTTGATCTTGTCACACTACACACGTGTCCTAGCTTCATCCTTGTGCCCATTTATCAATTTTCTTATTTGATTTGATTTTTTATTGAATTATTCCATTTTAAATCAATTTAAATCCAATAAAATCACAAAACTTGATTACATGAGATCTTTTTCTATTTTCAGGACCTAATCATCATCAATGCCATGATCAAATTCGTATCAATCATTCCATGTGCAAAAAGATTGTATTTTTGGCAAATTAAGCAAGTTTTCAATGGAGGATCAAATCCAATCTCAAAGCATTGATGTACAAGGATTCAGCCCACATTTGTTGACCTAATGCATTACTTATTACTTATACAAGCCAAAGCACACAAGATCAGGACCAAGAGGCTGCAAAATCATCAAGAACCAAACTTGAGAAATTGCCAAAAAGTGTGAAACTGAAATCGTTCTTAGAGGCAAATTCAGCACCAAAACTCAACACTAATCCATTGTTGGACAATCACTGAACGTCCTGCAATCAAAAGCAAGCTCTCACACCCTCTCAAACGCTCTGTAAGTATCTCAAAATACCGTCCTGTATTTGAAATCGTAACCTCACATTCTTGCATTTTTCTGGCAAATCGTTGACATATTCATGATGCGTATGCAATTTCTAAACTTTTGGCATTGTTTGATTGCATTTATATGTACTATAGCCCTATAACCGAACCTAAGGTTTCGTAGCTTGTTTTTTGGGCATTTTATTTACAGGCAAAATTGATGCCATTGATGGACATAGACGTGATCAGGGGAGGTAGACGAGCACAACCATAGTCCTGGATTTGATTTTCATGGCCTAGAACGGATTTTAGGTTGGACATGCGAATTTAGCTGCGGATATAAATCCGCAGGTAAATGTTCAGGGTTGAACGAAGAAGACGAAGATGTGTCCCCCTCTTAGTGGTTGGTTCAAATATTCGCGCCTTATTTTTTATTTTTGGATATTATTGTTTTTCACCATATTATAATTGTTGTCCACAATGTTAACAACTAAAGCGCGTTGGTTGAGTGCTAGTGGAGCGTATGCAATGACTCACAGGACCTAGGTTCGAATCCCAGGTCCCCATATTCCTTGTTATTTTTTCTATTCATGTGATCCAGTGTAGATTCAGGTTAGGGGCATACCATACACCATCAGATGTCAAAGCGCCAGATAGCCCCAGGCCAGATCTGGTGGTCCAGATGAGACGTCCACCATACGCCCTAGTCAAAGTGCCACGCTGGATTCCAAAAGTCAGCCAGGCCTGCATGTTATTGGGCCACCAAATTGCTGAGTAAACCTCCTTTCAGGCCCATATACTCCTAACTCTTTCTAATTTCATTTTTTATTTTATTCAATTATTTATTATTATTATTTTTATATTAACTAACCAATCAAAACTTTTTTCCTCATAAAATTAAAAAAACCAAAAATATTTTCTTTATTTAAATTAATTTTCAGCATTTTATTTTTGTTAATAAATATTAATTTAATTAATTTAGTTTTAATTAGGAATAACTTTGATATCTTTTTGTAATAATTAAAATCAACTTAGATAATTAGGTTTTATTAACATTGATCAATTTATTTTTATTTCTTTAAATATCAAAAAACCCAAAAATATTTTTATTAATTAATTAGCTTATTAATTTAATAATTAACTTAGATCTAATTTCTTTTTTAATTCAAAATAACCAAAAATCTTGTCTTGAATATCAAAGGGTCAAAACCCTAGAACTCGCCTGATTTAATTTCTCGCATGCGATCCATTTTATTTCAATATTGTATCTGTTTCCAGAATGCAATAGTTTAATAGGACTTTACTATTTTTACTGCTTTATTTATTTTCCGCATTTTAATTTCAAGGGTTGCTTTTGGCGATGTAAATACCCGACGCCTTGTAATTGTTAGTTTAATTTCCGCAATTTAATTTCCGCAACTTATAAACTGTTAGATGTTTGGTAATAGGGAATGCATGACAAGATCAAATGTTTAACTTAAAATCAACATAGATAACCACTACCATGTACAAAGATAAAATAAACTGAAAACAATACACTCGCACATGCGCACTCTTAGGGTACACCTCACTTGGTTGCCTTCGAACACAGTCATTGAGTATAGGAAGTTTTAGAGGTTGTCCTATTGTCCAAAGATCATAGTTGCCTCGAAACGGTTGCCTCGGAAAAATGATCTAAGACATTAGGGTTACCGCTAAGGCGTCCTAACATTGCTTTAGTGACCGCACGTCCCTTAATCAAATTGACCCTTAAAACTCCAACGACGGTGCTACCTACTCATTCATAGTGGGATAGCATTGTCTAAAGGACATTAGCACAGATTGATTCCCTTTTCAAGTAGGTAGATGGTTCTTAAGTACTTGCTCTTTCCAAAACAAAAACAAAACTTTTCGCACTTACACTCTTTTCCAAACAAAAACTTCTTCAAACCCACAAACACAAAGAAAAGTAATTTTTGAAAACACTTTGAGCAAGTACCTAAGAGCCCGTGGATAACCACGGATAGAAAGGGTGCTAACACCTTCCCTTTCTATAATCTACCCCCCGGACCCGAGAAACATCTCGAAAAAGGAATTTTTCTGTGCTTTTTTTTCTTTCCTTGTTGGATAAAATAAAAGACGGTGGCGACTCTTGCTTACCGCGACATTTTGCGAAAATAAACGCAAAACGCGAACCAGCACACCAAAAAACAGTCAGTTCTCTTCCCACCGTATCACAGAACTGGCGACTCTGTTGGGGACGCTTAATAAGTGGGGTGTACCTTAGGATTAGATCATTATGTTTTCAATTATTTGCTTTGTATGCTTTATATTTGTGGGCTTGTATCGGAGTTACTATAGATCCTAACCTGGATCTGGGGGATACCCTTTAGGTAAGTAGCAATAAATTGTGAGGGAACTGTACGGCATAGACCGATACGATTGAAGCAGTAGCTACGTTGGTGTGGCACTTTAGATTGTACCGATATCCCTTGTGTTGGAACGAGGAGAATATGGGTCATCTAAGGGGTCATTAAGCACCAACTGACCTTAGAACCTTTAAATTAACCAACTTGGCCATAGAATAGTAGCAGTATGCTACACTCATTGAGACTAAACTCTCGCGATGATTCCGGCTGCAAGAAAAGGTTGCTAAACTGGAATTATGAACTATTAAGGGTAGTTAGTGATATTGAGATCCTCTAGAACCCGGTTACTATTTTTAGGACAGGTTTAAATCAACTGAACTGAAAGAGGGTAGTACCTAAGCTCCTTGCCAGCCTGAAATCTAAGGGTTCTCTGTGTGACTTGTGTGCCTTTACCATGTTTGCTATTTGTGGATACTTGTGATGTGATTTCTATCATGACATCATGACATCATAACATTGCATACATCTTGCATTGGACTAACCTATTTCAAAGACAGGAGGGATTCATCTTTGTTCTGTTTTGTAGGTCATGATGCCCATGCGTAGGAATACCATCCGGATCAACTTTGTCCAGGTTCCCACTATGCTTAAAGAATTGGTTGCAAAGATTCCTGATACTACTTCCTTCATCAGGAGACATGGGTCTCTTCTCAGTTTGGTTACCTCCAAATTGGACGAGCAGATGATGAGTGTCCTGGTCCAATTCTATGATCCGTTGTACCATTGCTTTACTTTTCAGGACTACCAGTTGGTTCCCACCTTAGAAGAGTTCTCTGATCTGCTCGATATCTCTATTCTAGAGCAGAATCTGTTTACTTGTTGGGAGAAGATTCTGAGACCGGAAGAGATTGCTTCAGCCCTTCATATGACAAAAGGGGAGGTAATGGCTAATTGGGAGACTAGAAGTGGAGCAAAGGGCTTTCTGACTAAGTTCTTGGTTGGTAAGGCTAATTATTTCTGGGATAGTCTAGACTTCAAGGCATTCGAAGATATTCTGGCTCTTCTGATATACGGCCTGGTATTGTTTCCGAATCCTGACTCCTTTGTTGATGTGAATGCGGTGAAAATCTTTATCTCTCGTAATCCTGTACCCACTCTCTTGGGTGACATTCTTCATCAGCTTTATGCACGTACTGTCCGAAAGAGGGGAACCTTGATGTGCTGTGCTCCATTATTGGCGAGGTGGTTTATTTCGCACATCCCCAAATCAGTGTTGAAGAACAAAGAAGGCATGTGTTGGGCTTATAGGGTTATGTCTCTCTCTCATAATGACATCATCTGTACTATCAAGGGTATGGATGAGGTGGCTATTATTGATCTTTGTGAGGAGTACCCCAATGTTCCATTGATAGGAACCCATGGAGGAATTTCTTACAATCCGTGCTTGGCCTTACGTCAGTTTGGGAGAGCCAGAAGAGAAGGACCTCATGAGCTGCTAATGCCTAGTATCATCTTTGATTTTCAAGGGGATAGCGACGAGCAACGCTGCATATTCATAAAGGCTTGGGATAGAGTTCACAGATCTGATCCACATGAGTTGGGTCCAAAGACTTCTCTTCCAATGGAGCCATATCTCAGATGGGTTCGTATCGGTGCCCAAAAGCTGGGTATGCCGTATGAAGTCGTCCTGCCTATCATTGTTGAAGTTTCTAATGAAGAGGGGGTTCCTCCTACCATCCTCCATCCTTACATGCCCACTAACATTGGGGCACTGAAAAGGTCTTGGATGCAGCTGAGAGAAGAACGGGATGCTTACCGAGAGAAGTTTAACGAGCAAGAGCAGAAGATCCAGAAGTTGACTAGGCAGTTGGAGAACGAGCGGATTCTCAATGACTATGTCCGCACCGACAAGAAGCGACCATGGGAGAACTGATTGTCCTTTGATTATTTCCTTTCCAGTTTTTATTTACTTTCCAGTATTTCCATTCTTGTAATGCCTTAAGGGCAATTTGTTGAATAGTTTGAATTTCAAAGTTTATCTAATAAAAGTGTGTTTCATTTCTTGTTTACGAATTTGAATCTCTCGATTGTCTTTGAAATCATATCATACGCATTTCATCCCATGCACTTCATAACAAGTACCTATTACAGGTCTCTTATCTTCTTCGCTGTTTATTTCAGCACTCATCATGTCTGCTGAACCTTCAACTGAGCAAGCAATCAAGGCCCTACAGGCCCAGAATGCCCAATTCCAAGAGTTGTTCATGAATCTAGCTAAGGGTCAGCAAGATCTGAAGACCCTGATTCTGAAAGAGAAGAAGAAGAAGAAGAAGAGGACATTCCTGTTTAACACAGGTCACAGGTTTGGAAACAGGCTACGGGATGAAGTTGATTTGACCACCTCATCTGGAGTCTCAGACAATGAGACGGACTTCGAAGAAGACCAGTATCCTCCTGCTGAGGATAGATACAAACAACTGGAAGACCGGTTGAGTGCGATGGAAGTTCAGAAAGTGCTTGGTATGGACTTTGGTGATCTAGGTCTGTCGTCTGGGGTGGTAATTCCCCATAAGTTCAAGGCACCAGCCTTTGCTAAGTATGACGGCGTTTCTTGTTCGAAGCTGCACCTCAGGTCATATGTAAGGAAGATTCAGCCGTACACCGCTGATAAGAACCTATGGATCCACTTCTTTCAAGACAGTCTCTTAGGGACTCAACTTGAATGGTTTTACCAGTTAGACGGAGCCAGTATCCGCAGTTGGGAAAATTTGGCTACTGCCTTCTACAGGCAGTACCAATACAATTCCGACCTCGCTCCCACGTGTACCCAACTCCAGGGTATGTCAATGGGAACGGGCGAAGGTTTCAAAGATTATGCTCAGAAGTGGAGGGACCACGCCGGAAGAGTGCAACCACCCTTGGCTGATCGGGAGCTTGTGGATATGTTTATGGGGACCTTGTCTGGTCCGTTTTTCAACCATCTGATTGGAAGCTATTCGTCTGGGTTTACATAGCTAATTATGATCAGTGAGAGGATTGAGGCTGGTATTAAGGCTGGTAAGATACAAAAGGGTGCTTCATTAAGCACCGAGAAAAAGCCTTTTAAGAAGGAGTCCAGTGCTGTCTACAGTTTGAAAAGCCAGAATAGACTGGAATACCGCCAAGCTGTTAATGCTGTTGTTATTTCAAGACCTGCTGGTGCTACTCAGCGTAACAATCAACAAAAGGATGAGAGACCTCGAAGGCAATTCACCCATCTTAACATGACCTTATCCCAAATTCTGCCGCAGTTATTAAAGACCAATCTAGTGATTCCAAGGGAAGCCCCAAAGAATCCAAATACCACATCACTGAAGTATAATCCTAATGCCCGCTGTACTTTTCAGTCTGATAGCCCGGGGAATAATACAGATGATTGTTGGTCTTTGAAGAACAAAATACATGACTTAATTGATGCTAAGGAGATTGAGTTCGAGGCGCCCGAAAGACCTAATGTTGTGACTGCTCCTATGCCCAAGCATGGAGTAAATGCTATAGGTGAAGACTCATTTGTGGTTTCTATGAACGACATTGTTACCCCTTTGATGACTGTGAAGAAGAACCTTTTTCTAGCCGGTTTATTTCCGGGTTGTGACGAAGGTTGCCGTATGTGTTCTACCCTACCAACCGGTTGCCCACTTTTGAAATCAGGTGTCCAACGCCTGATGGATAGTAAAGAAATTCTATTTGAGAAGACCGTTGTTCCTTTAGTTCATACTGAAGAAGTTGCTATTATCACCATTCTCGACGATTCTTCCAAGGCTTCCTCAAGAAAGCCTGTTAGAATTACATCTGTTCCAAGAACCGCACCATTGATCATCACTGTTCCTGGGCCTATCCCCTACACCTCTGATAAAGCTATCCCTTGGCATTACGGGGCCGATGTTTATTTCCATGGAGTTAAACAAGAGTTGGATGCTGATACTGATGTCAGCAATATTGTTGGACCTGCTAAGCTCACCCGCAGCAGAAGACTTTTCTCACCTGATATCTCTCCACCAACTGCCTGAAAACCTGTTGTTATTACACGCGCCAGTGTACCTGCTACTATTCCTGTTCAAGTTCCTATTCTTACCTCTGTCGCCGAGCCCTCTGACGCTCGGGGCAAGGGGACCACCAGTGAGCCTGCCCAGACGGAGGCACCGAAGACGATTACTGTTGAAACTTCTAGACAAGAGATGGAAGAGATTCTGAAAATCATCAAAAAGAGTGACTACAATGTAGTTGAACAGCTGGGGCAAACCCCGTCCAAGATCTCTATGTTGTCATTGTTGTTATGCTTAGAGGCCCATGCCAAGGCTCTGATTGCTTTCCTGAAGACTGCACATGTACCGCAAGAAACATCAGCTGATCAGTTTAAAGATTGTGTGGCCCATCTGACTGCTGATAATGGGTTGGGTTTCTCTGACACCGACTTAACTGCTAAGAGGAAGAATCAAAACGATGCCCTGTATGTCTCCATTGAATGCAGAGGCACTACTCTTGCTCATGTATTAGTGGATATTGGTTCCTCATTAAACATTTTGCCTAAGAAAGCTCTAGACCGGTTGGACTGTGAAGGGTTGGAGCTTAAGCCAAGCAACATTGTTGTTAGGGCCTTTGATGGGTCTAAGAGAATGGTGCATGGAGAAGTGGATATTCCGATTAAGGTTGGTTCTCAGGTTTTCAACTCTACATTCTATGTGATGGACATTCGGCCATCTTATTCTTGTTTGCTGGGTCGCCCATGGATCCACAAAGTTGGGGCCGTAACCTCAACGCTCCAACAGAAGCTGAAGTACCCAGTAAAAGGGAAGATTGTGAAAGTGCAAGGAGAAGAGGAGTATATGGTGAGCCACCTCAACTCTTTCCGATACATAGAGATGGATGGGGAGTTCATTGAGACCCCGTTTCAGCATTTTGAAGAGGTTCCCCAGACACTGGCATCAACTGAGACTTTTGTTGAAGATTCTCCTATGAAGATGGCTTCCTTTAAGGATGCCCGGGCTGTTGTCAAGAAAGGCGGGTGTGCAAATTGGGGCCAACTCCCTGATTTTACACAGAAGACTGACAAGTTTGGTTTGGGTTTCACTGTAGAAGCTCAAAGGGATGTTCAGAATGCAAGAATCCGAAGACCTCATGTGTTCATCAGCAACTCGGGAGTGAATGCCATTGAAGACGATATGGAAGAGTCTGAGTTCGACAGTTGGATCTATCATATGACCGACGGTGGACCAAACAACTGGACAGCAAAGGACTTCATCCATATTTCTTTTGTTACCCAGTAATGAAACTTTTTGTTTTGAATTTGTAACAGACAATGTCTTAAACTTTACGGCCCGGTGTCTTACCCGGGGCACCGTGGCTTCATTTGTGAGGGCTTTATGTGTGTCATTTTCATATATCATTAATAAAAGAATTGGATGTTTCTTGCATTTCAAATCTTGCGCTCCTTGTTTTTCTTTTATTATATATTGCAAAAACAGTTATTTTACACACACTCACATATACAGGTCTACATCCACTCTGGATCTCACTGGTAACGACTCTGCTATTGCCGGTTATGACTTCAAAAATCCGATCAACTTAGCCGAAGACGAAGGTGAAGATGATTGTGAAGTGCCTGGTGAACTTGTAAGACTGTTGCTTCAAGAAGAGAGGGCTATTCACCCACACGAAGAGCCGGTGGAATCAGTGAATCTGGGTACAAAAGAAGACAAGAAAGAAGTCAAGATCGGTGCGAATCTGGAGCTTAGTGTGAAGCAACGGTTGATTCAAATGCTGCATGACTACGTCGAGATCTTTGCCTAGTCTTATGAAGATATGTCTGGGTTGGATACCGATATTGTGGTTCACCGCCTGCCTACCAAGGAAGACTGTCCTCCAGTGAAACAGAAGGTCCGCCGAATGCGCCCAGAGATGTCTGAGAAAATCAAGGCCGAAGTTATGAAACAGTTTAATGCCGGTTTTCTAGCAGTTACTTCTTACCCTTAGTGGGTGGCCAATGTGGTTCCTGTGCCGAAGAAGAATGGTAAGGTTCGAATGTGGCCAATGTTACTTCTTACCATTGATTTGGTAAGTAAGCATATCTTTGGATGTAAAAGGGACGGGCGTGGGTCATCGTATAACTATGATTAGCAACGTTGCAAGATATCTTAGCATTTTTCTTTAGGGACTAAGATCATTTTGAAAGGCAACATGGATATCATCATCGAGGGACTATGATCATGTATTTGTTTGTTTTTGCTAAGATACCTCACATGCATAATATGGACATTTTTGCAAGGCAACCAAATGGATTTACCCTAGGGGTGTTTGTGTGCAAGTGAATTAATTTTCATGCTTAATTTGCCTTTGATTAGGGTTTTCTATTTGTTGGTTTTATTCTTTCCATACAAAACCCTAATTACTAGCATCTGTATATAAAGCGATAAATTGCGGAAATTAAAATTACTAAGCTATTGCATCATTTAGGGGAGGGGGTATACAAATTACAAATGAGGAATATTGCAAGAAATTAAAACCCTAATTATCTATTACAACCATATTGAAATCGAATAAATGTACAAGATTAAATAAGTAAAAATGCTAGAATGTAAATGTAAAAAGAAAATGTGATTTTTGTTTGATTTTTCATGAAAAGGGTTTTTGACTTAATTAATTAAAATAAAATAATTAACTAAAAATAATAAAATTAAGATTAAGTTAGTAAACTAAATCAATTTAAATAAAACAAGTTTTTTAGGGTTTTTGTGGATTTAATTAAATTAGTAAATAAAAATAATTAAATAAAAATCCTAAATTCTAAATTGATTTTAATTTAAAAGAAAAATAAATAATATAATATAATAATAATCAAAATTAAATTATCTAAGTATTTAAAAAGGTAAATTTAATTATTAAAGAAAATGTAAAAGAAATGTTTTCATTATTTATTTTTTTTGAAGATAAATAAAATATAAAATGTGAAAATAATAAATAAAAATATTATTTTGGGTTTTTATTACAAATAATAAAAATTAATATTAATAATAATGAAAATAAAAAATAAAAATAAAATAGGCCAGGATGTATGAATAGCAAGGATGGGGATTAGGTCATTGTAAAAAAAAATAAAGCCCGAAGGGGGGGGAGGCCCACCGTTGCAAAAAACAGAAAAGTGTAAAAAAATGGAAAAAATGCAAAAGGTCACGCTGGGGGCAAACATAAATTTTAATGACCCTAATTTGAACTCTAACTTTTCCAGAAATGTAAAGCATTAAAACTATAGATCAAAGACAAACATAAATTTTAATGGCCCTAATTTGAACCCTAACTTTTCCAGAAATTTCAGTCTTAAAATTCTCTAAGCTCAAGCAACATAAATGAAAACTATGGACATGGTTAGCTTTAGGGCAATGATATATATATTTTTTCTTCACAAATTAAACATTAAAGATGCTTGTATGAAGAGTTCCAAGTTAAGGAAACTTACCTCAAAACTGGAAATCGTATTCTGAGTTTGAGCACTCCTCAAGGTGTTGTGATGATCAGAATAGCTTCACTGAGGTCCCAGGAAGCTAATGCAATGTTTAGTCTGTACTGAAGATGGCTGAATCGTGCTGGAGAAGTCCAAGTCAAAGATCTGTTTTTGAAAATGGAGGCTGGTGTTAATGGTGTTACAATCTTGTAACAGGGTGTGGGATGAGTTCTAAATTATATTTAGAAGCTTTAGGAACAAAAAGGCTTGAAAATGCACGAGGGAGATGTGAGTTTCAAACTTTTGGTCAGGTTATGTAAGAATGGAGGTATGTGATACAGTTCTGAGTTCTTGGGAATTTTGGGGCTTAAGCATGCATGTGTTTTCTTGCAAATGACTTGTGTATCTATAAGCAAAAGGTTGGAGAGGTTTTGCACAAAGGATTTCTGAGTTATAGAGTTATGGCTAGGTTGCTTGATTTTGAAGAAAAGTGAAAGTATGGTTCCAAGATGAAGTACAAGCATGAGATGAGTGATTGTAAGGCTTGAGACAAACTTCTCTTGATTTATAGTACGCGTATGATCAGAAGAAAACAATTGCAAGGCTCAAGAACAAGTTTTATGCATAAAGCTACTTTTTCAAAATGGCATTGTGCACTTTCTTCCTAAAATGAACATAAAGCATGGGAATTGCATTGAATGCTTGAGTTGAGGCCTCTAATAGCTGTGCAAGCATTTAATTATGGAGTGCATAACAAGTTTGAGGCCTGCAAAGCAAATATTATGCATCATAGGTTTGAGATTTGAATTTTGTTCATCACAAGATTTGCCTTGTAAAACGACTTGAATCCCCAACTTCTGACCTTTGATTCTCCTTGATCACAAATTATCTCAAGGAGTTCTTTGACATTTTGGAAAGATTGTAATGTTATCTACAACCCCTATTTGAATAATTTTTGCGAAATCCAAATGGAACTAGGTGAAACTTGGGTCAGAAGTTAGGTCAAAATCCTGACCAAAAATGTTTAAAATTTCACTAAGTGTTTAGTTTCATGACCATGACTTCATGGATTATTAACTTGAGATCCAAGAATTTTTAGAAGAAGTTGTGTAAATAAATGTTGTAGATCTCATGGAGATCTACAAATTTCATGTTGAAAGTTTCTTTTGAATCATCTTGCATCATGGTGAAAAATTGGCTCAAAGTTGTGAAAAAATATGAAGTTTTCAACACTTAGAAAATTTTCTAAGTTTGAAAACTTTGACTTTTCAAAATGAAATCTTGAATTTTTTATTTCTTGATGAACAAGTTTCATATTTTAACATGTTTTGATGAATTGTGATCTTTGACACTTGATTTTGACCAAAAAGTCAAAGTTTGACTTTTCAGCATACAATTGACTTTTGGTCAGTTGACTGAAAATCAACTATCAATCCAATTGATCTTGAGAAATAATTTGAGTAATGCCATTAGGTAAAAATGGTGAAATTGAAATCTTAAGATCATTCCTCAAACCAATTAACCATTTGCTAGGTCAAAAATCAGAAATTACCTTTTCTCAATCAAAATCCTAATTTTGACCATTTTACCCTTTTGATGATTTGATCAAATTTCTTGAGGAATTATGGTCCAAACTTGATAAAATGATACATATGAGTTTATAATGTTGATGTGGATAAAAAATTATGAATTTTGACTGTAAATTGGCCACATTTGACTTTTTCCCCAATACAATTGATTTTTAGGTCAACTGCTCAATTGACTGAGCAAAAATATGATCCAAGGATTGAAACTTGACATGAGTAATCTTGGGGATCCATAATGATCCATGAAAGTCATATGAGGCTTTGAAAGTTCAATTATCCTTGTGCAATCTCAAACCCTAATTCCAGTCATCAGTGCTTAAGGAAGTGTCTTGAGTTGATCAACCCTAGTGCAGTCTTGAACCAAAGGAGACCTTGTGGGAAAATACTTGATAAATGAGAGGGAAAATATTGGGGTACCATAGAGAAACTTTCAAAGCGTCTTTAGGTTTCAAGCGCTTCATATATTTCATTTAGACTAGATTTCCAATATTGTAAGAGAACTTATATAGTGGATTTCCCTTAGGTTTCACGTGGATCACTAAAAGGTGGATTCTTGAGTGTTGATAAATTATAAATGAACGAGATATATTTGTTTAAGGCCATTGAAAAGAGTTAAAATAACACTTAACTATCATCTCTATTTTGGAATAATGTATTGGCTATCTATTCTAAAACAATGTCGTCTTTAAAGACAAACTCATCTAAAGGTGTTTCTATGTCTTCTTCTTATGTAAAATCACGATCTGGACCATTCTGTGGGTGTGATGGTCGTATGGTTTCTCACTATTGCAAGAAGGGAAAAAATAAAGGAAGACTTTTTTTTGAGATGTCCATTTTGGAGTGAAGAGACATGTAATTTGTTCATATGGGATGAAGACATGGTGGCAAAAGGTGGAAATGAAGATGGGAGCATTATGAATTCAGAGTTAGAAGCTATGGGCTATTTTAAGGTTATGTATGAATATTCAATAAAGAAGAACAAGAATCTAAAGAAAAAATTGAAATCAAAGAAATTTTATGGAAATTTGAAGATGTTATGTTTTGTTATCTCTTTTATGTTTAATGTTTACTTTGTTATGAAATGTAATTGATGAAGTAGGGTTTGAATTATATTTTTAATGTTATATGGAAACTATAGATGCAATGAAATATATATATTGACCTTACTTGTTAATGAAATTTTGGTTTCAGAATTAAATATCCTCTCGGTTTTGGAAATAAACTGAGGGGTATGATTAACTAACCTCTTGGTTTTGGAATAAAACTGAGGGGTTATATTAGTTTTTTTTTAAAATGGTTACATTGTTTAACCAGAATATTAAAAATACAGCATGTCCACGTCCCATACAAGATGCTAGAGATCCAAGGTTGGTTGTTGTTCTATCATTATCATTACATCCAAGATTGATGGTTGTGATATCATTATCATTTCCTTCACTAGCGTAGACAATGTGTTTGAATGCTTCAAACTTTTAATAAGGTGTATGTTGCAAAGATTGGGAACTGTTTTTTCTGCACTTGCAATCCATCAATAACGATGAATATATCATGGTTTTGCTCAGGTAGAGGAACATTTTTTCATTTTTGCAATTCATCCCAAAAAAAATGGTGGGGTGGCTTCAAATAAGATAACCTTAGGGTTAAATCTGTGCAACATGTGTTTTTATAGTAAAAATTGGATTATGTATCACTCAGTTTATTAAAGCAACTGAAGGGTTAGATCATTTATTTTATAGTTTTTTACTAGTAGAAACATAAGGTGCAGTAGTTGGGATTCAAAGCATATCCGGAATGGTATGTCACCTCGACTTTCTGAATAAATGAGGGATCAAAGTTTTTTTAATTTTAAAATAAATAAATATATGGTCCGCCTTGGTATAAAACCTTGGTTTTTTCCTGGATGACGTTAAAGCTTCGTCATGAAAAACGTTATTTGTTGTAGTGCGTCTGTTAAATGATGATATATTGAAGGATGAAAGTTGCATGAAACAAGATGAGTGCATGTTAAGTGATGAACACAGTTAGCATGTAACACAAGTTTCATATGTTAGTTAGTTAGTTAGTTGCACCATTGTAACTATTATAACAGAATTGTGTTATGGTTAATCATGTACATGCAAGTGTATGATAGGTAGAGTGTGGTAGAATGATTAGTAACCATTTCAACTCTCATTATATAACTCAAGTTATTCAATATATTTTTCACTTCCTCTTCTTCTCTCTCTTTTTTGAAGCTTTCACCATGGAACTTTCATGGAGTTTTTCTTCTCTTAACATGGTATCATGAACCTCTCGATTTGAGAGTGCATCTTTTCCGCATTCCATGGATCCTCCTCGTAATCAACTTATAGATCCTTAACTTAATCAATCAAGTACCTCCTTCCTTCATCCTAGCGATGGAACTTCATCGTTTAGTGAGTCTCTGAAGCTTAATGGTGTGAATATCACTCATGGGTGCGTGCTATGCATCGAGCACTTGGTTTAAAGCTTAAACTCGAGTTCATTTATGGCACTATTGATCTAATTGTTGATAGCTTTGATCCATTGTGTCGTGCATGGAACCAACAGAATATGCTTGTACATTCTTAGGCCATCAACTATGTATCTGAATCCATTTCTCAATCAATCATGTTCATGGAAAGTGCCATTGATGTTTGGATTAATCTCAAGGAACACTTATCTCAAGGCGATTTGGTGCGCATTTCTGAATTAGTGTAAGGAATTTATGCCTTGCCGTAAGACAAGTCCAATTACTAATTTCTATTATGATTTGAAGATTTTATGGGAAGAACTTGAGATTTATATTCACATCCCTACTTGTACTTGTCCCATTAAGTGTTCATGTCAAGCCACATGTATTTCTCATAGGAATCATACTACTTTGTATGCTATCAGGTTCTTAACTGGTTTAAATCATAATTTTGTTGTTGTAAAATCTTAAATCTTGTTAGTGGATCCTTTACCCTCCATGACCAAGATTTTATTGATGGTTCTTAAATATGAAAGACAAGGAAAATTTCACATTTCTGAAGATCCAACATCTCTTGTAAATGCTTCTAATTCACAAAGATTCAAAGGGAAATATCATAATTCAAATTCATTCGACAAATGAAATAATTGTGTGTGTACTCATTGTGGTAAGACTAATCACACAATCGAAAATTGTTATTCCAAACATGGATTTCCACCTCACATGTAGAGGAAATTTGCAAATCATTCTCACACTAATGATCAATATATTGATGTTACTTCACAAGTTACTGATGTGAAATCTATTTCTCCTTCAATTACTCATCAAAAATATGATCAGCTCATGCATCTTTTACAAAAAATCTAATATTAGTCAACAACCTTCTACTTCCTCTAACCAAGTTCAATTTTTTTCATTAGCTGCTCAGTCTAGTGGTAAGCATAATTCCACATTTTCTTATTCTCTTTCATTAAAAAAATTTACGTTGGAAGCATGGATTATAGACTCAGGTGCTAGAGACCACATATATGGCTCACTCAAATGGTTCAATTCTTACACTTAAATAACTCATATACATGTTAGAATGCCCACATGTCAATATGTTATTGATTAACATGTAGGCCCAATAAAGTTGTATCTTCAATTTGTTTTGACAAATGTGTTTTACGTTCCTTCTTTTTCTCTAAATGTTATTTTTGTGTCAAAATTGTGTCAATCACTTGATTGCACTGTCAAATTTAATGGCCTTTTTTGTAACCCAAAATTTACCCTCCCATATTTCTCAAGACATGTCAAGAATAATCTCCAGGTGACTCAAGTTAGCTCAAGAGTTGGACAGTCAAATCACCTCATAAGGTAGTCAACCTCAAATTAGGGTTTTGTGTTGCATCAAGGTCCTTGCATCCAAATGGCCTCAAGTGCTCCCCAATGTCCTAATATTCTCTCAAGTTCATCCATGTAAAATTTCAAACCTTGCAGAGAAAGTTTGGTCAGTCAATTGCTCAAGAAGTCCAAAAATCAAATGTGTTAGGGCAAAAGTCAAATGTGACCTACAAACAGTCAAAACTCAAGATTTTTTGTCAACATTCTCATTTTGAAGGATAATTCATCATTTGATCAAGGGTTGATCATGATTCATCAAGGATTGCTCAAGATTCACCAAGATTCAAAAGTTGCTAAATTAGGGTTTTGTAGGAAAAGTCAACTCAACTTTGACCAAGCATAACTTTCTCATACTTTATGAGCAATGACCCATCCAAAGCTCATTTTGAAGAGGATGCAATTTCCTACAATCCATCTTCAAACCCCAAGATCAAGAAATGTACTCACAAAAAGTTAAAAATTTGGACATTATAGGTCATTTTTGAAAGTCAATAAAAAACACCTTTTTTGCCAAAGCTTATAACTTTAGCATGGAATATCAAAATGAGATGCGACCAAAAGGGTTGGTTATAGGACATCTCAAGGTTTCTAAAAAGTGAAAGAACACTTCCAAAAGTTCAAAATTGAAGAAGTTATGCATTGTTGAAGTTGGGCATTTTTCCAAAATTGCCAAAAGTCAACTATCCCCAAAACTTCAAATTTTGTCAAATGGGCCCACCTTTTTCAACTTGATTTGATCTTGTCACACCACACACGTGTCCTATCTTCAATTTCATGACCAATTATTAATTTTTCTATTTTATTTGATTTTTATTGATTTAATTCAATTTTAATCAATTTAAATCAAAATAAAATCTCAATATTAATAACTTTTGGTCTTTTTGATTGATACAACTTTCAATTACCATGATGGATTCAATCAAATTCGTACCATGCCATATTGTGAACAAAATATTTGATTTGGGACAGTTTTGGAAGCTTTGTTAATGGTGATTAAATCAAATCTCAAATCATCAATTCACATGGATTCAAAGCCCAATTCTTGACCTAATTGCTTCCCTTATATTCACACAATGCAAAGCACACAAAGGGACGACCTGAAAGCTGCAGAATACACAAAACCAAACTTGAAAAAAGGCTTGAAAAGCTTAAATCTGAAATCGACCCTAGAGGTGTTTCCAAGGCTAAAACTCCACACTACTCTCTTGCTGGACGTCCACTGGAGCTATTAGAATCAAAACCAAGTCCTGAAACCTCCTAAATAGCGCTGTAAGTTTTCTTGAACGTGGCTCTGAACATGAAACATAACCTCTTGTTCTTGCATATTTTTGCCAAAATCTTTGTACAATCATGTTAATCGGTCTATTTAGAATATTTCTACATTATTTGATTTTGTTTTCATAGCCTGTCACCCTGTATCCGAAGCTAGGGTTTTTGCTCTTGTTTTTTAGGCGTTTTGATTTCAGGGAAAATTAGAACAAACCATGGACATGGATGAGTTTAGGGGGAAGAAACAAGCATAATGATGGTCTTGGTTTGCATTTTCGTGGCCTAGAGCTCGTTCTAGGACGAAGCCACGGATCTTGCTGCGGATAAAATCCGCAGGTAAAAAGATCAGTGTTTCAACGAAGAAGACGACTACGCGTCCTCTTCCCATTGGCCAGTTTCAAATCAGCGCGCTTTTTTTATTTTTTTTCCAGGCATAGTGGTTTGTTTTAAATATAATAATTGTTTCATATTCCATTAACAAAAGTATTACAGTGGCCCAGTGGTAGAAGCGCTACTGCATTGGCTAATGGGACCTGGGTTCGAATCACAGGTCCCCCAAAACTTTGTTGCACTTTATTTATAGGCGATTCCATGCAGCATCAGGAGCGTGACCTACCATATGTCTCCATCCAGATGGTTGCCAAATGGCTTCAGATCAAATCCAATGGCCAAAATTGAATATCCACCATTGTCTCCAGTCAATGTATGCGCGTGGAATGGAGAAAGTCAAAGCAGGCTGGTTTGGATTGGGCTTCAGAATTGCATGTTTCACCTCCTCTTGGGCCCAACACCCCCTTTGGTTTATTTTCTTTTTATTATATTTATTTATTTGTTTTATTGTTTTAATTAATTATTATTATTATTACTAACCAATTAATATTTTTTTCCTCATAAAAATCAGAAAACATAAAAAATATTATTTTTATTTTATTAGAATTAATATCATCATTGTATTTTTATAAATAAATACTAACTTAATTAATTTAGTTTTAAATAGGTTTAACTTTTATTATTTTTTGCAATAAATTAAAATTAATTTAGATAATTAGGTTTTTACTAACTTTCAACCATTTTATTTTATTTCCTTAAATTTTCAAAAACCCAAAAATATTTTCATTAATTAATTAATTAATTTTGACCTAATTTAATTTCCATTTAATTCAAAAATAAACAAAAAACGCTTTCTTTTCAAAAAAGGGTCAAAACCCTAAAAATGCGCCGTCTTAATTTCTTGCACACGATACATTTGATTCCAATATTGTAATTGCTTCCGGCATGTAATAGCTTTTAATTAGGACATTATTTATCGCTTTTCATTTTACTTTCCGCAATTTAAATTAAATGGTTGTTTTTGGCGATGTAAATACCCGACGCCTTGTAATAGTTTAGATTTAATTTCTGTAAATTCCGCAACTATACACTGTTAGATGTTTGATAATAGGGAATGCATGACAAGATCAAATGTATGAACTTAAAATCAACATAGCTCACCCATGACATGTACAAAGATAAAATTAACCGAAATAACACACTCGCACATGTGCATTCTTAGGGTACACCTCACTTGGTTGCCTTCGAACGTGGTCATTAAGTATAGGAAATTTTAGAGGTCGCCATCTTGTCCAAAGATCATAAGTTACCTCGAAACGGTTGCCTCAGATAAAATGATCTAAGACATTAAGGTTACCGCTAAGGCGTCCTAACGTTGCTTTAGTGACCACACGTCCCTTAATCGAATTGACCCGAAAACTCCAACGACGATGCTACCTACTCATCAATAATGGGTTAGAATTGTCTAAAGGACATTTGCACAGTTTAATTCCCTTTTCGAGTAGGTAGATGGTTCTTAAGTACTTGCTCATTTTAAAACAAAACAAAACTTTTTGCACTCACACTCCTTTCAAAAACAAAAACTTCTTTCAAACCCACAAACACAAAGAAAATAAAATTTTGAAAACACAATGAACAAGTACCTAAGAGCCCGTGGATAACCACGGATAGAAAGGGTGCTAACACCTTCCCTTTCTATAATCTACCTCCCGAACCCAAGAAACATCTCGAAAAAGGAATTTTTATGTGCTTTTGTCCTTTCCTTGTTGGATAAAATAAAAGACGGTGGCGACTCTTGCTTACCGCGACATTTTGCAAAAACAAACGCAAAACGCGAACCAGCATTCCAAAACAGTCAGTTCTCATTCCCACTGTATCACAGCCTTAATTGCTTTATTCAAGAAAAGAGCACAAGGAGGATAAATTCTTCTGGTGACAAAGTTCAAGATTTGCATTACTTAGCATGACAAATAAGATAATGTGTAGCTCTAGCTCAAACTTAACCACTTTACCTGATCATGCCATTCGCCATTTTAGGTTAGGACATGTATATCTAAAAACCATGAATACAATACATTCTTACTTTTCCTTCATTAATGTTGATGCAAAATATGTATATGATGTATTCCCTTTTTTCTAAACAAAGAAAGTTTACCTTTTCAAATAGTTCAAGTAAAGCTTCACAACCCTTTGACCTTATTATTTTGATATTTTGAGGCCAATTTCCATCCCATCATTTGTGGTCATAGTTATTTTTTTACTGCATCGGGTTCACTTGGATCACTCTAATGGAAACCGAAGGTTAAGCAAGACAACATCTTAAAGATTTCACAACCTGATTTTAACTCAATATAACCATAGAGTCAAAACTGTTAGAACTGACAATCACCCATAATTTAAAATATTTTCTTTTTATGCTTTTCATGTCATTGTCCATCAAACCATATGTGTTGAATTTCCTCAACAAAATGGTCGTGTTGAGAGAAAATATCAACAAATTTGAAACATTGATTGTATCGTGCCATTCTCTTTTAATCTCACCTACCTAAACCGTATTGGTCTTATGCCATTTTACATGCATCTTTCATTATGATTATATTGCCTATCCCTATACTTGAAAACAAATCACCATAATTCACCATGCATCAACAAAGTACCAACATGCATGACCCAAAGTGTTTGGCTCCCTTGTTTTTGAAAATATCCATCATGCACATAGAACTAAACTTGCCCCTCATGCCAGAAAATGTGTCGTCCTTGGTTATAAATGTGGCATGAAGGGAACAATTCTCCTTGATATAAAAAATAATTAAATATTTGTCTCCATAAATATCACACATCATAAACATATCTTGCCTTACCATTCCCCTAAACATATCTTAACATAGATTTACCATTTCCATTTTGACATACCAACCACAAATGATAATGATCAGGTCCTTATTCCCTTAGATTTTTCACAATCCTAAAGACTTATCTCAACCAACACATGACCTTGATACCTCACTTACTCAGCCTTCAACTGACTCCACTACTACAACCATACCTGATCAAATATTCCAGCCATACCTATTCCCACACTTGATAACATACATGATGATTCTAATAACGAAAATAGCCACACTAGACCTATTTGACACAAACAATCATCTTATTTACAAGACTATGTATGCAATTCGTCCTCAAGTCACTGAGCATCATCACCCTCATGTACTATTTATCTTATTGCTTCTTTCCATTTTTTTGGATCATTGTTCTACTTCTTTAAAGAATTTTGCTATGTCCATTACCAAGTGTATTGAACCTAGGACATATAAAGAAGCATGTCAACATGAATGTTGGATAAAAGCCATGAAAACTGAGTTAGATTCTTTGGCTGCTAACAACACACGACAGTTAATTGACAAACTTCCTAATGTGAAACCTATTGGCAACAGATGGGTTTACAAGGTAAAATATAAAGTTGATGGATCCATTGAGATATAAATCTAGATTAGTAGTCAATGGTTACAAACAAATAGAAGGATTAGATTTTTTGACACTTTTTCACTAGTAGCAAAATTGAAAACAATTAGACTTTTGATTAGGAGTGTTCAAATCCAAACCAATCCAAATAAAAACCGCAAACTGATCCAAAAAAATCGAAAATTGAAAAAACCCGAAATTTATTGGATGTGTTTGGACGTCATTTTATGAAAACTGCTCGGTTCGGATCAGATTTCAGATTGATTTTTCAAAACCAATCCAAACCGAATCGAACTAAAAGTATATATTTTTATACTTATATATTTTTTATTTGTATGATATGTTACATGAATTTTTTATTAGATGATAATTATTTTTTTAATAATATTTACTAGCTTAGTTTAATATTAATTTTTATTATTTCAACTATAATCGATAACTCTCATTTTACAATATTAATTTTTAATATACTATATGTTGTACATTATATCAACCCTATGATTATTTTAGTATTTTTATAATATTAATAACTATATAATTTGTAATTTGAATATTTAAAAACCGATCTAAATTAAAATGCATTAAATTGAATCAGATCGGATCATATTTTTTTATATATCATCCAAAATTGAACCGAACTGCAAATAAATTTATCTTTGGATCGGATGAGTTTTTTTCCTTAAAATTGACCCAAAACGAATCTCAAACACCCCTACTTTTGATAGCTCTAGCCTCTCTTAGAAACTCACACATTCACCAAATGGTTGTAAATAATGCATTCTTGCATGGTGATTTACAATAAGATCTTTGCATGTCCATTCCTTATGGAATTATGTCCAAACCAAATCAAGTATGCGAGCTTCAAAAGAGTTTGTATGATTAAAACAAGCAAGCAGAAAATGGTATGCAAAGCTGACACATCTCCTCATACAACAAGGATACCATCAATATATCTTATATTACACATTGTTCGCCCTCAAACATGAAGGTATATTTACTTCTCTCCTTGTTTATGTTGATGATACCATCATCGTTGGGAATTCTCTTGCAGAGTTTTCTAGAATCAAAGCCATTTTGGATCATAATTTCAAAATCAAAGATCTTGGTATCCTCAACTATTTTTTGGGATTAGAGGTAGCACATTGTAAGGATGGAATATGCATATTTCAAAGAAAATATTGCTTGGATCTTCTTGACTCATATAGGCTCCTTTGATAAAAAACAACAAGTACTCCTCTTGATCCATGTTTAAAACTTCACCAAGATAGCAACCAAGCTCTTGAAGATATCTCCACCTACAGAAGAATCAATGGGAAACTTTTGTACGAGAATACCACCAGACCTGATATTTCTTTAGCTAAACAACAACTCAGTCAATTTCTAAACTTACCAATGATCACTCATTTTAAAGCTGCTTGTAGAGTGATATGATACTTAAAGAAAAATCATGGAAGAGGCATCATGTTTCCTAGAACCTCAAACACCCAAGGTCGAGGATATGTGGATGCAGACTGGGCTGGTTGTCATGACTCAAGAAGATCCACCATGATCAGTGGTTTTTCCACCTTTATTTACAATTGATTTTAGTTATAGTTTCTTCATTTTGTCAAGTGTTTTATTTCATTCTTCTATGTTTTATGCATTGTCTGTGTATTTTTTTTGTTTTCAGGCTCAGAGGAATAAAACCAGGAAAATCAGCGCGAAAAGTGAAAATTTGGAGTTTTGGAGGAAGTCTCAAAAACCAAGCTATAGGGTGCTTGACATGGCCACCTGTGTCAAGAGAGGATGCACAACTACAATTTGGGAGAAGAGGCAGAGACTAATACGGGTGCCCGTGTCAGGTGACACGGCTTGTTTCAGAAGGTCTGGGCGAGAGGTTTTATTGGAGCGATGAGCAGAGGCCGACACGGGTGCCCGTGTTAGGTGACACGGTCCGTGTTAGCCAGGATGCTGATTTTAAGTGTTTTTATGATTTTTTATGATTTGGGACCTAGAGGGGCGTTTTGGGCATTTCCGATTGAGACAAATGAATTATCACTATTTAGATGAGTTTTGAAGAAGAATTAGGGACTTTTTTTTTGTTGCAAAGAACCAATTCCTGAGTCTAGGAGTGAGGATATGAGATTCTTGAAGAACGAAGATCTTTCATGAACCAACGCGATTGAAGACCAAAATTCCTTCATCATCTGTAATGTCTAATTCTTATATTTTTTTAATTCTCGTGAACAGTATGAATGGATAAACCCCCCAATGCTGGGGGGGGGGGGGGGTCGCTGATTTGAATATGTAATGATTATGAATTCCCGAGTTCTTTAACAAAGTAGTTTTCTTATTAAATTTAATCGTGCAATGTTTTTATGCTTTCCTAATTGGACCAATTAGGATTGATTTACGATTAACAACCAGCTGAACCGCAGTTGTTAAGGTTTTTGTACGAGTAGACTATAGTAAATATCACCTAGGACTAGGGATACCCTGTAGTTACCGGATAACTCTTGATAAAATAAAGGCTTAACTCCATCAGATATCTCTAAGGACTTAGGATTTAGGATGGATGGTTAAAGGTTTTCTCACTAAGGACTTAGGGGGAAATAATCTAAAGGGATGGTAGTTGAATGTTATGAACTTGTTGAAGAAATCAGGATTCAAGGTCGTTATAGGGCAAATTACACACCACAGCCTAGCATGTTCATCATATATGTGAAAAAGAATATTTATATTTCTGCTTATTATTAAGTGACAATTTCTAAAACCAAAACCCCAGGTTAAGTTTTTGTTTAATTGAACCACACATTAAACTCAGTAATTTTGTGCAGTCCTTGAGATCGACATTCGAGGAAATTCCCTATTATAACAAGAGGCAATATAGTACACTTGCTATTTTACCATCAAGTTTTTGGCTCAGTTACTAGGGAATGCCTATTTATTTAGTGTAATTTGAGTTCAATTAGAATTTTGTTGCTCTGCAACTAAAATTCCTTTTTTGTAATTTCTTATATTTTTGTTATTACTGATTTTTCCTAACCTTTGCATGCGAGGAAAACCCTCAGCTGAATTTCCTTTTGATATACAGACTCAGGTTCAGAATCAGAACCCGAAACTATGGGTGAAAACCCACCACCACCAGAGAGACTTCTTTGGGATTACGGAGGAGTAAATGCTCCAGTAGGTCGGTTGACTACTGTGAATCAACCGATCAATGTTGCAAATTTTCAACTGCATCCTTCAACCATTCGCTAGCTCGAGAATAGATCTTTCACCGGAAAGATCAATAAAATGCCAATAAGCATTTGCAGAGATTCCTCGCCATGAGTACTACTTTGAAGATTGAGTGTAACTCTGAAGAAGCCATGAAATTAAGGATGTTCCCGTTGATGTTGTTTGAAGATGCTGAAGAGTGGTTTTAATCATTGCATGCTGGAAGTATCACCACTTAGGAACAGATGGAGAAGACTTTTCTTGATGAGTATTTTCCTGCTTCTGTTTATATTCGCAAAAGATTTGATATTGTGAATTTTAAGCAGAAGAATCACTAGGTGATGCTTATAAGAAATTCAAGAGGTTATTAGTATCCTGTCCCACTCACAACATGGGTCAAATAGAGTAAATGCAAATGTTTGTAAATGGCCTTCGAATGAAGACAAAGCAGCTTATTGATACATCAGTTTGTGGCTCATCCAACTTTAAAACAACCATTGGTGTGAAGAAGATTATTGAAGCCATTGCTGCAAATGAGCATCTGAAGCTATATGACAGGGTTGTGAGTAAACCAGAGGGGGTGATTGATCTGAAGTTAGAAATTAATAAGAAGTTGAAAATTGAAGAAGCAATTGCTGCATAAGTAGAGAAGGTTGTAAAAGTAGGATGGATGGTTAAAGGTTTTATCACTAAGAACTTAGGGGAAAATAATCTAAAGGGTTGGTAGTTGAATTTTATGAATTTGTTGAAGAAATCAAGATTCAAGGTCGTTATAGGGAAAATTACACACCACACCCTAGCATGTTCATCATATCTGTGAAAAAGCATATTTATATTTCTACTTATTATTAAGTGACAATTTCTAAAACCAAAACCCCAAGTTAAGTTTTTTTTAATTGAACCACACATTAAACTCAGTAATCCTGTGCAGTCCTTGAGATCGACATTCAGGGAAAATTCTCTATTATAACAAGAGGAAAAATAGTACACTTTCTATTTTACCATCGCACCACATGTTTTATTTTATTTCTATGAAATTCTCTCACATCATGGTGTGCAAGAAACAAGCATTTATCTCAAGATCTTCTTCAGAAGTCGAGTATCGAGCCTTACCAATAGATACATGTGAATTACAAATGGGTTATCTATCTCTTAAAAGATTTGGATGGTGTGTGTGAAAAACAACATACATTGTATTGTGACTCACAAAGTGCAATTCATATTGCCTCAAATCCCGTGTTTCATGAGATAACAAAACACTTGGAGATTGATTGCCATCTTGTACGAGAAAAGGTCCAAAATAATGTTCTCAAACTTCTGTCCATCTCTACTCAAGAACAACTTGTTGATTTCTTGAAAAAAACTTTGATCCACCAAAGTTTAAAGAGTTTATATCCTTGCTTGGAATGCTCGACACCTATCATGGTTAAGCTTGTGGGAGGGTGTTAAATTATGATATATTGAAGAATGAAAGTTACATGAAACAAGAGGAGTGCATGGTAAGTGATGGACACAGTTAGCTTGTACCATAATTTTCATATTTTAGTTAGTCAGTTACACCATTGTAACTACTATAACAAAATTTTGTTATGGTTAATCATGTACATGCAAGTGTATGATATATAGAGTGCATTAGTATGATTAGTATATAACCATTTCAACTCCCATTGTATAACTCAAGTGATTCAATATATTTTTTACTTCTTCTTCTTCTTTCTCTTTTTTTTTTAAGTTTTGACCCTGGAACTTCCATGGAGTTTTTCTTCTCTTAACACCTTCTATGAGAAAAAAATGTAGGCATACTTTTATGTTTCTATGTGAAAAAATGAGTCGACAAGGGAAATTGGATTTTAATAAATTCCTTTGCCAACATGTGGCTTGTTACTAGCTGTTGTTCGAACTATAAAAAACTAAAAAGACGTATTTGTTTATGTTCGAGGTAACACTAACTAAACTATTGTCGTCTATGAGGAGTTCAGTGAAAGATGGTGGCCAATTTCTAGAGAAGTTCAATGTTATGAGTTTTAGGGATTTGATTAATTAGTAAGAAGAGAAACCAAACATTAATAGTTATTCACAAAAGTGTGTTTTACTTATCTATCTTTTTTTGCGATTTATTTTCCCTTTTATAATTTTTTTACCTTACTTTTTATAGAAAGAATGTATTTCTTTTCATTATCCTAAAGGTGTGGATAAAGAAAAAAGTAGGAGTGGAAAAGTGGGTGTCATAACCAAAAAGTTAATCATGTATTTAATACCATAATTTTTACCTAAGTGATAATTACCACCTTATACCAAAATGCTGGTGATAATTTTGTGTTAAAGGATAAACCAAATTCTAATCTGAGTCTTAATCTTACAATCAAGAGATAGTGGCATCATTAGAAATATGGCCTAATTATCAAGGGAAGAGGGTACATTTTGCTTGGAAGCTATTTAAACCCCAAATGGATGAAGAAGTATTCATTTGATGCATGGTTTTCTCTCTCTTTCTTGCTAGAAATATGAAAATTGAGAGAGTTGAGGGAGAGAAAGAGTGCCAAAAAGAAGGAAGAGAAAGGAATGAAATCTTGGGTTCAAGGTCATCTTGCTTTCATGTGTTACAAAGTTGGAATTACTTGAAGAAGGGATAAATCGTAAATAATTGAAGAAACCCATCAAGCCATTTCATCCTTCTATCTTTTCAACTCTAAATTTAGAGATTATAGGTTCTATCATTCTAAAGATGGGATTATTTAGTTAGTTTTAGAGCCATGATATGCTAGGGTTTATTTTCCTATGAGGAGTTGTGAAAGCATGTATTTTGTGGTGTATGATGAATCCATGTTTTGAATGTTCTCTGTTGTATGATTAAGTTGCATAATCTGTTTTGGCTTGGATATGTGATGTTGAATGTGTTTTCATTTGGTTAAAAATTGAGACATTGAATGCTAACATGATCACGTGCAAATTTCTTGTTTGATGGATATGGATTATTCATAGTTGTTGCTAACTTGACATGAAAGATCCAGAATTTATGTGGTTAGGTCCTTAATCATGCTATTTGCAATTGTATGAGGTTTGGGTGTGTTTTTGGGTATGTTGGTTCTGGAAAATTTGGGTTAAAAATGAGATTTTTGATGATCTTCATGTAAATAATCAATTGTATGAATTCTTGGATCAATCGATTTCACCATTGTGACAATCTATTGATCCTTTTAATCCTTTAAAAATGAAAATATCACACTCAATGGGAGTTGAACACGTGACCTTTTAACCATAGTGCAAGCACCTTACTACTAGGACAAGCCTTTGGTTTTATTGAGTACTCCTATGAAATGCCTGGCTTATGTATTCCTATGGATAATGTGTATTATGTATAAAATCATATTTCATTTCTTGAAATGTATTGGCATGTGAATTATACTGAAATAGTTTGAAAGTGGTTAAAAACCCTAATCGATCATGAGAATGTATAAGTGTCTTAAGATGTGAATTGATGAACAAATATCGTCAAAGGTAATGGATAGAGACACTTGTGTTTTTCTGAATATGCAATATGGTTTATGAAACCCAAGTTCGTTGTACAAACATATTCATGATATGGTTGAACCTTGAAGGATAAGCACAAGTTACAAAACCCTATTTAGGGATAAGAACTTAAATACACTGTAATACACGTATGAGAGATCAAGTGTGGTTGTAATAAGAGAGAACCCTTGATATCATATGTAATAATGTTGAGCAACACAGAGAGATTACAAGAAAGTCGATATTTTGAATGGCTATGTGATCAAGTAATCCTATAGATCAAGTCGTTTAGGGTAGAATGATGAAATCCAAATGATGTGCTTGTTTGTGTATGCTTTCCTAATGGAATAATCAGTAAGTGATAAACTTATCCCTTAAAAGAGAATAATTAATGAAAGAGTTTTGAACACCATGATTAAGAGTGTGAGATTACCTAGGCGATATTATTTTGTAATTGGTTATACTTTAGGATCGAGTGAAGATTCGGCGGTGTGAACTCATGGGAAGTATGATGACTCTTTGATTTTGGAGAGTACTGACATACCTTGATCCTGGAGGGAGTCAATTGGAATGAATAAATGAATGTCAAGGCCTTAGACTTGTCAAATATGTAACTTCGTAAAGTTTATTCCATGTAGTAGAGGTATGGCATCCTATCGGACATATTTGGTAGATAGTGAGTTCTAACAGTGGAGGTCGGGCATCTCATTAATCATATCTGATGGAAAAGACTTCAATGCGATCTACACAGTGGAGATTTGGTATCTGTTGATCGTATCTGGTGGATAGTGTAATCCACATAATAGAGTCGATGTCTATTGATCATATATGGTGGATAGCATATTCTACACAATAGAGGTCTGTAATTGGTAGATTATATCAGGTGGATAGTGTGATCCATATCATGGAAGTCTAGAATTCATTGACCATGTATGGTAGATAGTGTTTGTAACATCCTAGAACCCCGCACGCAAATTATAGCATAATTTAATTATAAAATACAACCACATATGGTGTCACACACATCAAACATATCATGCTCCATAACACGGGTTACATCAATTCATATAAAAACATGTCATCGCATGCTCACCTTCACTTAAGGTATCATCATAGAGGAATCATCATCAAACAATCATATAAAATAAAGCAACTCATGACATTTAGTCTCATAAAATTCAACTTTCATGACATAAGCAAAAGTAGTTATATATTTAACTCTCAACAAATCTCCAATGATCCAACAGATCAATTATTAACTTTGACTAAACAAGAAATCAACTTAAAAGAAATTCAAGCATAGTGAAACAAGATAAATCAAACATTCCCAAACCGATGTTACATGATCAGAGCAAGAACCTACTAATAAAATGACAAACCAATGGAAGCCACTCCAAGAGCTATCTTCAACTTACTTCAGCAAATGCTACTCCCGAGTAACTGCAAGTTGTCCATGGTTGACAACATTAAAGAAAATAAGTGAGAATACATCTCAATAATTAGCAGGGAAAACAAGAGGAAGTCGATTATTGTTATACCCTAATTTCTGCCCCTAAGATCCTTTATCATTCTTGCATCCTTACAATGCATCAAGATCACAATCTTTGGGTTGCCTTTCGTCATTTACTCTATCTTTTTTAAGTTTGTCCTTGAGGGATCATCAAGCACCTTAATTGTGTATCATGTACATATGTGTTTTATATTTTACTGACCTGTAACCAAAATCCAAAAATATGCCATGTTTATTTTATTTCTTTTAGAAGACAGGGCTTCCGATCAAGAAATTCAATTGATGGTTCCCTAATTAGGGTTGTGGGTTGCTCAAATGCCTATTATTTAAAGTTGTGATCTATAATCTTAGGTCACACTGTCCTCAAGCTTCATTCAGCATGGTAAATCTAGGTTTAGTTGTTTAATTCTCAAGCCTCTTCAAGATAGATTCATGTATTTATTTTCATGCCTTCTTCTACAAGTAATTTCAAGTTCTGACAAGTGTGAGCATGGTTTAATCAAGATTTTATCATCTCAAGTTCATATGTGCATCAAGGTGTTTTGAAATGCAAGAAAAGAGCAAGTTTGCAAGTTGGTTCAAAGTTGGCTTTACCAAAAGTCAACACTTGCAAATTCAAGTTCAAACGATCATAATTTCTTCATTATTCAATATTTTTTTAGTGGTTCTTTTTTTCATATGGTTCCTTTTGACATCTCTCCAATTTATCTTTATAATTCGAGAGCTAATCATTTGTAGAAGGCCATCAAAAGTTTAAATACATTAGAGGTCACTTTGTGACTTTGACCAAATTTCAAGTGACTTTTGTCCAACTTTCAAGGATCATATTTCTTTCAATTATCAACATTTTGAGATGATTCTTTTTACACAGTATCACAAATGGCGTTATCAACAAGTTTTCTTTAAGGGAGAATTTTAAACACTTCATTTCTGACTAATTTTCAACCCAATACAGTTTCAATCTCAGTCCATTTTTTGTTCATGGAAAACCCTAGTTCTAACCACTGCCGCGCCGGAAGGCCAACCACTGCCGTCACTCTTTCTTTCTCGTCCAAAAGGTTGATAACCTCTCATAAGACATAATCCACTCTTTATTCTTTGCTTTTGTGATTGTTGTTGTTGTTGTTGTTTTTGAACAAAAACTTACGAAACTCATTTCGTAGATCTGCTTCTTAGGTTTGTTTCTTTTGAAAAACTAACCTCGGATTCAAAATAAGGAGAGAAAACTTTGTTTTATCATGTTAAAAAATTACGAAAAAATGTGATTCACGGCGGCGCCGCCCCGGACTGTGTCGAACACCACCATGAAACTCTCTCTGGCCGCCATGATCTTTCCTTATTTTCTTATGTTTTTGTTTTTAAAGAGATGATGATGGGATATGATAAGAGAGAGATTTTAAAAAAGTGTGAGAAATGTTGTTGTTGTTACATAAGAGAGAGGATTAAAAGAAGATAATGATAATGTTTTGTTGTTCTGACTGATGCAATTAATTGCAAGTGAAGAATATTTTCTTCAAAATTTGAAAAAAAAGTTAAGTTGTGGTAATGTTTAACGTGTCCTCTCAAAATCCTTCCCTTCCTCAGTACCCATGCGGTCTTCTATTAAGGACAAGTGGTCCCTCTGCTACTTGTCTTCATCTGAGAAGATGATTTAAGAAATGATTCTCTACGCGTCTGCCTACTTTTTTTACAATGTACCTCTTTATTTGTAGATCCTACGTAAAATGGTCTTATAATTTGATCTGATGGCTACATATTTTTCTACTTTAATTTCTTTTTACTATTTTTATTTTAATTCGTTTTTATCTTTTAAAATTCATTTTAATTTTATTTTTCGCTCAAAAATTCTGAAAAATTCACAAAATTCGTTTATCACATTTCTGATTTAGTGTAATTTTTTTGGAAATTAGTTTCGTGTTTTGCTATTTTTAATCATTTTCCAATTATTTGAGTGATTTTAATTGGTTTAAAAATATTTTTAATACCTTTAAAATTCTGAAAAAAAATATGGAATGATCCAATGATAGTTTGACAACTTATGGTGACATTGTTTGATTTTTATTTCTGAATTTTCAATTTTTTATAATTTTTGGTTTATTTCACTTGATTTTGTATTTTTTGAAATTAGTTTCTGACTTTCAAAAATTATAAAAAAATTGTCAACACTTCTTGATTTATGTTTGAATCCATCTCTTAGTTTTCTTTGAGTTTATAGTTCCATTTTGGCATTTCACTCCATCTTACCTCATCTTCTAATTCTTTCCTTTAAATGATCATTAGTGATCCAAACTTATGTTTGAATGTCCAAGTATGATTGATTATTGAACTATGATTCAAAGTCTTTGAAGCTTGTTGTTAGGAGGCTTTGATTTTATCAATTCTCTAAAAATTCTTCATCAACTTTGACCTAAGTTCAATATTCAATAATCATTGGTCATTCATTATGGATTATATCTCCTTCATCCCATTCTTTTTCTTTAAATGATCATTACTGGCTCAAAATTTATGTTTGAATGTCCAAGTATGGTTGATTGATTGTCTTAAGTCCAATACCTATGAGACTTGTTGTTAGGAGGCTTTGATTTTATCAATCCTTTAATTAGTTCTCATTATTTTTGGTCCAAGATCATCATTCAATCATCATTGATCATACTTTGTGACCATTAACAATTAATTTCTAACTCATTAACAATTCATTTCTAACCCATTAACAATTAATTTTACTTTATGCCTTTATTTTATGCTTTTACATTTATGCACTTTTATCTTTAGCATTTACATCTCATGCTATTTTCCTTTTGCTCACTTGAGCATTTATTTTATGTCATTTCTTCTTTTCTCATTTGAGCTTTTATTTTTCTTTTGAAGACACTTAATAATTAACTTGAACATTAAAAGATTTAAGACTCTTTATGGACTATTGGTTACTATCTTTGGCATATTGGAATTGTGGACCTCTTGGATTTAGGATTAGAAGCTTTGATACCTTAAAACTTTTAGACTTGGTATTACTTTATTATTATTATTCTGCTCGTGTATTTGGAAATCTTATGTGTGCATGTGTTATTATATTGGCCTTAAGTGATCTATATGGAACATAGCTCAATATTGAAGACTCGTCTTTGGGGTTTTAAAACCTTGAGTTTATTTGATACTTATTTGCTTGTGATGTATTTCCACACGATGATCGGTATGTTCTTGGCTCTTGGTCTATTTGGTACTTGTGACTTTAATCCAAAAGATGAGAAATCTACATTGACTTTATTATGTCAAGTGTTGGCTTCTTGTTTGGTTATATTCTTCCTTACCTTAGCTTTTACCTTGCACTTTAGAATAGTCTATTCATCTCCTTCCATCTTCTTTAATTTCAAAAATCTTTCCCCTCTTTTTCAAAGGATTCTTGTTTTCTAACATGAACCGCTTTCATAAAATAACTTGGGCTGAGGTCCATGCATTTTCAAAAAAAAACTTAATAAAGTCATCAATCAATCTTAATCAAGATATGACTTCTTTCTTCAATAATTAAAAAAGACAAAACAAATTCAAACATTTTTGTTGCTTTGGCTTTTCTCTTTAAATTTTTTTCTTAAAATTAACCAACACACAAAACTTTTCAAAAATTTTGAGAAGAACTATGTGGTTCTGATTTCATCATTTCACCTTGGTGGTACGTAGGTACAAAGCTCATTGTAGTTTTGCTGAATCAAAATTAATTAAAATACTTCTTTTCTCATCTCTCCCATCATTTGTCAACTTTTTATTTTATAGCCAAAATACACAGACTTTCAAAGAGGTTCCTACGGAGTACCATAGATGTTTATGGTACTAATATCCTCCCTTTTCATAACCAACCCCCTTACCTTGATATATATCTTATTTTTTGGGTTTATTCTTTCTTTTCCCAATTCTCTGGATAAAATAAAATTGCGGTGGCGATTTTCACTGATTTTATCAAATGGCTTAGTCTGAACATTTCTACCGCTACAATTATCACCTAACAACAACATAAACATTACTTAAACAATACCAACATATTAAGTATCCCATCCAAACAACACATCAACCATAATAAACACAAATGCAACACTTATGCAATGTATGCAACACCAACTCAACATGCATGTGGTACTAAATATGAACACTCATGTTCATCTCGCTCCCCGATCCCCATCATAGGATCAAATTCCCTCTTAGAACTGGAGCACACGATAATCACCATCATCACCATAGGTAACACTTCACCAATCCCCCATAATAGGAATTAGCTACTTGCACCCGATCCATCATCATATGACAGAGGCTCACCAAGAAGAAGCGAATTTTCAACAACATGAATGCATAGACTCTTCAGCATGCAATAATAACACATGCACATTTGCCCATCTTCTGACCATCTATGCCACCAACAACATAACCTTCATCAATATAGCATGCATATATTTGAACATGCAACATCATTAATAACAACACCACAACAAATTATCATGCTTAACCAATCAATATCGACAACATATAAGCATTTCCATCAAAAGATAACAATCTCATTTAACAACACCATCAATATCAACCTTAAAAATCATAAAATTGATTAAGAAAATTCATTTTTCACATGACATTCAGTAATTATACAAAATCTGAAGGTAGAGAAAAATACAAGAAATGGGGGAGTTGAATTGGGTTTTCAAAACTTTTCCCTTTTTGAAAAATATTTGATAAAACTATGAAAGAATATAGAATGCTAGAAATATAAAGAGACACATTCAGTTTATCCAAGTTCACCTTCAACAAGGCTACATCTTATTCACCCTTCTCGGACAATTTTTCCTTCAAACAAGGACTTAATCCACTAATTTCGACAAATTACAGATGCACGGGCTACCCACCGGTGACTAAGAACAACATTGATCATACATTTAGTGATCCCTTAAGAATTCTGACCTACCCGGTCCCAAAAGAGATATAACGATCACTGGCCCCTCAAGGATTTCATCTACAATGACCAGCTGTCAAAGTCTTCTCACGTATATAGATCTTCACTCGATCACTTGAGGCAACACCAATTCTAAACAGAATTGTTTTTGGAGATTACAAGAATTCTTTTTAACAAGTAGATTACTCCTAGTTTAAGTACATGATAAAAACACAAAAGTGTTTAGCAAGATATGAGCAACAACTCCTTGCTTTTACATTATTCTACAAAGATGAATATAATCTAATTTTGAGTGCAGCATCGTGTAGTCTTCTTCATCTTTATCTACTTCTTCTTCTTTCTTTTCATATTTTCTTTTTATCTTTTTCTCATTATATTTTTTTTCAATATGAATAAAAACTTTGGAATTCATTATGGATAACGTCGTCAAATTGCAGTCCATTCATTGATCTTCTTATATAGTATTAAAAAAGAGTTGTTGTAAGGATAAAAATATCTTTTCTCCTTCCAACGGTTGATTCCCAATGGATAGAATCAAGAGAGGTTTAGAATAGTACAAAACGTCACTTTCCTTAGCCTACTTCCTGCAGCTGTTAGCATAAGATCGTGGGAGACAACTTTTGTGAATAGTACAACCAATATTATCATAGCGGAATTTATGGTGTACTTTTTGTACTGTATTCTTCTTGACTAAGTTTCTTGATTTTTATCTTCTAATGATGTACTTTTGATTCAGAAGTATTAAGCTTGGAAGAGACAAATTACTTTGTCTTTGTTATTTGATGAATAACTGATGAATAGTTCAAAAAATACTTTATTGTTGTAGCATAGGAACATCAGAATTGTCAGAACCATGACTTGTCTTTAAATATAATGTCAATAGCTTTTCTGAAACACGAAGCTTGACTTCTGGTCTTAGAACTAGTCTTGAAGGTGTATTTCTTATCTAATATGAGATATGAGGATTAAGTGAGAAGATGTTTCATTTGAGATTCTTTCATTAGTGGATTCTTGTCTTTAGATGTATAAGAAACAAGTTATCTGAAAAACAAGTCTTGTCGTTGTAGGCAAAAGATTTTCTAAAGTTGATATTAAAAGTTTTTTTGATGTTTGGATCTGGAAATCAAATATTGTGGCAACAACCTTTCTCATTCTCAAGTCTTTGAATTATTGAGATTTGATTGTTCTACTTACTGGATTGATTCTGATTGAAGAATGATAGTGATCCAGAAGATACTTCTTTGTTGTAGAGTCAGAGTCTTTCAATATTTGAACATTGTCTTCGTTTGTGAATGAAAGCTTTTCTGATCCACTATGTCTTGATCTGATCTTGATTTCTGATAATCAGATTTTCTGAGATACATGTCTGATGTCTTATTTCTGAAGTAGAAGCTTATACCAGTTCATCTGATTTTTTGGTTAATTCATTTGGATATTATCTTTGATTTCTAATGACAACTTTTTTGAGCTGCATATCTGATGTATGATTTATGAAGCAATAGCTTATGTCAATACATCTAATTTTGACGTTGAATTCTTTCTTTTTAATCTCTTGAATTTTGATCTTTGGTTTTATCTGAAAGCAACAACTTATGTCAGCTACATCTTGGTGTCTGATCTTGAATTTTTTCCTTTCTGATCTCTTGAATTTTGATCTTTGGATTGAGCTGGAAGCAATAACTTATGTCAGCTATATCTTGGTTTTTGATCTTAAATTCTTTCTTTCTGATATCTGAGATCATTGTTTCTGATTTCTTGAGATCTTCGATTCTAAGCTCTGATTTCTGATGTCTTTGTTTATGAACATCTTCATTTATGATATCTTTACTTTATAGCTCTTGATTATGATCTTTTGAAGCTTGGGATCTACTTAGAAACTCATCGAGATTCTTTTCTTTTTGAACATTCAGAATTCAACCGAGCTACTGATGTTACTTTAGAAACGTACTAAATGGTTCTTCTTCAGAGTGATAAAGTGATTATGATGATATCTTGATTAAGACTATCTAGAATTCTAATATATGCACACTCAATGAAACCATTAGAACTAAAATTGTTCTACATAAAATATATTCATTATAATGAACAAAACATAGAGATTTAAACACATATCCAGATATTGTTCTAACAAAATCTAACTCAAATACTAAAATTAATCAATAGTTCTTATGGAATCTCTCTAACGCTTCGAACAACACTCAATTTGGGCTTTCGGAGCCAAAGTTATGGACAAAACGAATTCGACTAAAAAACAAGAACATGAGCTCCCGTGCTCAGCATGGTTGTTACAACGCAACGACACTGAGCACGACTGTGACAGACATAATGTATAATTTTCTGTGTTTTTCATCATTGAAGGCGTTCCGAACCTACGATTTTGTTTCGTAAAAGCCCAGACACTCAGAAAATTACAACCTATGTAATACCTTAGTTATCTCAAGTTAATTCACAATTTTAACACAATTAAATCATCACATCATTAAAATAAGGTTATGTATAAAACCTTCAAAATTGCAACAATGGTGTTTATAGGTCCAATCATCAAAACAGAAAAATATGCATGTATAAAGCACACAAAATTCATCATATAATCATCATAAAACAACAATCATGGCATTAAAATTCAGAATTAGAATTAGAATGCCCATCCTAAGGAGGTTAAAAGTCCCTTCATTTATCCCTCATGCTTTAACACTCATTAGAGAAGCATATATTCCCTACCTTGTCTTCCTAGCAAGAAACAAAATTCTCCCTTGAATTATTCTTCTTCTACCTCTAGCCAACTTTGCCTCTTCCTCTTTAGTTTTCCAATTCTATGTAATGTGAAAATTATCCTTAAACTCAGGTTTACCTCATAAACTTATACTTAGGGTTAAACTTCTCAAATTAACAACTTAACCCAACTTAAAATACTCCTTATTCCTTCCTCCCACTAATTTTCTTTAATTCTCGTACTTGGCCCAATTACTTTATTTTTCTTATTTTTTACTAAATAATATAACAAAACTGTTATTTTACTTGATAAAAATAATTCTAAATTATTCTATACGCACATAATATTTTACCATTCGTTTAACTTAAGGACTTACACCCCATAAACATTCAAAAAATTAAATAAATCATTGAATAGAATATATATGATTAAATCAATAGAATACGGTAGAATATCCTATATGAAAAATGGGGTGTTATAGTGTAACCCGTGTAATGGAGATTTGGCATTCCATTGACCATACCTGATGGAGAGTGTAATCCATACAATGAAGGTCTGATATTCCATCGTCCATACCTGGCGGGTAGATTGGTATATCCTTGTGATTGACTTCGGAGCTAATTACCCATGAGTTACATGACAAATGGAAGCATGGGTATGACATTCATGTATGTTAAGAATCTAGAAGAGCATTGTTATTCTCGTGGTGTACCTTCGACTTGATAATAGTTTCAGTAGTATAAAAGTAGTAGTAGAACGCTATAGAGCCGAGTGGAATCATAATATAGGGAACTCCACTAGATTTAGTAATCTCACCCCAATTATTTTATTGTTTAAAGTTAGTTACGAGTCTGGAGATTTGGCAAGAAGATCTGAAGGTTGAAGACTTTAATGTTTAATGGATAGTTCTATCGTGTTTTATGAGATATTGGATCGAAATCTATTGGGTCGAAGGGTAGCTTCTTGTTTCGACAGTTTGATAGGAGTTTAGCATGTTGTCGAAGTCTGATCACTGTTGTTGTCGAAGACCTACATGTTGTAGTTGAAATATGTTCTAGTATGTAGATGTCGATAATGCTAGGTTTGTTGGCATGATTAATTAAGCTTGTTTGTTATGTCTAGTTATTTAAGTTAGCTTGTACCCTAAGTTATCTTGTAATGGGTATTTTTGAAAAAGCCCATTAGTTTATTATGTTAGGTTTATTATAAATAGCATACTAATCTCTCATCATTGCATACTACAAATCCTAATTTAGGGTGAGAGAGTTTATTTTTTATTATTTTAACACTTATAATCTTGTTTAAAGAGAAAGTAAAGAATAACAGTTATAACCAATCCTTATTGTTCTTCATGTTCCTCGTTCTTTTCTATCCTTATGTGTTTCTTGATCATAAAGAAACAGTTTATACTTTGTTTCCAAGGCTAGTTTTCACAACAAATTGGTGTGGTGATCGTGGAGAAGATGCCTTCAACAAAGTATGAGATTTAAAAGTTCACCGGAGTGAATGATTTAGGTCTGTGGCGCTTGAGGATGAAAGCCCTACTGGTTCAACAAGGTTGTTTAGAAGCGTTAGAGGGAGTGACGGCCATGGATGCTACTTTAACAAAAAAAGAAAAGACAATCATGATAGAGAAAGCCCACAACACAATCTTATTGAGCCTTGGTGATAAGGTTCTTCGACAGGTATTGTAATACAGTGGAAGCACTTACTTTTGGTTTTGTATTTTATCACAAATGTTACATATAGCAAGAGTCATCACCGACTTTTCTTTTTTATCCAATAAAGGAAAGGGTGAAAATAACAAGAAAGACCTTCGAGAATTTTATGGGCAAGGGGGGTAGGTTATGAAAAGGGAAGGTGTTAGCACCCTTTTCATCCTAGTTATCTATGGGCTCTTAATCACTAGCTCACTTTGAAAATGCTTTGTGTTTGCGTGTTTGAAAAAAATATTTTAAAAAGATGCCTAAGTGAGGAAAACTTTATAATGATTCTTGTATCGTTGAGAATGCATATAAAGTGTTTGATCTTGAAAATATTTTAGAAAAAAGAGTGTATGTGAAAAATTAATTTTTGTTTGTGAGCAAGCGACTACGAGCTATCTACCTACTCAAAAGGTCTTTGTTTTTTCTCCTTTCCTTTAGATAGTGCTATCCTACTATTAGTTAGTAGGTAGCCCTATCATTGGATATTTGAGGGACAAGCGTGGGTCATCGTACAGTCATAGAAGGCAACTCGTAGGACGCTTTAGCAATTGTCGTAAGGGAATAAAATCGTTTACCGAGGCAACATCGAAGGGTCATCGTGGGACTATGATCTGTTTAAGCGAAGGGTCTTTGCTAAAGCATCCCACGTTCGAGGGACATGACTGTTTATATCCGAGGCAACAAGTGAGGGTTACCCTTGAGGTTCACGTGTGCAAAGTGTGTTATGTTTCAGTTATTTTAATCTTGGATTCATGGTTATTTAGCGTTTGATTTTAATATTTACCATACAATCCTATTACTAGAAGTTATATATATATATATATATATATATATATATATATATATATATATATATATATATATATATATATATATATATATATATATATATATATATATATATATATATATATATATATATATATATATATATATATATATATATATATATATATATATATATATATATATATATATATATATATATATATATATATATATATATATATATATATATATATATATATATATATATATATATATATATATATATATATATATATATATATATATATATATATATATATATATATATATATATATATATATATATATACATTCATCCATAAGTGCAAAAAGTAATAATATGGGAAAAAAAGTCTACACTATTACAGTGCTTCGGGAATGGGCAGTACAGACCATAAAAATTGGGGAGTACAGCAATAAACCCTAATTATCTATTACAAACTTTTGAGCAGTTACATAATTATATTAATGCAAAAAATAAACAAACGCGCAGAGATGGTGAAGAGGGAAAGATATTAAAAACCCTAAAAAATTTCTAAGCGCTTAAGAAAATGTTTTTGGTGTTTTTGTTTAGAAAAATGTTTTTATAGTGTGAAATAATTGTAAAAAACCTAATTCTAATTAATCTACTAATTAATTAATAAAATAAAACAAAGTGTGATTAAATTAAATTAATTTCTATTTATAAAAATTAAATTAATTAATTAAAAACCTAAATCTAATTTTTTTTTAATGATTTGATGATTTTTTTTTTGATTTCCATAAAATTGGTTAAAAAAAAGAAAATAGTAAATTAAAACAAAAGAAGAAATCAGATGGGCCTGATATGCAAAAGGATTTTGTGGGTGCAGAATCAGAAATTTGCCAAGCCCAACATCTTAAGCCCAGGCGCCTGTGAGATTCAGTGAGGATAGTCCTTTGGTGTGCACCGTGGGGGGACCACCAGCAGCATCAAATCTAGATTAACTGAGATCAGATGGTTGTTAGATGAGGACGTATGGTGAGCGCTTGAACCTGGTTTGCACTAGATCTGAAATAGAAACATTGAAAAAATAATATGCCAGAGGAAGGGATCGAACCCCTGCCTTGGCACAAAAACAACTTAAGACACACGCGCTTCCTGCCGGGGCTGCCAGCTCATCCAGTAAGTAAATCAAACAAAAATAACAAAAAGAAAGAATGAAGTGTATGACGGGAGAAGCGCCTGAGCCCTAGCTCTGGTCGTCTTCTCCAACAACCTGCAACATACAAACATGTGAAAATCAGTTTTTTAAAGTTCTAAAGCACCATGTCCCCCCTAATTCGACCCTCTTGGATCCGAATCCGACCTTATTTTTGGCTAAAAACTCTTGAATTGTATGTTTCCAATCAAAGCACACCGATCAGAGAAGAAAATGGCATATAGCAAGTCTGCGTGCATGGGGTCACATTGATGGCCCAAATCTGTATAGTAATGTCTCATAAACATAATAAAAGCGTTAGCATGGTTCAAATCAAAGAAAAAAAATAAAAGTATGCAATATATGATCATCGTTCAACCGGAGCTATATGCTATATCATTTTTGCGTGTTTTGGACCATGGAACATGATCCAAACTTACTCTGTGTACCTGTTGAGAGTGAATAAGGTGCTTTTTTGTGATGAGAAGGCTTGGAAAACAGGTTTCGAACACTCCAAGTTCTTTGATAAATTTGGATTTTTTAGCAAGCTTTTTAAGAAATCGTGTCTTTAGCATCTGACTTGCTTGCATATATATAGAGGAAGGAAATGACTCATTAAATATGGCATGAGATCAAGCAATCAAACCATGACAAAACCAAAATCAAACATATTGAAATATTTCCATTTTTTTGAGATGTTCTTTCCTTCTTGAGCCCTTGCATGAATTTGGCATGATTTTCCAGGTTGTCATTAGTTGTATGGGCATGTAAATGACTCATCATGTGTCTGACACATTTATCTTATACTTCTTTTAATTTATTTTGCATTTATTTGAATGAAAAAATGTAAATAAAATAATAATAAAATACAAGAAAATGTAGGAGTGAGTTTAGAGTCTTTCACAGGTTCATGGACATGTTTGAAGACCAAAAAGTTAGGTCATAAGTCCAAAATTTCAAGTTTGCACATTTTGCATTTCATGCATTTCTTTAAAATTTCCCAACTTGTGTAACTCATAACTTACTCAATTTTCATCCTTTGAAGGTGATTTGTGACATTTTAAAAATATAAAAATGTCTTCTACAATTTCTCTTTTGATCATTTCTGCATTTGGATATTTTATCTTGATGTAATTTGCCTTGACAAAAAGTGTCTTTTTGTTGACTTTTGAAATGACCCGTAGTGTATTAGCTCATATCTTTCAAATGAAGCACTTTTTGGACTTGAGCACAAAAACAAAGTTGTATAGAATTGAATCCCCTTCAAAATGGGCTTTGCTTGGGGAAAATTTGATGAAGCATGTGAAATTTATGCTTGGTCAAAGTTTAGTTGACTTCTCCTAAGGAAACCCTAATTTGACAACTTTTGACTTTTGATGATTTGAGGGCTTTCCTTAAGGAATCATGATCAACCCTTGGTCAAATTATGAATATCACTTCAAAATGTTGTTGTTGACCAAAAATCTAAAAGTTTGACTGTATGTTGACCGTAGTTGACTTTTTATCCAATACAGTTAATTTTCAATCATTTGAACGATTGATTGAGAAAACGTTTGATGTAGGACTTGAAACTTGGTATGAGAATTATTGAGGACCTATGATGAACCATGGAAAGTAGTTTAGACCTTTGCAACCCAAATTTCCCTGAGAAACTCAAACCCCTAGTTATAGACCCTTGGCTTAGGAGAAGGTTTTGATTGGTCAACTCTTGAGATTCTTGAGTATTTTGAGAACCCTTAAAAGAATGCCTTAAAGAAAATGGGAGGGAAAATTTTGGGGTACAACAGCTTCCCATGTTCAATCTTCTTAAACCTGAAGAGTTAGATTAGCATTTCCTCTATTCGTGACTCAAAGGTAGAAGAGGATTGAACACTTAAGTGCCCAGAAATTTGCACTCGTATGTGCAAGAAGTAATGTTGTTGGTTGATTATGCGAAGAATGGGCTCATAGATTCCATTTGGAGAGGTGAGGGAGAGTCATCGAAAATGGGTTTATAAATGCCATCCAAAGTATCTATTGATAGAAATTATACTAGGTCTATGCTCGACTTCAACTGGAAGAAGTATCAAAATAAATCTATGCTTGATTTAACTTGAGCCAGAAGATGTTTATGCACGACTTTAATTAGGAGAAGTATCAAAATATATCTATGCTTGATTTTAAACTGAGCTAGAAATTATCTACGACCGTCTTCAACTGGAAGAAGTATCAGAATAAATCTACGCTTCATTTAATCTGAGCCAAAAGATGTTTATGCTCGACTTTGACTGGAAGAAGTATCAGAATAAATATATGCTCGATTTAATCTGAGCCAGGAAATATTTATGTCGGTCTTCAACTGGAAGAAGTATCAAAATAAATCTACGCTCGATTTAGTCTAAGCCAGAAGATGTCCACACTCATCTTTATCTAGAAGAAGTATTAGAATAAATCTACACTCGATTTAATCTGAGCCAGAAAATGTATATGCTCGACTTTGACTGGAAGAAGAATCAAAATAAATCTATGCTCGATTTAATCTGAGCCAGAAAATGTCTACGTTTGTCTTCAATTGGAAGAAGTATCAGAATAAATCTATGATAGATTTAAACTAAGCCAGAAGATATTTACGATCGTCTTCAATTGGAAGAAGTATCAGAATAAATCTACGCTTGATTTAGTTTGATCCAGAAGATGTCCATGTCCGTCTTTATTTGGATGAAGTATCAGAGTAAATCTACGCTCGATTTAAACTGAGCCAAAAGATATTTATGCTCAACTTTAACTGGAATAAGTATCCGAATAAATCCACGCTTGATTTAACCTGAGCATGAAGATGTCTGCACCTATGTTTAACCGGGAGATGTATCAGAATAAATCTACGCTTGATTTAATGTGAGCCAGAAAATGTCTACGTCCGAATTCAACTAGAAAATATGTTCCTTTTAGAATGACTATTTGAGGAAATTGCTTGTGTGATACAGTGGGAGAACTGACTTGAGTGTTTTGCGTTTTATCACAAATGTTGCAGTTAGCAAGAGTCGCCACCGACATTTCTTTTATCCAAAAGGAAAGGTGAAAAAGCACAGAAAATACCTTTGAGGTTATTTTTGAGTTCGGGGGGTATATTATGAAAAGGTAAGGTATTAGCACCCTTTTAATCCATGGTTTTCCACGGGCTCTTAGTTACTTGCTAGATCACTTGCTTTTGTTTGAAATTATGCTTTGTGTGATTTTTGAAAGTATTTTGTAAAGAAGCCTTTGTTTAGGCAATCTTTGTAATGATTCTTGTTTGTAAGAATGTATACAAAGATGTTTGATCTTTTTGAAAATGTTTTCAAGTTTGTAAGATGTGTGAAAGTGTAGGTGTTTGTTTTGAAAATAGCAAGGATGCTTGTGTGAAATTGAGCAAGTAATTAGGAGCATTCCACCTACTCAAAAGTCTTTCTTGTTCATTTTTCTTTTCCTTTGACATTGTTGTCTTACCACTGATTTGGTAAGCAACCCTATCTTTGGATGTAAACGGGACGGGCGTTGGTCATCGTATAACCATGATTAGCAATATTGCAATGTGTCTTAGCATTCTTTTTTAGGGACTAAGATCATTTGAAAGGAAACTTAGATAACGTCATCGAGGGACTATGATCTTGTATTTGCTTATTTTTGCTAAGATACCTTACATGCGTAATATGGCCATTTTGTATAAGGCAACCAAGTGGAATAATCCTAGGGGTGCTTTTGTGCAAATGTATTGTTTTCATGCTTGTTTTTGTTTTGAATTAGGGTTTTCTAAGTATTTATTTTAGTCTTTCCATACAAACCCTAATTACTAGCATTTGCATATAAAAGCGATAAATTGCGGAATTTAAAGTTACTACGCTATTACAATATTTGTAGGGGGTGTACAAACTCAATGGGGATTACAAGAATTTAAAACCTAATTAGTCTATTACAACCATATTGAATTGATATCAATGTACAAGGAAATAAATAAATACAAAGTACAAAATGAATAAATGTACAAAAAATTCAAAATGTAAAGAAAATGTATCTTTGTTTGATTTTCATGAAAAATGGATTTTGTCTTAACCTAATTAAATAAAGAAAATAATTAATTAAATTTGAATTTTATTAAGAAAATATTTTAAATAAAACCCTAGCTCTATTAATTAATCAAAAGAAAATAAGTTTAAGAAAAGTGTTTTTTTGGTATTTTTGTCTTGAAAATATTTATAGCATTATAAAATATTTTTGGCCTTTTTTATATATAAATAAATATATTTTAATAGGTGTAAAAGAAAAATAAATGTAAACCTAGTTTTAATTATTAAATTTACAAGATAATTTTAAAAAATAAATAAAGTATAGTTAAATAAAAAATATTTTTTATGAGGAAAAAATAAAATAAACTAAGTCAAAATATAAATCTATCATTTTTGTATTTTTTATGATTTTTAATATTTAGAAAAATATTTTTAAGAAAAAAAATGACAATAAAAAAATAAAATAAAACTAGGCCAGGGTGCATATATGAAACAAGGAGTGAGAAAGTAAAAACAAAAAAAACAACAAAAAGCCCAACAGGGCCCGGCGCCTGCAAAAAAAGGGTCAGAATGGAAAAACATGTAAAAATATGCAAAAGGGTACCACTGGGGCTCGAACCCGGGTCCTAAAGGTTACAGACGCGCGCTTCTTCCATTGGGGTGGCTATACATCTGTTAACATAGGCAAAACAATAAATATACAAGGCAAAACGCGCCCTGAAGACTTCATCTTCAACCTCCAACCAATCCAACTGTAACTTTCTCTTTTCTCATCAAAAATGAAAACTGTAAACATGAAACTTGTAGAAAATTTTCTCACGGTTTCAGAAATATAAAGCATTAAAACTATAGATCAAAGATAAACATGAATTTTAATGGCCCTAATCTGAACCCTAAAAATCTCAGAAATTTCAGTTTCAAAATTCTCTAAGCTCAAGCAAAATTAATAGAAACTATGGACATGGTTAGCTTAAGGGAAATGATATCTACATGTTTTATTCACAAAGAAACTATTTATGATGCATGTATGAAGAGTTCCAAGTTGAGAAAATATACCTCAAAACTGGAAATCGTGTTTTGAGTTTTAGCTTGTTTCAAGTGATGGTGATGATCAGGTTAGCTTCATTGAGGTCCCAGGAAGCTAATGCAATGATTAGCTTGAACAATGGATGACTGAAACGGTCTGGAGAAGTTAATGTGCAGAGCTGAGTTTTTGAAAATGGAGGATGGAGTTAATGGTGTTACAGTTCTAAAACAGGGTGTGGGATCAACTCTATATGATGTTTAGAAACTTTAGAAATCAAAAGGCCAAGAAACGCACAAGTAGATTATGAGTTTCAAGTTTTTGGTCAGTTTGTGTAAAAATGGAAGTGTGAAGTGTGATTCTGAGTTCTAGGTTCTTTCAAGGCTTGAGCATTCGTGTGTTTGTGTCAAATGGTTTGTGTATGTATAAACAAAAGTGTTTGAGTGCATTTGCAAGTCAGAAGTACAAGTTTCTAGCTTTTGGCTAGGTTACTTGATTTTGAAGAAAAGAGGGAAACAAGTTTCAAGAAGAGGTACAAGCATGGAATGGGTGATTGTAAGTGTTTGAAACATTTATCATGAGTTATAGGACCTGTTTGATCAGAAGAGAACAAGTGCAAGGCTCAAGAACAAGTTTTGTACAAAAAGTTGCTTTATCAAAATGGCAATGTGACCTTTCTTCCAAAAATGGATATAAAGCATGTCCATGCAATGAATGCATGAAGTGAGGCCTCTAACAGCTGTGTAAACCATTAATTATGGAGTGCCTAACAAGTTTGAGGCCTGCAAAGTAGTGTTTATTCAGCATGGTTTGAATTTGAATTTTGTCCATCACTAAAATGACTTGTAATTAAAGTGATAAAACCCTAACTTCATCTCTTCGATTCTCCCTACTCAAGAATGATCTCAAGGAGTTCTTGGACATTTTGGAAAGCTTACAATGTACTCTACAACCTATCTTTAAAATTGCTTTTGATGATTCCCCTTGGAACTATATGAAAAAGTGCCATAAAGTTGGGTCAAAATCCTGACCAAATTAGGGCAAAATTTCACTAAGTGTTTAGTTTCATGACCACATGTTCATAAAATTATAACTTGAAATCCATGCATTTTTGGAAGGAGTTGTGTAAATAAAAGTTGTATATTTCATGGATATCTACAACTTTTATGTTGGAAGTTTCTCTTGAATCATCTTGCATCATAGTGAAAAGTTTGCTCAAAGTTATGAAAAAACATGAAATTTCCAACACTTAGAAAAATTTCTAAGTTTAGAAATTTTGACTTTTCAAAATGAAATCTTGACTTTTTGATTTCTTGATGAATAAGTTTCATATTTTGACATGTTTTGATGAATTATGATCTTTGGCACTTGAATTTGACCAAAAGGTCAAAGTTTGACTTTTCAGTATACAGTTGACTTTTGATCAGTTGACTGCAAAATTCATCTGTCAATCCAATGGACTCACAATGTTTTGAACCATGTAATTAGGTAAAAATGATGTAATTGGACTCTTGAGATCATGCCTTAAACCAAATGACCATTTGCTAGGTCAAAAATCAGAAATTGCCTTTTCCTAGTCAAAACCATAATTTTGACCATTTTTTCCTTTTGATGATTTGATCAAATTTCTTGAGGAATTGTGGTCCAAACTTGATCAAATGATACATATGAGTCTATAATATTGATATGGATAAAAAATAATGAAGTTTTACTGTAAATTGGCCATAGTTGACTTTTCCCCAATACAGCTGATTTTTAGGTCAACTGCTCAATTAACAAGGAAAAAGTGTGATCCAAGGCTTGAAACTTGACATGAGTGATCTTGGGGGTCCATAATGATCCATGAAAGTCATATGGGGCATTGTAAGTTCAAAAATATTTTTCCAAACTCAAACCCTAATTTTGGTCATCAGTGCTTAAGGAGGTGTCTTGAGCTGATCAAACCCTAATGCAATCTTGAGCCAAAGGGGATCTTGTGAGCAAATTATTAATTATTGAGAGGGAAAATTTTGGGGTACAACAGCTTAGGTAGACATTTGTCAGATATAGCCTTTGAGAAGACCGTCTGGTCATACAAGTAGTTAATGACGTTTGTTTGTTGATTGATCTTTCCTAAAAAGGTAAAGATTTAGCTATATACAATGTCATGATGTATGAAATGCATTGCGTAATGATGTTCTCAAAATAAATGAGACTGTGCTATATGTCTTTCGTATGCACATGCTATGATGGTTGCAAATGATATGTGAATGTGAAATGTTATTGAAGTGTATTTGTAAACTCGTGCAACATCTTTGGCTAAGGAAAATAAATCCCTGATTGTTGTTGGGGATGAAGAGCATGTGCATCTTCAATCTCGTCTGGAATGTTTCCGCTGGGAACTCCTGCTCTCTATTAAGGAAACTCCGCCGGGGAACAAAGATTTTTGCTCGGGGAGAAGAGTATGAGAACATTGATTGTTCACTGCCCTACCGGGGAACTTAGTTCTTATACACCCTGACTGGGGATAAAAGAGATGGGCTGGATGCCGACTCGTCTGAGAGAATAAGTTTGAACGATATTTGATCCAGTTTTAGATTCAGTAGAAAATTTTCTAGGGACAGAAACCCAGACTGTCTTTTGCTCGAGATGGGAATCTTGCCGGTAATTTGTGGTAGAAAAAGACTCAAGCTGGGGAGATTGAACTTCGCTAGGGAAGTAAACCCTGTTGGGGAAATAAACTCTGTTGGGGAAATAAACCCTTTTGACAAAGAAATATTATGCTGAAGAAACACCCTTGCTGAGGGAATGAGCTCTGCTAGAGAGAAGAAATCTACAGGGTTTTTTACAGTTTTAGAGGAATAAATTCAAATGGGGAGGAGAATTTCCATAAACTGTACTAATTGAGATTCCATAGTTGGGCGATATAGCTGGGAAAAAGATCATATTTCTTTAACCTTTGGGGGAATTTGCTGGTGAGCATGATAAGACTACTCTGAGGGGATAATCCCATGGAAGTGGCTCTGTGGGGATTTGTGGATAGCTTGAACGTTATCCCAACTCCTAGAGTCTTGAGTAAATGTGTATTCCTATTTTTATGCATATATTTGTTAATAGTTAATCGTATTCACATGCATATGTTCAATCAATCTCAGTCATTGGATGTTTTTACAAACAAAACAGAAAAAGTGAAAACAAAAAGTTTGAATTTTGAAATTCGTATTTCTATTGATAGTTTGCCCATAAATAGACAATTTTGTACAAAGAGACATAAATCCTAGTAAGAGGAAATCATCGTGAAATGAAAAGAGTACAAAGTGAAAACAAGATAATAGCTATGTGGGAATAATCTCGTCGGGTTCCAACTTTGCTATTGCCCCTATATCCTCGAGTATTTCATCCCTCGCTGTCCGAAGAAAGTGATTGAATTGATTTGTACCGTTTGAACTTGACGTTGGTAATAAAGCTTGTCGTAAGTGATCCAATGGGGACATAGCAGTATGCTTTAATCCCTAACTTTTGTCTGAACTGCCCTTTCGGGTTTTCAGTCCACCGGGATACCCTTTTTTTCCCAAGCCTCCTTTTCAGGTTTTCGACTTGCCGGGTGTACAATCTTTTATATATATCCCAAATTTTTGCCTAAACCATTTTGGTTCACCGGGATTCCCTTATTTTTGCCTAGGCCAGTCAACCTAGCGGGTCGTTTTCATGCGTAGTATCTTTTGACAATGTCCACATTCAAAGGGTGCGGGAAATCTTTACCGTCCATGGTGGTTAGTATCATGACACCGCCAGAAAATACTTTCTTAATCATAAATGACCTTTCTTATGTGGGAGTCCATTTTCCCCTGGTATCAACTTGCGGTAGAATGATGCACTTCATTACCAAGTCACCAGCCTGATATACCTGATGCTTGATCTTTTTATTGAATGCCTTGATCATGCGCTTATGATACATATGACCGTGACAGACAACTGCAAGTCTCTTACCGTCAATTAGATTTAACTTATCCAACCTAGTTTAAATCCACTCATCTTCGTCTAAGTCTGCATCTTTCATAATTCTCAAAGAGGGAATCTGAACTACGACAGGTAGGACGACTTCCATACCGTAAACTACAGAGAATGGGGTTGCCCCAGTTGTTATTCGAGCTGAAGTACAGTATCCGTGGAGAGCAAATGGTAACATCTCGTGCCAGTCTTTATAGGTCACAACCATCTTCTATACGATCTTCTTTATGTTCTTATTGGCGGCTTCCACTGTTCAATTAATCTTTGGTCGATACGGCGAAGAGTTGTGCTGCTTGATCTTGAATTACGTGCAGAGCTCAGTGATCATATTGTTGTTGAGGTTGGTACCATTGTGTATGATAATCCTTTTGGGGATGCCATACCAATAGGTAAGGTCATGTTTGATGAACTGGCCGACCACATTCTTAGTAACAGAGGCGGACGAGGTTGTTTCAACCCATTTTGTAAAGTAATCAATGGCGACGAGAATGAAGCGATATTTGTTAGAAGTATTTGGTTTGATTTCCCCGATCATATCAATTCCCCACATTGTGAATGGCCACAGAGCAGTCATGATGTTCAAAGGTACCAGAGGCACATGAACTTTATCAGCATAGATTAGGCACTTATGACAAGTTCTCGAGTGGTGGTGACAGTCGGTTTCCATAGTCGACCAATAGTAACCTGCTCTCAAGATATTTTTAGCCATATTATGCCCACTGGAGTGAGTACCAAAGATGCCTCCGTGCATATCTTACATAATCTCCTCTGCTTCCTTCTTTTCTACACAACGAAGCAGAGTCGAATCATGATTGCGTTTGTATAGAATTCCATTGCTCAATAAGAACTTAGCCGAGAACCTCTGTAGGAATTTTTTGTCATTGACCGATGCCCCTTGAGGGTACTCTTGAGCCTCAAGGTACCTTTTCACTTCTTGAAAACAAGGTTTTTCTTCTACGCTGTCAGTATCAATTTCATAGCAATGTTTCAGTTCATCGAATCTTTCAATGGTAATTTTGGGAGCCTCATTGTCCCATCTGACCTTGAATATGGATGACATGGTAGCCAATGCGTCCGCCAACTGGTTCTCTTCTCTTGGGATATGCTTAAAAGTAATCTCTTCGAAATATGGAATCAAGGTTAGCATATATTCTCGGTAAGGAATAAGATTCAGATGCTTCATATCCCATTCTTCCTTGACCTGACTGATCACTAGGGCTGAGTATCCATATACACTTAAGAACTTGATTCTCAAGTCAATGACAACTTTAATTCCCATGATGCATGCTTCATATTCAGCCATATTGTTGGTTCAGTCAAAGAAAAGTCTGGCAGCGAAGGGCGTGTGACAACCATGTGGAGAGATAATTACAACACCGGTTTTATTACCAAGTGAATTGGAAGCTCCATCTAAAATCATAGTCCATAGAGATCCTAGCTCAGGTCCTTCATACGGTCCAGGTTCTTCACAATCTGTAACTTGCATAATGTTCTCATCCGGGAATTCAAAATTCATAGACTGATAGTCATCTACAGCTTGATGTGCCAAATGATCAGCCACTACACTTCCTTTAATTACTTTTTGAGTGGTGTACTGAATGTCATATTATGTTAAGACCATTTTCCATCGGGCTATTCTTTCAGAGAGAGATGGCTTTTCAAATATGTATTTGATGGGATACATTTTAGAAATCAACAAGGTAGTATGGGTCAACATATAATGTCTTAGTCGGCGAGCAGCCCATGCCAAAGTGTAACAAGTTTTCTCCAGCAGTGAATATCTTGTTTCATAGTCGTTAAATTTTTTGCTAAGGTAGTATATGGCATGCTCTTTTCGATCAAACTCGTCATGCTGCCCCAGTACATACCCCATTGAGTTCTCTAGTACTGTTAGGTACATGATTAAAGGTCTTCCTTCAACTGGTGGTATCAGAATCAGAAGTTCTTGTAGGTATTCCTTAATTTTATCAAAGGCTATTTGACAGTCTTCATTCCATTTTACTACTTGATCTTTCTTCAACAGCTTGAAGATTGGCTCACAAGTAGCAGTCAAATGATAAATGAAATGGGAAATGTAATTCAGTCGTCCTAAGAAACCTCTGACTTCCTTCTCGATACGGGGAGCCGACATTTCTTGAATAGCTTTAACTTTTGCATGATCGACCTCAATACTGTTACCACTGATGAAGAAACCCAAGAGTTTACCGGATCTCTCCTCAAAGGTGCACTTGTTCGGGTTTAACCTTAGCTTATACTGCCTCAGTCTTTTAAACAATTTATGTAAATGATTAATACGTTCTTCTTCAGTTTGTGATTTGGCTATCATATCATCGATGTAGACCTCTATCTCTTGATGAATCATGTCATGAAATAAGGCTACCATGGCATGCTGATAAGTTGCCCCGATGTTCTTCAACCCAAAAGGCATAACCTTGTAATTGAAAGTGCCCCACTGTGTGACGAAGGTAGTTTCTTCCATGTTTTCAAGTTCCATCTTGATCTGATTATACCCTGAGAAACCATCCATGAAGGAGAATACCTTGTGTTGAGCGGTGTTGTCAACTAAAACATCAATATATGGTAGTGGGAAGTCATCTTTGGGGCTCTCCTTGTTCAAATCCCTGTAATCTAGACACATATGCACCTTGTCGTCTTTCTTTGGTACTAGAACATCATTAGAAACCCATTGAGGATATGATGTCACTGCTAAGAAACCTGCGTTGAATTGCTTCATAACCTCGGCCTTAATCTTCTCTGACATCTCGGGATGCATGCAACGAACCTTCTTCTTAATCGGAGAACAACCCTCTTTCATTGGTAGACAATGAACCATAATATCAGTATCAAGCCCTGACATGTCTTTGTATGACCAAGCAAATATTTCAACATATTCATGCAACATCTGGACTAGCATGTTCTTGACACTGCTATCTAAGTTAGCGCCTATCTTGACTTCTTTTTGGTCTGTCTCGGTACGCAAGTTTACAACTTCGACTGGCTCTTCATGTGGTTGGATAGCCTTTTCTTCTTGTATTAAGAGTCTGGCAAGTTCTCCAGGTATTTCACAATCTTCCTCACCTTCGTCCTCGACTTGGTAGATCGGATTTTTGAAGTCATATGTGGCAATAGCAAAATCGTTATCAACGAGATCCAGAGTGGATGAGGATCTGCAATGTAGTGTGTGTTTGTGTAAGAAAACATAGCTATTTGAAAATGCAATAAGATAAAAGAAAAAACAGAGATCACAAAATTTTCATGCAAAACGTCCAATGTTTTTATTGAATGAACAATGTTTATGAATTATCAACCCTTAACAAATGAACCATTACGCCCCGGGTAAGACGCAAGGTTTATTGTCAATGTTTATTACATAACCAAAAATCCTTTTTAAAAGCAATAAAACAGGAATATAACTATTACTCCTGACTAAAAGAGATAGGGAAGATGTCTTCTGCCTTCCAATTATCAAGTCCATCACCAATGGTAGGGAATATCCAGCTGTCGAAGTCACAATCACTGTCAGCGTCTTCTATGGCGTTCACCATGTTGTTGCTAATATGGAACATAGGTCTTCCATCCAGAGTGCGATGAACAATCATTTGACCCTCTGCAGTAAAGCCCAAACCAAACTTGTCATATTTGTAAGGGATATCAGGAAGCTGACCCCAAATAGTACAACCACCTTCTTCTATAGTAGCCTTGGCATCTTTCAAGGAAGCCATCTTGTGTGGAGTCTTGGTGATCTTTGGAATGGCAGAAACATCTTTAATAGTGGCAGGGGATATCACTTCAAAGGTCTGATAGGGAGTATCGATAAATTCTCCATCCATCTCCATGTACCAGAATGAGTTTAGGTGGCTGACCATGTACTCCTCTTCTCCGCAGACAGTAACAACCTTTCCCTTTATGAGGTACTTTAGTTTTTGGTGCAAAGTGGAGGTGACGACACCTTCCCTGTAGATATAGGGACGTCCCAATAGATAATAATAGGCCGTCTGCATGTCCATTACATAGAAAGTGGATTCAAATATGTGTGAACCCACTTTTATTGGGAGGTCCACTTCTCCATGCACCATTCTTCTGGACCCGTCAAAGGCTCGAACTATGATATTACTGGGCTTTAGCACGACTCCTTCACAATCCAGTCTGTCAAGAGCGCCTTTTGGCATAACATTTAGAGAAGATACAATATCAATTGACACATGAGCCAATGTAGTGCCCCTGCATTCGATGAAGACATACAGGGCCCTATTATGATTTCATCCCTCTGGAGTCAAGTCAACATCAGAGAAACCTAACCCATTATCAGTTGTCAAACTAGCCACATAACTTCTAAATTGATCAGCCGAAATTTCCTACGACACATGAGAAGTCTTCAAGAATTTTACCAAATCTTGCGCATGGGCTTCATAACACAGCAACAAAGATAACATGGAAATTTTAGATGGGGTCAGCCCCAGTTGTTCAAAAATTTTATAATCGCTTCTATGAATGATCTTCAAAACCTCTTCCAACTCTTGTTCAGAGGTGTCCTTGATCGTGGTTTCTTTTGGCGCCTCCGTCTGGGCAGGCTCTATCATTGTCTTTTTACCTCGAGCCTTGGCATTTGACTTGGTAACAATAACCTGAACAAGTGGAGAGATTTCCGGGGAGAAAATCCTTCCGCTTCTACTAATTTTGCTGGTCCCCGCAATATTAACAATGTTGGGATCATCCTCTTCATCATATTCATCGGACAACTCTTGTTTAATGCCATGGTAATAGACGTCAGACCCATAATTCCATGGAATAGACTTTTCTGAGGAATATGGGATGGGCCCAAGTGTTGTAATTATTAACGGAGCAGCTTTTGGATTGGCGGTAATCCTTACAGGACCCTTGGAAGTGATCCTGAAAGGAGTCCCGGATATGACAGACAAATCTTGGCACAAATTCTCTACATTAAGAACTTTCTCAATCAAAATTATATGTTCATCCCTCAGGTGTTGAACTCCTTCCTTCAGTAACCCACAACCATTGGGTTGAACGACACAACAATAAGATCCTTTAACACAACCCAAAAATAAACCGGCTTGTAACAAATTCTATTTGATTATCAAGAGAAGAGTAACTACATCACTTACAGAGGTAACATATAAAACATCTTCAATAACACTTATGCCCTTGTCATGCTTGGGAATAGGTGCAGTAATCACGTTCGGAGTCTCTGGAAGATCAAACTCAATTTCCTTATTATTGATCATATTCTGAATCTTTCTCTTCATGGCCCAACAATTGTTAGTGTCGTGCCCAGAACTGTTCGAATGATAAGCACACCTCGCGTTTGGATTATACTTGGGAGATGATGTGTTGGGATTCTGAGGAGGATCCCACAATGAAATGAGTTCAACCTTTAACAAGTGTTGTAACGCCTGAGATAAAGGCATCCTGGTCTTGGTAAGTTGTCTTAATGGAGCGTCTGGACTTCGTCGGTTACCATGTTGTTGTTGTTAAAACGACACCAAATTAGAGATTAATACCTCTCCCACAGACTGATGGCAGTCACTTTTACTACCCCCTTTCTGGCTATAGACATTATTGACTTCTTTTTTACCACCGAATGGCTTCTTCACAGCATTAGAAGATGCAGCTATCAAAATCTTCCCACTCTTGATACTGCTTTCAATTCTTTCTCCAGTCAGAATGAGCTATGTGAAACCAGACAATGAGCTCCCAATCAACGGATTAAAGAATGGTCCTGTCAAAGTGCCCATGTACATATCCACCAATTCCCGGTCAATCAAAGGAGGTTGCACCCTTCCAACCAAATCCCTCCATTTTTGTGCATATTCCTTGAACCCTTCATTCGAGCCCATGGACATGTTTTTCAATTACACACGAGTCAGTTCTAGGTCAGCATTATATTGATATTTCTTATAGAAAGAAGCAACCAAGTCTTCCCATGTATGAATGTTGGTTCCTTAGAGCTTATATAACCATTTAAGTTGAGTTCCGGCCAAACTTTCCTAAAAGAAATGGACCCATAATTTCCGGTCAGTAGTATAAGGTTAGATCTTGCAAACATATGACCTCAAATGGAGTTTGGGACAAGAGACCCTGTCATATTTAGCAAAGACGGGGACCTTGAACTTATGAGGGATGACCACCCCCGAGACCATATCTAGTTCACCAAAATACAATCTAGGCACCTTATAGATTACCATAGTCTTGACTCTTACTTCTAACTGCTTGTACTTGTCATCTGTAGGAGGGTACTGTTCATCAGATTAGACATCATCTTCATGAACATTCTCATAACCTTGGTTTTTCCTTCCTTCATGCTTTATGCTTCTACCATCTTCTTTGTGGTTGTCGTCTTCTTCAAAGGAAACATCATCCACTTAAACTGGATGAGTAAGACCTTTGAACCTTCTCCCCTTATTAAGGATAACAGTCGGCTTCTTGGTATTCTTTTTCTTGGCGACAAGCGCCATCAGATCTTTCTTCCCCTGTGCCAGATTCAGAAGAGTCTCTTGAAATTGTGCATGCTGAACCTCGAGATCCTTGACAATTTGTTCGAGGGCCATTTTTTCTGCTGAAATAAATAGCGAGAAAATGAGAAATTTGTATGAAAAACCTGTTATGTAATGATGCATGATATGTAAATACAATGTTTTAAAGGACCTTATAATATTTAAATTTTCTAACCAAGAGGAAACAAAAACAAAGATTTTTATTAGTAAGTTCAAAATTACAATTTCCTCTTAGGCTTACAATGAAAACAACAAGGTCTCAAAGAGACAAAAAAGTAAACTCCTAAGACCTAATACTCAAGCTTCCCACAGACTCTTCCTCTTTGTGTTGATGTATGCATTAAGACTCTGTTCCTCGTGAAGTTGTTTTGTGAGCTCCAACACTTTCTTTTCACTTGCATATAATTGAGCCTCAAAGGTATCCTATTCTTCCTTGAGTTGAATCCAGGACTTTTGCAATTCTTCAAGGTCAGTAGGCATGTCTAGATGAAGGATGGTGTGAGAAGTGTCTCCTCCGACAACATGCTCGATGATTATTCGTAAGATAGAAGGATATGACATCGTGAGGTTTTAAGCGCGAGGTCGCACCCATTTGAGATAGGGCTCTATAGGGATGGAGCTCTTCTGTCCTAAAGCCTGACTATAAATCTTTCTTACCATGCCCCAATCGTGTATAAACCTTTGACGATAACCTTGAGGGTCATTCTCGTAATCGAACATAATTCCTTGGATAAATGCATCATGAGGACCATCTCTTCGAGCATAACCAAATTAACGTAGAGCCAGAGAAGGGTTGTAAGTAATACCTCCCATAATACCAAGGAGTGGGACATTAGGGAATTCTCCACAGCGGTCAATGATAGTGATATTGTCTTGAGATCGGGAATACCAGTAGACGTTTGTATGAGAAAGTGACATTATTCTTTATGACCACCTCAGACCTTGTTCATTCTTCATTACCGAGTAGGGAAGGTGCCAAATAAACCACCTGGATAGAAGAGGTATACAACACATGAGAGTTCCTCTCCTCTTCATAGTACGAGCGTGAAGAGAATGCAGAATGTCTTCGAGCAAGGTAGGCACAGGATTATGAGTAAGGAAAATTTTGACGGCGTTCACATCTATGAGTTGGTCTGGATTAGGGAATAGTACCAACCCATAGATTAGAAGCGCCAATATTTCCTCGAAAGCCTAAAAACTCATAGCATCCAGAAATAGTTGAGCCTTTTCCATCAGAAATATATCCAGAAAACCTTTGACTCCGCTTCTTGTATCCCAATTGGATATAATGTCGGGCCACTTCATATGTAAGGCTGCTGCAATAACTTATAGTTTTGGAGCTTCCTATAAACCGGTGAAGGGTATTTGATTAAGAAAAGATACTCCCAGTAATTGAGAGAACTCCTTTGTTGTACCCCAAAATTTTCCCTCTCATTTTATTCAAGACATACTCCTAGAGGTCCTCAATTGCTCAAGGTTGACTAAGAATTAACCAGACAATTCTCCTCCTAAGGCAATGAACCCCTAACTAGGGTTTCAATTTTCATTAATATGGTTGAGCTCCAAGAGTCTCAAATTATTCCCATGGTCCTAATATGTCTTCAAGATCATCCATGCCAAGTTTCATGCCTTGCTCAATAAGTTTGCTTAGTCAAATGCTCAAGTATTAGAAAATCAACTATGTTAGGTCAAAAGTCAAATGTGGCCCATGTACAGTCAAACTTCAAGATTTTTGGTCGACATCAACATTTTTAAGTGATAACCATCATTTGATCAAGGGTTGATCATGATTCCTCAAGAAATGCTCCTAACCCATCAAAAGTCAAGAATGGCAAATTAGGGTTTCTATAGGAAAAGTCAACCAAGCTTTGACAAGGCATAACTTTCTCATACTTTATCATAAATTTTCCAACCAAAGCTCATTTTGAAGAGAATCCAATTACCTACAACTTCTCTTCAGCCCTCAAGTTCAATAAATGCACCATTTGAAAGATACAAGTTCATACATTACAGGTCAATTTTAGAAAGTCAACAAAAGCCACTTTTTTCGAAGACCTTTTACATCAAGATAACATCTTCAAATGAAAAAAATGAACAAAAGAGGGATTGAATTAGACATCTTGGGCTTTCCAAAAAGTCAAAGATCATCATCATGAGATATAAATTGAGCAAGTTATGGTTTACACAAGTTGGTCAAATTTATGAAAAATGCATGAAGTCAACTTTGAGAAAAATTGCATTTTTAGGTTAATGGACCTAACTTTTAGGGTTCAAACATGTTTATGACATAACCAAGGACCTCTAAACCTAACCATGCACTATTTTGATTTTGATTTCTATTTATTTGAATTTTTATTAATTTAAATATGAATTAAATCAAATAAATTAAATAAAAATACAAAGAATAATGGGCCATGACATTTGGTTTTGATTTGATCTATTAGAAGGCCCATATTTTCGTGCAAGATACATCCAAAGGGACCAGGTTCATGCAAGTGACCAAAGAGGAAAAGATATCACAAACATGGACATTTTTCAATGTGTTTTATCCTTGTCTCCAAGGCCATGAATGCATTGATTCTTTACCATGTTTTTTCACTCATATCTTCCCTCTATAAATAATTAACATTACAAGCCAAAGGTATCATGAAATTTCTCTCCAAAAAGCTCTCCAAAAATCGAAGAATCGGTGCAAGTCATATATCAAGATTCCGGTCTCTCTCGATTGACACCAAGCCTCAAACCATCCTCCTGAAGTCTCAAGGAGTCTTACAAGGCCCAAGAGAAGTCCATCACACGCCTAGCACGTTCCTATTTGACAACACCAGTTTGGTAAAATTTTAAACTTTGAATCTCTAATTTTAATCACATTTCATGGTATACTAACGTTTGTTTGAGTTTATATAGAACAATTATGGATGGTTGAATCAGAGGTTTCACACAAGAATCTAAAAACACCATGGTTAAGGCATGAAGCTTTCAAAGATTCGGGCCTAGGGATTTCTGATGATTGCACCCTCCTGTTTACTTTTGTTACTAAGCCCATCTTTATTTTCTTGTTTTGTTCATTTTATTCATTTCGTTTGATTCCCTTTTTTAATCAAATAAACAAATATAAAAATAACATAAAAATAGTTTTAGTATTTTTCTAAATTAATTTTAAATTTGTAAATTAATTAATTTAGCCATTTTGACATTATTTTATCATTTAAAAAAATTAGAGTTAGGTCCATTTTAATTCAAATATTTTTCTTAATAAAAATACAAAAAATGTTAGGTTTTTTTGTTTAGAATTTAATTTTGATCAATAATTTTTATTTTTATTTTAATTAATTAAATGTAGGTTTAATTTAATTCAATAATTTCCTAAATAAACAAAAACAACCAAAAAATATATTTTTTACTTAGCAATTCTTAGGATTTATTAGACGTCTTTATTTTCGCACGTTTTATTTACCTTTACATCTTTTATATTCGTGTATTTGATTATTGAGATGTAATAGTCTAGATTTAAATTCCGCACTTTACTTTCTTGCAGTTTTTTATGTAACGGTCCCAAAGCATTGTAATAGCGTAGGATTTATGATTCTCGCACTTTAAATTTCTGTACAATATTACTGTTAGTAACTAGGATTGCATGGAAAGATTGAAAATAAACGTTAGCAAACCTTAATGCAAAAGATGAATAATTGAAAAAGACACACTTCTCACACTTGCACCCTTATAGTATTCCTCACTCGGTTTCCTCGGAAATTTTCATGTCCCTCAAAAGTAGGTATATCTTAGCAAAGACCCTCGGTATAAAAGTCAGCATAAAAGATCATGGTCCTTAAACACTCCTCGAGTTTCCTTTCGGTAAATGATCTTGTCCCGCGATATTGTCTATATGATGACAGTCCTTTTGAAATGCTAAGATATCCTTACATGTTGCCTTCAATGACCATAAGTGTCCCTCTCGATAGTCCCTAAACATCCAACGATAGGGCTACCTACTCACTAATAGTAGGATTTCACTATCTAAAGGAAAGGAGGAAAAGAACACCTTTTTTCGAGTAGGTAGATAATTCTTAAGTACTTGCTCAAAACTGATTTCCTTTTTTTACACTTACACACTTTAAAAATCTTTTCAAAACGCTTTATCACACTCTTGAGGACTGATACAAGAGTTACCATAAAGAAAACAAAAACTTTCAAAATACACAAACACAAACAGTTTAAAAAAATGAGCAAGTACCTAAGAGCCCGTGGAAAACCATGGATGGAACGGGTGCTAACACCTTCTCTTTCCATAATCTACCCCCCTTACTCAAAAAATCTCGAAAAAGATCTTTTTATGTTCTTTTCACCCTTGCCTTGTTGGATAAAAGAAAAATAGGTGGCGACTCTTGCTTACCATGACATTTGCAAACAAAAACTGTAAAAACCAGTATATAACAGTCGGTTCTGCCACCGTATCACAGAACTGACGACTCTGCTGGGGACAAAATAGTAAAGTGGGGTTTACCTTAGGGTCTAGATCATTTTTGCTTATTTGACTGTTTCTTTGCTTTACTTTTAAGGGTATTGTTTAGGTGTTATATATCCTACACCCGGATCTGGGGAAACCTTTTAGGTAAGTAGCAATATATCGTATAAATTGTGCGGGGTATACCAACATGGTTAAAGCGATGGCTACGTTGATGCAACACTTTAGTTGGTACCAATAGCTTTTGAGTTAATCAAGGAGAATATGGGGCCGCTGGATGGTGTCATGAAGCGTCAACTGACCTTAGAACCTTTAAATGAACAACTTGGCCATTAGGACGTAGCGAGATGGCCGTCTTTGGTGTATTCCCAAAGTTGACAGATACTTGATGCTACACTCATTGAGATTTGACTCTTGAGTTTTATTTGGTTGTGAGTCACTTGCCTATTATGGTAAGGTGGCTAGAACCGGGACGTGGTTTCCCTATTTTGTTAAGGAATTTTGCTGGTTTGCGTTTTGTGTTTGTGTTTGCAAAATATCGCGGTAAGCAAGAGTCGCCACCGACTTTTATTTTATCCAACAAGGAAAGGAAAAAAGCACAAAAAAAATTCCTTTTTCGAGATATTTCTGAGTACGGGGGTAGATTTATAGAAAGGGAAGGTATTAGCACCCTTTCTATCCGTAGTTATCTACGGGCTCTTAGGTACTTGCTCATCATTTTCAAAATTGTTTTCTTTGTGTTTATGGGCTTTGAAAAGTTTTTGTTTTGACTTCGATTTAAATCTTGCTTCTGTCTTCAAGAGTGTAATGAAGTGTTTTTGAAAACTTTGTTTGTACAGAAGTGTAAGTGTGAAAAATTTGTTTGGAATGAGCAAGTATCTAAGAACTAATCTACCTACTCGAAAAAAGAATCATTCTATGTTTTTTTTCCTTTAGACAATGCTATCCCACTATTAGTTAGTAGGTAGCACCGTCGTTGGGGTTTTGAGGGTCAATTCGAAAGGGACGTACGGTCACTAAAGAAATGTTAGGACGTCTTAGTAGTAACCCTAATGTCTTAGATCAATTATTCGAGGCAACAATTCCGAGGCAACCATTCCGAGGCAACTTTTCCGAATCGGGACTTTGATCTTTGTTTAGACAAAAGGACGACCACTAAAACATCCTATACTTAATGATTGTTTACCGAAGGCAACCAAGTGGTAGTGTACCCTAGGAGTGCGCATGTGCGAGTGATTCAGTTTCAGATTATTTTATCTTTGCACATTTAGGGTGATCTAACTTTTTTAAAAGTTAACATACATTCTTGTCATGCAAACCCTAATTATTCATACATCTAATAGTTGATAACTTATGGAATTTAAAATACGGAAATTAAACTATGCTATTACAAGGCTTCGGGTATTTACATAGCCAAAAACAAACCCTTTGAAAATAAAAGCGATAAATGTAAAAGTCATAATTAAAACTATTACAACCTGTGAGCAGATACAATAATTGGATAAAAATAATAATAAAGCGCGCGATGACAAATTAGACCGAATGCAAAATTAGGGTTTTGACCCTCTTAATCTAATTGCAAGAAAAAATTGTTTTTTGTTGTTTTTAATATTTTTAAAAGAAAAGAACTAAGTTTTTCTAAATTAAATGCTAAATCAATTAGTGATTAAATTAATTAGTAAAAATAATTACAAGACCTATTTTTAGTTTTTGGTTATTTTAGGAAAAAATAAAATACAATTAAATTAGTAATAAAACCCTATTTATTCTAATTAATTTTAATTATTTTCAAAAAATAATTAAAATTGTCTAAATTAATAAACCTAATTAATTTTAATAGAAATAAATATCTTGAATTTAATTGGATAAAAAAATGTTTTTGTGATTTTTTTTGATAAAAAGAAAATGATTATTGGTTGATAAAATAAATAATAAAATTAAATGAGATAAATATGAAAGAATTAGAGAAAAAACAAACTGGGCCTGCAATGTGGGGGTGCAAAGAGCAATTTCCTTGGCCCATTTGAGTGAGACTCGTTTGACCTTTGCGATCCAGTATGGCACGCTTGACTTGGCTCATGATGCACCTTCCTGGATGGCCATCAGATTTGGCCATCCAACCACTTGGCATGATTGATGATGAAGACCTATGGTGGTCTCCTGGCTTGCACGCACATTAGATTACCTGAAATAAAATATGAAAATAACAAATGCTGGAGGCAGGGATCGAACCCCTGACCTCCAGCCTTCAAATGCCTTAAGCGCTTATTTGGCAACCGTTGCGTCACTTTGTTCTTGTTGTACAATAATGAAACAATAATAATAATATGTAAAAACAAATATTAATGGAGAATTGTCAAAAACCGCACGCCAAAGTTTGAATGGGCAAATGGTATGATGACAACTAATCGTCTTCTTCCCTTCTCCGTGGGTAAAAGTGGAACACTTTTACCTACATACGTTTTGTCCGTCGCTATAGGCCGTGTTCATTCCAAAATCTTCTATGAGCAACATAAATGACATCTAATGCCATGGTTGTGTTCGTCTCATCATCGTGAACACGAAGGTACCATTCATGAAGGCCAATTTCTCCTGTAAGAAAAAACCCTAAAACGGAGCTACGAAACCTAGCAATGGTGATTTCTTATATAGGCCATAAAAATGAAATTAAATGATGCAGAAAGTTTGCATATGTTCCATAGATCAAGAATGTACAATTAATTCATCCTAACAATGCCTATATTATGAGATTCTAATTCAAGAACAGGGCTATATCGTGAGCGACTTACAGAGCTTTTTGGGGCTTGAAAATGCTTGGTTTCAATGGCTTTAGCTTGCTGAGAGTCCCAACATTCGATTGGGATAGGCAACGAGTCTTGAGGATGCCTCTAAGTGCAAATTCGATCTCACACTTTTCTTGCTTTTTTTCAGTTTTGGTTCTTGCTCATATGCCTCTCTCTAACTCGTTTTTAGGTCTGCCTCGCCTCCTTATATACCAAGGACTAAATTAGGGTTGATCACTACATCCAATCTTCCTCCATCAATGATTTTTGATTTGATTTGATTCACCTTTAAGATCTTTCCAAATTTGGCCTATTTCCAATCTTTTTGTGCACACATGCCTTGATACGAGTTTGAATGACTTGCTAGCTGTAATTGGAACCTGAAACGAGCACAAAATCTCTTACTTTCAATATTTTGGATTTTATTTGATTTGTTTTGATTTAAATTAAATTAATTCAAATAAAAATAAAAATAAATAATAAAAATAAGATATGGACAAGTGGAAAAGGCTAGAGCTCGTGGACTATCTTGCCAACTCAAAACAAGTGAAAAAGATTGGGCCCATTTGGCAAAATTTGAAGTTTTAGGGATAGTTGACTTTTGGCAATTTTGCAAAAAAAGTCAACTTCTTCAATGCATAACTTCCTCAATTTTGACTCTTTGGAGGTGTTCTTGGACTTTTTAGAAAGCTTGAGATGTCCTCTAATAAAACATTTTGGTCTCATCTCATTTTGATATTCCATGATCATGTATGAAGCTTTGACAAAAAAGTGTTTTTGTTGACTTTTCAAAATGACCTATAATGTCCAAATTCATAACTTCTTGTGAGTTCATATTTTGAACTTGGGAGATGAATATGGATTGTAGGAAATTGCATCCTCTTCAAAATGAGCTTTGGATGGGTCATTTATCATAAAGTATGAGAAAGTTATGCTTGGTCAAAGTTGAGTTGACTTTTCCTATAAAACCCTAATTTATCAACTTTTCAGTCTTGATGAATTAGGAGCAATCCTTGATGAATCATGATCAAACCTTGATCAAATGATGACATATACTCCAAAATGAGGATGTTGACCAAAAATCTTGAAGTTTGACTGTATGTAGGTCACAGTTGACTTTTGCCCTAGCACAGTCGATTTTTGGACCTTTGAGCAATTGACTGGGCAAGCTTCCTCTGTAGGGCTTGAAACTTGACATGGATGACCTTGGGAACATATTATGACAATGTTGAGAATTTGGGATCCCTTGGACTCAAGCATCTTGAAGCAACTTGAAACCCTAATTTGAGGTAGACTGCCTTAGGAGAGAGCTTGTCTGGCCAAACCTTGGACTACCTTGAGCAACTTGAAGATCTTTCTTGAATTTTTTTTGAGAAATATGGGAGGGCAAATTTTGGGGTACAACACCTATCGAACGAAACTTGCGCGAGAGATCAGTGATATTGAGATCCCTTATAACCCAATTACTATTTATAGGACAGGTTGAGCCAACTAAATTTCAAGAGGGTGCTTACCTACAAACCCCATGCAAGCCTAAACCTAAGGCTGCTTGTGTGATTTGTTTGCTTTCAACTTGAGCCACTTGTTGGGTTTTTATCTAACAACATGATCTCCTTGTAGGATTTGTTTTATAGTCATTATCCAGTTACCTGCACTTCTTAGACTCACTTGTCTTCATCACCTTACACTTTTATTTAATGCATAACATACACATCATAACATCATGCCATAACATTTCCTTAACCATTTCAAGGATCTCAAGGGTTTGTGATGCAGGTTATGACAAATCAGACGTCTAGCAAGGGGCAAGGGGATTTATTTTCCTCTAGCCAATGTCGTCAAAAGATTAAAACTCAACAACTTGAGTCAGGGGCTATGACCCACTTGATATGGTGAGCTTGAATCTCGTAGAAGGACACTCAACGATACAAAGTTCTTGAATCAAAGCTGCAAATTTTAGCTTCTGACATTTTCTTGTTTACCCTGCAGGATCCTTGAAAGCATTGCATACATATATCATACATATCATTGCATAAGAAAGTTTCAAAGTAGGTTTCTCATCCTCTTGGTTGTTTATTTCAGCAATGGCTCTAGAACAAACAGTGAAGGATCTACAGACTCAAAACGCCCAGTTTCAACAAATGTTCATGGCTTTGGCCCAGGGGCAGGAAGAACTGAAAGCTCTCGTCATCAAAGAGAAGAAGAAGAAGAAGGCAAAGAAACCGGCTGGAATCCTTAATATGGGAAGATGACTCAGAAGACCAGTTAAAGGAGCTCTAGATCTTTCAACTCCATCAAATAAAGGGGATAATCATGAAGAAGATAACAACCGAGGAAATGATGAAGACGAAGCTGATTATTCTGAGGAGCAGTATCCTCCTATTGATGGTAAATACAAACAGCTGGAGGATCGTCTCAATGCTATGGAGATTCAGCAAATACCTGGCTTAGACTTTGAAGAATTAGGGCTGGTTTTTGGCGTGATCATCCCACCAAAATTCAAGGTCCCCATGTTCTCTAAACATGACGGTGTCTCCTGCCCTAAGTTGCACTTAAGGTTCTATGTCAGGAAGATCCAACCTCACACTGCCTACCAGAAGTTATGGGTCCATTTCTTCAAAGAAAGTTTAGCTGGCACGCAACTAGAGTGGTTCTACCAGCTAGAAATAACTGACATTCATACCTGGGAAGACTTGGTTGCTGCTTTCTACAAGCAGTACCAATATAATGATGACCTCGCTCCAACTCGTACACAACTTCAAAGCATGTCTATGGGTTCTAGCTAAGGCTTCAAAGAATATGCCCAGAAATTGAGGGATCTAGCTGGCAGGGCACAACCTCCTCTTAATGATCAGGAAATGGTAGATATGTTCATGGGCACTCTGACATGCCCTTTCTTTAATCTGCTGATTGGGAGTTCCTCATCTGGATTCACAGAGATGGTTCTGACTAGAGAATGGATCGAAAGTGGTATCAAGAGTGGGAAGATCCTGATGGTTTCATCTTCTAATGCTAAGAAGAAGCCATTTGCTGGTAAGAGGGAAGCCAATGTTGTGTATGGCCAGAAGGGTCGTAATAAGGTAGACGACCACAATCAATTTTTGGGGGAAATACTGGTCTATAATCCTACGCCTATGCAATGACACCAACAGGGGAACCAGCATAAAGAGGTCATACTTAAGAGACAATTCACCAAAATCAACATGTCACTAGCTCAAGCGTTACAACACATGTTAAAAGCAGGATTGATTACGTTGAAGGCTCCTATGTGAAATCCAAATACTTCTACTCCTAGTTACCACCCCGACGAAAGGTGTGCATACCATTCTGATAGTCCTGGACATGATATAAATGGTTGTTGGGCTCTGAAGAACAAAATTCATGATATGACTGACGCCAAAGAGATTGAATTCGACCCTCCAGTGACTCACAAAGTGATCACTGTTCCTAGGCCAAATCATTGAGAATGTCCAGTTCCTTTTTTATTTTTCATTTGTAATTGTTGTTCAAACAATTACTGTTATGCCGAACTTTAGTTTGCCCATTAATGCATCGCATATGTTTGTCTTGAATGATTTCATTTTCATTTTATTTAAACTATTTTCTTGCTTCGTTTACGTGATATTCGACTCTCGATTAAAAATATATAAGCCTTTAGAGGGAGGATGACGAAAATGATACCACAATCTCACACAATGTGCTTTTGAACAGACCTTGCTGATAATGTACAGGCGTTGTTTCAAATCCCAAACAATGGAGTTATAAGGAAGATAATCCCTAGTCAACCCCCTTGAGCCAAAGAAGTAGGAGTTTTTCTTTTCACACAAATTAAAACCCTTAATTATAACCCGGGGCAGGGTAGTTTTCACAGTTAATTCAGATGCACATTCAATCGCAATATTCTACTCCATACATAATGAATGCCATCAAAGACGTCCGTCCAAATCAGAAGATGGTGATGGTTCCGCATGATCATTAAAACCGACAATCATTATCTCTCAAAATAAAAGCCCGCTAAGTCAAAACCTATGAAGGAGACTAAAGAAAAAAACTGGGGCATCCCGCTGACTGTAATCACAAAAGAAACAGTTCAGGAAAAAGAAGGGATAACGAAAAAAAAGGGTACTACAAATCCTCGGGAAAAAAATTACAAAATGACTGCCTCTTCAAAATAAACTTTCAGTATCTAAACCATCACCGGAACATCAAGGACAAGATGCCAGACTCAACTGGGATCTGAACGCACAATTACCTGAGCATAGGATCGAAGAACATCACGAAGAATGGGTGGGTACAAATAAAATTTGAGCCTTTATCCTTTGTTCCTTAAGCCGTGAACCAGGCCACAATACAACCCTTAAAAGTCCTAATTGAAGCATATGTTAGTTCGGAAGTGTTGTACCCCAAAAGTTTCCCTCCAATTTTACTCAACAAATGTCAATTGAGGTCCCCAAGTTGCTCAAGGAAGTCCAAGAGTTGACCAGACAAACTCTCTCCTAAGGCAGTATACCTCAAATTAGGGTTTCCCTTTTCATACAGATGTGTGAACCACAAAGGACTCAAATTCTTCCCAAGATCCTAATATGTTCCCAAGATCATCCATGCCAAGTTTCAGGCCTTGCAAAAGAAGTTTGCTTAGTCAATTGCTCAAATGCTTGAGAATCGACTGTATTAGGTCAAAAGTTAACTATGGCCTACATACAGTCAAAACTCAAGATTTTTGGTCAACATAAACATTTTGAAGTGACTTCCATTATTTGATCAAGGGTTGATCATGATTCCTCAAGGAATGCTCCAAATTTATCAAAATCCAAAAGTTGCTAAATTAGGGTTTTACAGGAAAAGTCAACCCAACTTTGACCAAGCATAACTTCTCCATACTTTATCAGAAATTTTCCATCCAAGGCTCATTTTGAAGAGGATGAAATTCCCTAAAATTCATCTTCATCCCTCAAGTTCAAAATATTCACTCATCAAAAGATATGAACTTCTACATTATAGGTCCTTTTGAAAAGTCAACAAAAACACCTTTTTTGTCAAAGCTTCATACATGAACGTGGAAGATCCAATTGATATGAAACCAAAAGGGTTGTTTATGGGACATCCTAAGCTTTCTAAAAAGTCCAAGAACACCCTCCTAGGGTCAAAATTGAGAGAGTTGTGCATTGTCAAAGTTGGAAATTTTTTGGAAAATTGTCAAAAGTCAACATTGATCAAATTTGCATTTTTTCCAAAGGGGTCCATGTTTTCTTGCTTGAGACATGTTTCTAATATGACCCACGACCCCTGAGCTTTTCCACCAATTATTTTATTACTTTTATCATTTATTTTGATTTTTTATTCATTTAAATCAAAATAAATCAAATTAAATGGTAAAATAATAAAAGCAAATCAAATCTTGGGATTTTTGTGCACATTTGGAGTTTATGTACAGCTAGCATGATGATCAGTTCGTGCAAGACTCATTAGGGTTAGAAAATATTGGATTGAAGCTTGTTTTAGAAAGATATCATACATGAATCAAATCAAATCACATTTTCATAATTCTCAAAGATATGATGCAATTTTATTGACCTAATATGATCTACTATATGTATAAAACAATTGCAGATCAAAAGACAAGGTTTGGGAATCGCAGGGAGCAAGAACAAAAACTCAGAATTTGGATAAAAAGTGTGCACTTGATTTCTGCCCTAGAGGACGATTCCAGGTGATTGAAGGACTCTAATCACTTCTTGGCCATCTTCTGAAGCCAACAACATCATTTGCAGCCTTCAAAACGTCAAGAATCATCGCCTAGACATATCACAGTTTGCATCCCAAACTCAAATTCGATTTCTATGTTTTACGCATGATAAATCCATTCTATTCATATATTCTTGTTCATAATCGTGTTTGCAAGCTTTCTATATCCTTTAATTGTACTAACAGTGCATGAATCCATATTTACCATTGTTAGGGTTTAAGGTCACGATTTAGGGATTTCTGATACAGAAAAAATTGGGCCATGAATGAGGTACCACGATACTCGTGAGACCAAGACGAGTTGATTGGTACCATCACAATAGATTTATTTTTCTTGTACTGAATATTTGAATGACACCGGTTTTTAGCAACGAACAACGTCTGTAGGTATAGGTTGTGTACCTAAAACAACGAGCTGGAGGTAGAAGAAGGTGATTTGTCATCACCCCATTGGTTCGTTAGAATTCAGTGCGCGCGGTTTTTTGTTCTAGGGACATTGAATGTGTTTTATATATAATATATTATTATTACTGTAATAACAACTAACAACAACAACTCAGTTGGCTGCGTAGCATTGGTACAAGGCGTAAGGATCTAGGTTCAATCCCAGGTTCCATCACTTTATTTATTTTCTTTTCTTGTAATAGATCCAGCGCTCCACTCCTCCAGGCGCCTTCCATGCAACCTCAACGCCCAGCCACTGGATGCACTTCTAGCCAGATCTAACGCTTCTTGCCTGAAGGTCCTTGGTGCACCTCAAGTCAACACTTGCATAGGATCCAGCGTGGTTGACTGGGCTAAGCTTAATGGGCTTGGAAATTCAGATTCTCACCCCCCAGAATTGCTAACAACACAGGCCCATGTTCTTTTTTCTCTATTTATTTATTTTATTTTAATTGTTTTGTTTAATTATTTTTCACTAACTTAATTACTTTTTTTTAATCATAAAATCAACAAATCACATAATACCAAAAAAAGGCATTTTTTCAATAAAATATTTATTTTAATTTAATTAGAAATATAGGTTAAGTTGATTTCTTTTATAATTAAAATCAAATAGAATCTAGGTTTTAATTTTACATTTATATTGCTTTTCTCAAATAAAAAAACCAAAAAAATACAAAAATCTTTTTGTACAAAATATTTTATTGAAATTATTTAATTAGAAAATTAGGTTAATTTAATTTCTTTCATAATTTAAAAACAATTAGAAATTAGGTTTAATTGAGTTGTAATTTAAATATTTTCTCAAATAAAAATCCACAAAAGCACTTTTCTATCGATTAGGGTTTTAGGTTATTTTAATCGTCCTCGCATTCAATTTACCGCGCGCTTGTTAATTATTTGTCAATTATTTTGTAATTGTTCAGGGTTTGTAATAGTTAACCTAGAGTTTTTATTTACTGTTTAAATCCCCGATTTTTGCTTATGTAATTAATTCCCTTCCCCGAAGCCTTGTAATAGTTAGGTTTATTTTTTGCACTTTAAATTCCCGTAATCTTTAACTGTCTAGATGCATGGCTAATAGGACGGTATGAAAAGAATGCTTGAAATTTAAAACGGTAGATCACCTAATGTGCAAAGACATTAACTGAAATCAAACACTTGCACATACTCACTCCTAGGGTTTGCCTCACTTTGGTCACCTTCGGTAAACAGTCATTAAGCATAGGAAATTTGAGTGGTCGCCCTCCCGTCTAAAAGATCAAATGTCCCGTTCGAATGTTGTTGGTGTAAGCCCTAGAGGCCAATACTTTTGGTACTTGTATCGAATTATTTATTAATAATAAAAGGCATTTCTTTATTATGTTTGCTTTCCAAAATAATAAAGTCCCTAGAATGGTTTATTTGTTTAATGAAATGTTAAGTGTGACTTAATCATGAGATCCCATTAAACATAAGACACTATTCTTAAAGTATCCGTAGTCAAGCTTTAATGTGAAGTGGGATAACATTAAAGCATTAAGATTATTATGAAGATAGATTGATGATCACATCTCATGGATCATAGATAAGGAGTTATCAAGTCTTGACATAGGTATGAATATTAGGAGTAATATTTATACTGGATTGACCCGCTATGAGAATACTACATATAATGTTATGCAAAGTGTCATAAGTTATTCTCATGATGATAATGGTGTATACAAACCTTCGACCTGAAACCACTATGGACCCTAGATGTAGAGTCAAGTACTTTATTGCTGATCAAACGTCATCCGTAACTAGACGACTATAAAGACGGTTGATGGGTACTTCACAAAGCATGCTAAGGGACATGAGTGACCTAGATGGAATTTGCTCATCCTGCATAACAGGATAAATGTCTAAGGGCCCAATATTGAACTGGACAAGGGTGACACAGTGTATGCCTTGTGTTCAATATAGACATGAGGGCAAAAGGGTAATTGTACAACACAAATATTATCACGGAAAAGGTTTGGTCAGATCACATGACATTTTCGTGATTTGGGTAACAGTGATGTGTTGCTAGATACCGCTCACTGTTTATTATATTAAATGTGTGATTTAATATAATTGCCAACGTCGCGAAAACCTACAGGGTCACACACATAAGGACAGGTTGATGAGAGATAGAATAAATAAGGAACACCGTAAGGTACGGTGCACTTAAATGTAATACGGAAAGTGGTAAGGTACCACGTGGATAAGTGATATATGGTACATCATAAGGTATGATGTCCATAAGCTTAATTGGGCTTTTAGCTCATAGCCTTAATTGGGATTTTAGCTTGTAGCCCACATGAGTGATTCTATAAATAGATCCCTTGTGATGAAGCAATTTCACTTGATGCAATTTTGTTTTTGATTCTCTCTCTCACTCAAGGTTTCCGTTCGTGATCAGCTAGCACTGTGACCGGAAGCGATCTGTTCGTGTGGACTGAGTAGAGGCGTTGTTCTTCATCAACGCTCGTGATCACAACATCAAAGGTCTGAATCGCCACAAGAGGTAAATATTTCTATCACTGACCACGCTCATTCGTAAGGATCGCTAAAGGAAAATTTTAAATTCCGCTGCGCTTTTGATCGCAATTTTCCTTCAGTGGTATCAGAGCCACTTACGAAACCATAGATCTGATAGTTTTTTATGTTCTATATTTTCTGTTTTGATTCGATTAAAACCAGAATGAATTGAATAATAAACGAGTAATTAAATATGGCATCTGTTGTGTATGATTTGGATGATTGATGTTGACTATGCTTCGGAATCCGACATTAGTATGGTGAAGCAGCGATACATTGATCGTCCATAGGTTACACAAATAAGATCGATCACTTTTATATATGATATAAGTAAATCTGATGCAACGATGGTATATGGGATATACTGTTTCTGTTTCGTTCATTCAAACACTTGATGATTGTTATTCCTTTGACCGATCACTGTTCATATGCTTCGGAATCCGACATTAGTATGGTGAAGAAATGACATGTGATTAATCATACTGAATTATCAATCAAAATGTGTTTGACAGCATGAAACTGTTGCATTAGGGTTCATGACGGCACAAGGGTTGTGTTGTTGCAGAGTTATGCGATTAGGGTTGTGAATGCACAAGAGTTGTGCAAAAATGACGCCGATTTCAAATGAATTGTTCATTAAAATTTTGCGTCGGGGCGCTGCCCCTAACAACCCCGAAAAGGGGTGTTGCCCCCTTGCCCCCCGTCCGCTGAACGGTTAGCGGAACCACCATCCACTGACCGGGCAGCGGAACCCCCGGCTAACTCTGCGTAGTGTGATCAATCGTCGAAATTTAATTTTCCTTTTTTTTAATTAACAAAATTTAAACTAATAATAAAAGTGTGTTTATTATTATTGTCTTGTGGTGATCAGTTATGGCCTTAGTTTTTTCCTTTATTTTGTTTTGGGATTGTAAAATACGGCCTGCGTGTCGTGCCTCTCTCTAAAATTCTTGATGTAACTTCTTTTCTCATCTCACTCCCTCGTATGTAAAATGAGTTTCTTTTATGTAATGTAATATTATGAAGAAAGAGAAGAATACAATATCAAAGGAGGATAACCTTAGAGATCTTGCTTGGAGAAGTTTAGATCATTATTAGGTTAGCTTAGGTTCTCTCATTGGCTTGGGAGAACAATTGCGCTAGGGGCCATAACTGTATCCTTTTATGTATATTGATGCATGTGTTTGTATGTTGATGCATGAGAGAGACGAATTGCATGTTAAGCCGGTGAGATAAAACTAATAACAAAATCCCTCAAGTTAAATATTAAGTTCATGCTTTCCAAGTTTTAGCACTCATCAAGACTAGTATCGAACAATGTAGGTTTTGTCTACGCGAGGTGCATGTTCTATATTAGTAAGGTGCGATGGGATAACTGTAATATCCAACTGCTAAAACAATGGGTCAAACTTAACTAAACACATTATAATAAGATTATACATGTTTAGAAGCAAGAGTTGGGAATGATTCATATGATGAATTAGAATAAGGAGTTATTCACCCAACTGAAAATATTCGAGAGTTGTATGAGATACAATTGGAAGGAGTTCCTACCTAAATAACCTAGTTTTGTGTAATCAGCCTAACGCTGACTTAGAACGAAGTGAAATGTGGATCTCGACCCACTAGAAAGTCTTCCAACGGGATTTTCCGAATCAAATGATGAGGGTCATTTGGTTTGAGTAAAATAGTGGGAGCATATTTGATTAAAGGCCTAATTAAATATGTTGTTTTAATGATACTTATATTTTCATTTTTTTGTAGATTACCATGACAACAAACAACCATATTTTGCGATCAATCCTAGATAAGGAAAAATTGTCTGGGACAAATTTCCTAGATTGGCACCGAAATCTGAGGATTATCCTCAAGCACGATAAGAAGCTGTATGTCTTAGAGACACCTGTTCCTGAAGAGGAACCGCCTAGTTCGACACCTAAGGCAGAAAGAGAAGCTTATAAGAAGCATTTTGATGATGCTAACGAAGCCGCTTGTCTCATGCTAGCTACTATGAACTCGGAGTTGCAAAAGCAACACGAGAACATGTCAGCATTCGATATGATCGGACATCTGAAAATGCTCTATCAAGAGCAGGCAAGAAATGAGAGGTTTCAGGTTTCAAAGGCCCTTTTTAACAGCAAGTTATCTGAGGGAAACCTTGTAGGTCCCCATGTACTCAAAATGATTGGGTATGTGGAGAACCTTGAAAGGTTAGGGTTTCCGCTTGGAAAGGAACTTGCAACTGATTTTATCTTGCAATCGTTGCCAGATAGCTTTAATCAGTCTGTCATGAATTTCAACATGAATGACATGGATAAGAGTCTTCCAGAATTGCTAAGCATGTTGAAAACAGCTGAGCAGAATATGAAGACAAAAGGGAAGTCCATTCTGATGGTCAGTAATGGAAAGAAGCTGAACAAGAGGCCTACCAAGCAGGTTGGTAAAGGGAAAGGCAAGGAAGTTGCCAAGCCTAAACCTACTGTTCCTGCTTTGAAGCCTAGTGGAGGCATAGCAAAGGAGGGCACTTGATTCCATTGCGGTAAGACCGGACATTGGAAGAGAAACTGCCCAAAGTACCTGGAAGATATGAAAAATGGAGTATGGACTTCAAATTCAGGTATTTTTGTTATTGAAATTAATTTATCTACTTCTGCATCATGGGTATTAGATACTTGATGCGGTTCTCACATTTGTACTAATGTGCAGGGGCTAAAAAGGAGTAGAGATTTGGCAAAAGGTGAAGTTGACCTACGAGTTGGAAATGGAGCAAAGGTTGCTGCTTTAGCCGTAGGAACTTATGTTTTGACTTTACCTAGTGGTTTAATAATTCAGTTAGAGAACTGTTATTATGTACCTGCAATTAGTAGGAATATTATTTCCGTTTCTTGTTTGGACAAGTTTGGTTTTTCATTTATAATAAAGAACAATTGTTGCTCTATTTATTTGAATGATATATTCTATGCTTCTGCACAAATGAACAATGGACTATATGTCCTTGATCTTGAAATGCCAATTTATAACATTAATACTAAACGGATTAAACCTAATGAGTTAAATCCAAGCTACCTTTGGCACTGTCGCTTAGGCCACATAAATGAGAAACGCATTTCCAAACTCCATAAAGATGGACTCTTGGACTCTTTTGATTATGAATCATATGAGACATGAAGATCTTGTTTAATTGGAAAGATGACAAAGTCCCCATTCACAGGAAAAGGTGAAAGGGCTAATGATCTTTTGGCCCTCATACATACTGATGTATGTGGACCACTGAACATACCAGCCAGAGGAGGTTTTCAATACTTCATCACATTTACTGATGATTTTAGTAGATATGGTTATGTGTATTTAATGAAACACAAATCTGAAACCTTTGAAAAATTCAAGGAATTCAAGAATGAAGTACAAAACCAACTAGGTAAGAATATTAAAGTTCTTCGATCAGATCGAGGCGGTGAATATTTAAGCCTAGAGTTTGATGACCATCTAAAGGAATGTGGGATTTTATCCCAACTTACTCCTCCCGGAACACCACAATGGAATGTTGTATCTGAGAGAAGAAATCGAACCTTGTTAGACATGGTCCGATCCATGATGAGTCACGCCGATCTTCCGAACTCCTTTTAGGGACATGCACTATTGACTGCATCTTACACACTTAACCGGGTTCCATCCAAAAAGGTTGAGAAGACACCATATGAGATATGGAGTGGTAAGAAACCATATATGTCTTACATGAAGATTTGGGGTTGCGAAGTTTATGTGAAACGATAAATTTCAACTAAGCTTGAGCCCAAATCTGACAAATGCTTATTTGTGGGGTATCCTAAAGAAACAAGAGGGTATTACTTCTACAATCCTTCTGAGGGCAAAGTGTTTGTGGCTCGAACTGGAGTTTTTCTGGAAAAGGATTTTATTTCCAAAATAATAAGTGGGAGGAAAATAGAGCTTGAAGAAATTCAAGAACCACAAAGCATTGATACACCTATGGAGGAATTAGAGTAGGAAACACATGTAGTTGTTGAAGAGAAACCTGCTCAAGTAGAACAAGACCAGCGTAGGTCAAGCAGGATACGTCAACAACCTGAGAGATATGGATATCTCATAAGTGATAAGGGTGATGTATTACTCATGGATCAAGATGAGCCTGTGACCTACCAAGAGGCCATAACTGGTCCTGAGTCCGAGAAGTGGCTAGAAGCCATGAAATCTGAAATGGATTCCATGTACACAAACCAGGTTTGGACCTTGGTAGAGCCTCCTATAGGAGTTAACCCTATAGGATGCAAGTGGGTCTTCAAAAAGAAGACTGACATGGATGGTAAGGTACATACCTATAAGGCAAGACTGGTTGCAAAAGGCTATAAACAATTCATGGGGTTGACTATGATGAAACCTTTTCACCAGTTGCAATGCTTAAATCTGTTCGGATTTTACTTGCTATCGCTGCATATCATGATTATGAAATATGGCAGATGGATGTCAAAACTGCTTTCCTTAATGGGAATCTTCTTGAGGATGTGTACATGACACAACCTGATGGATTTGACATACCAGAGGAAGCCCAAAAGATATGTAAGTTACAGCGATCAATTTATGGATTGAAGCAAGCTTCCAGAAGCTGGAATCTTTGTTTTGATGAAACAGTAAAACAATATGGATTCATCAAGAATGAAGATGAGCCTTGTGTCTACAAGAAGGTTAGTGGGAGCATGATTGTATTCCTGGTATTATATGTAGATAACATATTACTCATTGGAAACGATGTCCCTACCTTGCAAAAAGTGAAGACTTGGTTAGGGAAATGCTTTTCAATGAAGGACCTAGGTGAAGCAGCCTATATATTAGGAATCGGGATCTATAGAGACAGGTCACAAAATCTGCTTGGCCTAAGTCAGAGTACATACATAGAAAAAGTGTTGAGACGCTTTAATATGCATGATTCCAAGAAAGGATTCATACCTATCCAACATGGCATGTGTCTGTCAAAAACACAATCCCCTTCAAGTAAGGAAGAAAGGGATCGCATGGATAAGATTCCATATGCATCTGCAATAGGATCTATCATGTATGCCATGCTATGTACTCGACCAGATGTCTCGTATTCTTTAAGTGCAACGAGTAGGTACCAGTCTAATCCCGGTGATGCTCATTGGGTAGCTGTCAAGAATATCCTTAAGTACTTGAGAAGGACTAAGGACTCATTCTTGATATATGGAGGTCAGGAAGAGCTTGCTGTAATTGGATACACCGATGCTAGCTTCCAGACAGATAAGGATGACTTTAGATCGCAATCTGGTTATGTGTTTTGTTTAAATGGTGGCGCTGTGAGCTGGAAAAGTTCAAAGCAAGATACAGTTGCTGATTCTACAACCGAGGCTGAGTATATTGCTGCCTCAACTGCAACAAAGGAAGCTGTTTGGATCAAGAAGTTCATTAGTGAACTTGGTATAGTCCATAGCATTGTGGATCCCATTGATCTCTATTGTGATAACAATGGTGCTATCGCACAAACTAAGGAGCCTAGATCTCACCAATGATCCAAACACATACTTAGGCGTTATCATCTCATTCGAGAGATAATCGATCGGGGAGATGTGAAAATATGCAGAGTACCTACACTTGACAATGTTGCTGATCCATTAACAAAGCCTCTTGCGCAGCTGAAGCATGATGGACATACTAGATCTATGGGTATTAGGGGTATGCCTGATTGGCTCTAGTGCTAGTGGGAGATTGTTGGTGTAAGCCCTAGAGGCTAATACTTTTGGTACTTGTATCGAATTATTTATTAATAATAAAAGGCATTTCTTTATTATGTTTGCTTTCCAAAATAATAAAGTCCCTAGAATGGTTTATTTGTTTAATGAAATGTTAAGTGTGACTTAATCATGAGATCCCATTAAACATAAGACACTATTCTTAAAGTATCTGTAGTCAAGCTTTAATGTGAAGTGGGATAACATTAAAGCATTAAGATTATTATGAAGATAGATTGATGATCACATCTCATGGATCATAGATAAGGAGTTATCAAGTCTTGACGTAGGTATGAATATTAGGAGTAATATTTATACTGGATTGACCGTCTATGAGAATACTACATAGAATGTTATGCAAAGTGTCATAAGTTATTCTCATGATGATAATGGTGTATACCACCCTTCGACCTGAAACCACTATGGACCCTAGATGTAGAGTCAAGTACTTTATTGTTGATCAAACGTCATCCGTAACTGGACGACTTTAAAGACGGTTGATGGGTACTTCATAAAGCATGCTAAGGGACATGAGTGACCTAGATGGAATTTGCTCATCCTGCATAACATGATAAATGTCTAAGGGCCCAATATTGAACTGGACAAGGGTGACACAGTGTATGCCTTGTGTTCAATATAGACATGAGGGCAAAAGGGTAATTATACAATACAAATATTATCACGGAAAAGGTTTGGTCAGATCACATGACATTTTCGTGACTTGGGTAATAGTGATGTGTTGCTAGATACCGCTCACTGTTTATTATATTAAATGTGTGATTTAATATAATTGCCAACGTCGCGAAAACCTACAGGGTCACACACATAAGGACAGGTTGATGAGAGATAGAATAAATAAGGAACACCGTAAGGTACGGTGCACTTAAGTGTAATACGGAAAGTGGTAAGGTACCACGTGGATAAGTGATATATGGTACATCATAAGGTATGATGTCCATAAGCTTAATTGGGCTTTTAGCTTGTAGCCCACATGAGTGATTCTATAAATAGATCCCTTGTGATGAAGCAATTTCACTTGATGCAATTTCATTTTTGATTCTCTCTCTCACTCAAGGTTTCCGTTCGTGATCAGCTAGCACTGTGACCGGAAGCGATCTGTTCGTGTGGACTAAGTAGAGGCGTTGTTCTTCATCAACGCTTGTGATCCCAACATCAAAGGTATGAATCGCCACAAGAGGTAAATATTTCTATCACTGACCATGCTCATTCGTAAGGATCGCTAAAGGAAAATTTTAAATTCCGCTGCGCTTTTGATCGCAATTTTCCTTCAGAATGTTGCCTCGGAAATGTTGCCTCGAAAATCTTGCCTCAAAAAGTTCTTAAGATGATAGGGTTACAACTAAGGTTTTCTAACTATTGCTTTAGTGATTGTACTTGTCCCTCTCGAATGTCCCTTACAAATCCAACGGTGGTGCTACCTACTCCTTAATAGTGGGATAGCGCTGTCTAAAGGAAATAGAATGAACAATCTTTTTCTAGTAGGTAGAATCTTAAGTACTTGCTCAATAAAAACTTTTCACACAAACACCTTTCAAAACAAATTTTCAAAACAACTTCGTCACACTCTTGAGGACTGATACAAGGGTTATCACAAAGTAGAACATTTTCAAGACAAACACACACAAACAATTTAAAAAATGAGCAAGTACCTAAGAGCCCATGGAAAACCATGGATAGAAAGGGTGCTAATACCTTCCCTTTCTATAATCTACCCCCGTGCTCAGAAACATCTCGAAAAAGGTTTTTTATGTTCTTTTTCCTTTTCCTTTATTGGATACAATAAAAGTCGGTGGCGACTCTTGCTTACCGCGACATTTGCGAACAACAAACGAAAACCAATAAAAACAGTCGGTTCTACCATCGTATCACAGAACTGGCGACTTTGTTGGGGATGATTAATAAAGTGTGGTATACCTTAGGATCTAGGTCATTGAATTACTTCTCTTGATTTGTCTTGATTTCTTTACTTTTGAAGGTTTGTTTGGGGTTACTATAGATCCTACACCCGGATCTGGGGGCACTCATTAGGTAAACAGCAATAGATCGTGGAGACTGTATGGCATAGACCGATATGGTTTAAGCGATGGTTGTGTTGGTGTGGCACTTTGGTTGGTACCGATATCCTTCGTGGGGGAAACGAGGAGAATACGGGGCCGCCACGTGGTGTCCTGAAGCACTAACGGACCTTAGAACCTTAGTTGAACAAACTTGGCCATTAGAAAGTAGTGAGATAGCCGGCCTCGGTGTAGAGCTGAGAACTGGTTGGTACTCGATGCTACACTCATTGAGACCAGACTTTCGAGATATTTTGGCCGCAAGAAAAGATTAATTGAGCTGAAACAATGCCCGATAAAGGATGGTCAGTGATATTGAGATCCTCTAGAACCCGGTTACTTTTTAAGACAGGTTTGAAACCAACTAAACTTCAAGAGGGTACTACCTTTAACCTCATGCAGGCCTTAAACCTAAGGACTTTATGTGATTTGACTGTGCTTGCTATACCTGTGTTGGCTATACCTGTGGTTTATCATGACATCATGCATCATAACAAGGCATCCATTCTTATTGCACTAACGATTTCAAAGACCAGGGGAATTTATCTTTGTTCTGTTTTGCAGATCATGGCTTCTGTTCATAGAAACACTATCTGAATCAGCTTTGTGAAACTACCTTCCCAACTCAAAGAGCTAGCATCAAGGGTTTCTGAAACATCTGTGTTCACTAAGAGACATGGTCAACTTCTCAACCTGGTTACTTCAAACGTTGATGAAAAGATGATGAATGTACTTTTTCAGTTCTTCGATCCAAAGCACCACTGCTTCACCTTTCCAGACTATCTGTTGGTACCTACCTTGGAAGAATTCTCTCAGTTATTGGATATACCCATTTCCTGGAACAACTAACCTTCACAGGTCTAGAAGAAATGCCTAAGCCAGAATTCATTGCCTCAGCTTTGCATCTGAAACGGACCGACGTGGTATCCAATTGGGAAACTAGAAGTGGAGTCAAAGGTTTTCTAGCTAAGTTTCTGATAGACAAGGCCCATCTGTTTTGGGATGATATGGATTTTGAGGCTTTTGAGGAGGTTTTGGCTCTTCTTATCTATGGTTTAGTTCTCTTCCCTAATCCAGACTCATTCGTAGATGTGAATGCTATCAAGATCTTTCTCTCTCGCAATCCTGTGCCGACCTTACTCTGAGATATTTTGCACACTCTCCATACTCGTACCATGAGGAGAAGAGGGATTCTCATGTGCAGCATTCCATTGCTGTTGAGGTGGTTTATTTCTCACCTCCCTAAGTCCATACTGAAGAATGAAGAAGGTATGGGTTGGTCACAAAGGATAATGTCACTCACTCATACAAATATTCTTTGGTGTACTCGATCTATGGAAAACATTGCTATTATTGACCGCTGTGGAGAGTACCCTAATGTCCCACTGCTTGGTATCAGAGGGGGTATAACCTACAATCCTTGTTTAGCTTTGCGACAATTTGGTCACACTCGAAGGGATGGTCCCCATGAATTTCTTATTGAGGGAATTGTATTTAACTATGAGGATAATATTCGAGTATCGCCGGAGGTTCATATGAGCTTAGGGCATGGTAAACAGATCTGACGTCAAGACTTTGGGGCCAAAAACTTCCATTCCTATGGAACCTTACCTCCAATGGGTACGAGCTCGTGCCCAACAGCTTATGATGCCCTATGTAGCTGTTTTGCAAGTGATTGTGGAACCCACTACAGAGGAGGGTATTCCTTACACAGTTCTCTATCCTTATATGCCCACTGATCTAGGAGAATTAAAGAGGTCCTGGATTTAGTTGATGAAGGAGCGAGATACTTACAGGGATCGGTTCCATGCTCAGGAGAGGAAGGTTTTAGAGCTCACAAAGCAGTTGCACGAAGAAAGAGGACTCAATGACTATCTCGGCACAAAGAGGAAGCATCCATGGGAATTTTGATGTTTTTTATAGTTTCAAATTTATTTTTAATTGTAACGCCTAAAAGGCATTTGAACTTCAAATTTCAACTAATAAAGTTTTTGTTTATGTTGATTTGAAAATTTAAATTTCCCGAAGTCTTTGAAATCATTGCATGCGCATCCCATTATCATACATATCATTACAATAACCATTACAGGTTTCTTATGTTCTTCGCTGTTTATTTCAGCAGAAACATCTTCTGAACAAAGCATTAAGGACCTGCAAGCACATAACGCCCAATTCCAACAAATGTTCATCAGTCTGGCAAAAGGGCAGGAGGATCTGAAAGCCCTTATCCTGAAAGAGAAGAAGAAAAAGAAGAAGGTTGCCGGTATTCTGAATATGGGCAGAAGGTTTTGAGAGCGGTTGAAGCGACAAGTCGATCTGACTTCTTCATCTAAGGAAGGGGAGAATAAGGAAGAAGAGAAAGACCTTAGTCCCGCAGTCTCTGACAATGATATCGATTACAATGATGAGCAATATCCTCCTGCTGAGGATAGATACAAACAATTGGAAGATCGTTTGAGTGCCATGGAAGTTCAGAGGATACCTGGAATGGATTTCGAAGAATTGGGTTTGGTGTCAGGAGTGGTCATCTCGCACAAGTTTAAAGCTCTAGTTTTTGCTAAATATGATGGGGTGTCCTGCCCAAAACTCCATCTTCGTTCTTATGTCTGAAAGATCCAGCCCCACACCGCTGATAGAAATTTATGGGTGCATTTCTTTAAAGATAGTCTGTCAGGGACTCAGCTTGAATGGTTCTACCAGCTGGAGGGAGGCAATGTCCGAAATTGGGAAGATCTGGCTACTGCTTTCTACAAGCAGTATCAGTATAATGCCGACCTTGCTCCCACTCGTACTCAACTTTAGAATATGTCCATGAGTGCAGGTGAAGGTTTTAAAGATTATGCACAAAAATGGAGAGACTTTGCTGGGAGAGTTCAACCCCGTTGTCTGATAGAGAGTTGGTTGATATGTTCCTGGGGATGCTATCTGGTCCATTTTTCAATCATTTGATCGGCAGCTCATCAGCTGGTTTCATTGAGCTGATCCTAACTGGGGAAAGAGTAGAAGCTGGGACTCGAAGCGGCAAAATACATAAGGATGCCTCCTCAAGTTCAGTAAAGAAGCCTTTTGCTGGTAAGAAGGAAGACAATGCCATCTACAGCCCGAGGAGTCAGAGCAGGGCTGAACAACGTCAGACATTAAGTGCCGTGATAATACCTAGACCCACAGTTGCTCCATAATGCAAAAATCAACAAAGTGTGGAAAGACCACAACGACAGTTTACCCGCATCAACATGACATTGGCTGAAGTTCTACCTCACCTGCTGAGATCCAACTTGGCAGCCTTGAGAGAGGCCCCCAAAAATCCAAATACTACATCTCCCCGATATAATCCAAATGCCCTGTGTGCCTATCATTCTAAGAGTCCTGGCAATGATACAAATGATTGCTGGGCTCTGAGGAATAAAATAAAAGACTTGATTGAAGCCAAGGAAATAGATTTTGATGCTCCGGAGAAGCCAAATGTAATAACTGCTCCCATGCCTAAGCACGGCCGTGGAGTCAATGCTATTGATACTGATTTGTTTGTTACCTTTTTCGATGAAGTGTCTACTCCTCTCATGATTGTCAAGAAGAATTTGCTGTTGGCCGGTTTATTTCCGGGTTGTGGGGAAGGTTGCCCCATGTGTTTGTTTCTACCTTCTGGTTGCCGTTTTCTGAAGTCAGGTATTCAGCGCCTGATGGATAGCAGAGAGATTTTGTTTGAGAAAGTTATGATTCCTGTTGTTCCAATTGAAGATGTTGCTATTATAACCATTTCTGCCAATCCTTCCAAGGTTTCCTCGAGAAGAACTGTTAGGATTACATCTGCTCCAAGAATTGCTCCGCTGATAATCACTGTTCCTGGTCCTATCCCATATGTCTCGGACAAAGCTGTCCCCTGGAATTATGGTGCCGATGTATACTATCATGGAATCAAACAAGATCTGAAAGCTGTAGAGGCTGATCCTGATATTGATAACATTGGCGGAACCAACAAAATCACCCGAAGCGGAATGGTCTTCTCTCCTGAGATTTCCTCGAAGACTGTTAACAAGCCCATTGTCAATCCCTCTGTCGTTCCCACTAGTACATCCACTAATGTTCCTGTTATTACTCCGGTTATTACTCCTGCCAGCGAATCGTCTGATACCCGCGGTAAGGAAATTTTAGGTGAGCCTGCCCGGACGGAGGCGCCTAAGAAAGTTGTTGTGGAAGCCTCTAAGCAAGAAATGGAAGAAATACTGAAAATTATTAAGAAGAGCGACTACAATATGGTCGAGCAGCTAGGGCAGGCCCCATCAAAGATATCCATGTTGTCTCTGCTGTTGTGTTTTAAATCCCATGTGAAGGATTTGATTGCATTTCTCAAGACTGCGCATGTGCTGCAGGAGACTTTCGCTGATCAGTTCAAAGATTGTGTGGCTAGCCTGACTGCTGATAATGGGCTAGGATTTTCAGATGCAGACTTGACACCAAAGGGAAGGAAGCATAATGATGCTCTACATGTATCGATTGAATTCAGGGGCACCACTATGGATCATGTGCTGGTAGATTCTGGGTGTTCACTAAACATTTTGTCGAAGAAGGCGTTGGACCGGTTGGATTGCAAGGGTTTGACTCTAAATCCTAGTAACATTGTTGTAAGGGCTTTTGACGGATCAAAGAGAATGTTGCATAGGGAGGTAGACATCCCTGTCAAAATGGGTTCTCAGATTTTTGGGTCCACCTTCTATGTGATGGATATCAGGCCGTCGTATTCTTGTTTGTTGGGTCGTCCTTGGATCCACGAGGTAGGGGCAGTTACTTCCATACTCCACCAAATGCTAAAGCATCTGGTGAAAGGAAAGATTGTCACAGTGCGGGGTGAAGAAGAGTATATGGTGAGTCACCTCAATTCCTTCCGGTATGTAGAGATGGACGGGGAATTCATAGAAACTCCTTGTCAGAATTTCGAAGAGGTCCCTCAGATCTTGGCATCAACGGAAACTACTACCAACAAACCTCCTCTAAAGATGGCTTCTCTCAAGGACGCAAGGGCTATGGTTGAAGAAGGTGGGTGAGCCAATTGGGGTCTATAGCGGTAGCAATGTTCAAGACTAAGCCATTAGATTGACTAGACTTTATACAAATCAAAATAAAAATTGCCACCGCGCTTTATTGTTTCCAAAGGAATGGGAAAAGAGCGAATAACCCAAAAAGAGGGGGAAAGATTCAAGGTAAGGGGGTTGGTTATGCAAAGGGAAGGTATTAGCACCCTAAACATCTAGGGTACTCCACAGGAACCTCTTTGAAAAATCTATATATTTTGGCTATAAAATGTGTTGTATAGAAAATGGATGGTGGAGGTGAGAAGAGAAATATTTTTTATGATTTTTGCACCCACCGCGGTTGCGAACCTTTAGTGCCTACGTACCACCTTCTGTGCAATAGGGGATCAGGGTACACGTAGTTCCTCTTTTAAAAATTTGAAACACAAGTGTATTGGTTGATTTTTAATGAGGTAAAACATCATCGTCATTGTCCGTGTGGAAAACATACTTACTACCCACAATCATGAGAAAGGAGAATTTGCATCATCTCAAAGTGGAGGATATGGCTTGCATTTTAAAATCAACAATGCCTCACTCAAAACCCAAGTGGAAAATACCTCACTTCACTACATATTGTATAAGTATAGTTGTTTGCATCATTACAAGGATTGACAAGAGTCTAATCTTTTGAGAAAAGTTTAAAGTGAAAGCCAAAGTGGAAAAATGGTTTGAATGAGATTGATTGACTTTTAGTCTTCACACAAAAAATGTAAAGGTATTATTAAATTGATTGAAGTTTATTTATGAAAATATTTTGAAAGTTAATGGACATAAGTCCAATTTTATTATGAAAGTAGTTTAAGTTTCAAAACAAGAAGAGTTTTCAAAAGGAGGAAGAATATTTTGAAATTAAAGAAGATGGGAGGAGAAGAAGAGGCTATCCTAAAGCATAAGGTAAAATCTAAGGAGAAAAATCATCTAACCAACAAGAAGCCAATACTTGACATTATATGTCAAAATAGAATTCCCATTCTTTGGATTGAAACCAAGCAATCAAAGATACTAGACCTCTTGAGAGAACCAAACTTCAAGTGTATTAAGTCTTCATAAAAATTGAGCAGAGTAACAGCTGTATACGAGTGAATTCCATATTACAAACAAAGAGTGTAATCACAAAAACCTGCACACAAAAATAAATAAGCAACCCAATGTCTTGAGGTAAACCTCAAGAACTCCAGACAAAATAATCAGATAAGATCACAAGGTCTTCAAGATAAGCCAAGGTTTCTAATCTTAAGTCCAAGAAAAAGTCCCATGCTCCATAATGCCAAGGATAGTAACCAAATAGTCCAAGTACCATTAAGAGTTTTTTAGGGTTTATGTTGATTATTAAGTATCTTAAGAAAAGAAAAGAAAATCTCAAGTGAGCAAAGTAAAAATGGTAAGAAAATAAAAGCTCAAGGGAGCAAAGATGAAAATGGCATGAAATGAAAATGCTAAAAATAAATAGTACATAAAGCATAAAAAAGAATAAAAGCATAAGATAAAACAACTCAATAATTAGTGGTTAGTTGGATGACTGTTGTACCCCAAAATTTGCCCTCCCATATTCTTCAATGTTTTGACAAGCATCATCTAAATTTGCTCAAATTTGCTCAAGGGCTACACAGTCAAACACCCTCCTAAGCCAGTCAAATTAGGGTTTTGGTTCTTGCAAGGAAGTTGAGGTTTTAAAGGGCTCAATCAAGTACCATATGCTCATATACATTGTCAAGCACCTACATGTCAAGTTTCAAGGCTCACAAGGTCAAGTTGCACAGTCAAAAGCCTCATTTGCTTCACAATCAACTGTAGGGGCAAAATGGTCATTTGGCAGTCAAAAGTCAAAATTTTTGGTCAACATCTTATTTTGAAGCCACAATCATCATTTGATCAAGTCTTGATCATGATTCCACAAGAATGGCTCAAAAAATCATCAAGATGCAAAAGTTTCTATTTTTGGACAGTTGAAAAGTCAACTGTAACTTGACCAAGGCATAACTTTTTCATGGTTCATCAGAAAAATCCCATCCAATGCTCATTTTGAAGGGGATGACATTTCCTACAACTCATCTTCACATTACAAGTCCAAGAAATGCTCTCACAAAAAGTTATCAATTTCAACATTATAGGTCATTTTCAAAAGTCAACAAAAAGACATTTTAAGTCAAATACCATAACTTGAGATTGGTAAATCAAAATTACATGGGACCAAAGGCATTGGTTAGAGGACTTCAAGACCTTTCCAAAATGTCCAAGAACATATTCATATGATCAAAATTGAGCAAGATATGCATTGGAGAAGTTGGGAAATTTTTATGAAATGGCAAAAGTCAACTATCCTTGAAATTTCATTTTTTGACAAAAGGGCCCACTTTTTCCACCTGATTCAGCCTTGTCATGCCACCCACGTGTCCCATGATTAATTTCAAGATTAAACATTAATTTTTTCTATTTTTATTTAATTTTATTGATTTAATTCATTTTAAATCCATAAAATTCAAATAAAAATCAAAAAATTAATTAAATGATATCTTGTGGTTTGAATGACTTTGATGCATCATAATACACCTACCAAATTCGTGCCAAGCCCATTTCAAGCATGAAAATTCAAATTTGAACAAACATGGCAAGTTCCTTTAATGGTGGTAAAGAGGAAATCCAAAAACTTAATTGCAATGGTTAAAGGCTCCTAATGTCACTTGATTCTCATTCATACACATATATGCAAGCCTTGCAGACCTCAAGAACGACCTAGAACTCATTGAAACGGCCAGAGCAAAAACTAAAAATTGTCCAAAAAGTGTGGGATCTAAAGCAGTATTACAGGCACTTTCAAACCAAAAAGAGAACATAACCTTCTTCCTGGACATCCATTGGTGCTACAGCAATAAAGACCAAGCCTTTTCATCAACCACATTGCACTGTAAGTTGTCTTAAGCTTTGCTCTGAACACGAAATCATAACTTCCAGTCCTTGCACCTTTTCTTCAAAAAATTGGTATATTCATGTTTATCATTTGATTTCTAACACAATTGCATTATTCAATTTTGTTATTGGCCCCTATATCATGATATTCGAACCTAGGGTTCATACGCTTGTGTTTTAGGTGTTTTCCATATAGGCAAAATCAGGATGAATGATGGTTACAGGGGTAATGAGGAGACAGAGACGATCACGTCCATGTGATTGGATGGAGTTTTTATGGCCTAGGGACGTTTTTTGAGATAAGCTACGAAACTACCTGCGGATAAAAATCCGCAGGTAAATAACCAACAAAGTGTTGGAGAAGACGATGAGGTGTCGTCCTGTCGTTGGCCATCTTCAAATATGCGCGCTCTTGTTTTTGTTTTCCAGCATGTGACTCGTTTATTCCATATAACATTATTTTCTTATTATTATTACAATTGAGACATTTGGTGTAGTGGCAGGGCGAAGGAGATTTGAGCGCTGGGACCTGGGTTCGATTCCCAGGTCCCCCAAATAATTGTTTCATTTTTTTCTTAACACGTTCATGTACAGGCAGTCCAAAGTGTACCACCATGCATCCCACATAACCAACGCGCCGTGTGTCTTCAGGTGGCAATCCAAGGGTCAGGATGAAAGCACACCATATTCCTGGTCAACCAGCGCCCCACTCAATTCCTAGGGTCAACGTGACTGGATGTAAATGGGCCACAACATTGCTAAGCAAACACTCCAATCTGGCCCAAACCCTCCCTTGGTTTTGTTATTTCTCTTTATCTTTTTATTTTTCTTTTCTCTTATAACTCCCTTTTTATTATTTTATTAATTATTAGTATTATTAACATAATTAATATTTTTTATAAAAAAAATTAAAAAAAAACTAATATTTTTATTATTCTTATTTATTAATTTCACTACTAACTATTTTTGTAAATAAGCATTAAATCAAATTAATTAGTTTAATTAGTTTAATTTTCACCTTTTTCTATAATAAATAAAAACAATTTAGAATTAGGTTAACTTTTAATTTTAATTCCTTTTATTTTCATTAAAAATATAAAAAACACAAAAAACATTTTTTTAATTAATTAATTAGTTATTAATTTTAATTTCATTTAATCACAAAAAAGGACAAAAAATTCAATTCCTTTCTTAAAAGGGTCAAAACCCTTAGGACGTTCCCGATTTAATTCTTTCGCGCGTATTTATTTATTCTGATTATATTCATGTATATGTACAGAGGATGTAATAGTAATTAGGATTTTATTGCCTACTTTAATTTTCTGCATTTACTTTATTTCCAAACGGGTTTTGTTTTTTTGGCGATGTATAGACCCGCGCCTTGTAATAGTTAGATTTACATTTCCGCAATTTACTTTCCGCACCCCTAACTGCTAATATGCCTGCAAGAATGTATGAATAATAAAATTAATCCGTAGCTCACAAATAACATGTACAAAACATTAACTGAAAAACAACACACAAAGCACATGCCACTCCTAGGGTATGCCTCACTGGTTGCCTCGAAACGTGGTCATCAAGTATAGGGTGTCTTAGAGGTCGCCCTTTGTCTAAAGATCCAGTTGCCTCGAAACGGTTGCCTCAGATACAAAGGATCTAGGACATTAGGGTTACTTCTAAGGTGTCCTACCATTGCTTCGATGACCACATTGTCCCTTAATCGAATTCCTTAGAGTAGGTAGATTTCTAAAGGACTCTTACACAGCCTAATTCCTTAGAGTAGGTAGATTTCTCTTAAGTGCTTGCTCTTTTCAAAACAAAACAAAAACATCTTTTCACACCTCACACTTTCTAAAAGTTTTTTCAAACAAATTTTTCATACACTCTTGAGGACAGATACAAGAGTTACTTAGAAATTTTTCAAACGAAACTTTTTCAAACCCACACAAACATTTGAAAAGCAAACAAATTTTGAAAACATAAGAGCATGTACCTAAGAGCCCGTGGATAACCACGGATAGAAAGGGTGCTAACACCTTCCCTTTCTATAAATCTACCTCCCGAACCGAGAGACCTCTCGAATAAGGAATTTTGCTGTGCTTTTGTCCTTTCCATGTTGGAGAACATAAAAGACGGTGGCGACTCTTGCTTACCGCGACATTTCGCGAAACCAGCTAAAAAACAGTCAGTTCTATTTCCACCGATCACAATGACCATCTTGAAACTTGCATTTGGAACTCATTAGAGGATTGGTAGAACCAAAGCCTCCACACAACAAGTTGCATTTGCTTTTTGTCAAGTATATCATCCATTTGGAATTCTCACAAGTACCATTTAATGATCAACATTGTTTAAGTGATCCGCGTTGACCAAAGGTGTTGTAGATCCATTAGAGGATTGGTAGAACCAAATCCTCCATACAATGAATCTCAAGGTTATTAGATCAAAGAGATCAAATTAACATACCTGGGATTGCAATCATAAGTTTGGGCCACGAATGATCATTTATTCGAATCGGGACAAAATTTAGCGCTATGTTAAGCAATCGTAAGTGGACTTATATAGAAGTCACACCTATTTTGAAGTCGGTCAATAGAAATCTATGCACCATTTGTTTTGAGACATGATATAGAGATCATGCTCCAACAACATTTAGTGCAATAAGAAGGGGATGAGATGAAGAGGATTAGGGTAAAAAAGAATATACATACCACTTTTGAATTAAATTTAATCAAACTATTATTAAAATCATTCATCCATTTTTTGTGGAGTTAAACTCAACACCATGGATCCAATGATGTTAATAAAGTTCATGATCCAAAACCTAACCCAAGATTAGCCAGAAAATAATCACAAAATAATATTACATTTAATATATACATTAAAAGGGTAAAAAAAGTTTAAAAATAGAAAATAATGAGAAATATATCAACTATGTTCTAATTAATCAAGAAGTAAGAAGTAAGACCATAAAAAAATTAGAAATGAATCCAAATATTTTTTTAAAAATTTTGGTAATTTTTAAAAGTCAGAGACTATTTTTAAACTATTTAAAATTGCTAAAACAAACATAAAATAGGTCAAAAATAGTAAACCTCAATATAAAATTCCATAAAATTTTCAGAAAGTCAAAATTTTGCAAAATAATATTTATGAATTTTTTCAGAATTAAAAAAATGTTAGAAAGTATTTTTTAAGTAATTAAAAGAAAGAAAATAATACAAAAAATATAAAAAGTACCAAATGTTAAAATAAAAATGTGAAAAAATAGTCATGAGATCAGAAATAATTCAAAGTACTTTTGTGAATTTTTTTCATGATTTTTGGATAAAAAATAAAATAGTTATGAATTTTTGAAAATTTAATCAATAAAAATATAAAATCAGAAAATAAAATAAAACCAAAAAGATGTGGACCATCAGATCATAGTCAAAACGCGTTAGTAAGCTAATCCAATGGACCGACGCGCTGTGCTTGATATGGACCTTAGTGAAATACACATTGGACCAGAAAAAGGGCAATCAATGAAATTAAAACATTTGGCACGCTATCATTGGCTGAGACGACATATGTCATCATCTTCAACCTCCAGACACCCTGCAATAGGGATTTTGTGAGATCCTTCCAATGGAAAAATTAGGATCCCAGGCTAGCATCATTGAACTCGTCTCTTCAAGACGATTCTAACATAACCATCACGCCAAATTTATATAAGATATGGAGAGAGATATGAATCAAAAACCCATAAAATAGCGAGCACCTTCAATTTGAGATTTCTCTCTCAATTCTCAATGGATTTAAAAATTGTAAGCAGCATTAGAATCAGAAGAAGGAGTAAAATAGATTAGTGCTTGATTTGGATCCAAATGGTGGAGAATTCTACATTTTCGAAGTTCAAGTAAGAAGCTCTGAAACTGGACTTCTATAGCTTGAATTATGATTCATTTTGATTGGTTTAAGTGATGGAGAGTTTATATGATGCTCAAGGATGATGAATGCGCAAAGAATTTTGGAAAAGGAAGCTTAAATCTCATAAACTGAATTCAAAAAAAGTGGGTTCATGTGAGGTTTTGGCAGGGTGTTCTTGGCTCTCTAAGCTTGGGAAAATAGATGGGGGGATGACCCTCTATTTATAGGGAAGTGAATGGGAATGAAAATTTGAGAAACAAGGAAGTTTGTAGGGAAATTGAGTGAAGGTCGAGCACGAGTGAATTGTGACTTCATTTTCATCAAAACTCAACCAAACCTTGCGTTTTGGGGTGCTAATCACTTCTAGATAGATTTCTAATCAAGTTTAAATAAAAAACACACATAAATCTTGTGTTTAGAAGTCACATTATGGATTTCAAAATTCTGACTTTGTGAAAAATTCAGTTTCAAGTTACCAAATTCAAATCCATGGCATTTCCAACTCAAGGGGTCTTAGGGCATGATTCTTGATGCTTTGGAAAGATGAGGTTACAAGCTTTGCAATGAAAAAAGAATGGAATCAAATGGATGCTTGAGCTGAAATTTATATGGAGTCAAAGTTGAAGAAAAAGAGTGGACTTTCCATACTTAGAAATATTTCAAATTCTTCTTCAAAAAAGACTTATAATCTTTTGTATCCAAACGTGGCCTTCCACTTAGAATTTGCTCTTGACCAAAAAATATGGAATGAAGTAGATCTCCTGAATGACATTTTTAAATTTGAACCACTCAAAATCTCTAAAAAAATGAGCAAGTTATGACTTGTTGAAGTTGGCCAAAAATCATGAAATGACCTATAATCTTTTTCATATTTAAGGCAACTTCCATCCATTTTCTCACTTTGAACATAAAAGAAGGTATAAGGTACACATCTTTAAGATTATCATGGAAAAATAATGGACTCAAGGTGATAAAAATTGACCAAGTTATGACCATTTGAAGTCACATATGGAAAATTGTGGATTCATCGGGATGACTTGTAATCTTTCTTCTTCACCAAGTTCCTTCCACATGAAAACTCCTTGGAACTTTTGAAGTGATTTGTTGGTAACTCTTTGAATAGAAATATTTATTTGGAATCACTCAAAAATACCAAAAGTTGAGCAAGATATGCTCCTTTGAAGTTCAAAACCCTAGCCTCTAGATCAAAAATGCTTTGAGGAACTTTGACCAGTTTGAACAAACTTCTTGTGCCAATATTCTTTCTTTGTGAATAGAATTTGTTGAGGATGATGATGAGGACTCATAGCCACAAAAACCACTTCCATATCTTGAAATTTGAGAGAAATGTGCTCTTGTGACCAATAGGAACAAGACCTTGTCCAATCATGACAACTTCTTCCCTCAACCCCTTGTACTTTTGAATCAAATTTGATAACCTTGAAATGTGGTGAACCAAAATAAACTTGCCATGCCATTTCTTCCAAAACAAATCCAATGGTGAGGTTTGAACTTCTCAAGCTTTATTGACTAGGGCATGGAAATAAACTCATGAACCCATGAAGCAACTTGCTAAACCTCATTGTCTTTACCTACATTATTAATAAGTAAGACAAACCAACATTGAATTTTATTAATTAGAAAGAAAATCAAAGCAAAATATTCATGATCACAAAAGAAAACAAGTCAAGGTGCTTGGTAACTCCTCAAAAGATCAAAGCTAAATGATAGGGAGAAGAACCAAAAGCCCTAATGTGATCTTGTTTTGATTGAATCAACATGGTATGATGAAGGGATCTTAGGGGCAAAAATTGGGGTACAACAGCTGCCCTTATTTAAGTTTCTTCTATTCGGATATACGAAGGTTGAAAATCTTCGTGTCGACGTGATCGAAGATACTTAAATATAAAACAAACCCTATTTTTGGCCTTAAGATGCCATGCAAATGCTTATGCATATGAACAGTACCAAAGAGACGCAAAGTATCACTGGGGATGCAACAAAAATAAAGAAACAAAGGATAAACTCCACCAGGAAAATAAATCACTGGTGGACCAAAAGAATTGAATCAGAGAGGAAGATAACAAGCATCGATGCTCACTGCAGATGGTCTACCAATCTTTCACTGAAGGTAGAAAGAGAAAATCATATAACCGCCGTTCACTGACGATGAACTATCAACATTCGCTGAAGATAGCAAAAAGATAATAAACACCAACGTTCACTGTCGATGTCCTACCAACGTTCACTGAAGGTAGAAAGAGAAAATCATATCACCTCCGTTCACTGATAATGAACTATCAACGTTCACTGAAGATAGCAAAAAGATAATAAACACTGACGTTCACTGTCGATGGTCTACCAACGTTCACTGAAGTTAGAAAGAGAAAATATATCATATCACCTCCGTTCACTGACAATGAACTATCAATGTTCACTGAAGATAGCAAAAAGATAACAAACACCGACGTTCGTTGTCGATGTCCTACCAACATTCACTGAAGGTAGAAAGAGAAAATCATATCACCGTCGTTCTTTGACGATGAACTATCAATGTTCGCTGAAGATAGCAAAAAGATAATAAACACCAAAGTTCACTGTCGATGTCCTACCAACATTCACTGAAGGTAAAAAGAGAAAATCATATCACTTGCGTTCACTGATAATGAACTATCAACGTTCACTGAAGATAGCAAAAAGATAACAAACACCAACATTTACTGTCGATGGTCTACCAACGTTCACTGAAGGTAGATAGAGAAAATATATCATATCACCGTCGTTCACTGACGATGAACTATCAACGTTCACTGAAGATAGCAAAAATATAACAAACACTAACGTTCACTGCCGATGTCCTACCAACATTCACTGAAGGTAGAAAGAGAAAATCATATCACCGCTGTTCACTGACGATGAACTATCAACGTTCACTGAATATAGCAAAAAGATAATAAACACCGACGTTCATTACCGATGTCCTACCAACGTTCACTGATGGTAGAAAGAGAAAATATATCATATCACCGCCGTTCACTGACGATGAACTATCAATGTTCACTGAAGATAGCAAAAGGATAAAAAACACCGACGTTCACTGCCGATGTCCTACCAACGTTCACTGAAGGTAGAAAGAGAAAATATATCATATCAAGTTTTCCCCAAAATTCTGGTGTTTCACCTAGAACGGGTCTCAGCTTCTTCTTTAACCAAGGAAATCTGCCTGGAAAAGATCAAACATAAGCTTTCTCAAATAAAGAGACTTGTTACTTGTTGTCATGGAGAATTGCAAAAAGAAATTACTTTCTGGGGATAGAAATATGACTTCCCGGGGAAATGCCACGATATTCCTGCTGAGGAGATAAAGTCTTCTCGTGCAAAATAAATGCATAAACTAAAACTCAAAGTTTTCAGAAATCCAATGTAAATAATATTGTCATGCAACCACAGATCCAAATCAGAAATAAACTGGAGCAAGACAGCCAACAAAGATACATCCTTTGAGAAATAAACTCAAGAGGGAAAACTGAATCCATATAAACAAGGAGCATTGTAGGAAAGCCAGAGAAAAATTTCAATAAGCAATGATTTGTCAATTTTAGCCATGCATGATGTATGTATGAATGTATGAGTGCTATCGTGCATATGTTGGTAAAACAGATACACAATCAGTAGGAACAAACAAACAAAACCGTCTCAGGTACTAACAACACTTGGCTAAACTTCAACCAGAAAGATCATTTCAAGAGAGGTAAAGGCTAACTGCGGAAACCAAATCTATTGCCTGCCTTTAACTTTACTAAAGAGAAACATAATTCAGAGGTAGACAAATTAAACAGATACCGGGATAGAACATCCTTCTTCTGGCTTCATCGAAGAAACCAGTTTTTTCCAAAAGCAACATGCCTACTGGAGATTGCAAGACCAGCCTCAAATAAAGCAGACTGACGCTGAAACAATCAAACCTCACTGGGGAATTCAAGCCTACCTCCCTTGAGAAAGATGCGGATTGAAACTTTACATCATGAAAACTTATTCCAACAAAAGATGCCCTGGGATAGCCTTCCCAGGGAATCAAGAAGTCAACATTATAGAAAGAGGTCAAACTCATGGGTATTTTGAATCAAACCCAACACTTGGCGGGTGAAAACCCAAAGGTTGATAATCATTTCAACACTTCTCAGAAAAGATATTGCCCTGGTCTAGTTGCCTGGTAAATAAATACCAATAATAAAGCCCATACTGCAGAAAGAGCGACATCTCAGCATACCAAGGGAATAAAACCTTTCATCATATGAGGGAAGACTTCCCTGGGGAATCTGGGACAACGGCTTCTGACCATGCAAACCCAAAATCAAACATGAACCAAGACCTGAATTGGGACAATGGGATCACAAACCCAATACTGCACCTTACACCGATTGGTATCATCTTTAACTATCTGAGGAACATACAAAGATCGTGCATATACCAACAAAACAACCTGAGAGAACCTTCATGAAGGAAGTAAATTTTCTCAAAACAACCGGAGTTTGTTCATTCCTGGGATCACCATTTTTTTTTTGTCATTGTGTCATCACAAATCTCAAAGTAAATTGATTTGTAAAGATCTCTTTTTTTTGAAAAGTCAATTTTTCTTTTTAATCTTTTTGCTTTGAAAGTTATCATCAGTAATAAATGGAGTCTTTGTAAGCTAAATAAAGTAAGAACATAAAGAATTGGGTAAAAGCTCGAAATTCATTAATAGAATGGTAGTCTGCGAATGGCGAGACTCCATGGATGATTACAAAGTTTGGGAAATGGTAATACATAATGGAAAAGATACATTGAGATACAATGACCACTATTCCCCCTAACAACTTTTGAAATCATGAGCAGCAGCTTTTGTTGAAGTATGGTGAGGATCCGAGAAGATTGTTGCTTCAATGATCAAGTCTTTTCTGACGTAGTTACTTGCCAATAAAAATCCTTTACTTTTGCCTAAGCTGCCCTTGCGGGTTTTCAACTTAGCGGGAAACTTATTCTGTTTATGTCTCTAATTTTTGCCTAGACCGCCCTTTCGGGTTTTCGACCTACCGAGACGCTCTTTTTTTTGCCTAAGCCGCCCTTTCGGGTTTTCAACTTAGTGAGCTGTTCTTTTATTTCTTTAGGCAAAGTATTTCTTGACTGCGTCAGCATTCATGGCACGTGGGAACTCATCGCCATCCATAGTTTCAAGAATTAATGCACCACCAGAGAAGGCTTTCTTGACAACATACGGGCCTTCAAAATTGGGAGTCCACTTACCCTAGAATTAGTGTTGAAAGACACGATCTTCCTGAGCACGAGGTCGCCTTCTCTGAATTCACGAGGTTTGACCTTTTTATCAAATGCTTTCTTCATTCTTCTCTGATATAACTGCCCATGACATAAAACTGTCATTCTCTTTTCCTCAATCAAATTCAATTGATCAAACCTGTTCTGGACCCATTCAGCCTCTGTCAATTTGGTTTCCATTATCACACACAACGAGGGAATCTCTACCTCGACAGGGAGTACAGCTTCAATTCCATACACCAGGGAGAACTGGGTTGCTCCTGTTGAAGTGCGAACAAATGTTCGATATCCATGCAGAGCAAAAGGGAGCATCTCATGCCAATCCTTATAAGTAACAACCATTTTCTAGATAATTCTCTTGATATTCTTATTAGCAGCTTCAATAGCCCCATTCATCTTTGGCATGTATGGAGATGAATTGTGATGGACAATCTTAAATTCTTCACACAGTTCTGACATTATCTTGTTGTTCAAATTCGAGCCATTGTCAGTGATGATTCTTCTTGGCACACCATACCAGCATATAAGATTATTTTTGATGAAATGCACAACCACCTGTTTGGTAACATTGGCCTACGAAGCAGCCTCTACCCATTTGGTGAAGTAGTCAATTGCTACCAAGATAAAACGGTGCCCATTCGAAGCTTTGGGTTCTATCATCCCGATCATGTCTATACCCCACATAGAGAAAGGCCATGGAGAGGAAATCACATTGAGAAGTGTCGGAGGCACATGAACCTTGTCCGCATAGATCTGGCATTTATGGCACTTCTTTGCAAATTTGTAACAGTCAGATTCCATTGTCAACCAATAATAACCTGCCCTTAGCATCTTTTTAGCCATCGAATGTCCATTAGCATGAGTTCCAAATGAACCTTAATGAATATCGTGCATCAACATGTGTGCTTCGTGTCTATCCACGCATCTGAGCAAGACCATGTCATAATTTCTCTTGTATAACACATTTTTACTGAGGAAGAAATTGCCTGCCAATCTTCTCAGTGTCTTTCTATCTTTCCTCGACGCACCAATCGGGTATTCCTGAGTCTGAAGAAAATGCATGATATCATAATACCATGGTTTTTCATCTGCTACCTCCTCTGTCGTAAACACGTGAGCGGGCCTATCTAGCCTTCGAACTATAATTTGGGGTATATCATTCCAAGTATTCACTTGGTACATGGAAGCCAGAGTTGCCAGAGCATCTGCCATTTGATTTTCATCTCTAGGGATGTGATGGAATTCAACTTTATTGAAGAAGGGTAATAATCTTCTAGCATAATCTTTGTAAGGGATCAAGCCAGGATGACGAGTGTCCCATTCTCCTTTAATCTGATTTATTACCAAAGCTGAATCACCATACACATCTAGAATTTTGATTCTGAGATTAATAGCTTCCTCAAAACCCATGATGCAAGTCTCATATTCTGCCATATTATTAGTGCAATTGAATGTTAACCTTGCATTAAAAGGAATGTGTGATCCATGAGGAGTGACAATCACATCACCAATTCCTTTACCATAAGCATTCACAGCTCCATCAAATATCATACTCCAACGAGATTCAGGGTCAGAGCCTTCCTCAGGTAATGGTTCATCACAATCTTTCACTTTCAGGAACATCACATCCTCATCAGGGAATTCATATTCTGCAGACTGATGATCTTCCACCTGCTGGTGAGCAAGGTAATCTGCCAACACACTACTTTTAATAGCCTTTTAAGTGTGATACTCGATATCATATTCAGATAACAACATCTTCCAGCGGGCAATTCTCCCAGTAAGAGCATGGTTTTCAAAAATATATTTGATTGGATCCATTTTGGAGATCAACCAAGTGGTATGATTCAACATATACTGCCGCAAACGCTTTGCCGGCCAGGCCAAAGCACAACATGTCTTTTCTAGCATGGAATACCGCGACTCATAATCAGTGAAATTTTTGCTGAGATAATAAATGGCAAACTCCTTCTTCCCTGTTTCATCCTGTTGTTCCGAAATACAACCCATGGATTTATCTAACACTGTTAGATACAATATGAACGGTCTTCCTTCTATGGGAGGGAGCAAGATAAGAGGTTCAAGCATATATTCTTTAATACTCTCAAATGCCCTTTGGCAGTCATCCGTCCACACACAACCTTGATCTTTCTTTAACAACTTAAAGATCGGTTCACATGTTGCAGTCATGTGGGAAATAAATCTGGAAATATAATTCAAACGCCCGAGGAAACCTATGACTTGATTTTCAGTTCTTGGTGCTGACATTTCTTGAATTGCTTTGACTTTATCAGGGTCAACTTCAATTCCTTTCTGGCTAACAATGAAACCCAACAATTTCCCCGATCGAACACCGAAGGTGCATTTATTTAGATTCAAGTGGAGACGATACGTCCTCAAACACTGAAACAACTTCAACAAATCTTCTATATGCCCTTCTTTAGTCTGGGATTTGGCAATCATATCATCAACATATACTTCTATTTCTTTGTGCATTAGATCATGGAATAGGGTTGTCATAGCCCTCTGGTACGTTGCACCAGCGTTCTTCAAACCGAAAGGGAATCACTCTATAACAGAATATTCCCCAGGGTGTGACAAACGTTGTTTTTTCCATGTCCTTTGGAGCCATTCTTATTTGATTATACCCGGAAAATCCATCCATGAACGAGAATACTTTGAATTTTGTTGTGTTGTCCACTAACATGTCGATTTGAGGCAATGGAAAATCATCTTTTGGACTAGCTTTATTTATATCTCTGTAATCTACGCACATGCGGACTTTTCTGTCTTTTTTCGGTACTGGGACAATATTGGAAATCCATTGAGGATACACTGACGTCACAAGAAAACCAGCATTAATCTGCTTTAGGACCTCCTATTTGATCTTTACTGCCATATTTGGGTGGGTTCTTCTCAACTTTTATTTAACTGGCGAACACTCTGGCTTCAACGGCAAACGATGCTCGACAATATTTGTATCTAGACCAGGCATATCTTGATAAGACCAAACAAAAATATCCACATACTCTTTCAACAACTCAATCAACCTTCTCTTCACATCAGGATGTAACGATGCTCCAATCTTGACTTCCTTCAAATCCTCTTCTGAACCCAAACTGATCACTTCCAAAGGCTCCTTATATGGCTGAATGATATTTTCCTCGTGCTCAAGCAACCGTGAGACCTCTTCTGGAATCTCATCATAATCTTTTTCTTCAGCCTCAAGCACAAGACATTCAAAGTTGGGAGAGGCTGCAGGGTCATTGTATTCAACGGGTTTTTTAATTAATCTGCACATATGATATATGATTGCTTTTAGAAACTGACACATATAACAAGTGATCATGCAGATTAATTTTTAGTTATTATTTATTTTGAAAGGTTTCTATCTAATTACCATTTTCCAAGAAAAATCAGAAAATAAAGACATAATTTTGGAAGCAAAGACAACTTTTATTAATGATCTTAAAAGTCACAGCAAACAGATAAGCCCTACAACATTAATACTTCCACCTTGGGAAGAGTGAAAGATTTTCAAAAGAAAGAAACAAATTAACAAAACAAATTACTTTGAAACATGTATGCAAAAAGGAACATCAATGGTGACCCAGTTCTGAACTCTGACTCCATGCGTCACATTATTTGGTACTTCCTTCTCTGCTTCATCCTCTTCAACAGCATTAATTCCAGAATCAATTGGATGGAGGTAGCCTCCGCTGCGGAAAACATCATGATAACTGTTCACAGTAGAATTTGACTTCAAACTTTCGCCTTTTCCATTCTTCGAAGAGAAACCTAAACCAGTTTTGTTTTTGTTCACGGGTGGATCCACAAGTCATCCCAAAACTGTATTATGACCATTACGCACAACCCGCTGCGCGTCCTTCAGCAAAACCACGGAATCCTCATTTCTCCTTATGTTGTCAATGGATAGGGCTTGGAACTGGGTTCCAACAGCAGCCTCACCCGCTTCTACAATACTGAAAGAGGATAAATGGGATATCAACAGCACCTGTTCCCCATTTATGATCAATACTTTCCCTTCACGCACAAACTTTAGCTTCTGATGTAGAGTTGAAGTGACCGTCCCTAATTCGTGTATCCATGGCCGTCCCAGCAAACAACTATATGCGGGAATAATGTCCATGACCTAGAAGGTTATCAGGAACAAATGTGGTCCTATATGGATGGGTAAGTCCACTTCACCGATGACAGATTTCCTCGACCCATCAAATGCTTTCACAATGATGCCACCCGGGTGCATAGGTGTTCCTTGATACTTTTAACTTCATGAGAGTACTCCTCGGTATAACATTTAACACGGATCCATAATCAATTAGCACATTGGATAGCGAATCATTCTTGCAGTTCACAGATATGTAGAGGGCCAGGTTATGATTCCTCCCTTCATCTGGTAACTCATCATCGCAGAAACTCAAGTTATTACATGACGTAATGTTTCCAATTACACTGCTGAATTGATCTAATGGCATGTCACTCTCAACAAAATCTTGGTCTAGTACTCTCATCAATGATTCTCTATGAGCAGAGAAGGTCATCAATAAAGCTAGGATGGATATCTTTGAAGGAGTCTGCAGTAGCTGATCTACAATTCTGTAGTCGCTCAACTTAATTATCTTCAAAATATCATCCACTTCTTTCTATAATGTAGCTCCACTAGTCTCTCTTGTAGCCTTCTTAGGCTCATTATTCTCAACAATTTTCTTTCCAGCAATAACATCTCTTCAAACAACCGGCGCAAACACACGACCGTTACGGGTCACCCTGCTATTTTCATCTATATTTCCAACATCAGGCATTGGCTGGATGGGAACTTCCACCCCATCTTCTAAGATTGTAGCGTGGTATTTGTAAGGCACATCCTTATCTGATTTGTAGGGAATAGGACTTGGAAAACCAATTACCAATGGGGTAACAGTTGGTTCGCTATGGTACTTCACCCGGTAATTAGTAATATTATCAAGAAAGACTCGTCCGAGCGTAGTATCACGTGACAACTATTTTCAGATTACTCCGTCATAGCTTCCGCACTACACCTAAAAGGCCAAGATGGGTTTGGTATTCTACGGTCCTCAGTTTCAGCAGGCTCCCAGGTCGAAAGCAGTATGTCTTCCCGATTACTCGGTAAACGACACTACAGTCAAAGGGGCCTCCACTGAGTGGGGGATCTCATGCCTCCTTTTTTGGGAATACTCCCTCAAATTTAAAATGACTATACCGCCCGTCCTATCTTAGAGTTTGCCCAAGTCCGGGTATAGAACTTATGAGTAATCACCAAGCACCCGGAAAACCAGGAAAATCCTAACAAACATATATACAAAATATAACACATAAACAACAATAGCACATATACAGATATAAACAAAGATAGGCTCAACCCACTTAGGGATGGAGCAGCAAGAGGTCAATTTGTCCCCAGTGAAGTCACCATTTTTTTGTAGCGGTAGAAATGTTCAAGACTAAGCCATTGGATTGACAAGGATAGTAAGTAAATATTCCAAGTACCATTAAGAGTTTTTAGGGTTTATGTTGATTATTAAGTATCTTAAGAAAAGAAAAGAAAAACTCAAGTGAGCAAAGTAAAAATGTCAAGAAAATAAATGCTCAAGTGAGCAAAGATGAAAATGGCATGAAATGAAAATGCTAAAAATAAATAGTACATAAAGCATAAAAAGGAATAAAAGCATAAGATAAAATAAGTCAATAATTAGTGGTTAGTTGAATGACCATCTTGAAACTTGCATTTGGAACTCATTAGAGGATTTGTATAACCAAAGCCTCCATACAACAAGTTGCATTTGCTTTTTGTCAAGTATATCATCCATTTGGAATTCTCACAAGTACCATTTAATGATCAACGATGTTTAAGTGATCCGCGTTGACCAAAGGTGTTGTAGATCCATTAGAGGATTGGTAGAACCAAAGCCTCCATACAATGAATCTCAAGGTTATTGGATCAAAGAGATCAAATTAACATACTTGGGCTTGCAATCATAAGTTTAGGCCACGAATGATCATTTATTCGAATCGGGACAAAATTTAGCGCTATGTTAAGAAATCATAAGTGGAATTATATAGAAGTCTCACCTATTTTAAGGTCAGTCAATAGCAATCTATGCAACATTTGTTTTGAGACATGATTTAGAGATCATGCTCCAACAACATTTAGTGCAATAAGAAGGGGGTGAGATGAAGAGGATTAGGGTAAAAAAGAATATACAAACCACTTTTGAATTAAATTTTAACCAAACTATTATTAAAATCATTCATCCATTTTTGTGGAGTTAAACTCAACACCATGGATCCAATGATGTTAATAAAGTTCATGATCCAAAACCTAACCCAAGATTAGCCAGAAAATAATCACAAAATAATGTCACATTTAATATATACATTAAAAGGGTAAAAAAAGTTTAAAAATAGAAAATAATGAGAAATATATCAACTATGTTCAAATTAATCAAGAAGTGAGAAGTAAGGCCATAAAAAAATCATAAATGAATCCAAATATTTTTTAAAAAATTTTGGTAATTTTTAAAAGTCAGAAACTATTTTTAAACTATTTAAAATTGCTAAAACAAACATAAAATAGGTCAAAAATAGTAAACCTCAATATAAAATTCCATAAAATTTCCAGAAAGTCAAAAATATGCAAAATAATATTTATGAATTTTTTCCGAATTTAAAAAATGTCAGAAAGTATTTTTTAAGTAATTAAAAGAAAGAAAATAATATAAAAAATATAAAAAATGCCAAATGTAAAAATAAAAATGTGAAAAAATAGTCATGAGATCAGAAATAATTCAAAGTATTTTTGTGAATTTTTTTCATAATTTCTGGATAAAAAATAAAAGAGTTATGAATTTTTGAAAATTTAATCAATAAAAATATAAAATCAGAAAATAAAACAAAACCAAAAAGATGTGGACCATCAGATCATAGTCAAAACGCGTTAGTAAGCTAATCCAATGGACCAGACGCGTTGTGCTTGATATGGACCTTAGTGAAATACACATGGGATCAAAAAAAGGGAAACCAATGAAATTAAAACGTTTGGCACGCTATCATTGGCTGAGACGAGACATGTCATCGTCTTCAACCTCCAGACACCCTGTAATGGGTATTTTGTGAGATCCTTCAAATGGAAAAATTAGGATCCCAGGCTAGCATCATTGAACTCGTCTCTTCAAGACGATTCTAACATAACCATCGCGCCAAATTTATATAAGATATGGACAGAGATATGAATCAAAAACCAAAAAAATAGCGAGCACCTTCAATTTGAGATTTCTCTCTCAATTCTCAATGGATTTAAAAATCGTAAGCAGCATTAGAATCAGAAGAAGGAGTAGAATAGATTAGTGCTTGATTTGGATCTAAATGATGGAGAATTCTACCTTTTCGAAGTTCAAGTAAGAAGCTCTGAAACTGGACTTCTGTAGCTTTAATTATGGCTCGTTTTGATTGGTTTAGGTGCTGGAGAGTTTATATGATGCTCAAGGATGATGAATGCGCAAAGAATTTTGGAAAAGGAAGCTTAAATCTCAGAAACTGAATTCAAAAAAAGTGGGTTCAGGTGAGGTTTTTGTAGGGTGTTATTGGCTCTCTAAGCTTGGGAAAATGGATGGTGGATGACCCTCTATTTATAGGGAAGTGAATGGGAATGAAAATTTGAAGAAACAAGGACGTTTGGATGGAAATTGAGTGAAGGTCGAGAACGAGTGAAGTGTGACTTCATTTTCATCAAAACTCAGCCAAACCTTGCGTTTTGGGGTGCTAATCACTTCTGGAAAGTTTGCTAATTAAGTTTAAATCAAAAACACGCATAAATCTTGTGTTTAAAAGTCACATTATGGATTTCAAAATTCCGACTTTGTGAAAAATTCAGTTTCAAGTTACCAAATTCAAATCCATGGCATTTCCAACTCAAGGGGTCTTAGGGCATGATTCTTGATACTTTGGAAATATGAGGTTACAAGCTTTGCAATGGAAAAAGAATGGAATGAAATGGATGCCTGAGCTGAAAGTTATATGGAGTCAAAGTTGAAGAAAAAGAGTGGACTTTCCATACTTAGAAATATTTCAAATTCTTCTTCAAAAATGACCTATAATCTTTTGTATCCAAACATGGCCTTCCACTTAGAATTTTCTCTTGACTAAAAAATATGGAATGAAGTAGATCTCCTGAATAACATTTTGAAATTTTAACCACTCAAAATCTCCAAAAAATGAGAAAGTTATGACTTGTTGAAGTTGGCCAAAAATCATGAAATGACCTATAATCTTTTGCATATTTAAGGCAACTTCCATCCATTTTCTCACTTTGCACATAAAAGAAGGCATAAAGTAAACATCTTTAAGATCACCATCGAAAAAGAATGGACTCAAGGTGATAAAAATTGACCATGTTATGACCATTTGAAGTCACATATGGAAAATTGTGGTTTCATCTGGATGACTTATAATCTCTCTTCTTCACCAAGTTCCTTCCACATGAAAACTCCTTGGAAATTTTGAAGTGATTTACTGGTAACTCTTTGAAGAGAAAGATGTCTTTGGAATCACTCAAAAATACCAAAAGGTGAGCAAGGTATGCTCCTTTGAAGTTCAAAACCCTAGCCTCTAGATCAAAAATGCTTTTAGGAACTTTCACAAGTTTGAACAAACTTCTTGTGTCAATATTATTTTTTGTGAATAGAATTTGTTGAGGATGATGATGAGGACTCATAGCCACCAAAACCACTTCAATATCTTGAAATTTGAGAGAAATGTGCTCTTGTGACCAATAGGAACAAGACCTTTTTCAATCATGACAACTTCTTCCCTCAACCCCTTGTACTTTTGAATTTAATTTGATAACATTGAAATGTGGTGAACCAAAATAAACTTGCCATGCCATTTCTTCTAAAACAAATCCAATGGTGAGGTTTGAAATTCTCAAGCTTTATAGACTAGGGCATGGAAATAAACTCATGAACCGATGAAGCAAATTGCTAAACCTCATTGTCTTTACCTACATTATTAATAAGTAAGACAAACCAACATTGCATTTTATTAATTAGAAAGAAAATCAAAGCAAAATATTCATGATCACAAAAGAAAAAAAGTCAAGGTGCTTGGTAACTCCTCAAAAGAGCAAAGCTAAATGATAGGGAGAAGAACCAAAAGCCCTAATGTGATCTTGTTTTGATTGAATCAACATGGTATGATGAAGGGATCTTAGGGGCAAAAATTGGGGTACAACAGGGTTAGCTCCCTGATTACACTCATAAAACTGATAAATTTGGTTTGGGCTTTACTACAGGGGCTCAAAGGGCTGTTAGACATGCTCGGACTAGAGGACCTCCCATACGCATCAACAGTCGCGGGATTAACGCCATTGAAGACAGTGAAGAGGACTCACACATTGACAACTGGATCTACCCAACTACCAACGGTGGACCGAGTAACTGGACGGCTAGGGACTTAATACCTGTTTCTTTTATTACGCAGTAATTGACTTATTTGTTTTAATATTTGTAATAAACAATTTGAAACTTTACAGCTTGGTGCCTTGCCCGAGGCACCTCAGCTTCTGCTTGTGAGGGCTATTATTTATCATTTCATAATCATCAATAAAGCATTGGACGTTTCTTGCATACAAATTTTGTGCTCTCTGTTTTTCTTTTTTGTTTTCCACTTTATCAAAATAGCTATTCTCTTACACACACTCACGTATCATAACGCAGATCCATGTCCACTCTGGATCCCATTGATAACAGCTCTGCTATTGCCAGTTATGACTTCAAAAATACGATCAACCAAGCCGAGGACGAAGGTGAGGATGATTGTGAGGTGCCTGGAGAACTTGCTAGACTACTACAGCAGGAAGAGAGGGCCATACAGCCTCATGAAGAGCCGGTTGAGACAGTGAATTTGGGCACTAAGGAAGACAGAAAAAAGGTTTAAATAGGTGCAAATTTGGAGCTTAGCGTCAAACGGAGGTTGATACAAATGTTGCACGACTATGTTGAAATCTTCGCCTGGTCCTATGAAGACATGCCTGGTTTGGACACTGATATTGTGGTACATCGCCTGCCGACTAAAGAAGACTGTCCTCCGGTTAAGCAGAAGGTCCGTCGTACGCGTCCTGAAATGTCAGAGAAAATCAAGGCAGAGGTTATGAAACAGTTCGACGCAGGATTCTTAGCTGTCACTTCGTATCCACAGTGGGTTTCTAATGTCCTTCTGATACCTAAGAAGGACGATAAGGTATAGATGTGTGTGGATTAAAGAGATCTGAACAGGGCAAGCCCCAAGGATGATTTCCATCTTCCTCACATTGACGTTCTGGTCGAAAACACTGTGCAGCATAAAATCTTCTCCTTCATGGATGGTTTCTATGGCTACAACTAGATCAAGATGGCTCCTAAAGACATGGAGAAGAAAACCTTCATTACACAGTGGGGCACCTTCTGCTACAAGGTGATGCCATTTGGGTTGAAGAATGTTGGGGCAACTTATCATCGCGCCATGGTCGCTTTGTTCCACGATATGATTCACCATGAAATCGAAGTTTATGTTGATGATATGATAGCCAGGTATCAGACTGAGGAAGAGCACCTTGACCATCTCCAGAGATTGTTTGACAGATTGAAGACATATAAGCTGAGGTTGAATCCGAACAAGTGTACCTTTGGGGTAAGGTCTGGTAAGCTTCTGGGTTTCATCGTCAGTGACAAGGGTATTCAGGTAGACCCCGCGAAGGTAAAGGCCATACAAGAGATGTCGGCTCCCTGCACAGAGAAAGAGGTTAGAGGTTTCTTGGAACGCCTAAATTAAATTTCCCGATTCATTTCACATTTGACTTCTACTTGTGAGCCAATCTTTAAGCTTCTGAAGAAAGATCAAGTGGTAAAGTGGAATAATGAATTCCAGACCACTTTCGAAAGAATCAAGGAATACCTTTAAGAACTGCCAATTCTGATGCCTCCAGTTGAAGGAAGAACTTTGATATTATATTTGACAGTGCTAGACAATTCAATGGGGTGTGTGTTGGGGCAGCATGACGAGTCTGGTCGAAAAGAGCACGCAATTTACTAACTTAGCAAAAAGTTTACCGACTATGAGACACGATACTCATTGCTCGAGAAAACTTGCTGTGCTTTGGCATGGGCTGCTCGCCGACTGAGACAGTATATGCTGACTCACACGACCTTGTTGATATCAAAGATGGATTCGATCAAGTATATTTTCGAGAAGCCCGCTCTCTCCGGAAGGATAGCAAGGTGGAAAATGATCTAACTGAATACGACATACAATATATGACCCAAAAAGAAATAAATAGGAGTGCATTGGCTGATCATTTTGCTCATCAGGACGTGGACGACTACCAGTCCATGAATTTTGAGTTCCCAAATGAGAATATCATGTTAGTGATCGACTACGAAGAGCCTGGACCGGATGAAGGACCTGAGGAAGTATCCCGATGGTCTATGTATTTTGATGGAGCCTCAAATGCAATGGGTAATGGCATTGGCGCTGTAATCATATCTCCTGAGGGCTGTCATACTCCATTCACCGCCTGATTATGTTTGAACTGCACCAACAACATGGCGGAGTATGAAGCATGTATCATGGGTCTTCGAGCTGCTATTGACCTGAGGATTAAGTTCTTAAGTGTATTCGTGGATTCCGCTCTGGTGATAAGTCAAATCAAAGGTGAGTGGGATACGAAGCACCCGAACCTTATTCCTTACAAGGAATATGTACTGACACTGCTCCCACACTTTGAAGAAGTAACTTTTAAACATTTCCCGCGAGAGGAGAACTAGTTAGCGGGCGCGCTAGCTACCATGTCTTCTATGTTCAAGGTTAGGTGGGACAATGAATCTCCCCAAATTACCATTGAGAGGTTTGATGAACCAGCACATTGCTGCGAGATCGATACCGAAGAAGTGGCAGACAAACCCTAGTTTCACAAAGTCAAAAGGTATCTCGAGGATCAAGAGTATCCCGAAGGGGAATCTGTAAATGATAAGAAGTTTCTGAGAAGGTTCACTGAAAAGTTCTTCCTCAGTAATGGAATCCTCTATAAACGCAACCATGAATCCACACTACTACGGTGTGTAGACAAGAGCGAAGCAGAGAGGATCATGACAGATCTACATGAAGGCACTTTTCAAACCCATTCTAATGGACATACCATGGCTAAAAAGATCCTACGGGCAGGATATTATTAGTCCACAATGGAAGCCAATTGTTATCAGCACTCTCGAACTTGTCATAAGTTCCAAATATACGCTGATAAGGTGCATATACCGCCGGTTCCTCTGAATATCTTGACGGCTCCTTGGCCCTTTGCGATGTGGGGTATCGACATGATCGGCGAGATCAGACCTACTGCGTCTAACGGACATCATTTCATTCTGGTGGCTATTGATTACTTTACAAAGTGGGTTGAGGCAGCCTCTTTTGCTACCGTGACCAAGAATGTCGTGGCGCGGTTTATCCGACACAATCTGATCTGTCGATATGGTGTACTAGAGAGGATTATTACTGACAATGGTACAAATCTAAACAAAACAATGATCACCGAGCTCTGTAAACAGTTCAAGATACAACATCATAATTCTTCTCCCTACCGGCCGAAGATGAATGGTGCTGTTGAAACAGCTAACAAGAACATCAAGAAGATTGTACAGAAGATGACGGTGACATATAAAGACTGGCATGAGATGTTACCATTCGCTCTTCATGGGTACCGTGCCTCAGCATGGACGTCGACAAGGGCAACACCCTACTCTCTGGTATATGGCATGGAGGAAGTCCTACCCATAGAAGTCCAGATACCTTCTCTCAGAATTATGAAGGATGCGAGTTTGAACAAAGACGACTGGATCCAAACCCGACTTGATCATCTAAATCTAATCGATGAAAAGAGGCTTACTGCTACCTGCCATGGTCAAACGTATCAAAAGCGAATGATCAAGGCTTTTAACAAGAAAGTCAGGCGTCAAGAATATCAAGTCGGAGATCTGGTTATCAAACGCATCATACTGCCGCAAGGTGATCCCAGGGGTAAGTGGACTCCCACGTACGAAGGGCCATTTGTGGTTAAGAACATTTTCTCGAGAGGAGCTTTGATTCTAACCAACATGGATGGTGACGAACTTCCTCACCCTGTCAATACAGACATAGTGAAAAGATACTACGCATAATCAAAGACCCGCTAGGTCGACTGGCGTAGGCAAAAATAAGGGCCTCCCGGCGAACCAAAAGGGTTTGGGAAAAAGTAAGGGATGAAAATGAAAAAATCTGTACACCCGGCAAGTCAAAAACCCAAAAGGGAGGCTTGGGCAAAAAAGGGTATCCCGGTGGACTGAAAACCCGAAAGGGAAATCTAGGCAAAAGTTAGGGATTGAAGCGTATCACTATCTCTCATTGGATCATCTTACGACCAGACTTCGGTATCGACTATTAAGCTCGGACAACGCCAATCAATCTGATCAACCTTCAGCCAAGTAGCAAAGTGATGAGACGCTTGAAGATATAAAGGCAATAGCAGAGTTGAAACCCAATGGGGTTGTTTCACATAGCTGTTTTTCTTTCCTTTTACACAAACTGTATCATTTCTGTCTTTCGGCGGAGTTCTCTTACTAGAGCGTCAGCCTCTTTGTACAAAACTCCTATTACGGGCCAACTTCAAAAAAAATCAATACAAGTCATTTTCACAAAAAACTTCAATTTGTTTTTCTTTTTCTGTTTTTTTTACAAGAACGTCCAGTGATTTATTTTTGATATATGCATTTGAAAATGATTTCTGCTCATAAATATTTACATAAGAAACAAGAGACAGTTACTCGTAATTCTAGAAACAGGGAAAAATAAGAAGTGCCAAACCCGGCGGTTCCTCTGCCCAGCAAGTATCAGGATAGAGCCAGCTTTGGAACATGAGTATCAGTACATACGCTCCCCGCAGAGTAAAGGTATCCAAAGGCATTTATGTCAGCTTTCCTGAAACAGGACACAACTATCCCCAGCCGAGGTTCGTAATCGCACGCGAGTCAACAAATTTCATCCCCCAAGCGGAGTCTATTTCTACAAATACAGAAGCTCAAACAGAGCTCATCACTTCCAGCAACAGAATTTCATCCCCCGCTAAGTTTGTTCCTCCCGGTCGGCAGGTCTACCAATAGAGTATCTCTTCCCCCAAAGACTGGTCCTCGTAGAGTTATTCTTCAGCATCTCTTCCCAGCAGAATATTCGTAAATCTCCAGCAACCGTCAGGGATTTATTTTCCCAGACGCGAGCATACCCCGACAGCATCTCATGAACATACATTATGACATACGCATACATATCATATACAACATAATCTCATTTATTTTGAGAACATCATCCCACCTTGCATTTCATGCATCGCATATAACTAACCCTGATATCTTTTCAGAAAAAGACGATTAGCTTCAACGAATCCAATAGTTATACATGTCACATCTACAGACAACTAATGGAAACTCAGTTCCCGAAATCAAACGGGTCAACTAATCTACATTATCATATCAAAGTAAACCTACCCTGGTTCGTTATGAAGTTTTAAACGAACTTGAATCAAAGTAACCTTACCCCGGTTCCTCCTAAAGTTTTACACGAACTTGTCACAAAGTAACCTTACCCCGGTTCCTCCTGAAGTTTTACATGAACTTGTCACAAATTAACCTTACCCCGGTTCCTTATGAAATTTTACACGAACTTATCACAAAGTAACCTTACCCCGGTTCCTTCTGAAGTTTTACACAAACTTATCTCAAAGTAACCTTACCCTAGTTCCTTCTAAAGTTTTACACAGACTTAGACCAAAGGAACCTTACCCAGGTTCCCTATGAAGTTTTATCCAAACTTATCCCAAAGAAACCTTACCCAAGTTCATTCTCAATTCAGATGCAGTTTTACTCAAACTCCTCACAAAGCAACCTTACCCAAGTTCCTTCTCACAGCCCTACTATCCAGGCTTTCATATCGAAGTAACCCTACTATCCAGGTTCCTTCTCACAACCCTACTATCCAGGCTTTCATTTCAAACCAACCCTACTATCCAGGTTCCTTCTCATAACCTTACTATACAGGTTCCTTCTCTCTTATCTCCAAACGGCAGTCCACAACACTGTATGATCTGGACCTAATCAAACACGATTGGTTTTGCATTTCCCCAGTAGAGTAACGGACAACTGAAGCTCCTAAAACTCTATTTCTTGAGACAGATACCAATGTTCCTCAGCAAATTCCTCATCAACAATAGCATCAGGGACTCCCGTCAAAGGAATATCTTAGGAAATCCACATTCTCTAGATGGCATCTTTAAGCCCATCTCCGACAATTCTCCGTCGAATCTAGGATGGCATCTTTAAGCCCATATCTGGCAATCTTCCATTATCGACCTCCAAATGGCATCTTTGGGCCCATACTCGATATCACAAATCAAGCGCCACTTCATGCGAGTGCAAATTTCTGGACACTCTAGTGTTCAATCATCTTCCACCTTCAGATCATAAAAGGCAGAACAACCAATCTACATCCTCAGGTTTAAGAAGATTGAACAGGGGCAGCTGTTGTACCCCAAAATTTTCCCTCCCATTTTACTCAAGAAATGTCAATTGAGGTCCCCAAGTTGCTCAAGGAAGTCCAAGAGTTGACCAGACAAACTCTCTCCTAAGGCAGTATACCTCAAATTAGGGTTTCCCTTTTCATCCAGATGTGTGAACCACAAAGGACTCAAATGCTTCCCAAGCTCTTAATATGTTCCCAAGATCATCCATGCCAATTTTCAGGCCTTGCATAAGAAGTTTGCTTAGTCAATTGCTCAAATGCTTGAGAATCGACCGTATTAGGTCAAAAGTCAACTATGGCCCACATACAGTCAAACCCCAAGATTTTTGGTCAACATCAAGATTTTGAAGTGACTTCCATTATTTGATCAAGTGTTTATCATGATTCCTCAAGGAATGCTCCAAATTCATCAAAATCCAAAAGTTGCTAAATTAAGGTTTTGCAGGAAAAGTCGACCCAACTTTGACCAAGCATAACTTCTCCATACTTTATCAGAAATTTTCCATCCAAGGCTCATTTTGAAGAGGATGAAATTCCCTATAATTCATCTTCAGCCCTCAAATTCAAAATATGCACTCATAAAATATATGAATTTCTACATTATAGGTCGTTTTGAAAAGTCAACAAAAACACCTTTTGGGTCAAAGCTTCATACATGAACATGGAAGATCCAATTGAGATGAAACCCAAAGGGTTGTTTAAGGGACATCATACGATTTCTAAAAAGTCTAAGAACACCCTCCTAGGGTCAAAATTGAGAGAGTTGTGCATTGTCAAAGTTGGAAATTTTTGGAAAATTGTCAAAAGTCAACATTGATCAAATTTGCATTTTTTCCAAAGGGGCCCATGTTTTCTTGCTTGAAACATGTTTCTAATAGGACCCACGACCCTTGAGCTTTTCCACCCATTATTTTATTACTTTTATCATTTATTTTGATTTTTTATTCATTTAAATCAAAATAAATCAAATGAAATGGTAAAATAATAAAAGCAAATCAAATCTTGGGATATTTGTGCACATTTGGAGTCTATGTACAACTAGCATGATGATCAATTCGTGCAAGACTCATTAGGGTTGGAAAAGATTGGATTGAAGCTTGTTTTAGAAAGATATCATACATGAATCAAATCAAATCACATTTTCATAATTCTCAAAGATATGATGCAATTTTATTGACCTAATATGCTCTACTATATGTATACAACAATTGCAGATCAAAAGACAAGGTTTGGGAGTCGTAGGGAGCAAGAACAAAAACTAAGAATTTGGATAAAAAGTGTGCACTTGATTTCTTCCCTAGAGGATGATTCCAGGTGATTGAAGGACTCTAATCACTTCCTGGCCATCTCCTGAAGCCAACAACATCATTTACAGCCTTCAAAACATCAAGAATCATCGCCTAGACACATCACGGTTTGCATCCCAAAATCAAATTCGATTTCTATGTTTTACGCATGATAAATCCATTCTATTCATATATTCTTGTTCATAATCGTGTTTGCAAGCTTTCTATATCCTTTAATTGTACTAACAGTGCATGAATCCATATTTACCATTGTTAGGGTTTAAGGTCATGATTTGGGGATTTCTGATACAGAAAAAATTGGGCCATGAATGAGGTACCATGATACTCGTGAGACCAAGACGAGTTGATTGGTACCATCACAATAGATTTATCTTGCTTGTACTGAATATTTGAATGACATGGGTTTTTAGCAACGAACAAAGTTTGTAGGTATAGGTTGTGTACCTAAAACGATGGGCTGGAGGTAGAAGAAGGTGATTTGTCATCACCCCATTGGTTCGTCTGAATTCAGTGCACGCGGTTTTTTGTTCCAGGGACATTGAATGTGTTTTATATATTGTATATTCTTATTACTGTAATAACAACTAACAAGAACAACTCAGCTGGAAGCGTAGCATTGGTACAAGGCGTAAGGACCTGGGTTCGATCCCAGGTCCCAGCGCTTTATTTATTTATTTTTCTTGCAATAGATCCAGCGCTCCACTCCTCCAGGCGCCTTCCACGCAACCTCAACGCCCAGCCACTGGATGCACTTCTAGCCAGATCTAACGCTTCCTGCCTGAAGGTCCTTGGTGCACCTCAAGTCAACACTTGCATTGGATCCATCGTGGTTGACTGGGCTCAGCTTAATGGGCTTGGAAATTCAAATTCTCACCCCTCAGAATTGCTAACAGCACAGGCCCATATTCTTTTTTCTCTATTTATTTCTTTTATTTTAATTGTTTTGTTTAATTATTTTTCACTAAATTAATTACTTTTTTAAAAAAAATCATAAAATCAACAAATCAAAAAATACCAAAAAAAACATTTTTTCAATAAAATATTTATTTTAATTTAATTAGAAATATAGATTAATTGATTCTTTTATAATTAAAATCAAATAGAATCTAGGTTTTAATTTTATATTTATATTTCTTTTCTCAAATAAAAAAAAAACAAAAAAAAACAAAAATCTTTTTGTACAAAATATTTTATTGAAATTATTTAATTAGAAAATTAGGTTAATTTAATTTCTTTCATAATTTAAAAACAATTAGAAATTAGGTTTAATTGAGTTGTAATTTAAATATTTTCTCAAATAAAAATCCACAAAAGCACTTTTCTCTCGATTAGGGTTTTAGGTTATTTCAATCGTCCTCGAATTCAAATTGCCGCGCGCTTGTTAATTATTTGTCCATTATTTTGTAACTGTTCAGGGTTTGTAATAGTTAACCTAGGGTTTTTATTTACTGTTTAAATCCCCGATTTTTGGTTATGTAATTAATTCCCCTCCCTGAAGCCTTGTAATAGTTAGGTTTATTTTTCGCACTTTAAATTCCCGCAATCTTTAACTGTCTAGATGCATGGCTAATAGGATTGTATGAAAATAATGCTTGAAATTTAAAACGGTAGATCACCTAATGTGCAAAGACATTAACTGAAATCAAACACTTGCACATACTCACTCCTAGGGTTTGCCTCAGTTCGGTCGCCTTCGGTAAACAATCATTAAGCATAGGAAATTTTAGTGGTCGCCCTCCCGTCTAAAAGATCAAATGTCCCGTTCAAATGTTGCCTCGAAAATGTTCCCTCGAAAAGATCTTAAGATACTAGGGTTACTACTAAGGTTTTCTAACTATTGCTTTAGTGATTGTACTTGTCCCTCTCGAATGTCCCTTACAACTCCAACAGCGGTGCTACCTACTCCTTAATAGTGGGATAGCGTTGTCTAAAGGAAATAGAACAAACAATCTTTTTCGAGTAGGTAGAATCTTAAGTACTTGCTCAATCAAAACTTTTCACACAAACACCTTTCAAAACAAATTTTCAAAACAACTTCGTCACACTCTTGAGGACTGATACAATGGTTATCACGAAGTAAAACATTTTCAAGACAAACACACACAAGCAATTTGAAAAATGATCAAGTACCAAAGAGCCCATGGAAAACCATGGATAGAAAGGGTGCTAACACCTTCCCTTTCTATAATCTACCCCTCGTACTCAGAAACATCTCGAAAAAGGTTTTTTCTGTTCTTTTTCCTTTTCCTTTGTTGGATGAAATAAAAGTCGGTGGCGACTCTTACTTACCGCGACATTTGCCAACAACAAATACAAACCAGTAAAAACAGTCGGTTCTGCCACCATATCACAGGAAGCATATTGTTACAAAAGGTATCCCGACTCCTGTAGGACTTGCTATAAATCCTGAGTTGATATCACTCTCTTGCAAAATTTGTTTTACTAAAAAAATGAATTTTCAAAAACTTCAAGACAAGCATAAACCTTGCATTATTTGAATATCGTTGTTTGCATATAAGTTATCTATTCGACAACAGAGAAATTCACATGACGAATATCTAGTGAATAAAAACTTTCTCAATGAAAAGGTTCACCTCAAGTGGAAAAACACTTCCAACCAAGGGGAACGGCATGATCATTGTCCATCATCTGGGGAAGTCAAGTAAAGATTCAAGGAATCTCTCAAAAATGCCAAATAGCCAGGGGCAGATCTCCATCTGAATCACTTGGGGAATTAGACATGAATTCCAACAACGAATCACGTACAATCAAGAAAAATCAATGTTCCCCAGTGGATTTCTTCTCAAAAACAATTAAACAGGAATTCCCAATGGAAACATTCTATATAAATCAAGTCCTCTTCTAGAAATAGTTCAGGTACGATCCAGAGATGGATGTCATCCTGATACTTATTCAGATTCTCTTCAAGTACAGTTCACATACGATCCAGAGACGGATGTCATTCTGACACTCATTCAACATATGTTTCAAATATAGTTTAGATACGATCCAGAGACGGATGTCATTCTGACACTCATCCAACACATGTTTCAAGTACAGTTCAGATACGATCCAGAGACAGATGTCATTATGACACTCATCCAACATATGTTTCAAGTACAGTTCAGATACGATCCAGAGGCGGATGTCATTTTGACACTCATCCAACACATGTTTCAAGTACAGCTCAGATACAATCAAAAGATGGATGTCATTCTGACACTGATTCAACACATGTTTCAAGTACAGTTAAGATACGATCCAAAGACGGATGTCATTCTGACACTCATCCAACACATGTTTCAAGTACAGTTCAGATACGATCCAGCGACCGATGTCATTCTGATACTCATTCAACATATGTTTCAAGTACAGTTCAGATACGCTCTAGAGACGGATGTCATTCTGAAACTCATCCAACACATGTTTCATGTACAATTCAGATATGATCCAGAGACGGATATCATTCTGACACTCATCTAACACATGTTTCAAATACAGTTCAGGTACGATATAGAGATGGATGTCATTCTAACACTCATTCAAAACATGTTTCAAATACAATTCAGATACGATCCAAAGACGGATGTCATTCTGACACTCATTCAACACATGTTTCAAATACAGTTCAGATATGATATAGAGACAGATGTAATTCTGACACTCATTCAACACATGTTTCAAATACAGTTCAGATACGATCCAATGACGGATGTCATTCTGACACTCATTCAACACATGTTTCAAGTACAGTTCATATACGATCCAGAGATGGATGTCATTCTGACACTCATCCAACATATGTTTCAAATACAGTTCAGATATGATCCAGAGACGGATGTTATTCTGACACTCATCCAACACATATTTCAAGTAAAGTTCAGATACGATCCAGAAATGGATGTCATTCTGACGTTCATTCAACACATGTTTCAAGTACAATTCAGATACGATCCAGAGACGGATGTCATTCCGACACTCATCTAACACATGTTTCAAATACAGTTCAGATACGATCCAAAGACGAATTCAATTCTGACACTGTTTCAACACATGTTTCAAGTATAGTTTCAATACGATCCAAAGACGGATGTCATTTTTACACTCATTCAACAGATGTTTCAAGTACAGTTCAGATACGATCCAAAGACGAATGTCATTCTGGCACTCATTCAATACATGTTCAAGTACAATCATGACATAGATCCATCCACAAAATCTCTGCAGGTACTTTCTCCAGCAGGTATAGGGGGCAGAAACGTCCTAATGCGAAGTCATCGTCGTATCCTCAACATACCTCCTAGTGACGACTATGTTCCCCACAGAGTAGAAACAACCAAAGTTTTGATCTCTCCTTCCCCAAGCAGGAATTACCTTCACTAACAAAGGTCCTTCGGAGATTTCAAATTTGTGTTCCCCAACCGAGCTTTGTAATCTTAAATAGTTTATAACCTTCTTGCGGGTAGTGTTTATTCCTCTAACTGCAGAAGTTTAGCCCCTACCAAATTTTATGTCTCTACATCTGTAGAGTCTCCCAATGAAACATCCTCTCTCCACAGAGTTATCCTCAAGCAGAGTCAATCCCCGACAGGACATCTTAAAACAAAAAGAGGAAATCTCTTCATCATCCCCAGCGGAAATGAAGGATTCAGCCTCCTTATACTCTCCAGCAGCAGTTAGGGATTTATGTTCCCAGACGAAGAAATATCGCAATAGCATTCCATATTCATACATCATGGCATGCGCATACACATCGCGTACATCATAATCTCATTTATTTGGAGAACATTATCACACAATGCATTTCATACATCATGACATTGCATACAACTAACCATTTTCCTTTTTCAGGGAAAGGATCAAATTAACAAACACCATTGACTACTTATGTGACCTGGTGGTCTTCTCAAAAGTTACATCTGACGAAGGGCCATTTCAGTATTCACCGTAGAAATATGTTCCACCCGACCTTCTCTAGTTCAATAATATCGACACTAAGATCTCTCTGATTCTTATTCCAGTTAAAGATATTCCGAGACTTTTGTCTAGTTCAGTTAAATCGATCCTAAGATTTTTCTGATTCTTATCCAGTCAAAGTAGATTAAAGACCTTTCTCCGGTTCAGTCACATCGACACTAAGATCTCTCTGATTCTTATTCTAGTTGAAGATATTCCGACACTTTTGTTTGGTTCAGTTAAATCGATCTTAAGATTTTTCTGATTCTTATCCAGTCAAAGTTGATTAAAGACCTTTCTCTGGTTCAGTCAGATCGACACTAAGATCTCCCTGATTCTTATTCTAGTTAAATATAATCCAAGACCTTTTTCTGGTTCAATTAAATTGATCCTAATATTTTTCTGATTCTTATCCATCCAAAGTTGATTAAAGACCTTTCTCTGGTTCTGTTATATCGACACTAAGATCTCTATGATTCTTATTCCAGTTGAAGATATTCCAAGACCTTTGGTCTGGTTCAGTTAAATCGATCCTATGATTTTTATGATTCTTATCCAGTCAATGTTAATTGAAGACCTTCTCTGGTTCAGTCAGATTGACACTAAGATCTCTCTGATTCCTATTCCAGTTGAAGATATTCCAAGACTTTTGTCTAGTTCAGTTAAGTCGATCCTAAGATTTTTCTGATTCTTATCCAGTCAAAGATAAACCAAGACCTCTGTTGGTTCAGTTCGAATCGACCATTGATTTGTTACTGATTCTTTTCTGGTAGACCTTTTTTCTGGTTCAGTTAAATCGATCCTAAGATTTTTCTGATTCTTATCCAGTCAAAGTTAATTCAAGACCTTCTCTGGTTCAGTCATATCGACAGTAAGATCTCTCTGATTCCTATTCTAGTTGAAGATATTCCAATACTTTTGTCTGGTTCAGTTAAATCGATCCTAAGATTTTTCTGATTTTTATCCAGTCAAAGTTAATTCAAGACCTTCTCTGGTTCAGTCAGATCGACACTAAGATCTCTCTGATTCCAATTCCAGTTAAAGATTTTCCAAGACTTTTGTCTAGTTCAGTTGAATCGATCCTAAGATTTTTCTGATTTCCATTCCAGTCAAAGTTAATTAAAGATCTTCTCTGGTTCAGTTAGATCGACACTAAGTTCTCTCTGATTCCTATTCCAGTTGAAGATATTCCAAGACTTTTGTCTGGTTCAGTTGAATAGATCCTAAGATTCTTCATATTTCCATTCTAGTCAAAGTTAATTAAAGACCTTTCTCTGGTTCAGTTAAATCGACACTAAGATTTTTCTGATTTCTATTCCAGTTTAAGAAACTACAAAGCCTGGAGTACGACCAGATAACAGTTTAATCTCATTTCCCCAGTAAGTCATTGTGAAGACTGGAATACAACCGGATAGCGGTCGGCCCTATTATCATCTTCAAGTCACTGTGAAGCCTGGATCTTGACCAGAGAGCAGTTCATTTCCGTCTCTTCAATCAAGAGATGACTCCCCAGTAGAGTAATGAACAACTTAAGCTCCTAAACTCTATTTCCCAAACAGAGACCAACATTCCTCAGCAAAGTCCTCCTCAACAACACTAATAGGAATTCCCATAAAGGAATATCTCATGAAATTAACATTGTTCTAGATGGCATCTCTGAGCCCATCTCTAATGGTTCTCCATCACATTCTCTGGATGGCATCTCTAAGCCCATCTCCGACAAATATCCATCATATCTCCTTGGATGGCATCTGTAAGCCCATTCCTGATATTATTCACCAACAGTCTCACTTCTGACGAGTGCAAGTTTCTGGGCACTCTATTGTTCAATCATCTTCCACCTTCAGATCACGAAAGGTAGACAAGCCAATCAACATATTTAGGTTTAAGAAGATTGAACAGGGGAAGCTATTGTACCCCAGAATTTTCCCTCTCATTTTATTCAAGACATACTCCTAAAGGTCCTCAATTGCTCAAGGTTGACTAAGAATTGACTAGACAATTCTCCTCCTAAGGCAATGAACCCCCAACTAGGGTTTCAATTTTCATCAAGATGGTTGAGCTCCAAGAGTGTAAAATGCTTCCCATTGTCCTAATATGTCTTCAAGATCATCCATGTCAAGTTTAAAGCCTTGCTCAATAAGTTTGCTCACTCAAATGCTCAAGTATTGGAAAATCAATTGTGCTAGGTCAAAAGTCATTTGTGGCCCATGTACAGTCAAACTTCAAGATTTTTGGTCGACACCAACATTTTGAAGTGATAACCATCATTTTGATCAAGGGTTGATCATGATTCCTCAAGAAATGCTCCTAACCCATCAAAAGTCAAGAATGGAAAATTAGGGTTTCTATAGGAAAAGTCAACCAAACTTTGACCAGGCATAACTTTCTCATACTTTATCAAAAAATTTCCAACCGCAACTCATTTTGAAGAGAATCCAATTACCTACAACTTCTCTTCATCCTCTAAAGTTCAAGAAATACACCATTTGAAAGATACAAGTTCATATATTATAGGTCATTTTTAGAAAGTCAACAAAAGCCACTTTTTTCCAAGAACTTTTACATCAAGATAACATCTTCAAATGCAAAAATAACCAAAGGAGGGATTGAAGTAGACATCTTGGGATTTCCAAAAAGTCTAAGATCATCATCATGAGATAAAAAGTGAGCAAGTTATGGTTTGCAAAAGTTGGTCAAATTTGTGAAAAATGCATGAAGTCAACTTTGAGCAAAATTGCATTTTTAGGTTAATGGACCTAACTTTTAGGGTTCAAACATGTTTATGTCATAACCAAGGACCTCTAAACCTAACCATACACTATTTTGATTTTTATTTTTATTTATTTGAATTTTTATTCATTTAAATATGAATTAAATCAAATAAATTAAATAAAAATACAAAGAATAATGGGCCATGACATTTGGTTTTGATTTGATCTATTAGAAGGTCCATATTTTTGTGCAAGATACATCCAAAGGGACCAGGTTCATGAAAGTGACCAAAGAGGCAAAGATATCACAAATATGGACATTTTTCAATGTGTTTTATCCTTGTCTCTAAGACCATGAATGCATTGATTCTTTACCATGTTTGTTTACTCATATATCCCTTCTATAAATACATAACATTACAAGCCAAATGTAGCACGAAATTTCTCTTCAAAAAGCTCTCCAAAATCTCTTCAAAAAGCTCTCCAAAAATCAAAGAATCAGTGCAAGTCATATATAAAGATTCCAGTCTCTCTAGATTGACATCAAGCCTCAAACCATCCTCCTGAAGTCTCTAGGAGTCTTACAAGGCCCAAGAGAAGTCCATCACACGCCTAGCACGCCCCCATTTGACAACACCTGTTTGGTAAAATTTTAAACTTTGAATCTCTAATTTTAATCACATTTCATGGTATGCTAACGTTTGTTTGAGTTTATATAGAACAATTATGGATGGTTGAATCAGAGGTTCCACACAAGAATCAGAAAACACCATAGTTAGGGCATGAAGCTTTCAAAGATTCGGGCCTAGGGATTTCTGATGATTGCACCCCCCTGTTTACTTTTGTTACTAGGCCCATCTTTATTTTCTTATTTTGTTCATTTTATTCATTTCATTTAATTCCATTTTTTTAATCAAATAAACAAATATAAAAATCATATAAAAATAGATTTAGGATTTTTCTAAATTATTTTGTATATTAATTAATTTAGCCATTTTGACAATATTTTATCATTTAAAAATAATTAGAGTTAGGTTCATTTTAATTCAAATATTTTTCTTAATAAAAAATACAAAAAATGTTAGGTTTTTTTGTTTAGAATTTAATTTTGATCAATAATTTTTATTTTTATTTTAATTTATTAAATTTAGGTTTAATTTAATTCAATATTTTCCTAAATAAACAAAAACAACCAAAAAAGATTTTTTTTACTTAGCAATTCTTAGGATTTATTAGACGTCTTTATTTTCACGCGTTTTATTTACCTTCACATCTTTTATATTCGTGTAACTGATTATGGGGATGTAATAGTCTAGATTTAAAATCCGCATTTTACTTTCTTGCAGTTTTTTTATGTAATTGTCCCAAAGCATTGTAATAGCGTATGATTTATGATTCTCGCACTTTAAATTTTTGTACAATATTACTGTTAGTAACTAGGATTGCATGGAAAGATTGAAAATAAACGTTAGCAAACCTTAATGCAAAAGATGAATAACTGGAAAAAAAACACTTCTCACACTTGCACCCTTAGGGTATTCCTCACTCGGTTGCCTCAGAAATTGTCATGTCCCTCAAAAGGAGGGATGTCTTAGCAAAGACCCTCGGTATAAAAGTCATCATAAAAGATCATGCTCCCAAAACGTCCCTCGAGTTGCCTTTCGGTAAATGATCTTGTCCCGCGATGTTGCCTATATGATGACAGTCCCTTCGAAATGCTAAGATATCCTTACATGTTGCCTTCAATGACCATAAGCATCCCTTTCGATAGTCCCTCAACATCCAACCATAGGGTTACCTACTCACTAATAGTAGGATAGCACTATATAAAGGAAAGGAGGAAAAGAACACCTTTTTTCGAGTAGGTAGACAGTTCTTAAGTACTTCCTCAAAACTGATTTCCTTTTTTTACACTTACACACTTTCAAAAATCTTTCCAAAACACTTTATCACACTCTTGAGGACTGATACAAGAGTTACCATAAAGCAAACAAAAACTTTCAAAATACACAAACACAAACAGTTTTAAAATATGAGCAAGTACCTAAGAGCCCGTGGAAAAACACGGATGGAAAGGGTGCTAACACCTTCCCTTTCCATAATCTACCCCCCTTACTCCGAAAATCTTGAAAAAAGTCTTTTTCTGTTCTTTTCACTCTTTCCTTGTTGGATAAAAGAAAAATCGGCGGCGACTCTTGCTGACCATCACATTTGCGAACAAAAAACACAAAAACTAGTATATAACAGTCGGTTCTGCCACCGTATCACATCATCCATTGTGGTACCAACTGATAATTGGGAAAGGTGAAGCAGTGATGTGCAGAGTCAAAGAACTGGAACAAAACACTCATCATGTCTTCGTCAAAACCTGGGGTAACCAGACTGATTAGTCGACCATGCCTTTTGATAAATGGAGAACTTTCAGGAACCCTTGAGACTAACTCCTTAAGTTGAGGAGGTACATTTACAAAGTTGATCCGGATAGTGTTTCTACGAGCGAAGGCCATAGCCTGCAAAACAAAACAAAGATAAATCTCTTGGTCCTTAAAATTGTTAGTGAAAATGAATATGTTATGATGTTATGATGCTATTATGTCATGTTCGAACAACTTAATCATACATAAACACAAACAAAACACACAAGGCCTTAGGTTTAAAATTGCATGGAGTTTGTAGGTAAGTACCCTCTTGAAGCTTTAGTTGGCTCAACCTGTCCTAAGAGAAGTAATAGGGTTCTAGGAGCCTCAATGTCATTGATCTTTCTCCCAAGCATTGTTTCAGCACAAGCATCTGATTTAAGACTAAAATATCCCTTGAGTCCGGCCTAAATGAGTGTTGTATCGAGTATCAACCAACTTCAGTCTGCACCAAAGCCGACAATCTCACTACTTTCTAATGGCTAAGTTGTGTCAACTAAGGTTCTATGGTTAGTTAGTGCTTTATGACACCACGCGGCAGCCCAACATTCTTCTTGACTTAACTCAAGGGATACCAGCACCAACCAATGTGTCACACTAATGTAGCCATCTCTTCAACCGTATCATTATACACCTTACAATTTTCACGATCTATTGCTACTTACCTAAAATGCCTCGGATTCGGGTATAGGATCTTTACAAGAAATACCCAAACAGCCCTTAAAAATAAATCAGGTAAATCAAACAAGGAAAGCAAATTAAATGTGATCTAGCTCTTAAGGTAACCCCACTTTTTTAGTTTCCCCAACAGAGTCACCAGTTCTGTAATACGGTGGGAGAACTGACTTTTGGTTTTGCGTTATATCGTAAATGTTGGAGATAGCAAGAGTCGCCATCGACTTTTCTTTTATCCAATAAATGAAAGGGTGAAAAGAACGGGAAATACCTTCGATAATTTTCTGAGTAAGGGGGTAGGTTATGAAAAGGGAAGGTATTAGCACCATTTTCATCCGTAGTTATCTACGGGCTCTTAATCGCTAGCTCACTTTGAAAATGCTTTGTGTTTGTGTGTTTGAAAAAAAATATTTTGAAAAGATTCCTAACTGCGGAAAACTTTTTAATGATTCTCGTATCATTGAGAACGCATACAAAGTGTTTGATCTTGAAAACATTTAAAAAAAAGAGTGTACGTGAAAAAGGTTTTTTATTTATGAGCAAACGACTATGAGCTCTCTACCTACTAAAAAGGTATTTATTATTTTCCTCCTTTCCTTTAGATAGTGCTATCCTACTATTAGTTAGTAGGTAGCCCTATCATTGAATGTGTGAGGGATAGGCTTGGGTCATCGTACAATCATAGAAGGCAACTCGTAGTACGCTTTAGCAATTTTCGTAAGGGACTAAGACCGTTTATCAAGGTAGTATCGAAGGGTTATTGAGGGACTACGATATTTTTAACCGAAGGGTCTTTGCTAAAGCATTCCACGTTCGAGGGACATGACTGTTTATATCTGAGGCAACAAGTGAGGGTCACCCTAGAGGTGCGTGTGTGTGAAGTGTGTTATGCTTCAGTTATTTTAATATTGGATTTATGGTTATCTAGTGTTTGCTTTTAATCTTTACCATACAATCCTATTACTAGCAGTTAAATATATATACATACATTCATTCATAAGTGCGAAAAGTAAAAATGCGGGAAATAAAGTCTACACTATTACAGTGCTTCGGGGATGGGGAGTACAGACCATAAAAATTAGGGAGTAAAGAAATAAAACCTAATATCTATTACAAACTTTTAAGCAGTTACATAATTATATTAATGCGAAAAATAAACAAACGCGCGGAGATGGTGAAGAGGGGAAGATATTAAAAACCCTAAAAAATTTCTAAGCGCTTAAAGAAATGTTTTGGGTGTTTTTGTTTAGAAAAATGTTTTTATAGTATGAAATGATTGTAAAAAACCTAATTCTAATTAATCTACTAATTAATTAATAAAATAAAACAAAAATGTGATTAAATTAAATTCTATTTATAAAAATTAAATTAATTAATTAAAAACCTAAATCTAATTTTTTTAAATGATTTTATGACTTTTTTCTGATTTAAATAAAATTGGCTAAAAAAGAAAATAGTAAATTAAAACAAAAAAAGAAATCAAATGGGCCTGATATGCAAAAGGAATTTCGGGGTGCATAATCGGAAATTTGCCAAGCCCAACATCTTAAGCCCAGGCTCCTGTGAGATTTAGTGAGGATAGTCCTTTGGGGTGCAACGTGGGGGGACCACCGGTAGCATCAAATCTGGATTGACTGAGATTAGATGTTGTTAGATGAGGATGTATGGTGAGCACTTGAACCTGGTTTGCACTAGATCTGAAATAGAAACATTGAAAAACTAATATGCCAGAGGCAGAGATCGAACCCCTTCCCTGGCACACAAACACCTTAAGAAACACGTGCTTGCCGTTGGGGCGGCCAGTTCATCCGGTAAGTAAATCAAACAAAAATAACAAAAAGAAAGAATGAAGTATATGGCCAGAGAAGCGCCGAAGCCCTAGCTCCGGTCGTCTTCTCCGGTAACCTGCAACATACAAACATGCAAAAATCAGTTTTTTTTAAAGTTCTAAAGCACCATGTCCCCCCTAATTTGACCCCCATGGATCCGAATTCGGCCTTATTTTTGGCTAAAAACTCCTGGATCATTTGTTTTGAATCAAAGCACACCGATCGGAGAAGAAAATGGCACATAACAAGTTTGCATGCATATGGTCACAACGATGGCCCAGATCTGTATAGTAATGTCTCATTAACACAATAAAAGTGTTAGCATGGTTCAAATCAAAGCAAAAAATCAAAGTATGCAACATATGATCATCGTGCAACCGGAGCTATATGCTTTGTTATTTTTGCGTGTTTTGGACCATGGAACATGATCCAAACTTACTTTGTGTACCTGCTGAGAGTGAATAACTTTTTTGTGATAAGAAGGCTTGGAAAACAGGTTTCGAACACTCCAGGTTATTTGATAAATTTGTATTTTTAGCAAGCTTTTTGAGGCGAAGAAATTGTGTCCTTAGCATCTGACTTGCTTGCATATATATAGAGGAAGGAAATGACTCATCAAATATGACATGAGATCAAGCAATCAAACCATGATAAAACCAAAATCAAACATATTAAAAACATTTTTTTAGATATTCTTGCCTTTTTGAGCCCTTGCACGAATTTGGCATGTTTTGCTAGGCTGTCATGAGTTGTATGGGCCTGTAAATGACTCATCATGCGTCTGGCCCATTTATCTTATACTTCTTTTAATTTATTTTGCATTATTTGAATAAAAACAAAATAAATGTAAATAAAATAATAAGAAAATACAAGACAAGGTAGGAGTGATCTTATGAGTCTTTCACAGGGTCATGGACATGTTTGAAGCCCAAAAAGTTAGGTCATAAGTCCAAAATTTCAAGTTTACACATTTTGTATTTCATGCATTTCTTCAAAATTTCCCAACTTGTGCAACTCATAACATGCTCAATTTTCATATTTTGAAGGTGATCTATGACTTTTTTAAAAGCTCAATATGTGCTATACAATTTCTCTTTTGATCATTTTTGCATTTGGAGACTTTATCTTGATGTAAGTTGCCTTGACAAAAAGTGTGTTTTTGTTGAGTTTAGAAATGACCTGTAATGTATTAGCTCATATCTTTCAAATGAAGCACTTTTTGGACTTGAGAATAAAAACAAAGATGTAGAGAATTTAATTCCCTTCAAAATGGGCTCTGGTTGGGGAAAAGTTGATGAAGCATGTGAAAGTTATGCTTGATCAAAGTTCAGTTGACTTCTCATAAGGAAACCCTAATTTGGCAACTTTTGACTTTTCATGATTTGAGGGCTTTCCTTGAGGAATCATGATCAACCCTTGGTCAAATGATGAATATCACTTCAAAATGTTGATGTTGACCAAAACTCTTGAAGTTTGACTGTATGTTGACCATAGTTGACTTTTTATCCAATACAGTTGATTTTCAATCATTTGAGCCATTGACTCAGCAAACTTGTGATGTAGGACTTGAAACTTTGTATGAGCACTATTCAGGACCTATGATGAACCATGGAAATCAATTAAGACCTTTGCAACCCAAATTTCCTTGAGAAACTCAAAACCCTAGTTGTAGACCCTTGGCTTAGAAGGAGGTTTTGATTGGTCAACTCTTGAGATTCTTGAGCATTTTGAGAACCCTTAAAAGAATGCTTTAAAGAAAATGGGAGAGAAAATTTTTGGGGTAAAACGGGTATCAAAGGAGACGATGGCGTCGGGGTTATGGGTGAAACTTGAAAGTTTGTACATGACTAAATCGCTGGTAAATTGACTAATGTTGTACCCCAAAATTTGCCCTCTTTATTTTCTATCTCTAATTGGCTTATACTTTGTTAACATGCACATATATGAATATCATTGGATCCGTGCACATGCGATCAAGGTATATTGGTCAACACAAATAAGCTCCCATATTTGATAAACTCATGTCAAGTTGCGGAAGATTTGGGTGTTTTCAGTGAATTTTAAGTAGTGCGAATAAGAAACAGTTATTCAGCTGATTTGAGTTTGGAAATTCATATCTCCCGTTTGGAACGATATTTTGGATTGATTCTTGAGGTTTTGAAACCGTCTCGATGTTCTATTTAAATTTCATGTTCATACCAAAAGATAAATCTCGAAGGAAGGTCTCCGAATACGCCATTCTTTTGGGAGTTATACAGTGAAAAAATACAAAGGAAAAGTGGGCTGAACCGTTATTTCGTGTGCACTAAAAAATTCATAACTCTTGGATGGAATGTCGTATGCGCGCGGTTCTAATTGCTGAAATTCTGTGTCGATGTCATATTGATGTCGTCTTTAGAGGCTAAAAGTTGATTCACGAAGGAAGGACCCGTGATTTTTGAGTTTCTGAATATGTATTTGTGCTGAACCGGAATTCATTTTTATTAATGTTTGGTACGGTAAAAATTATAACTCGGTCGATTGTGATCATATTAAGTTGGGTTTAGTGGTGTTGGTTCACAAATTTCATCTACTACAACTTATCTTCATATGCTAAAAGTAAACGGTATCCCGAAGGCCTTTATTTTTTGTCCAAACCATGCGCAACGCATTGAAAATCCTGAACCGAGAAATGTTTTCATCTGAGACGAAACTTCAAAAAATCATAACTAAATCACCATTTATCCGATTGATCCCTTTATTTCGGAAACATGTCATAAATTTTATTATCTTTATTTCCCATTTGACGGTCGAATCGAGATTCCGTATGGATGATGATGTGAAACTTTATGGTTGTGTCGGGCTTACGCTTTCAAGTCAAGGCCCAATCCAATTGCACATCCAAGGCCCATGTATAAAATCTCAAATATGATTTTTGTAAGGGAGAGCTCTCATAATTCATAAATCAACACAAACACTAAAATCTTTTCTCCGAATTCTCTCAAAGATCAAATAAAAGTTCTACAACTTTTTTCATCAAGAACACAACAACAATTTCATCAAGATTTGAAAGTCAAAGATAAGGAACAATTCTTCTCTGATCATTGATTCATTTGTTGCGATCTCTATACCTAAGCCTCTTGACCACTTCTATCGGTGAGTTTTCTTGAATTTAACACTTTTGAAATAAGTAATTATTTTCTCAAATTTTTAATTAGGGTAACCGGTTACCCAAATTCTGGTAACCGAGTTCCCAGGCCAAAAATGAGGAACTTCCCTTTTTTATTTTGTTTCATTTTTCATTGTGTTTTCTCTTTCAACTTATTTTTTCTTTGTTATTTTTGACATGTGTGTTGATTGTGAAAGGACTCATACTAAAGGATTCTCATAATGATATTAATTCGTGTTCCACTTTATTTGGGGAACACGAATTCAATATTATTCTTGATACATGTTTCGCTTTATTTGCAAGATACAGATGCGATTCAGACGAGTTATGCTTTGATCCTCATGATTTAAGGAGTATACAGGTTTGTTGTGTTTTTCGTTTGGAGTATATTTTCATGCAGGATAACTTTTGTGATGGTGTCCGATGCACACTATTTGTGATTTATTTTCACACCGTTGCTTCGAGGGTTATGTTGGACATCTGATTTCTGACTTGTTTTGTATGTTGATGCTAGCTCACTCAAAGTTTTCCGAGCTTCTTATATTTTCTTGCTTGCTATGGATTGTTATTCATTTGGTATTTCATCTCTTCCTTTTTACTACTTCTGTACTTTACCGCTTTCCTTGCCATGAGAAGTATGGTAGAGATGTATGACGGGGGTTTTTGTTGTTGATCATGCCAAGAATCCCTCTAGTTTATTTTAAGACCCTTTTAGGGAAATTCTGTATTATTATGCATTATGTGTCCTTCTTGTGCTCATTTAAAATCCTGCCTATGAAGTGGGTATTCTGTATGTGTTTTTACAATTGTGCTTACATATCCCTCCACCCCAATAGGTCCTCAATAGAAGGCGAGCAGAAAGGGTTCGCGATCAATCCCCACATTTCGTCTGTATCATCCTTAGCTCACATTGTACGTCGACACTCTGGATTTATGCAGATCATGTGTATCGAGTCGGTCACATGGAAAAGGGTTTAGTATCAACCCCCACCATTTGTTAGGAGTTCACAACGACCATTGTTGACACTTCGCTACCTGCTTGTTTGCTTTGGGTGATCCGCTCCCCTTAGATAAGGAATTTTTTTCCTTTTTATTTCATCTCAGTCTCCCGCTTGTTTTCTTTAGGTGATTCGCTCCCCTTAGGTAAAGCATTTTCTCTTCATACCCCCGTCCCTTGAGTCAGTATACCCCGATTGTGTGCTTTTGCCAAAGCACTTGGTTGATATGCCATGATCCCTTAGGATGTGCTTGTTTTTTTTCCTTATTCGAGATAGACCTTAGGATAGTAATCCATGCATGCTAACATAGATAGATGTTTCCCCTTTATCCTTGACATAGAGTCATCATTGTCTGATAAAATTAGGGATTAGATTCTAGATAGTCTCCTTTATATGTTTTCATTTCTTTTTGCATCCTTGCGTTTAAAACTAAAAATTTCTTTTTTCTTTAAACTAATAAAAACATTCTCTAACAACTTAAACCCCTTTCTTTAAGTAAAAAACACTAACCAACTCCTTCCTTTTTACCAATCAGCTTTTCTCTTCTAAGAGCGTGTTAATTCTTTTCCACTACAAGTCGTAAGTCTCCAAAGGTAGAGCAATAGTGGAATGATTGACTTTAACATTGTTCAACTAAAAAACACAAACCCACCAAAACAAGTGAGCGTAACTACAACTTCTCTGATTCCTTAAAAGGGACACGTAGGCGAAGGCTTTTTGTAGGGCCTAATTGAGCATATCTTTGTAAAAATATATTTATTTTCCCAACGCTTTCTTTTCCTTTTATTTTGCATGCATTCCCTCTTTCTTTCTACTTTAAACCTTAGACATAGACTTTGACTACACCCATTAGATAAGAATAACAAGAGTGGATACTATAAAGTGCTATGGGCCTGTGGGGTGCTAATACCTTCCCCTTGTGTAACAGACTCCCTTACATGCATCTCTTGGTCGTTTGACCTTGATTTCACCCTTCTCAGGTTTACTCGATCTTTACCTTTCTTTTTTCGTGGGATAAATTTTTTTTTATGGAGACTTCATTATTAGTTGATTGTTCAGCCTATTGTTTCAGCCGACGACTTCATTGGGGATATGTTGACCAATTGCTGGTCCATTCCAGAGTCGCTCCTAGATCTTATTTTATTTTCTTTGGGTGTTTATTTTTATACTTTCAGTTTATTGATTTGTACATGTTTATCTAAGCATGTGTTTGAATTGCATTTTATCACTTTCCATATATTGGTGATACTGTTGTGTTGGATTTGTTTTCATGATTGGGTGGGTGTTACTATGAGGTAAATGGCCCAATACCTAGGCCAAGTGACAACCATAGGAACATTAGGAATAGAGTGGAACATGTCGGCTAGTTGACTTAAGTTTCACTATTGCCGTCATGTCGTCCATTCTCAGATGAGGTACAAATGAAGGGCTATCATTTTCACATAGGTGATACGGCAATAGATTTTCAGGAGTACCCTCGATTCTGGGTTACCTGACCTTATCCTGACCTAGTTTTCACCCGTGAGTGAGGAGGGACTTGATTATCACAGGTACAGTGGGTGATTATGTTTAGATGGTGACTATGTTCTGTTGGATACTGTTTTGTTCTGATGCTTCTCAGATTTATTTTTTGAGTTTCTGATCCATTGACCAAGAGATTCATTTGGGTTCTTATTCCAGACTTTTGATCATAATTCACTCTGCATGTTCAGAAAGAGCGCAGCAGTTAATCAGCATTATGGAACCTTTGATCCCATCTTTGTTGCACTTGCATCATAAGCATATTTATTTTCAAAAAAATAAATGTGTAAAAAATGTATGCATAAAAAGGTTAACACGCATGTTCTTTCCATTTCCAAGGAATTCGTGCTTGTGAGCCTTATGTTGTGTTTGTCCATCTTACTGGATCGAGATCGAAACTAAAAGCATGTGGTTTCCTTGAAAATAATTTAACATGGAATTGCATCCACTCATTCACCTCATGCATCTTCGTACATCTATAACAAGTACTCAGAGTGGGGGAATTCTTATTCAGGCCCGATATTCTTTTTAGAATTGTGAATTTTGACTTCTCCTCGCTCCCTGATCAGAACTAAGTTATGAAATAACTTCATGGGGAATATGGATGAGATGATGAGATAAAAAGTTAGATGAGGTTGTTTATTATGGACATGCAGGCAATGGTCCATGGTTTGAAATCCTTAAGGGGAAAAGACAACCAGTTAGAAACTCTGTTGAGTCAGGTATGAAAGTTCTGAAGACAGTGTCAACAAAGGAAAGTGATCATATATATGTTGTTGCAATAAAGCCTGTCATTCATCCCCAGCTTATGGGACTTTTTTCAAATGATGATATACTTTGTGGGTCTCACCCAGAACTTCATGTTCTCAGATTTTCTCGTCAGCAACTATTTTATGGTCTCCAAGTGAATCTATCGAGAAAAGCTTATCAGTAGAGACAGAAAAATATTGAGAAGCATGTTGATAGTCTTTATACCTTGCATCCAGTTACTTCCTTGTGTGTTGGAAGCTTAATTGATTAAGCTTCGTGCTTTATATCTTCGTCCCATAAACCTTCCTGCTGATTTTGATCCAAATGCTAGATGTGTCTCCCATTCTAGGGCACCTGGTTATGATATTGAAAACTACAAGAGGTTGAAGAATGAAGTCTGGCACTTTTTTGGCTTCTTTTCCAAGGTTCGGTCCATGTTTGGCAAATTGTTTCAGACTCTTCCTCCTCAGCTGAGTGCTTCTTCCGCGTAGTAGAAGATGGGGTGATACTTCTATGATGAAGAGGTATAAGATGTCAAGTTCTTGGACATCTACTATTGTGTAGAATAAAAATAACTCAAAGGTCGAGTTCTGCATTCAGAGTTTATTTTCTTATGTGTAGTAGAAGTTCTTGTTACAGTTTTTGGATTTTTGCTTCTGTGTAGTAGAACACAGATTCTTTAGTGAAGAAGGAGATTCCCCAGAATTCAGTTGCTAAAACTTCTCTTTTATGAAGTTGGAGATAAAGTTTACTTTCTTCTGTGTATTAGAATATCCTTTGGTATAGTTTCTGAATTTTGCCTCTATGTAATAGAAGACGGTGCTTCTTTTATGTAGTAGGAGATGCTCCAGAATTCAGCGGCTGATTTCCTCTTCTATGTAGTAGAAGATGGTTAGTATTTCTTCTCTGTAGTAGAAGATACTTTGTGACGTAGTTTATGCAAGTTCTCTTGATAAAGAATTTGTCATATATGTTGAGGGAATCCAATGTGGTTAACATGTTGGGCACCTGGCCATTCGACTGAAGATTATAAACCATTCATAGAAGAAGTGCAAGACTTTCTTGATGCAAAAGCCATCAATTTTGCACCAGTTGGCCATATTTGAAGTCTCATTTGACTCAGTGATGGTCAAGATTACAAAGCGCATCTTCTAAAGAAATAAGTCCATACAGAGACTAGTCTCCTCAACATGGAAATTTCAAATTACATTTTCATTCTCATTTGTAATCTTTCTTGTTTGGTTCAATACTTTCTTGTATGCAAGACTTGCTTATTTTTTAATACTAATCATAATGCATTGAATACGTTTGTCTTGAATTATTCCAGTCGTATTCACTCTTAAATGTTTTTTTTGCTTTTTGATAGTTAACTCTTGTTAAATAAAGCAAAAACCTTTAGATGGAGGATGATGAGAAATATACCTATAATCTCAAACGGTATTATTTTGAGCAAAATCCTGCTGACGATGTACATACATTATTTCAAAATCCCAAACACTGGAGATATAATGGAGCGAAACCATCGCCAACCCCTTTGAGCCTTGAAGTAGGAGTTTCGATTCTTGCCAGAAAAAACCCTCATATTTAACCCGGGGCAGGGTAGATTTCAGTTAATGGGATCGAACATTCAAAACTCATCCGGAGTGCGCATATAAGGATACAACAATGGTTATCCATCAAAAGTATGAGGAAAGTTAAAATCACAATGGATAACCTTCACTTATCAATAGTGTGCATCAAAGAGAATGATATCCCAATGTGTATCTCTCGCACGCCAGGAGGTCAAAAATGACGATACAACAATGGTTATCCCTCATATACTAAGGACACAAGCAGTCACAATCACTTCCAACAAATCGAAGATGACATGAAGATCAATGACTTGTTCAACAGGAAAGAAAAGGAAGTGATAAAAGAAAGAGACAAAAAGCCCCGCTAAGTCGAAACTTGAAAGGAAAAAGTCAGGGAAAAATTCAGAGAAAGCGGAAAACACGAAAAGAAAAACGGGATTACCAAATGAAAATCCTCAGCAAAGAACAAAGCCATGTGATCAAAGACCAAGAATGAAAGAGGTGAGTGACTGCATGTCCAGAAAACCTCGTTTGACTCCTCAACCATTTCAAACTTCTCTCGAGAGATGAGTGCTCGTATCAAGTTAACTGAACGTAGGATTGGAGAACATCATGGAGAATGGGTGGGCACCAAATATTTTGAGCCTTAAACCCTTTTTTCTAAAATCGTGAAATAGGCCATGTTACAACCCTAAAAAGTCCTACTGAAGCATGGGTTAATTCAAAAATGACTGTAACGAGAGTATGGTAATCTGACTACTAGGAGGCTTGTTAAAACTTTCAAGTTGGTATCACTCTATCTTTTTACTTTCTTTCCTATAAATTTTTTTGATGTTTAATATTTTCAATAAAAGTTTTTAAATTTCAAGACAAACATGAGCTTTGCATTAGAATTATCATTCTTAGAATAAACATTATTTTCATATAATCAAGTGCTTAAACATCAAGGAAGCTTGCATAATGAGCATCAGATGAAATTTTGATTATCTCGAGGGACAAACAGCCTCAATAATATGTTGAAGCGCGAATCATTTTTGAAGACGATCTTAATATGGGGAAGACCTTCTATTGACTTTGTTGAGTAAAAGAATACATGTTTGAGAAATGATCTGAAGTAGATTGCAAAAGTTGATTGCCTAGAATCTCCGTCAAGCAGCGATGCATTACTTTCACTTGGTCCCGAGGGATATATTGCTTCAAGTATTTGCATAAACATGTGACAATTCAAGTTGAGAAGTACAATTGTGTAGTTACCTACTTTCGATACGTAAGCCATCCACCCTAAGGTTGTGTTTTCTTCATAACTCTGTGAGCATGAGATAAAGAAAAGGTTTGTTAAGACTATGTTGAGAAAGGGAAAGTATGTTGAATACTCCGTTGAGTAAGTGTTCATCCAATCTGAGGCATTCAGGTCCGTATTTGACCCCTCAAAGTTCAATCAATCCGGGGAAGTTATGTCAAGATTCGAAAAATCTCTCAAGGTTCTAAATAATCAAGGGCATACACCCTGAGCATGGTTGAAACTATCTCCAATTTTGTTCATCCAGGGGCAGTGTTTCAAAGATTACAACACTAGGGAAGATTATTTTTAATGATATAGATCTCAGGAAGCTCTCTCGTAGAAAATTTATTCAAAAGGCCTTATAGATTGAGGCAAGAAATCATGCATGGGGAACGTCCTCATCTCCAAGGGTTGATCAGATCAAGTCCAGGCGCGAGCTAAACAAATTGAGAATTTGAAAAGCCTGTCAAGAAGTCAGGGTCGTTATCCTCGGCTCATCAGAGATTTAGGTCCATTTATTGATGTTTCTCAATTAGAAGTCAGGATCATCATCTCCAATTGAAGTTTGGATTGTTATCCTCAGCAGGGTACGAGCAAGATAGTCGGAAGTGTGTGAGGATATTACCCATATAAGTTTCATGATGGAAATGTTGTTTTCGAGGAGGATTCCTTTCCCTAATAAAGGATTTGTTGCTACTTAACAAAGGTTTGTCTGTTAAGGGTTTTCTCTTCAGAGATCATTACTCCCCAATGAAGCATTCCTCATTTCTCTTCAAGAGGAGTATGGATCTTCTCCCCAAAAATTTAGAAGCTTTTTGAAGTCAAGATGATTTCTTTTCAGTGGCGTGCAATTTATTTTTGCAGCATCTTCTCCAAAGTCCACTTTTTAGTGGCATTTCTCCTCGGAGTTGACATGATGAAGTTGCAATCTTGCATCGCAATTTTTACCCAGTGGTTGATAGTTTAATATGTTTATTCCTCAATAGATATTGCCATTCCACACATGGGGCATATTTCCAGGATTTCGATTTTTACAAGTATTGTTAGTCTTGTATGACAAGAAGCATACCAATAAATGAATCAAGAAGGGTCAGTATGCAACTGTAACACAGTGGGAGAACTAACTTGGGTGTTTTGCGTTTGATCGCATTTGTTGTGGATAACAAGAGTCGCCACCGAATTTTCTTTTATCCAATAAGGAATGGATGAAAAGAACAGGAAAGACCTTTCGAGATTATTTCTTGAGTTCGGGGGGTAGGTTATGAAAAGGGAAGGTGTTAGCAGCCTTTTCATACGTAGTTATCTATGGGCTCTTAGTTGCTTACTATATCACTTGCTTTTGTTTGAAAATGTGCTTGTGGTGTGGGTTTTGAAATATTTTGAAAAAAAAACGTCTTTGTAATGGTTCTCGTTTCTATAAGAACGCGTACAAAGTGTTGTTTTGAAAATAGTTCAAAAAAGTGTTTGTGGAATGTGTTTTTGAAAGTGATTTTAAAAAGGTGTCTTTGTAATGGCTCTCGTTTCTATAAGAACGCGTACAAAATGTTGTCTTTTGAAAACATTTCAAAATTAAAGTGTAGGTGTATAAAAATGTTTTTATTATGAGCAAGAGAACAACTAGGAGCAATCTACCTACTCAAAAGGTCTTAAATGTTTTTTTCTTCCTCCTTTAGATGTTGCTATCTTATCATTGTTTTGATAAAAAGCCCCATCGTTGGATGTGAAGGAACGGGCGTGGGACGTTTGTATAGTCATAGAAGGCAACCTATGGGGCATTTTAGCAATGTCGTTTAGGGACTAGATCATTTACCGAAGGAAACATTTAGGGTTATCGAGGGACTACGATCTTTTTTATCGAAGGGTCTTTGCTAAAGCGTCCCATATTCGAGGGACATGACTGTTTTTCCGAGGCAACAAGTGGAATTACCCTAGGGGTGCATCTGTGTGAGTAGTGTGTTTGATTGTATGCATTTTTTCTTTTGAACTTTTGGTTATCTACTTGTTGGTTTTATCTTGTCATACACCCTAATTACTAACAATGTATGAAAGCAATAAAAATGCGAAAAATAAATCCTAAGCTATTACATCATTTTAGGGATGGGGAAACATATTTACAAATGGGGATTGCAAAAATTTAAATCCTAATTATCTATTACAACCATATTGAATTGTACAATACAGGAAAAGGAAAGGATTTGTTTTTAAAATGGTTTTTTTTGTCTTAATAAATTAAAAGAAAAATAATTAGTTAATAAAAAGAAAATATTTTTTATGTCTTTTTTATATTAATAAAAAAGTATTAATGCTGAAAATACTAAGAATAAGAAAGAAAGGAAAAATAAAAAAAACAGGATCAACACGTTGCTGAAAACAAAATTAAGAGGGAGCAGAAGTTCTGATGCCAGGCACGCTGTAGTTCAGAAAGAAATGTTAGAGGAAACCAGAAGTTCTGGGTTGCTGTGCGCTGAAGTTTTGGGTGTTAAGACAGTGAGGAAAACCTAAAAGTTTCGTGTACTGTGTTACAACAGTGAGAAAGACCTAGAAGTTATTTGGGTTGTGTTACAATAGTGAGAAAAACCTAGAAGTTTTGTGTCTTGTGTTACAACAGTGAGAAAAACCTAGAAGTTATGTGTGTTGTGTTACAACAGTGAGAAAAACCTAGAAGTTCTATGTTGTGTTAAAATAGTGAGAAAAGCCTAGAAGTTTTGTGTATTGTGAAACAACAGTGAGAAAAACCTAGAAGTTATGTGTCGTGTTAAAACAGTGAGAAAAGCATAGAAGTTCTGTGTGATGTGTTACAACAGTGAGAAAAGCCTAGAAGTTTTGTGTTTCCCTTCATCTCCTTTCTTGTATTAGCCAGAGTATTTGCAACTTGTTCATTTCTCAACAACAACAAAAATAGAAAAAGAAGCACGTCAATTTATAGAAATTATATTCCTAATTCTGAGCCTAGTTTTCTTCAAGAAGTTCTGATCATCAGTTTTTCTACTTAGGCATGATATATATATATATATATATATATATATATATATATATATATATATATATATATATATATATATATATATATATATATATATATATATATATATATATATATATATATATATATATATATATATATATATATATATATATATATATATATATATATATATATATATATATATATATATATATATATATATATATATATATATATATATATATATATATATATATATATATATATATATATATATATATATATATATATATATATATATATATATACAGTCTCAACACTATGATATCTATATTTTTAATGATGTTTGGAATGAAAAGTTCAAAGTGAGGTTGACTTACCTTGAATCTGAAGTGTGTGCTTGGGACTTGAGCTGCTGCCTTCGAATGTTCTGGGGTTAGTAAGAAACAGAACAAAAATGTTATGTTCTTTGATTCAAAGGGAAGAACAAAGGTATTGTTTTGAGAATTCTGGGTTTAAGAATGTTTGAATATTTTCTTTTCTCTCTTTTTTGTATTTGATAACTCTCTCCTCCCCAAAAGCCAGCCCCTTAGACGTGTGATGGAATAATTTATTTATAGATGAGTTTGCTGTGGTTTTTTTGGGGGAAAACAAATGGGAATTGAACCCATTTTGGCATAATGTTTCATTGCTTTTTAAATACAGCTTTTATGTGCTAATTTTGTGCAAATATGGGGTTTGATAAAAATGCAGGCGTGGACTGCATCAACAGGAATTTGAAGTGTTGTGGCAGCTGGATGCAGGACTGTGTCATAGCAGTGCAGCAGATTGTACAAAACGAGGTTTTTGAGGCTTAGTGATGTTCTGATCGAAGAGTGGAAAGACTAGAGTGAGATTCGAAGGGTGATATTCTGATTGAATAGTAGAACATAGTCTCCACATGCTGAAGAATAAGATTTGAAGGGTCATGTTCTGATTGAAGAACACAACTTCCATATGTTGAAGAAGGGTCATGTTCTGATCGAAAAACACAACTTCCATATGTTGAAGAAGGGTTATGTTCTGATCGAAAGGTTGTGTTCTGAACCATTTTTTTCAAATTTTGATCGTACTTGTGTGAAAACTGGCCCAGAAGTTCTGAAATTATCATATTTTCTTAACACTTAGAAAATTTTCTAAGTGTTGAGAAATTTCATTTTTTTAAAAGTAATTTATGAGTTTTGATTTCTTGATAAACCAATTTCATGTCTTAATGAAATATGATTGTTGAAACTTGATTTTGATCAAAAATTCACAGTTTAACTTTTCAGTGTGCTTTTGACCATTTTTCCCTTGAGACTTGAAACTTGACAGAAGAAAACCTGAGGGTCCAGGATGATCCTTTGAGAAACGAGAGGGAAAATTTTGGGGTACAACAGTTGCCCCTGTTCAATCTTCTTAAACCTGAAGAGTTAAATTGACGAATTTGTCATTCGTGACTTGAAGGTGGAGGATGATTGAACACTAGAGTGCCCAGAAATTTGCACTCTGATGATTTTGAGGTTGAGGTGTAAGGAATGGGCTTAAAGATTACATTTGGAGAAATGATGGAGAGTTGGCAGAGATGGGCTTATAGATGCCATCAGAAGGTGACTGTTGATAGAAAATTAGACTAAGTCTAAGCTTGACTTCAACTGGGAAAAAAATTAGAATAAACCTTTGGTCGATTTAAAACTGAACCTAGCAGAAGTCTTGAATAATCTTTAACTGGAAAGAATTTGGATAAATCTTTGGAGTGATTTATCTGAACTAGGGAAATAATCTATTGGGAAAGAATCAGGATAAAATGTTGAGAGGTTTAAACTGAACCAACATAAGTCTTGGATGTACTTCAACTGGAAAGAATCAGAATATATCTTTTGGAGCGATTTATTTGAACCAGAGAAAGTGTCTACTGGGAAAGAATCAGGATAAACCGTTGAGAGATTTAAACTGAACCAGTAGAGGTCTTGAATGTTCTTTTACTGGAAAGAATCAAAATAAATAATTGAGCGATTTATCTGAACTAGAGAAAATATCTACGGGGAAGAATCAAGATAAACCATTGAGAGATTTAAAATGAACCAGCATAGGTCTTGAATATTCTTTAACTGGAATGAATCAGAATAAATCTTGGAGCGATTTATCTGAACCAGAGAAAATATCTACCAGAAAGGAATCAATGTAAACCATTGAGAGATTTAAAATGAACCAGCAGAGGTCTTGAATATTCTTTAACTGGGAAGAATCAGAATAAATCTTGGAGCGATTCATCTGAACCAGAGAAAAAGTCTACCGGAAAGGAATCAAGATAAACCATTGAGAGATTTAAAATGAACCAGCAGAGGTCTTGAATATTCTTTAACTGGGAAGAATCAGAATAAATCTTAGAGCAATTTATCCGAACCAGAGAAAAAGTATACCAGGAAGGAATCAAGATAAACCATTGAGAGATTTAAAATGAACCAGCATAGGTCTTGAATATTCTTTAACTGGGAAGAATCAAAATAAATATTGGAGCGATTTATCTGAACCAGAGAAGATGTCTACGGGAAAGAATCAGGATAAACCATTGAGAGATTTAAACTGAACCAGCAGAGGTCTTGAATGTTCTTTAACTGGAACGAATCAGAATAAGTCTTGGAGAGATCTATCTGAACCATAGAAAAAATCTACCGAAAAGGAATCAAAATAAACCATTGAGAGATTTAAAATGAACCAGCAGAGGTCTTGAATGTTCTTTAACTGGAAAGAATCAGAATAAATCTTGGAGTGATTTATCTGAACCAGAGAAAATGTCTACGGGAAATAATCAGGATAAACCCTTGAGAGATTTAAACTGAACCAATTGAGATATGAAGGAAATATTTATCGTGTAGATAGTCACCCAGTCCTGTCTCGAGAATTGATCTGCAATTGAGTTGTCCATAAATAGTTATCATGTCTTGTTGATGATAATTTTCTGTCGATTGATCTTTCCTGAAAAGGTAAAGAGTTAGTTGTATACAATGTCATGATGTATGAAATGCATGGCGTAATGATGTTCTCAAAATAAATGAGATTATGCCGTATGAATTTATGCTGTATGCACTTATCATGTATGTAATATGATGCATGAAATGTTGTTGGAATGTAATTTTGTCTTGGAAAATAAATCCTTGACTAGTGCTGGGGAGTTTTGGGAAGCTGAATCCTGGACGGCCGTTGGGAATGAAGAGTATGCACACTTTTCCAGACCTTGCTTTTAGAATGTATCTGCTGGGGATTCCTGTTTTGTTAATTGAGGAGAACTCTGCTGGGGAATGTTGAAAACTCTGTGGAGAGTGTTGGTTCCTGCTTGGGGGAAAGGGTTCAGGAGTTTTAGCTGTCTGTTGCTCTACTGGGGAGATATTGGGGATTGTAGGAAAGTCTACTAGGGAAGAGGAGTTGTGGTCCTTTGATTTGTGATAATCTGAGAGGAAAATTCAAGCAAGGGAATCTTGTTGTTTGTTGGGGAAATAAAACTTGTTGCCAATCTGTTGGAGAGGCGTTTCCTTTTGGCAGAAATCCTCGAGGTTTCTTGAGATCAACTCAGTTAGGGAGAGGTTTTCAGAGATAGAAACTCTGGTTGGGGATCACCCTATGAAAAGGACTTTGTGGGAGATTTATCACTGCCCCTAGTAGCAAGTGTTTGTAGTATTTCCAGGAGATGTTTGTTTGACCGTATATAACCCTTTGTTGGAATTCATGTTCAATTCCCCAAGTGATTTAAATAAATACCTGCCCTAAGTTATTCAGCACTTCTTGAGAGATTTCTTGGAATCTTGCCTTGACTGTCCCCCAAACGAATTGGATAGTGACACGGCATGCCCCCTTGCTTACTAGGAGATTTTTCATTGGGAATGTCATCCCATTTTAAGTGATTTTGCTCACTGAGAGAGCTTTCGTTTGCTGGATATTTGTCGTATGAATTTCTCCTCTGTCAAACAATTAGCCATATACAAACAAGGATATTCAAATAATGCAAAGTTTATGTTTGTCTTGAAGTTTTGAAAATGCGTTTTAGCAGATAAAAGAATTTTTGTAAGAATGTGAATTCAACTCAGGATTTAGAGAAAGCCTTACAGGAGTCGGGATACCTTTTGTAACAGTATGCTTTCGAACTAACCCATGCTTCAATTAGGAATTTTGAAGGGTTGTAACTTGGCTTCGTTCATGGTTTAAGAAACAAAGGATAAAGCTCAAAGCGTATTTGTACCCGCCCGTTCTTCATGATGTCCTTCAGTCCTAAGCTCAGTTAATTGTGCATTTGGACTCCAATTGAGTCTGGAATGACATTTTGGTGATGGTTCAGACAAGTTAAGTTTGTTGGAAGGCATTCATTTTTCTTTGCCATATTTTCCATGTTGTTGAGGATTTGTAGTGACCTCTTTTTGATTTATTATCCCTGATTTTTCCTGACTGTTCTTGTTTTTGAGATTACAGTCAGAGGGATACCCCAATTTTTCTTAAGTCTCCTTCATAGGTTTTGACATAGTGGGCTTTTCTCTTGAGAGACAATGACTGCCTATTTTGGTAGGGAACCATCACCGTCTTTTGATTCCAGAGGAATGTTTTTGACGTCATTTTTTGTATACGAAGTGAAAGCTTGCGACTGAACGTGCATTTAAATTAACTAAGAGACTACCCTGTCCCATGTTTTGATTAAAGGTTTCAATTTGTGTAAAAAGGAAACTTCTACTTCTTTGGCTCGAAGGGGTTGACTAGGGATTGTCCTCCTTATAACTCATGTGTTTAGGAATTGAAAGAAACGCTTGTACATCGTTAGCAAGGTCTGTCCAAAAGCATATTGTATGAGATTATGACATTGTTTTCGTCATCCTCCCTCTAAAGGCTTGCATCTTTTAAATCAAGAGTTGAATATCATAAAGGGAGTAAAAAGATAAATTTAAATAGAATGAAAATGAATGGATTAATTCAAGACAAACATATTTAATTCATTAATGAAAATGACCAAAGTCTGACATATAGATAAGTGTTTAAGTAAACAAAGAAATTATAACTGAAAATTCAAATAAACAGAAAATTTCCTCGTCCAGATTGTCACTTCATATGGATGCCCTTGAGGGGTGATAGAAAAGCTCTAGTTGACCATTTTATGTGAACTCCAACGCTCCTCCATCGACCAGGTTTTGAATCTTGTACTTCAGCGCCCAACAATTGTTTGTATCATGCCCAGGACTGTCGGAATGATACGCACGCCTGACATCAGGATTTTAGTTAGGAGAAGAAGTTTTGGGGTTTTGATGAGGTCCTATCAGCATAATCAGATTCATCCTCAACATGTGTTGAAACGCTTGAAACAATGGAATGTTGATGTTAGTAAACTGTCTCTCAGGCTTGTTTTGCCTTTGTTGATTTTCCCGTTGACGAGATCGTTGTTGAGCCCGTGACGTAGCGATAATTTGGAAATATTTGTTCTCCCTTGAACCGGCTTCTTGTCTCATGGGAGGCTGAGTAGTGACTTGATCCCCAATCTTGATCGTTTGTTTCATACAGTTGCAACCGTCTTGGTGAAGTTTGTTACGAGGGTCCTTAGCTCTTCTTGTCCCCGAGCTAAGTTTTGGATAAGACCCATCTGGCCTACCAGTTATCCCATCATCTGGACTTTCATTGTTGCCATTTCATTTTTTAGCCATTCCAACTGGTCATCCTTGTTGTCCTTAGGATTTCCCATGATCATGCCCCTAGCGAGGAGCGCTTTCACCTCTTCTTGCCCCCTGGATAGGTTCAAGAACAATTCTTGAAGTTGAGCGTTTTGAGTCTGAATGTCCTTGATAGTCTGTTCTAGAGCCATCTCTATTGAAATAAATAGTAAACAAATGAGAGACCCGTGTGGAAAAGCTTGTCATGATATGATGCATGGTATGTAGATGCAATGTTTTCAAGGACTTAGAAAATTTAAATTTGTTATAGACAAAGAAAGGAGCAAATATCAATTGTATTAATAAGTTTAAATTGATTACAATCGTGCCCCTTAGGCTTACAATGGAGGAAGTAAAGCAAAATAAACTCCTAAGAAGAAAAGGTCGAACGCATCCTCTTTGGCGCGATGTAGGCGTTCATATTTCGCTTCTCATGATGTTGTCTCGTAAGCTCCAGGACCTTCTTTTCACTCGCATAGAACTAGGCCTAGAAAGTGTCTCGTTCTTACTTTAGCTGGATCCAAGCTCTTTGTAAGTATTCAAGAGAAGTAGGCATGGTAGGGTGAGAGATAGCATAAGAAACATCTCCTTCAACTAATGGCTCCATGATGATATACAAAGTGGCAGGGTATGCATACCGAGTCTTTGAGCACGAGTTCATACCCACTTAAGATAAGGCTCTGAATGAATGGAGTTCTTATGCCCCAATGTCTTGCTATCCACTTTGTTTACCATCCTCCAAGCTCGTATAAATCTCTGATGGTAGCCTTGATCGTCACTCTCGTAGTCGGACACCAAACCATGGATGAGTGCATCGTGAGGACCATCTCTTGGTGCATAGCCAAATTGTCATAATGCAAGAGAAGGATTATAGGTGATACCTCCCCTAATTCCAAGCAAAGGGACATTAGGGAATTCCCCACAACGGTCAATGAGAGTAGTATCCTCCAAGGATCGAGAGCACCAATAAATTTTAGAGTGTGTGAGGGACATCATCCTATGAGACCATGTTAATCCTTGCTTGTTCTTCAGTATTGGTCGAGGTAGGTGCGAAGTAAACCACTTAGCGAGTAGGGGAATGCAACACAAGAGAGTACCTCTTTTCTTCATTGTGTGAGTGTGGAAACAATGTAAAATGTCTCCAAGAAAAGTAGGTATAGGATTACAAGAGAGGAAGACCTTGATGGCATTCACATCTATGAATTGGTCCGGATTGGGAAATAGAACCAAACCATATATTAGAAGAGCCAAGACATCTTCAAAAGCTTGAAAATCCATGTCTTCCCAGAATGAACAAGCCTTCTGTAACAGAAACTTGGCCAGGAAACCCTTAACTCCGCTTCTTGTCTCCCAATTTGTTATGATGTCGACTTTCTTCAGATGTAGGGCTTCGACAATGACTTCAGGCTTTGGGTTCCCTTCCAAACCAGTGAACATTTGATCAAGTACGAGCACTCCTAATAGTAGAGAGAATTCTTCTAGTGTAGGGACCAGCTGATAGTCAGGAAAGGTGAAACAATGATGTATGGGATCAAAAAATTGGAGGAGCACACACATCATTTCTTCTTGGAAATTGGAGGTAGCCAAACTGAGGAGTCGACCATATTTCTTGATAAAAGGAGAATCTTCAGGCACCCATGATGCTAACTCTTGGAGTTGAGGGTGTGCTTTCATGAAGCTGATTCGGATGGTATTCCTTCGGACGGGATTCATGGCCTACAAAACAAAGCAAAGATAAATTCCTAAATCCTTGAAATGGTTAGTGAGAATGCCTATGGTGTTTATGATGTTATGTACAAGTATGCAAAACAAGCAAGTTGTTATGTACACACAAAACCGACAAGTCCTTAGGTTTAGGCTTGCGTGGATTTTGTAGGTAAGTACCCTCTTGAAGTTTAGTTGGCTCAACCTGTCCTAATAATAGTAATCGAGTTCTAAGGGATATCAATCTCACTGACCTATCTTTTAGGCATTGTCTCAGCTCAATCAATATTTTCTTGCGGCCGAGAAATCCCAAAAGTCCAGTCTCAATTAGCCCCTTTTGACATACTATTTCATTGCTTTTTAAATACAGCTTTTATGTGCTAATTTTGTGCAAATATGGGGTTTTAGAAAAATTCAGGCATGGACTGGATTAGCAGCAATTTGGAGTGTTGTGGCAGCTGGATGCAGGACTGTGTCATAGCAGTGCAGCAGACTTATAAAATGAGGTTTTTGGGGCTTGGTGAGGTTCTGATCGAAGAGTGGAAAGACCAGAGTGAGATTCGAAGGGTGATATTCTGATCGAAGAGTAGAACATAGTCTCTATATGCTGAAGAATGAGATTTGAAGGGTCATGTTCTGATCGAAGAACATAACTCCCATATGTTGAAGAAGGGTCATGTTCTCATTGAAAGGTCGTGTTCTGAACCATTTTTGCAAATTCTGACCGTACTTGTGTGAAAACTAGCCCAGAAGTTCTGAAATTATCATATTTTCTGAACACTTTGAAAAATTTCTAAGTGTTTAGAAATTTGATTTTTTTTCAAAGTAATTTCTGACTTTTGATTTCTTGATGAACCAATTTCATGTCTTGATGAAATATGATTGATGAAACTTGATTTTGATCAAAAAGTCAAAGTTTGACTTTTCAGTGTGCTTTTGACCATTTTGCCCTTGAGACTTGAAACTTGACAGAAGAAAACCTGAGGGTTCAGGATGATCCTTTGAGAAATAAGAGTTCAAATTTTGAGGTACAATAGTGACCAACATGAGGATTTCTGTAGAATGGGATCCAATTTCCCCAGTGAATGCTCACTTCTGCTCAAGACAGAATTATTCATCCCCAGTGAAGGTTTGATCTCGTTCGAGTATAATTCCTCTTTCTCAGTGCAGTCTATTTCTTTCCAAGTTTTCTCAGAAGAATCATTTTATTCACCAATTGGAGATTCTTGATATACTCCCCTTGAGGTCGATACCGTGCGTCTCTAGGGGTGGTATTTATCTCCCCAATAAGGTTGTTGTTCGTTATCTTCATGAAGTGTGTATCTTTTCTTCCCAGGGAATTTTGGCCCCTGTCAGGTTGTCTTGAAGATATGTTTGATCAACATGCTTTTTATGCCCCAGTGGAGCGATTCTCCTATTTTTCTGGAGCGGTGTTCATAGATGAATGTCGTTTAGGGATCTTTTATCCCCAACAATAGAGTATTGCTGAAATATTTCCTCAGTGGAGTTCTGAACCTCATGCTTATGGTTCAAAGATGCCCTCCTCTTCTCCAAGTGAAGATTGTTGCCCCCCAGCGGTAGTATCCCCAGGGTGGTCTAGTTAGAATTATTTTATTTAAGAATTTCTATGATTCCCCAGTCGAAGTCACTTTCATTAAAGACTTACATTAGAAGGTCCCAATTCCCAGCAAGATTCTCTTTATCCCTAGAAAGAGATGTTGGATCTATTCCTCAGGAAGTTAAGTGTTGGATCAGAGTTCAAGATTTTCTATGAACTACAATTTATTTTTGCAGTATTTTCCCCAGGAAGTTATTTCCCCAGTGATATCAATCTTCAGAGGTTGGTGGTTCAGAATCTCATTTCCCCATTGAAGTTCAGAGGAATATTTATCTACAGAAGATCAAATGTGCAAGAATAATTGTTCGGAAGTCCATGGTCTTCTCAGCAGCCAATTATTAATGTGTTTTCCCAGTGCATTGCTAAATATGCATCATTACATTGCATCTACCAAAATGCGTAGCATTTCCATTGTATGGAGCATTATGTTATAAAAAAATTCAAACATGCATTAAGGTATAAGCCAGTTATATTTACCTGTGGTAATCAAATTGTTATGTGCTCAGATTTGAATTATCTCTACAGTAAGCCTAGGGTGATCCTATCATGTTTCCCTAGTAGAGTCTATTTTGATACCACTAGTCGGGTCTTTGGTGCTTTCCATTTCCCCAGTAAGTTGTGGTTTTTCCTTTCCCTTGCAGGCCCTTGGTTATTTTACCCGTGTTTTCTTTGTCGTCAGAGTGCGAACAAGAGTTAGTGTACAACCTTTCTTATTTCTCAAGTATTTGAGTATCCATACTTGCTGTGTGGTAATGCAGATGATTGACACTCTTGAAGAATTACACCCGCCTTTGGCCCGAGGGATATTGTAGTACTTGTGCATTTGCAACCTATCAAAATCCTAATGTGTTTTGGTAATTCTTATTAGAGTCCCCTTCGGCTGGTCTCTTTCTCTTGTAGAGTTCAACTTCACTCGGTGCTCTCTGAAGGTCCTGCTTAGTCGCTTTCTTCCCTTTGGTATCTAGACTAGTCGGGTTCTCCATCTGTTAGCTTAGCTAGCATTCCTTGTTCAGTGCCTTCAATGTCTCTTCAAAGTCCAGTTGTGTGGCATCCTAGGTTAGGTGAATGCATCCTTTCTTGTTGGGGATTTCTTTGGTTGGTCTTTTTCTTGTGTTCCCTACTGACTCTGAACATTTATTTCTTGATGCCCAATTTCTCTTTTGTGTGTCTAATTCTGACCGGACATGCACATATTTATCCCCCGTGAGTTCGCCTTTGATCGACGTTCTTTCCTTAGGAATCTACCTTTGGCATAGTATTCCTTGATGAAGATTTCCCTTCGGATGGCAGCCTTTAAATCCACCTTCGGCTGATATCCTTTTTTAAGAGTCCCCTTCGTCTTGTCTCTTTTCATTGTAAGTTCTCCTTTTATTAACGTTCTTTCCCCAGGAATCTACCTTCGAAATAGTATTCTTTGATGAAGATTCTCCTTCGGATGGTTTCTTTATCTTGAAGTCCACCTTAGGCTGGCACCCTTTAAATCCACCTTCGGCTGGTATCCTTTGTTAAGAGTCCCTTTCGGCTGGTCTTTTTTCATTGTAAGTTCGCCTTTGATTGGAGTTATTCCCCTAGGAATCTATCTTCAGCATAGTATTCCTTGTTAAAGATTCCCATTTGGATGGTTTCTTTATCTTGAAGTCCACCTTCGGCTGACACCATTTAAATCCACTTTCGGCTGGTACTTTTTTATTAAGATTTCCCTTAGGCTGGTCTCTTTTTATTTGTGAGTTCGCCTTTGATTGGGTTTTTTCCTTAGGAATCTACCTTCGGAATAGTATTCCTTGTTAAAGATTCCCCTTCAGCTGATTTCTTTATCTTGAAGTCCACCTTTGGCTGGCACCCTTTAAATCCACCTTCAGATGGTATCATTTGTTAAGAGTCCCCTTTGGCTGGTCTCTTTTCATTGTAAGTTCGCCTTTGATTGGCGTTCCTTCCCTAGGAATCTACCTTCGACATAGTATTCCTTGTTAAAGATTCCCCTCCAGCTGGTTTCTTTACCCTTAAATCCACCTTCGACTGGTAGTTTTTTGTTAAGATTCTCCTTCGTATGGTCTCTTTTCATTGTAACTTCGCCTTTGATTGATGTTCTTTCCATAGGAATCTACCTTTGGCATAACATTCCTTGTTAAATATTCCCCTTCGGCTGGTTTCTTTATCTAGAAGTCCACCTTCGGCTGGCACCCTTTAAATCTACCTTCGGCTGGTACTTTTTTGTTAAGATTCCCCTTCGGTTGGTCTCTTTTCATTGTAAGTTTTCCTTTGATTGGCATTCTTTCCCCAGGAATCTACCTTCGGTATAGCATTCCTTGATGAAGATTCCCCTTCGACTGGTTTCTTTATCTTAAAGTCCACCTTCGGCTAGCACCCTTTAAATCCACCTTCGGCTGGTATCCTTTGTTAAGAGTCCCCTTCGGCTGGTCTTTTTCATTATAAGTTCGCCTTTGATTGACGTTCTTTCCCTAGGAATCTAACATCGGCTTATTATTCCTTATTAAAGTTTCTCCTTCGGTTGGTTTCTTTATCCTTAAATCTACATTCAGCTGGTATCATTTATTAGGAAACCCCTTCGGTTGGTCTCTTTTCCTTGTATGTTTTCCCTTGATCGAAATTCTTTCCGTTTAAATCCACCTTCTGCTGGTATCCTTTGTTAAGAGTCCCCTTCGGCTGGTCTTTTTTGATTGTAAGTTTGCCTTTGATTGGCATTCCTTCTCTAGGAATCTATCTTCGGCATAATATTCCTTGTTAAAGTTTCCCCTTTGGCTGGTTTCTTTATCCTTAAATCGACCTTTGGCAGGTATCATTTGTTAGGAGTCCCCTTCGGTTAGTCTCTTTTCTTGGTAAGTTTTCCCTTCATCGGAATTCTTTCCCTTTAAATCAACCTTTGGCTGGTATCATTCGTTAAGAGCCTCCTCTGATTGGTCTCTTTACTTTCGTATGTCTTCCCTCGGCTTGGCATACATCTCCTGATAATAGAAATACAGAAAAAACCAAATTAAAATAAAACCTGGTTGGCTTCAGAGTGCAAATTTTACGGTTTTATTAAGTATTCAATCCTTATTCACCTTGATTGTTCGAAAGGCTTACACCAATCCCACTCTCTAGTCAAAGAAGATTGAATAGGGGCAGCTGTTGTACCTCAAAATTTGCCCTTTTTATTTTCTATCTCTAATTGGCTTATACTTTGTTAACATGTGCATATATGCATATCATTGAATCTGTGCTGATGGGATCAAGGTATCTTGGCCAACATAACAAAGCTCCTGTATTTGATCAACTCATGTTAAGTTGCGGAAGATTTGGGTGTTTTCGGTGAATTTTAAGCAGTGCGAATAAGAAACAGTTTTTCTGCTGATTTGAGTTTGGAAATTCATATCTCCCATTTGGAATGGTATTTTGTATTGATTCCTGAGGTTTTGAAACCTTCTCGACGTTCTCTTCAAATTTCATGTTCAGACCAAAAGCTAAATCTCGAAGGACGGTGCCCGAATATGTCATTCTTTTGGGAGTTATACAGTGAAACAATACAAAGGAAAAGTGGGTTGAACCGTTATTGTTAGAACATAGTTTGAATCTACAACCCTCAGTTAGAGTTTTGATGATAACAAAATACAAGATTAAATGAATTATGAGATTTATATAAGACATATATGCTACTTAAAATTATATTGTGTATTTACAGAAACTCTGATGGAATCAGCATCAGAATATCAACATCAGCATCAGAAGATATGTCAGATCAGAAGATCAAACATGTGCTACGCTGAAGCCTGATGAACAGAATCTGCGCAAAACATACTCTGACTCTGATCAAGATCCTAACCATGTCATCAGCACTCAGAAACGCCAGAATAAACTAAAGCCAAGAACACTCTGATTAGCATGAGTAGAACACTCTGAAGTGTCAACTTTACTATGCATTCAAGACAGATTAATTACCAACGGCTTTATTCCAAGACAAAGATCTTCTCAAAAAGGAAAGAACGTTATGAGCATTGAAATGGATTTATGAACAACAACGTATCTATTCCTAGGCTATTTAAACAAGTCAGTGAGAAAAGAATTGGCTAATTCTTTTCATACGCACATACGCATAAGCTAATCATCTTCACGTTCTCACTCATCCAATTTGCTAAAGCTCTCAACCGCTTACTTTATAGCTCTAGCAATCTAGTTTCAACTTAAGCTTAATATTGTGTATTATCACAGTTGTGATATATAGTTTTGTAAGAAAACATCAAACACACATTTGTTCATTTATTTGTAAGATAACTTCCTTGAGATAAACCGGTCTGTGGTTAGACGCAAGAAGGCTTTAACAGTTGTTAAAGCAGTTGTGTATTCAGTTGAATATAGTGGATTAAGACCTCGTTGGAGAGAGGCGAAATCACCTTGACGGGTGGACTGGAGTAGTTTGAGATCAAACGAACCAGGATAAAAATAACGTGTTGTCTGCATTTGATTTCAAGTTTTACAATTCAACCCCCCTTCTTTTGTTTTTCACATCTTCAATTGGCATCAGAGCGCCTGGTTCTGAGCTTATAACACTTAACTGTGTCAGTACAAGATCCAGCGTTAGAAAAACACTATGGCAGGACCACATCAAAACATCAACAATGACAACAATGAAGAAAGAGACAGATTCAGTGGCAAACCTCCAGTCTTTGATGGAGAGAACTTTGATTACTGGAAAGACAGAATTGAAAGCTTCTTTCTGGCCCACGATGCTAATCTGTGGGATATGGTGACTGATGGATACACGCACCCAGTGAATGCAAGTGGTTAGAAGATTGACAGGAAAGCAATGTCTGATCAACAAAAGTGTGATTTCAGAAATCATCACAAAGCAAGAACAATTCTTCTCAGCGCCATCTCTTACTCTGAATATGAAAAGATATCAAACAGAGACACTGCAAAGAACATGTTTGACTCTCTGAGAATGACGCATGAAGGCAACATTCAAGTTAAAGAAACTAAAGCTCTTGCGCTCATTCAGAAGTATGAGGCATTCAAAATGGAAGAAAGTGAATCAATTGAAACGATGTTCTCAAGATTTCAAATTCTGGTTGGTGGTCTCAAAGTTCTGGACAAAGGGTATTCTACTGTTGATCATGTTAAGAAGATCATCAGAAGCTTGCCAAAACAGTGGAGGCCAATGGTCACAGCGCTGAAGCTAGCTAAGGATCTCAACAAAATCTCTCTGGAGGAACTTGTCAGCTCCCTCAGAAGTCACGAGATAGAGCTAGAAGCTGATGAACCTCAAAAGCAAGGTAAGCCATTAGCTTTAAAATCTAATAGAAAATTTGACTCCAAAGTTTTGCAGGCTGTAGAAGAAACCTCTGATGAGTCCTCATCAGAAGAAGATGAACTTTCTCTCCTCTCCAGAAGGGTGAACCAACTGTGGAAGCAGAGGCAAAGAAAGTTCAGGAATCCAAGAAGATCAGAGAATCAGAATGAATCCTCCTCCAGATACAGAAGGTCAGAACCCTCCTTTGGATACAAAAGATCTGAAGGCTCTTCAGGAAGCAGAAAGCCAAACAACAAAGACATCATCTGCTATGAATGTAACGAGCAAGGACACTACAAGAGTGACTGCCCAAAGCTTCAGAGGGAAAAGCCCAAAAAGAAGTTTGGCAAGGAAAAGAAGAAAAGTCTCATGGCTACATGGGATGACTCTAACACATCTGAAGCTGACTCAGAATCAGATGATGAGAGAGAAAACATAGCTCTCATGGCAAACATAACAGAAGACAGTGAAGCTTCTGAATCAGACTCTGAATCAGACACAGAAGAGGTATTTCCTGACTTTGCTATTAACTTTACTAAGGCTGAACTAGCTGAAAGCCTTAATGAAATTCTGGAAAGATATCAGCAGATCAGAGTCAAATTCAGAAACCTGAAAAGGAATCTTGCTTCTGACTCTGATAAAACTGAGAGTCTCAAATTGGAGAATTCTGAGTTGAAAAATAAAATTTCAAAATTAGAAAATCTATTACAAAACTCTCAGAAGGAAACAATCCCTGAAACTCCCAGCAGTGCTGATGAGATCATCAAGGAGTATGATCACAGCTTTCAGAAGTTTCTAGCTAAAAACATAGATAGAAGCAAGATGGCTTCAATGATCTATGGAGTTAGCAGAAATGGAAGAAAAGGAATAGGATACCAAGGTAAGGTACCTACACCAAGGAATGCCATGGATTTAGTGATAAAACACACTTCACTTGATTCTCACTTTGTATATGGGCACACACATGACATCAAATATACTAGTAGTAATTATTCTGTCAAACCAAAATTCAACCAGAGTTTTGGTAAAACTAACAAATCAGGACCCAAGAAAATATGGGTACCTAAGGATAAAATAATACATGTTGCAGATATCTTTAGCAGCAAAGCAGAAACACCAGTCACGGTACCTGGACTCTGGCTGCTCACGACACATGACGGGAAGAAGGCATATGTTCCAAAGCCTGGAACTTAAGCCTGGAGGCCACGTAGGCTTTGGAGGAAATCAAAGGGGAAAGATCATTGGCTCTGGAACAGTAGGTAACGGAAATCTTCCCTCTATAAGTAATGTTTTATTAGTAGATGGATTAATGCATAACCTGTTATCCATAAGTCAATTAAGTGATTACGGTTATGATATAATCTTTAATAAAAATTCATGCAAAGCGGTTAGTCAGAAAGATGGGACTATCCTATTTAATGGAAAGAGGAGAAACAAAATTTATAAAATCAAACTTGCTGAACTGAAAAGTCAGAATGTAAAGTGTCTTCTGTCTGTTAACAACGAGCAATGGATCTGGGACAGAAGATTGAGGCATGTTAGTATGAGAAGAATATCTCAGATTAACAAACTCAATCTGGTCAGAGGACTTCCTAATCTGAAGTTCAATTCAGATGCTCTGCGTGAAGCATGTCAGAAAGGCAAGTTTGCAAAACCAACTTTCAAATCTAAAAAATGTTGTTTCCACCTCTAAACCATTAGAACTTCTTCACATTGACTTATTTGGACCAGTTAAAACTGCTTCAGTCAGTGGAAAGAAGTATGGGTTAGTAATCGTAGATGACTATAGCAGATGGACATGGGTAAATTTCTTAAGACACAAGGACGAGTCACACTCTGTGTTTGTCACCTTCTGCAACCAAGTCCAGAATGAAAAGGATCTTAGAATCGTCAAATTCAAAAGTGATCATGGTGGAGAGTTTGAAAACAAAGATTTTGAATCATTTTTTAATGACAAAGGCATTCTGCATGATTTCTCTTGTCCTAGAACTCCCCAGCAAAATGGAGTTGTAGAACGAAAGAACAGAACATTGCAAGAAATGGCCAGAACCATGATCAACGAGATTAACGTTGCTAAGATCTTCTGGGCAGAGGCAATAAACACAACATGCTACATTCAGAATAGAATCTCTATAAGACCTATTCTGGAAAAGACTCCATATGAATTGTGGAAGAACAAAAAGCCCAACATTTCATATTTTCATCCATTTGGATGTACTTGCTTTATTTTGAATACTAAAAATTATTTGAACAAGTTTGACTCTAAAGCACAGAAGTGTATTATGTTAGGATACTCTGAACGCTTAAGAGGGTACAGAGTATACAATACATAAACACAGATTGTGGAAGAATCAATCAGTGTTCGTTTTGATGATAAGCTTGACTCTCAAAAGTCAAAGCAGACTGAATTACTTGCAGGTATGGAAGTTGAATTCATAGGTACTGAAGACAAGTCATCAAAAGCTCTTAACAGAGACACTCCCTCAACATCAGAAAGAGGCACTGCAAGCAATCCATCACCTTCTGTTGATCAACTTCAGAAAAGACCATCCAGAAGCAGCATGGATCACCCAGAAGAAACAATCTTAGGACGAAAGGAAGATCCAATCAGAACAAGATCTAGCTTCAGAAACTCTGAAGAATCCCTCATGGGACTTGTCTCTCTGATTGAACCATCAATAGTTGATGAAGAACTTCTGGACAATGACTGGATTCTAGCAATGCAAGAGGAGCTGAATCAATTCACAAGAAATGACGTATGGGATCTAGTTCCTAAACCAAAAGGATTCAACGTCATTGGAACAAAATGGGTGTTCAGAAACAAAATGAATAAACAAGGTGAAGTCATCAGAAACAAAGCACGATTGGTAGCACAAGGTTATAGTCAGCAAGAGGGGATAGACTATACAGAAACCTTTGCTCCAGTCGCCAGGTTAGAGTCTATCAGACTTTTAATTTCATTTGCTGTTAATAAAGGCATCACTCTGTATCAGATGGATGTTAAGAGTGCATTCTTAAATGGCTATATAGAAGAAGAGGTATATGTGCACCAACCCCCTAGTTTTGAAAGTTCAAAAAATCCAGAATATGTTTTCAAACTAAAGAAGTCACTGTATGGTCTAAAATAAGCTCCCAGAGCTTGGTATGAAAGACTAAGTAACTTTCTGTTAGAAAAGGAATTCATCAGAGGGAAAGTGGACACAACTCTATTATGCAAGACAGTTAAGAATGACATTTTAGTATGTCAGATTTATGCTGATGATATTATATTTGGATCTACTAAACCCTCTATGGGAAGAAAATTTGCTAAGTGTATGCAGGCAGAATTTGAGATGAGCCTAATGGGGGAACTGAAATTCTTTCTGGGCATTCAGATCAATTAAACCCCAGAAGGAACGTACATTCATCAGAGAAAATATGTCAGAGAACTTCTGAAGAAATTTGATCTCTCAGAATGTAAGTCATCAAAGATTCCAATGCATCCCACGTGCATTCTGGAAAAAGAAGAGGTAAGCAAAAAGGTAGAACAAAAGGTCTATAGAGGTATGATTGGTTCTCTTCTTTATCTGACAGCTTCAAGGCATGATATTCTATTCAGTGTATGCATTTGTGCAAGATTCCAATCAGATCCTAGAGAATCTCACTTAACAGCTGTTAAGCGAATTTTCAAGTATCTGAAAGGTACTACTAATCTGGGTTTGTTTTATAGAAAATCAAGTGATTACAACTCAGTAGGATACTGTGATGCTGACTTTGCTGGAGACAGAGTTGAACGTAAAAGTACTTCTGGAAGCTGCCAGTTTCTGGGAGAAAATCTGATCTCTTGGTCCAACAAAAGACAATCCACAATTGCTCTATCAACAGCAGAAGCTGAATACATAGCAGCAGCTGGATGCAGCACACAAATGCTCTGGATGAAAAGTCAACTTGAGGACTTCCAGATATTTGAGAGTAACATTCCTATCCTCTGTGACAATACTTCTGCTATTTGCTTAAGTAAAAATCCAATTTTGCATTCTAGGGCTAAGCACATAGAAATAAAACATCATTTTATTAGGGACTATATTCAAAAAGGGATTTAAAATTTAAAATTTATTGACACAGACCATCAATGGGCTGATATTTTCACAAAACCACTTTCTGAAGATAAGTTCAACTTCATTCTGAAACATATCAGCATGAAGCTCTGTCCAGAATAAAACTGTTTTAATTTTATATATTAACCTTCAGAATTGTGTTTATTTCTGTGAACTTCTGATCAATCCTCTTTCAGAATTTTAGAAATGCAGATTATATCAGAATCTATCCATGAAGATCTGAGCGCTTCAGTTCAAGGATAGATGTGCTGTTCACTCAAGCAAACAAGTGTCATCCAGTCATCAGCTGTAGGCTGAACACGCGTTCACGCTTCTGAAAAGGCAAAGCGCTGATTGGACGCATTGAGACACATGTCATGGGTAACCGTTTAAGTATCTTTCTGAATCCCCTAAAATCAGCTATCATTTAATGCTAATAATCATTATTAATTTCTCTCTCTTAAACGTTTAGGTTTTCAAAAACTTTTTAGAAATCTATTTAAACACTTCACACCATTCACACACTTTTACCGCCACCTTTGTTTTCTATCAACATTTCTGATTTCTGTGTTCTCACTTTCTCAAGAAAACCTTTCAATCTCTTTCAAAAACCTCGTGTGAACATGGCTTCTTCCAGCAATCCTTCTTCAGGTTCCCAGAAAGATGCATCATCTGAACAATATGAAGTTCCTCTCAGAATGCTTCTCACTCCAATCAAGAACCTTAAAGTTCTGTCTGAAATAATAGTGGATTTCAACAGTCTCAAGGAGAATGGTTTTGATTTATCTGAAGAGGTTCAAGCTCAAGGTTGGGAAAAGTACTTTGACAGGCTGGTGGGTCCAACTTTTCCTATTTTGGTAAAGGAATTTTGGATTAATTCTTCTTCTTCAAACCATCAGGTCACATCCTACATCATGGGGAAGAAGATTGTGATTACTGAAGACCTGATTGCAAGACTGATAGGCTACAATGGTGGTGGTATTCGCTGTATTGATATGGCAGAAAGGTGTGCAGATGTTGCTGTAATTGCAAGGGAAGTTTTCACGCTGGGGCTTCCCTCCAGCAAGATAAGGGACTTGAAAGACAAGCACAAAATTTGGGCAAAGATCATTTTGGGCTGTTCCAACCACAGGAAGCCTACCAGCTCTCCTGATTACATAAACATTGATCAGCAGTTTCTGATCTACTTTATCTCCCAGAAGGTCAAGATTAATCTAGCTCATCTTCTGTTCAACCATCTCAGAACTAGTGTCAAAGAAACAAGAGAGGATGAACGTACTAAAAGGGATTGGATACCCTTGGGAAGACTGATATCAGATATTCTGACAGAGAATAGGCTGATTGATCATCTGCAAGAGGCTCAAGAAATCAGCACCCTAGAACCTTCTGTTGGCAAGCAACTGAATGCCAAAAATCTGAAGAAAATAAAGCTGATAGAGAACATTAAGAAGGAGCCCAGCGTCACTCCTTTTGCTGAAATCTCCAGCAAAAGAGTCCCTCTGGACGACTTCCCTATGTTCTAAGAAATTGACTCTAAGCCTCAAATCATTCTGAGATATTTGGATGCTTGTAAAGCTGATGGTACAACACCAAATCTAAATATTCAAGATCTTCAGCAGAAGGCACCAGAGGTTGTTCTGAAGAAGACGAAGAAAAGAAAAGCTGCTACAGAAGGATCATCTCAGCAGACTCCAAAGAAAAGAGGTAATCCTGTTTTTGTAACTGTTTTAGATTCAACTGTCGTTTCCACATCTATCCCTATTCCAACTCCATCTGAAATCCCAACACCTCAAACCTTTGATGATTTTGACGTTGACTTTGACCCTTCTGAGTCATTAACCCTCAGAAGATCCCGCTCCAAACCACAAAATCCAAATACTGCAACCATACCATAACCAGAACTTGCACAAGTTCTTTCTGATATAGACCAACACACTTCCGTTCCCAAAACAGAAAATCCAAATCCAAACACAGAAATTCCCATCTCACCACAACCTGACATTCCACTCTCACCAATACCAGAAACTCCACTCTCTCCAATACCAGAAATCCCACAACCTTCATCTCCTCAACCAGATATTAATCCACCCTCTCCTCAACATGAAAAAACTCCACAACCTGAGACTTAAAACTCTGAGGCTCAAACCTCTGAATCCCCTGAACCACAACCTTTGGCCATTCAATTGCCCTGTGGTACCACTGTTAATATTCCTTAACTTCCCTCTTCACCAGAAATAACTCCACCAAATACCCCATCAAGTCCAATCGTCATTCCTGACTCTCCCACCCCCTCACCTAAGAAAAATTCAGATGACCACAGCAAGACTGTCATTGACTTAACAGTCCTTGAACGCCTTGCTGCAATAAACAACAAAACTGCTATCCCTAAACCAAAACAACCAGATGTTGGTTCCAGCATGTTGAACTTTGAAACAGATATGCAGAAGTGGATCACTTCTTTGAAACAAGCAAGTCTGGAAGTGGTTGATCCTGCTGTATCAGACCTCATCTGGACACAATTCAGAAGATGGGTATACGCTGAAACCTTTAAGTTGCAAGACCAGAGCTATGGACAGGCTCAACAGAACTTCAGCAATCTGCTGAAGGAAATGGAAGGTCCAGTTCTGAGCAAGCTGCTGAAGGAAGAAGTTCTCCATCTGGACATTGCGCCTTGGTCTGAAAAGCGTCCAGCATCTAAAGGTCAACCTGCAGAAGAACAGATAATTCAAGCTGAAGACTTGGGTCAAGCAGAAGAAACTACAGAAAGCTTTGAGAAGTAGCCTGTATCTGAAGATCCTCAAGCTTCCTCTCTTGACAGGCAGACTCTGGAGGATTTGAAGAGATCTGATATGCTGATGAATGAAAGGATGGACAAGCAGGATATCAAGATTGATTCTATAGCAAACATGGTATCTAAGCAACAGGAAACCAGTAATCAAATCAAGAGCATGTTGGAAGCTCTGTTCACGCGACTTCCTCCTTCTTCTTAGAATTTTTTTCTTGTGTTTTCCTTGTTTTCTTTACATGTTTGTCTGTAATATTTTTACTTATTCTAAACTATCATTGCTTCTGTTTTTAATACAAACGTTTTTTTGCTCTGATCTTTTTAACTCTGATTATTCGTGCTTTTTGATAACTGACAAAAAGGGGGAGAAAGAATGATATTTTTCAATAACGGATTACTGAGACAAAAGTCTCAAACATTCTAACATTCTGATATATTTGAATTTCCTTCTTCTGAAAAGCTTATCGGTACAAGAATCTGATGAACTCTGATAAAGTAAAGTTCTGATGCTCAAAGAAAGTTCAGTAAAGGTCTGATGCTCAAGGTCTTAAGGAATCAAAGGGAAATAATCAACTCAGGGGGAGTTTTTCTCTTCATTACTCTGATACTTTTTATTCCTTATCTTCTTATCTCTGATACCTTTTATTCGTTAATTGATTATCTCTAATACCATTTCCTCTCTATCCTTAAACTCTGATACCTTTCATCATTTTATTTTAATTGAAAAAATATGGTTTTTGTCATCATCAAAAAGGGGGAGATTGTTAAAACATAGTTTGATTCTACAACCCTCAGTTAGAGTTTTGATGATAACAAAATACAAGATTAAATGAATTATGAGATTTATATAAGACATATATGCTACTTAAAATTATATTGTGTATTTACAGAAACTCTGATGGAATCAGCATCAGAATATCAACATCAGCATCAGAAGATATGTCAGATCAGAAGATCAAACATGTGCTACGTTGAAGCCTGATGAACAGAATCTGCGCAAAACATACTCTGACTCTGATCAAGATCCTAACCATTTCATCCGCACTCAGAAACGCCAGAATAAACTAAAGCCAAGAACACTCTGATTAGCATGAGCAGAACACTCTGAAGTGTCAATGTTACTATGCATTCAAGACAGATTAATTACCAACAGCTTTATTCCAAGACAAAGATCTTCTCAAAAAGGAAAGAACGTTATGAGCATTGAAATGGATTTATGAACAACAACGTATCTATTCCTAGGATATTTAAACAATTCAGTGAGAAAAGAATTGGCTAATTCTTTTCATACGCATAAGCTAATCATCTTCACGTTCTCACTCATCCAATTTGCTAAAGCTCTCAACCGCTTACTCTATAGCTCTAGCAATCTAGTTTCAACTTAAGATTAATATTGTGTATTATCACAGTTGTGATATATAGTTTTGTAAGAAAACATCAAACACACATTTGTTCATTTATCTGTAAGAAAACTTCCTTGAGATAAACCGGTCTGTGGTTAGACTCAAGAAGGCTTTAACAGTTGTTAAAGAAGTTGTGTATTCAGTTGAATATAGTGGATTAAGACCTCGTTGGAGAGAGGCGAAATCACCTTGACGGGTGGACTGGAGTAGTTTGAGATCAAACGAACTAGGATAAAAATAACATGTTGTCTGCATTTGATTTCAAGTTTTACAATTCAACCCCCCTTCTTGTGTTTTTCACATCTTCAGTTATTTCGTGTGCACTAAAAATTCATAACTTACGGATGGAATGTTGTATGCACGCGGTTGTGATTACCAAAATTCTATCTTGATGTCGTCTCTGGAGGCTAAAAGTTGATTCACGAAGGAAGGACCCGTGAATTTTGAGTTTATGAAGACATGTTTGTGCTGAACCGGAATTCATTAATGTTTGGTACGGTAAAAATCATAACTCGGTTAATTATTATCGTATTGAGCTAGGTCTGGTGGCATTGGATCACAAATTTCTTATACTACAACTTATCTTCATATGCTAAAAGCAAACAGTATCCCTAAGGCCTTTTTTTTGTCTAAACCACGCATAACGCATTGAAAATCCTGAACTGAGAAATATTTTCATCTGAGACGAATCTTCAAAAAATCATAACTAAATCACTATTTATCCAATTGAGCCTATTCTTTCGGCAACATGTCACAAATTTTATTACATTCATTTCCCGTTTGACATCTGAATCAAGATTCCTTATGGATGATGACGTGGCACTTTATGGTCGTGTCGGGCTTACGCTTTCAAGTCAAGGCCCAATCCAATTGCACATCCAAGGCCCATGTATATAATCTCAAATATGATATTTTGTAAGGGAGAACTCTCATAATTCATAAATCAACACAAACACTAAAATCTTTTCTCTGAATTCTCTCAAAGATCAAATCAAGGTTCTACAATTTTTTTCATCAAGAACATAACAACAATTTCATCAAGATTTGAAAGTCAAAGATCAAGGGCAATTATTCTCCGATCATTGATCCATTTGTTGCGATCTCTATACCTAAGCCCCGTCTTCACTTCTATCGGTTATTTTTCTTGAATAAGCACTTTTGAAATAAGTGATTATTTAAGAAGCACTTTTTTGATCAAGCATGAAATGAATCTTGGTTGAATTTTGAATTGAGAATATATATATCTAAGCCTAGAATTGTGATTTGATTTGATCATCATGTGTAAATCCGGAATCGGATAGTTGAACTAAGTGCTTATTGAATTAAGTTGATTCTCCTAAAAGTGCTTAATTAATGAACAAATTGATGAGTTTGTATGAAGTTTAATTTTTTTATCTTAATTCATCACGTGAAGATTGAATTTAGACCTTGAATTATGCAAAATCATGTATTGAATGTGTGAAGATTTTGTGTTTGATCAAATGCTCAAACCATGAGCCAAATATAAAAAAATTGTTAAAAAACTATTTTCTGCGTGAAGGTAACCAATTACTCCACTTACAGTAGCGTTTCCCATCTTTTTTGGCTTGGGTAACCGGTTACCCAGTTATGGTAACCAGTTACCTCAAGTCAGTAGCTATTTTGTCAGATTTTGAGTTAGGGTAATCGGTTACCCAAATTCTGGTAACCGGGTTCCCAAGCCAAAAATCAACAACTTCCCTTTTTTATTTTGTTTCATTTTTCAATGTATTTTCTCTTTCGGCTTAGTTTTTCCTTGTTATTTTTTACATGTGAGTTGATTGTGCCAGGACTCATACTAAGGGAATCTCATGATGATATTAATTCATGTTCCACTTTATTTGGAAACACAAAATCAATATTATTCTTGATACATGTCTCGCTTTATTTGCGAGATACGGATGTGATTTAGACGAGTTATGCTTTGATCCTCATGATTTGAGGATGTCGTACCCCAAATTTTCCCTACCTTTATTTTTAAGATTAAGATAGAAGAGATGTTTAATTAAGGATGGTTCAGCAGTATCTGATGGTTCATTCTTAAATCCAAGTCAACCAGGGGGTATATTTTAATTCAGGAGAGTGGGGCTTTCTAAATCAGAAAGGCCCATATACCCATAGGTCCATTTACGAAGCATGTTGGCCAATGACCCATGAGATTCTAATATGGAAAATTATTTTAGAAAAATTATTAAGTTCTTAATTGTAATAAAGCCCATTTAAGTTTGTTGTTCCTAGTAAAAAAGAGTGAGATTACAATTAGAAGCCCATTTAATCTCATCTTTATTAGTAGAAATAAGAGTGAAAATTCAATTTGGGAGTCCATTTCGTTTGGCCCATTTTTGTTTTACTTGTTGAATAGAAAAAAGAGAGGTATGGTTATAGATTTACAGGCCCATTTGACGTTTTTGTCATTGACGGTTTTATTTAAAAAAAATGTTATTATTAAAACTTTTCTATTATTATTTTAAGAATCATTTTACAAATTATAAGTGAATTTATTATAATTATATTATTAGTAAAACATTTTTGTTTTATTAAATATTATAAGCGTTATGCACCCTTGCAACAGGCGACCACTTCGGCCCTTCTAAAGTTGCATTTGGGCCAAGCCCAATTGTTTTTCATACCACCCCCCTTTACTCGTTTACTAATCCAACAAACAACATAGCACCCCCTTTTCTCTGGGCCCAGTTCAATATCTGAACTAGGGCCCAACCTTCGCTACACCCCGAATTTTGCTTGTTAGTTCAAAAAATGCACCCCCGAGCTTGCTGGGCCTGAATTCAATATCTGAATTCAGGCCCTGACTTTTTACACCCCACTCTTTTACTACTTAATTAAGAAACATCCCCCCTTGTTTAATTTCAACATTTTTTTATTTTTTATGTTTTATATTTACTTATTTATATATTTCTTCTTATTATTATTATTTATTTTTTAATTATTATTATTATTTATTTTTTATTTATATATATATATATATATATATATATATATATATATATATATATATATATATATATATATATATATATATATATATATATATATATATATATATATATATATATATATATATATATATATATATATATATATATATATATATATATATATATATATATATATATATATATATATATATATATATATATATATATATATATATATATATATATATATATATATATATATATATATATATATATATATATATATATATATATATATATATATATATATATATATATATATATATATATATATATATATATATATATATATATATATATATATATATATATATATATATATATATATATATATATATATATATATATATATATATATATATATATATATATATATATATATATATTAATTATTATTATCATTTAAATAAATAATTTTATTTAGAAACTCATGTATATATATTTTCTATATTATTGCATTAAAAATTTTTAAATCATGCATTAATTTAGAATTTCATAATTAATACTATAAAAAATATATAACAAATCTTAAATCTATTTTTTCAATAAACTAATCTAAATAATAATTTTTTTGCTAAAGGGTTCCGAATATATTTTGACTAACCGCGCATTTAGTCCAAAATTCCGCAATATTTACACCCGGTCAAGATGCGAGGCAATTCAAAATACATTTGCAACCTCTAAAAAACACAAACCCGCGTACCACGAAATAGGACTTTGATTCCTCCTAAGAGGATACGTAGGCATACGACTAAAATCGTGTCGAGTTCCCTAATTAAAAAATTAAAACCCTTTGTACATAACTGTTAAACCTAAACCCCCTAAACCTAGTATCCTTACGAATAAGGTAGATGAAAAGTGCCTACCACCTTCCTTTCGTCTTAAGAAGTCCGAAACTTAGAATCTATGTTTTGTAAACTAGGGTTCTCTATTAGACTCCCTTCCTTAGGACAAAAACTAGTAGTGGCGACTCTGATTAAATCCAGTCGCAACAGTTGGCGTCTCTGCTGGGGACTCAACCCTAGGTTTTAGGTTTTATTTTGGGTTTTATTTTCATTATTTGTTTATTTATTTCATTTATTTATTCTTGTATATTTTTTATCATTACTGCATGGCGGGACTTTTGTTTCAAAAAAAATATATTTCCAAATAACCCTTAGAAAGAAGGTTTGTCTATTAGCTTAGGGGATACATCATCCATGCGAGTTTATCTGAAGACTTCTCCTAGAGTCGGTGGAATTCCGCAAAAGGAATACTTATCGAGAGATATCCTCTTGACGAGTGGGACCTTGGAATGCCACCCATGACTCTTTGTAACGAACTTAACAAAAATCTCATGACGAGACCTTTCACGACTTTGAGACGAAAGTCTCGGTCCGTAAAGAGGTGCTACCTAAGGGAAGCCTTTGTGCCTTTTCCCTCTGGTTTTATTCATGATACCCTTAAGGAAGACACCTTTTGGAAGGGTAGATTAACCGTAGGTCAAAGTTAAGATCCTACCTTATATGGGTACTGTTGCACCCTAAAATTTGCCCTCCTAATTTCTTCTGGCTTAGACTTTTACACTCATTCGCATTCGCGTCTTTAGGTCACTAATATGGAATACATTTCATTCAATATAGCTCTTTAGTTATAAGTTCAATGATTGTGCAATATAAGGGTTTTACACTGGTCAAGGCATTTGTATCCAACAAAGGCTTATTTCTTCTTCAAACCTTGAGCAGTGGAATTAGAGTTGTGGTTTGTGGTCATTAAGAATCTCTTCTTCACGAATCCATAAGGCCAATCTCCACCCAGTTTTGTCAATTCAAGAAATGATGGTTTCTATCATATAGACATCTTGCTATGCTTCCAGTTTCATCTGAGTCGAGGAATTTCCTCAAGGAAGGGTCTAGCTCTAACTCAAGGCTTAAAGACTCAAAGATCATGGAATTAGGGATTATTTCTCTAATCATGTGGTAGTCTAAATATTTCCTTATAAAGTTTGGGTTCATCAATGAATCTCATCATCCAATGGATATTTCTCATTGCTCGAGTGGATTTTAGGGTCTTATAGGCTGACTATTACCATCATGCTGGTTCATCTTATTAGGATTTCGTTCATACTTTCTATCATTAATTGAGGTTTGGTTCACCTTTACTCGAGCTACAAGATTTGTATTGTGGATTTAGTGCAAAGAGTGAATATGAGTTCACATGGTGTTATTACTGAATCATCTCAAGTTTGAAAGATTGGCCAAAACTTTGATTTTTGGTCAAAATCAACAATGGAAGGTTGACTTTTGACAAAGTCCCTCTTAAATCTTTTTGAGGCCTTCATCTAGTGATTCATTCAATTATATAAAGATTGAAGAAAGATTGGAGAATTCACATGAAATGCAAATTGAAAAAGGGTGATATTCAGTATTAAAAAAAATTCAAGAGGGGGATGCAAAAGCTCTTGTGGCATATTTAAATGTTCTGAAGAAGGTTGTGGAAAATGGGAACCATATCGAAAGGAAAAACTGGTTTCCTGACATTGAACCGCTGTTTAAACTCCTTAGTTATGAAAATGTACCTCCTTATCTTAAGGGTGCTCTAAGGAATGCAATATCCATATTTATTCACGTCTCTCCAGAGTTCAAGGATAGAATTTGGACCTTTCTTGAGGAATATGATCTGCCAGTAGTTGTTGGGCCCGAAGCTCAGAGTAGTCCATCCATGGGTACTCAGGTTTATGATATGCAGTTTGAATTAAATGAAATTGAAGCAAGAAGAGAGCAATATCCTTCAACTATATATTTCCTTAATTTGATAAATGCTCTTATTGTGGAAGAAAGAGATTTGACTGATAGAGGGCGAAGAATTATTGGTATCTTCAGGTTCGTCTATGATCATGTTTTTCGGCCATATCCTCAAAGAGCGTATGCAGATCCACGCGAAAAATGGCAGTTGGTTTGTGCCTGCCTTAAACATTTTCACATGATATTAGCTATGTATGATGTTAAGGAAGAAGGCTATGAGGGTGTAGTTGACCAGTCTCGTATTTCAACAACAAAAGAATCATCACTTCAGAGACAACTTCCCGTTTTAGAGTTGCTGAAGGATTTCATAAGTGGAAAGAGTGTCTTCCGAAACATCATGAGTGTTCTTCTTCCAGGGGTGAATTCCATCATTGCTGAACGCATTAGTCAAATACATGGGAAGCATTTAGAGAATGCGGTGCAACTTTCTTTGGAAAATATAATACTTGTCCTTGAAAAAGATTTACTTTAATTATCATTTATACTTTCAAAAGTTACATTCCACGCTTCACAATAGACATCAAAATACAATTGCATCACGAGATGCTACATTCAAGATTCAATTAATAAGGATTACTATATCTCGTTCATTCAAGATTTGAGGAAAGACTTTGAAAATGCAAATAAGGAAATATCATCAGCAAGAAAGGATAAAAGCTTGATACACGGGTTATAGGAAATGGAGACAATTGGGGTGTAGGACGACAGTAACTTGTTTCTCTTGGTTGAGTTCTATTGAAGCTGTTAGAAATACATGTACTTGATGAAGTGATAGCATCTGTCGACACTACCACTGATAATCTTATCCAGAAGATTATTCGAACAAAGTTCTAAGCCTGCATTATGCTCGCCATTGCACATCTTATCCCTACTGTTATTGACAACGATCAAGTTCTGGAGCTCAGTAATGGTCGAGTTACTGAGTTAGACACTCCTTTACTGCTATTAGAAGACAAGTCATCCATGCCTCTAAAGTTGGTATCTGAGTATTTATCGCAGTCGAGCAGCATACCCGAATTTTAGATCAGATAAGGTTTCTAGAAACCTTAATAATCAGTACCCGGTGGTGGCGAGAGTTTAAAGACAGTCCAGAAGCCAAAACCAAAATAGTCTGCCAGACCTGCAATAACTAAAGAGGAAATATTATTTTGGATCATGTGTTAAGCGCCTAAAAAGGGTTCACCTAATTACTACTATACCAAACTAGATAACCCAATTTCAAACTATCAAAGGCTTACCCTATATCAAGTTAACTCGCGGATGCTACCAACACCAAGGCCCATTCCATAAAATAATCCAAAAGTCAGATGAAACTGAAATAAGAAATGAAATTGTAAGTTGGAAATAGAATAACAAAATTCTCCAGCTCATAAACATCTCTAACCAATTCCTAACTAACTACCACTTCCAATCTCGTCCATCAAAGTCCCTAACTAACGTTCGCATTAACGGTTCAGATTGATTCAACTCTAACTAACTCTTCTAACCTCCTAACAGAATTATTAAAAACAACTAACCTAATTCCTAACTAACTCTAACAACCTACAACTAACTCTAACAACCTCGCAACCGAATTCCCTCTAACCCCTCTTATAGAACTCCTAATTAACCTTCAGAAACAACTTTTCCTAACCATTTTCTAACAAATTTTCTAATTGTTTCTAACCCCCAAACATAAATAACAGATCCATAGCTCCAAGCCTCACTCCAAAGCTGAATCATATCCTAACCTATAGTCTATATAAATCAGTTCCCTCCCAATTCTCAGCGACAACATTCATTTCTACACAAATCACCAAGAACTCTCTGATCTCTCTGTACCTTTTGTCTCTCTCTTCTTTAATTCTCTCCATAACCATTTTTGAACCCTCATTTTCACCAAGAATCACACCACATTCCTATTTCATCTTCAAGAATTACCACCTCTGCAACACTTCCAGCTACACCAGCCACTTCATCAGCAATCATAATCATCTCATTTACCATCAACCAATTTTCGTCATCTTCAACAACTTCATCAGCGAGAGCCCAACAGAAGACACAAAGAATCTGATCAAAGAAAAAGATGAATCAGAATGCAGAAGATATCACTTAGTAATTAAGGAGTGATCTTACCTGAATACACGGGATTCGTTGGGTTTTTCACTGTCTCTGCCTTCTTCGAAGAGTCGCCGGAGCCACTTCGGTCAGTAAGTCGATTATGCTCTTATTCTATGCATTTTCTTGTTACTACCTCGACAAGCTTGATACGATGATGCGTAATCCTTTATTGATTGCTTAATTTTGTGTCTAAATTCTGTTTAACCAAAGCTTTCGAAATTAGGTTTTCATTGTGATTATCCTTAGATCTAGTCATATAGATGGATTCTCTCAAGGAATTAGCGCTATATTTAGGTTCAGTGCATTGGATTAGGCTAGGGTGGTGTTGAAATTTTATTGAAACAAGGTTGTTTGGGATCATGTTGTTCACCATTCTATGGTTCACGAATTCCTTTAGATTTACGAGAAATGGTGAGAGATTAATGAAAATGAAGTAGGGGTTTGGGAAGACCAGGGTGAAATGAAGCTTCCATGATGTTAATAGGTGGTTTAGGGGGTGGTAGACGACGGTGCTTCATTGCCGAGAATCGCTCCGATGAAGAGAGGGAATGGTTATAGAGTGGTTGGAAGTTGAAGCGTCTTCTCCAAAACTATGCGTTTTATGTTTTCTTTTTTTTACTCGATAAAATATGAATAAGGATGGTTAATGGGCTGATAGATGAATATGGCCTACTGCATACGCACACCCCCCAGGCCCGTTTCACCACCTTTTTTTTGCAGCCTAGTAGCATTGCTACAAAAAAAACAATTTCATGGACCCCACGCTGATGGGCCTAGCGCCCAGACTACATAACCCCCTGGAAATAGCTTAGCACCCCCTGATTCTCTTATTTTCTTTTTTATAATTATTTTTAATTCTTTCTTTTTTAATTACAAAAAATACATAACAAAAATGGTAAAAATATTAGAAGTCATTTTAGAAATTAATTAGGAATTTATTTCCCCTTTTGCTAACTTCTTAGTCAATTTTAATCACTAGTTTTACTCATTTTATGTCATGTATTTCGTTTGTGATTTTTGGTATGGATTTTATGCAATACTTTGATACTTGCTGCCTAATTTTACTTGTTTGTATATTCTTTCATGTTTCCTTAGGATATTTTGGTTCAAATTTAATCTTCGATTTAATTGAACTAAAATTAGACATTAGGCTTTTAAATCCAAGCATGCAAACATTAGGTAGAATTCCTTCGAAATTCCAACTTTATGTCCAATGATGCATAATAACATTAGGTTTAGAAATAGGATAGTCTCCCTTTGACTTTTCTTTCCCTTTTGCATTTGCATTAAAAAACTTCTTTTTCTTACAAACTTCAAAATACTAAAAATTTACTGACGAGAATCATATCTTTGTTAAGTATGAGAGATGATAAGCGGGTTTCTTCTCGACCTTATTATTCTCTTATTCTAAGCTTTGGTATGGTTCAAGTCTCAAAGACTTATTTCATGAATAAGTAGAAAAATGGCTAATATCTCTCTCTTGAGATTAACTAGCTGTTATCCACAAGCAAAAACACCAGCAAACACAAACTCCTTTTGCCTTTGGGTTTTTATTTCAAACTATTTTTCAAAAGAGCATGTTAATTCACTTCTGTGCTGACGCGTAAGTATCCAAAGGTCGAGTTGCGGCAGAAGGAGAAATTAATATTGTTAATTAAAAAATACAAACTAACAAAAACATGTGAGCCGAACTACGGCTGCTCTGATTCCTTTAAAGGGATACGTAGGCATCGGGGTAGGGCCCGAACGAGCACAACTTTTATTTTCCCTACATCCTTTTCTCTTTTCTTTTGCATACATTCCTCCCTTCAATAGTATAGTAAAATAGTAAGTATAGATTAAACACACCCATAAGATAGGTAACAAGAGTGGATACCGTAGAGTACTACGGGCGCGTGGGGTGCTAAACCTTCGCGTAAAAGACTCCCTTACCCGATCTCTCGGTCGCAAGACCGTTACTTCTCCCTTCTCAGGTTTTTCTCGATGTTTACCTTTCCCTTCATGTGGGATAAAAGACGTTCGATGGCGACTTCATTAATTGATGATTTTTAGCAGGTTGATTCAGCTGGGGACTTCACTGGGGATCGATGTCGACCAATGCTGGTCCATCCCAGAGTCGCTCCTAGATCTTGGTTCCTTTCTTTGGGTGTTTATTTTTATGCTTTCAGTTTATTCATTCATTTTTTATATACCTGAGCATATGTATGCATTGCATTTTATTGTCTTCCATATACTGTTGTTGTACTGGGTCTGCTTCTTGATTGGGTGGGGATGTTACTATTGAGGTAAAAGGCCCAGTACCCAGGCCAGAGTGCACTAGGACACTAGGAATAGAGTGGGGGCATGACGTCTATAGGACATGGTCCGACTAGTGCAGTCATGTCATATACCATGCTCGGATGAGGTTCAATTGAAGGTATTTTCATCATGCACGTCTGTGTTACGATGATTTTACTTTCAAACGAACCCGTGATTTTCGAGTTACCCTTGCCTTACCCTAATTTAGTCTTCACCTGTGAGTGGGGAGGGAATTCTTATCACAGGTACAGTTGGTGTCTATATTCAGACGGTTACTTATGATTATGTCCTGGATTTCTGCCGGTAATTATGAGGTTCTCAAATTTATTTTTTGAGGTTCCGACTATGATCTTCATGGAATTCTTCTGGTTATGTTTCAGACCTGTGATCCTGGTATTAACAGACTATAAAGAGACAGTACAACAGAAATCAGTATCACGGACGCAGTAACCCCGTGATCATTTGCACGTACATCATAGCATATTTACTTTTCAAAAAAAATATATGTGTCGATGATTAATTCTCATGTGCATTGTCATTTCCAGGATCTCCCTAGAGTTTTCTTTTTCTCTAAAAGAATGGAAAACAACATTGATATCATCCTAAAGACAAAGAGGGATAACTTCAGCTATCAGTTTCGTCCTAGTATCTGGCCCTCTCTTGAAGAACTCGGAGACCTCATGAATTGTCAACAAATGGGTGTTTTTGGTGAAAGATATGGGAATCTCCTATCTTTGTTGGATGCTCGGGTTGACGATAAGGTTGTACATACCCCATTATAGTTTTATGATCTAGAGTTGAGTTGTTTCACATTTTAGGACTACCAGTTAGCACCAACTCTTGAGGAGTACACTCATCTTCTCCATATTAAGCTCACCAGTCATGTTCCATTGTTCGAGTCCCTATTAAGCCAGACTTTGAGGCCATTGCTAAGGTTCTTTATTTGAGCCTTAACGATGTAAAAGGGAAATGGAGACGTAACAAAGTCACTTGTGGTCTTCCTGTAGATTTCTTGGTAAGTAAGGCTAAGGAAATGGAAAACATAGGAAACTGGGATGCTTATTATGCTATGTTGGCTTCTACCATTTACGGAATTATCTTATTGCCTTATATTAAAGAGATAGTAGACTTGGCTTCTCTTTGCGTCTTCATGAATAAGAATCTGATACCTACACTATTAGCTGATACTTACCATACCATCCACTCTATGCATGGAAAGAAAGGAGTAGTGGTATGCTGCATACCAATACTTTACAAATGGTTAATGGCACAGTTACCCACCAAAGGGCCATTCAAAGAAGATCCTCGTTCATGGGCATCCAAAGTAATGACACTCACCTCTTTCGATATCCAATGGTACAAACTTAGGGTTGATAGCACCGAAGTCATCTCTCACTGTGCAGGTTTCTCTAATGTTCCACTCATAGGAACAAAAGGGGTTATCAACTACAACCCAGTACTCGCTCTTTGACAATTAGGTTATGTCGTGAGGCGTCCACCCACGGCCAAGGAGGTAGAACCAATGTAACACAAAAAAGGAAAGATCCGTAATTATTGAAGAAAGTGGAAATTGCTTGGGCACATGTTGGAAGGAAAGGAAAGGAATTCTTTGGGTTAAAAGAGGTACTAGTTTTCGATCCTTATGTGGATTGGTTGAAGGAAAGAGTCAAATCTCTTATGTTTCCTTTTGAAAAGGAAATCTCCTTGTATCTTCAACCCACTAAGTTACAGAACGATGTGCCTAAGGAACGCTTCTACCAAGTACAATTGTAAAACAAGGACCTTCGTCAAAATCTGGAAGACAAAAAAATGGAAATATATTTCTTAACAGAAAAGAAAAGGGACTTGGCACGTCAACTAAAAGATTATGAAGGGGAAGGTAGCTCCAAAAAACAACCCAGAGCCGAAAACTCCTTTGTATCTACGGAAGAGTACCAGATAGCCCTCGCCGATGCAGAGAAGAATCGTCAAGAAACTTTGAGATTCCAAATGGCCAACAATAGAAACAAAGCCAAAGCTAAAGAGTTGGGAAACAAATTTAAAGCTTCTAGGATAGAGTTGGAGGTGAAAGAAGATCAAATGACCGAAGTGATGAAAGAAAATGCAAGACTCCGAGATAAGATAAAGGAGATGGAAGAAGCGCCCGTACCTATACCTTTGTCATAATGTAAAGAATGTGATTGCTTCTTAGAGTAATGCGTGTACTTGGAGGGACAACTGTTTTGGAAAGATGTGGTAATCGATAGCTTCGCTCGTGGACGAGATCATGAAAATACAAATAAATTATTCAAATAAACCAAGGAATGGAGTGAAGAGTACTTCCGGCAAGGAGGACCATTGTACTACACAAAGATTAAAGATCCACCACTTTGATTGTCTTGTTCTCTCTTTTTTTTTATGTCATTAGATCACCACCAGTCTTGTTGGATGGGGTCGTTTAAATTTCATTACATATTCTGAATCATGCTTGTAAGAAGTTATCATTTGATCATATGAATGATATTTTTAATGAAATCATTTGTTATCGAATCTTCTTCTCGCTGATTGTCTCTCTTATCATATTGTTTAAAATTCCTAGGGGTGATAAAACTTCGGGTGTCTTGGAAATGATAAAACATCTCATACACAACCATGCATTCATGCATATCATATTACGACAGGTGGTCAAGTCATGTCTTCTTATCTTTGATTCGAGTTTCTTTACAGAGATTGCTACCACAAATTTTCATCGTTATAATACTCGAAGCACTTCCAAGAGGCAGATGGAACAGATTCAAGCAGATGTTGTGGCTATGTTACTAGGATGGATACTCGGGTTGATCAGTTGATGGAGATAATTCAAAATATGGCTCGTCAACAAGAGGAAATGAGAGCCATGATTATGAGGCCTGCTGAAGCTTTGAATAATGGTGGTGAAAATTCGAATGCAAATCCTCTGGGGGGTGTAATCAACAATCCGAATGGAACTCTGGGTGCTCAGAATATGGTGGAGAATCCAGGAAGTACTGGAAATGTGAATCTGGATTCGAATGTCGGTCTGAATATTCAGAATGGTCAGCCTGCAAATCTCGGAAATCTTATAAGTAACCAAGGTGTCCCTGGGGTTCAAGTTGTGGGGAATCCTCCCCCACCTACTCCTGTTCATCAGAATATTGAACAACCTATTGTGCTACCAAGGCCTGTTCGCATTCCTGTTAGGCCGGTGGAAGAAGATAATTGAGAATACTGGATGACTCATATGGATGGACCAACATAATCTAGCAAGAAGTGGCATATGCTCGAAGAATGGATGCGCATGTTTGAAAGTCAAGGTGCGGTAGGATTTGACATGTCTGATCTAGGCTTAGTGCCCGGAGTAAGGATTCCCCCAAAGTTCAAGGTACATGACTTCGTAAAGTACAAAGGCACTTCCTGTCCAAAGACCCATGTTAAGTCTTTCTATCGGAAGATGTCTGCGTATTATAATGATGAGAAGCTATTGATGCACTTCTTTCAAGACAATTTGACAGGTGGCCCACTCGAATGGTATATGCAGTTGGAGAGTAGTCACATCCGTACATGGAGAGAATTGGTTGAGGCTTTTGTTGTGCACTATCAATATAACACTGACATGGCTCCTACAAGAAACCAACTACAAAATTTATCCCATAAGCGGGATGAATCTTTTAAAGAGTATGCCCAGAGGTGGCGAGAGATGGCTGCAAAGGTTCAACCGCCCATGTTGGAGCGGGAGATGGTGGAAATGTTTAGTAGTACATTGCAAAGCCAGTACTACATAATTTGCAGTATATCAGGTACCTTTGCTGATATGGTGACACATGGCGAACGAATTGAAATCGGGATTAAGTTGGGAAAAATCCAGGATACGGTTGCTGGAAATATTGCTAGTAATACTAAGAAGTCTTTTAGTGGTCACCAAAAGAAAAAAGAAGGATAAGCCAGTACGGTCTATTCTCGGAAAGGGAAAATTAGATACCAAGATATAGATCACCAGATTGCTGCCGTGACAATACCACTTGCTGCACCCCAGCAGCAGACATATGCGCCCAAGCAGGGCTACCAATAGAGGCCAAAACAACCTCCCAGAAAGTTCGACACAATTCCCATTCCCTATGCAGAATTGCTACTTCAGTTACTAGAATTGAAGTTGGTTGAGAAATGTACAATGCAGATTAACCCAGATAAACTACCACCAAATTTCAATGCTAACGCTACATGTGAGTTTCATTCCGGAGTACAGGGGTGTGATACGGTGGCCAGAACTGGACTGTTTTAGGAATGTTGGTTTGCATTTTTCGTTTGTGTTCACAAAATGTCGCGGTAAGCAAGAGTCGCCACCGACTTTTATTTTATCCAACTGGAAAGGAAAAAAGCACAGAAAAATTCTTTTTTCTAGATTTTGAGTACGGGGGGTAGATTATAGAAAGGGAAGGTATTAGCACCCCTTTTATCCGTGGTTTTCCACGGGCTCTTAGGTGCTTGCTCATCATTTTCAAAATTGCTTGTGTGTGTTTGATTTGAAAAGTTTTTGTTTTACTTCGATTTAACTCTTGCTTCTGTCTGCAAGAGTGTTACAAAGTCATTTTGAAAACTTTGTTTGAAAAGAGTGTTTGGTGTAAAAATGTTTGTTTTGTTTGAGCAAGTACTTAAGAACTAATCCACCTACTCGAAAAAAGAATTGGTCTATGTTTGTTTCCTTTAGACAACGCTATCCTACTATTAGTGAGTAGGTAGCACCGTCGTTGGAGTTTAAAGGGTCAATTCGAAAGGGTCGTACAATCACTGAAGCAATGTTAGGACGTCTTAGTAGTAACCCTAATGTCTTAAGATCAATATTTGAGGCAACAATTCTGAGGCAACTTTTCCGAACAGGACTTTGATCTTTGTTTAGATAAGAGAGCAACCACTAAAGCATCCTATACTTAATGACCATTTACCGAAGGCAACCGAAGTGAGAGTATACCCTAGGAGTGCGCATGTGCGAGTGATTCAATTTCAAGTTATTATCTTTGCACATTTAGGGTTTGCTAACTGTTTTAAAGTTTACATACATGCTTGTCATGCAATCCCTATTATCCATACATCTAACAGTTAATATTTTGCGGAATTTAAAGTACGTAAATTAAAGCTACGCTATTACAAGGCTTCGGGTATTAATTACATAGCCAAAAACAACCCGTAAAAAAATGATAAACGAAAGTAAAAGTCCTAATTAATCTATTACAACTTATGAGCAATTACATCAATATGGTAAAAATAAATAAAGCGTGATGAATCGAGAACGAGAGAGAACTAGGGTTTTGACCCCGTCTAACCTAATCGAAAGAGAAATTATTTTTGTTGTTTTTAATTATTTAAAAAAAAAGAATAAGGTTTTTAAATTAAATATCAAATTAATTATTAATTAAATTAATATAAAGAAAATAATTTACATGGTCTATTTTTTGTATTTTTTTGTTATTTTTAAGGAAAAAGAAAATAGAATTTAAATTAAACAAAACCCTAATTTTCTAATTGTTTTTAATTTATTTACAAAAAGAATTTAAGTTACCCTAAAATTAAATAAACTAATTAAATTAATTAATATTTTTTGATAAAAAATAAACCTAAATCTAATTGGATGAAAATATAATTTTTGTGATTTTTTTTTATAAAAAAGAAATAATTTTATGTTAGTAAAAAAAACTAAATAAATTAATAAAGAAAAAATATAAAAGAAAGAAAGAAGAATTGGGCCTGGAATCAATAATTGGGGGGGTGTGAGTATCAACTTCTGGGCCCAAAACAGGTTGGTGCACGTTGACTTCCATGCTCCCATGCTTTGCATTGACTGGGTCACATGATAGATCCTTCAATGATGGCCTTCAGATCTGGCTTCCAGAAGATGCAATGGTTGGATCCTGAGGTCACATGGTGGTCTCTTGGCCTTGTGTGCACGCCTGAACATTTAAAGAAAAACAATATGAAATATGGGGGGGGGGACCTGGGATTCGAACCCAGGTCCTGTGACTTTTCCAACTGCATCATTACCAACAACGCTGCACCTTTTATTTGTATGTAGAATAATAATAAATGATAATATATAATGATGTGGGTTAGTGGGGACAAAAAGCGCCAAAATTAAAATAGACGAATAAGATGGTGCCACACCAGTCATCCCTAACCTTGCTCCGTTGCTAAAATGTTCGAAGACATTTACCTACGGACAATGTCCGTCACTACAAACCCTGTAATTCTCAAAATCAAACACAAGCAAGATAAATAAAATCTAAGGCCATGGATTAACTCGTCTTGGCCTGTTGAGCACGATGGTGCCCTTCTTGAGGGCAAATTTCACCTGTACCAAAAGATCCTAAAACAAAGCATAAAACCCTAATAATGGCAAATCTTGATACAGTCCACAAAATTGCAATTGAATGATATAGATAGCTTGCAAATGTGTTAAGGAACAAGAATATATAATTATTTCATGCTATAAGTGCCAGAATCATGCAATTCGATTTCAAGAAGAAGACATTGTCGTGGCTGACTTACAGTGAGTTAAAGCGCTGGAAACTCCTTGTTCTTGATTGGTATAGCTTGCTTGTGATCCCATGAAGTGAATGAGATGGCCAGGGAGCCTTGTAAATGTCTGGAAGTGCCAAATCAGTTTACCACTTTTCTTTGTTTTTTTCAAGTTTTGTTCTCTCTTTTGCGCCTCTCAAGCCCTGTGTTTTAGGTCTAGAAATGTTCCCTATATACTGAGGAATGAATTAGGTTTACAAAAGTCCATTCAATCTTTGCCAATTATTGATTTTGATCTTGATTTGATTCACTTGAAATTCTTTCCAAAATAGGCCAAAATCAATAATTTTGTGCCCACTTTTTCCTTGCACGAATTCAATCTTTTGCTAGCTGGATATAGAACCTGAAACATGCACAATATCTTGAGGTTTCAATGATTTGGATTTTTTCATGATTTGTTTTGATTTAAATTGATTTAATTGCAATAAAAATCAAAATAAATAATAAAAATAAGATAAAGACAAGTGGGAAGATCTATGACTCGTGGGCCATGCTACCAACTCAAAACAAGTGCAAAAGATTAGGCCCATTTAGCAAAAATTGCAATTTGAGGCATAGTTGACTTTTGACAATTTTGCAAAAAAGGTCAACTTCACCAATGCATAACTTCCTCAATTTTGACTCTTTGAAGGTGTTCTTGGACTTTTTAGAAATATCAAGATGCCCTCTAAGCAACCATTTTTGTCTCATATCAATTGAGTCTTCCATGTTCATGTATGAAGCTTTGACAAAAAAGGTGTTTTTGTTGACTTTTCAAAATGACCTATAATGTCCAAATTCATAACTTCTTGTGAGTGCATATTTTGAACTTGGGAGATGAATATGTATTTTAGGGCATTGCATACTCTTAAATATGAGCTTTGGATGGGTCATTTATCATAAAGTATGAGAAAGTTATGCTTGGTCAAAGTTAAGTTGACTTTTCCTACAAAACCCTAATTTAGCAACTTTTGGGTTTTGATGAATTGTGAGCAATCCTTGATGAATCATGATCAACCCTTGATAAAATGATGAATGATACTTCAAAATAAGGATGTTTACCAAAAATCTTGAAGTTTGACTGTATGTGGGCCATAGTTGACTTTTGCCCTAGCACAGTCGATTTTCAGGCCATTGAGCAATTAACTGAGAAAACTTTCTCTGCAAGGCTTGAAACTTGACATGGATGATCTTGAGAACATATTATGACAATGGTGAGCATTTTGGATCCCTTGGGATCAAGCATCTTGGTGCAATATGAAACCCTAATTTGAGGTAGACTGCCTTAGGAGAGAGTTTGTCTGGTTAACCCTTGGACTTCCTTGAGCAACTTGAGGATCTTTCTTGAAATATTTTGAGAAATACGGGAGGCAAATTTTGGGGTACAACAGCTGCCCCTGTTCAATCTTCTTAAACCTGAGGATGTAGATTGGCTTGCGTTCCTTTCGTGATCCGAAGGTGGAAGATGATTTAACACTAGAGTGCCCAGAAATTTGCACTCGCATGAAGTGGTAATCGTCTTGTGATGTCGGGAATGGGCTTACAGATGCCATTTGGAAATTGATGATGGAAGATGGGCTTAAAGATGTCATCAGAAGAAGTGTCGATTTCCTAATAGATTCCTTAGCGAGAGTCAGAATACCTGATGTTAAGGAAGACTACGTTGGGGAATGCCGATCTTTGTCTTAGGATAAATAGAATTTTAGGAGCTTCGATCGTCCGTTATTCTACTGGGGAATCGTCTCTTAGTCTAAGAGGTGAAAATGAACTACTATTTGGTCGTAATCCAGGCTTCATAGTGATAATACCGACTGCTATCTGGTTGTAATCCAGACTTTACAGTGACTTACTGGAGAGATGAGATTAAACTTGCTATCCGATTGTGATCCAGGCTTCGCAATTTCTCGATTCTTATCTGGTCGTAATCCAGGCTTCAGAAGGAATTAAGTCGTTATCCGGTCGCATTCGGGCTTCAACTTGAACTTAGGGCACACTAATATCCGGTCGACTCCGGGCTTCTTAGTAATTGTCCAGGTAAACTGCTATTTGGTCGAAATCCAAGCTTCGCAGTGTCTTGTACTGTTATCTGGTCGTAATCCAGGCTTCAGTCCTTTTATCGTTATCTGGTCGTAATCCAGGCTTCACGATGCTTTATACCACTATCTAGTCGAATCTAGGCTTCATGGTGTCCTGTACTGCTATTTGGTCGTAATTCAGGCTTCACAATACCTTACTTCTTATCTGGTCATAATCTAGGCTTCAGAAGAAAATCAAGTGGTTATCCGGTCGCATCCGGGCTTTCCATTTGACTTTTGGGCCTACTAATATCCGGTCGAATCTGGGCTTCATAGTAATTGGCCGGGTAAACTACTATTTGGTCATAATCCAAGCTTCACAATGTCCATCACTGTTATCTGGTCATAATCCAGGCTTCAATGCTTTTTACTGCTATCTGGTCGTAATCCAGGCTTCGCGATGTCTCATACCATTATCTGGTCGAATCCAAGTTTCATGGTGTTTAGAGAAAGTCAAGATACTATCCGGTCGTAATCTGGGCTTCATAACTTGTATTAAAGATATACCACTATTTGGTCGTAATCCAGGCTTCGTGATGTCTTTGGATGCTATCTGGTCGTAATCCAGGCTTCACAGAAACTTGTATTGCTATTTGGTCGTAATCCAGGTTTCACAATAACTTATTGAGCTGTTATCCAGTCGTAATCCGGGCTTCACGGCTTATGCTTATGATAAAACACTATCTGGTCGAATCCAGGCTTCATGGTGTCTCAGACTGCTATCTGGTCGTAATCCAAGCTTCACAGAAACTGGCTGAGCTATTATCCGATCGTAATCTGGGCTTCACGGCTTTCTGGGGATTAAACTATTATGCGGTCGAATCTGGGCTTCATATCTTAGAGATAAACCACTATCTAATCGAATCCAGGCTTCGCGGTGTTTGATACTGTTATCCGGTCGTTCTCTGGGCTTCACAATATGATGTAGAAATCAAGATACTATCCGGTCGGATCCGGGCTTCATAGCGTGAACTTTGTAAGAGTTTGATTGTATCCTTCCTGAAAGGTAAAGGTTAGTCGTATGTAATGCATGATATGTATCAAGCAATGATGTTCTCAATCATAAATGAGATTGTTATGTATGATGCGTATGCATATGTCATGATGTATGGATATGCAATGTTTTTATGATGTTCTCTAGTTGGGGAAAATAAATCCCGGATTACTGCTGGAAAAAAAAGAGTTCCACTCACTGGGGATAACGATCGAAGATGATTGTAAGAATAATCCTGCTGGAGAATAAACTGACGGGAAAATGACTCCGTGGGGAAGAGATGCTTTGCTAGAGGATCTGTTGATTTGGAGGAATAACCTCGGCTGGGGATGAATTATCGCTGTTGGCGATAATGAAACCTATCGAGGATTGAGTTTCCGCTTGTGGAAGAAATAAACTCCACTGGGGATAATCTTCTAGTGCTGATGATAGATAAACTCTGCTTGGGGAGAATAAACTGTTTTTTAGATACCTTTTGCTCTGCGAGGAGTGAATGTACCTTTAGTCGTATTCTCCAGCTAGGTCTATCCCTATACTTGGTGGACAAGGCAACTGTAAGGTTTGGACATTTCTTGTTTGCCCCTGTTCCTGATGTTACGAGTAATCATCTTTGGTTTCGCATGTAAATATTTATGAACAACAATTATTGTCAAATGCATATATCAAAAATGAACAATTGGATGTTCTTGCAAAATAAAACAGAAAAAACAAAATGAATTGTATTGATTTTGAAGTTAGCCTGTAAATAGGCATTTTTGTACAAGAGGCTGACGTCCTAGTAAGAGAACACCGCCGAAAGATAGAATTTATACAATTTGTGAAAAACAAAGAAAAACAGCTATGTGAATAATCCCACTGGGTTCCAACTCTGCTATTGCCCTTATATCTTCAAGCGTCTCATCACTTTGCTATTTGGTTGAAGGTAGATCAGATTTATTGGCGTCATCCGAGCTTGATAGTTGACACCGAAGTCTGGTTGCAAGATGATCCAATGAGACATAGGGTTACGCTTCAATCCCTAATTTTTTCCTGGACCGCCCTTTCGGGTTTTCAGTCCACCGGGATACCCTTTTTTGCCCAAGCCGCCTTTTCAGTTTTTTGACTTGTCGGGTGTATAGTCTTTTCATTTTCATCCCTTACTTTTGCCTGAACCCTTTTGGTTCTCCGGGAAGCCCTTATTTTTCCTAGGCCAGTCAACCTAGCGGGTCTTTGATTATGCATATTATTTTTTCACTATGTCTGAATTGACGGGGTGAGGAAGGTTGTCACCATCCATGGTGGTTAAAATCATAGTTCCTCCTGAGAAAATGTTCTTAACCACAAATGGACCTTCGTACGTAGGGGTCCATTTTCCCCTGGGATCACCTTGCGGCAATATGATGCGCTTGATCACTAGATCCCTAACTTGATACTCTTGTCATCTGACTTTCTTGTTAAATGCCTTGATCATCTGCTTTTGATACATCTGACCATGACAAATAGCAGTAAGTCTTTTTTCAGCGATTAAATTCAACTGATAAAGTTGAGTCTGGATCCAATCGTCCTTGCTCAAACCTGCATCCTTCATAATCCGAATAGAGGGTATCTGGGCTTCAATGGGTAAGAATTCTTCCATGCCGTATACCAAAGAGTAGGGTGTTTCCCCTGTTGAAGTCCGCGCTGAAGTTTGGTACCCATGAAGAGAAAATGGTAATATCTCGTGCCAATCTTTGTATGTCACCGTCATCTTCTGCACAATCTTCTTGATGTTCTTATTAGCCACTTCTACAGCCCCATTCATCTTCAGCCGGTAAGGAGAAGAGTTGTGATGCTGTACCATGAACTGCTTGCAGAGCTCGGTGATCATCGTATTGTTGAGATTTATACTGTTGTCTGTAATCATCCTCTCTGGTACACCATATCGACAGATCAGATTGTGCCGAATAAACTGTTCCATAACGTTCTTGGTCATTGTAGCAAAGGAAGCTGCCTCAACCCACTTCGTAAAGTAGCCAATTGCTACCAGGATGAAAAGATTCCCGTTGGACGCAGTAGGTCTAATCTCACCAATCATATTGATGCCCCACATTGAAAAGGGCCAAGGAGCTGTTAAGACATTCAGAGGAACTGGAGGTATGTGCACCTTATCAGCATAGACTTGGCACTTATGACAGGTCCGAGAATGTTGATAACAGTCGGCTTCCATGGTGGACCAATAATATCCTGCCCGTAGGATCTTCTTTTCCATGGTATGTCCACTGGAATGAGTTCCGAAAGTACCTTCATGTAACTCTGCCATGATCCTTTCTGCCTCGTTCTTGTCCACATATCGCAGTAAGGTTGAGTCATGGTTATGCTTGTAAAGGAAACCGTTACTGATGAAGAACTTCGCCGCGAACCTCCTCAGAAACTTCTTATCATTAACAGATGCACCCTCAGGGTATTCTTGAGCCTCAAGATACCTCTTTACCTCATGAAACCAGGGTTTATCTGCTACCTCTTCAGTCTCAATGTCACAACAATGTGCAGGTTCGTCCAATCTTTCAATGGTAATCTGGGGAGCCTCATTGTCCCACCTGACCTTGAACATAGAAGACATGGTAACTAGCGCGCCCGCCAACTGATTCTCCTCTCTCGGGAAGTGTTCAAAGGTTATCTCCTCGAAATGTGGAAGCAACGTCAATACATACTCTTTGTAAGGAATACGATTTGGGTGCTTCATATCCCACTCGCCTTTAATCTAACTGATGACTAAAGCGGAATCTCTGAATACACTCAGAAACTTAATCCTTAGGTCAATAACTGCTTGAAGACCCATAATGCACGCTTCATACTCCACCATGTTGTTGGTGCAGTTAAAACATAATCGGGCAGTGAACGGAGTATGACAACCTTCAGGAGATATGATCACAGCGCCAATTCCATTTCCCAACGCGTTTGAAGCTTCGTCAAAATACATAGACCATCAGGATCCCTCCTCAGGTCCTTCATCAGGTCCAGGTATTTCACAGTCATTCACCAACATGATGTTCTCATCTTGAAACTCGAAGTTCATAGACTGGTAATCATCCACGGCCTGATGAGCCAAATGATCTGCCAACACACTCCCCTTGATTGCTTTTTGGGTTGTGTATTGGATGTCATACTCAGTTAAGATCATCTGCCATCTTGCTATTCTTCCGGACAAGGCAGGCTTTTCGAAGATATACTTGATTGGGTCTATCTTTGATATCAATAAGGTGGTGTGAGTCAGCATATACTGTCTCAGCCGGCGAGCAGCCCATGCCAAAGCGCAGCAAGTTTTCTCAAGTAGTGAGTATCGAGTCTCACAGTCGGTAAACTTTTTGCTAAGGTAGTAAATAGCATGCTCTTTTCGGCCAGACTCATCATGCTGCCCCAGCACACACCCCATCGAATTGTCGAGTACTGTCAAGTATAAGATCAAAGGTCTCCCTTAAACTGGAGACATCAGAATAGGTGGCTGTTGGAGATATTCTTTGATCCTTTCGAAAGCGGCCTGACATTCATCATTCCACCTTACCACTTTATCTTTCTTCAGCAGCTTGAAGATTGGCTCACAAGTAGCAGTCAAGTGTGAAATGAATCGGGCAATGTAGTTCAGACGTCCCAAAAAGCCTCTGACTTCTTTTTCCATCCGTGGAGCTAGCATTTCCTGTATAGCCTTCACCTTTGCAGGATCCACTTGAATACCTTTGTCACTAAGGACGAAACCCATCAGCTTACCAGATCATACCCCGAAGGTGCACTTGTTCGGGTTTAACCTCAGCTTGTACATCTTTAACCTGTCAAATAGCTTCTGGAGATGGTCGAGATGTTCCTCTTCAGTTTGGGACCTTGCAATCATGCCGTCAACATACACCTTAATCTCATGGTGAATCATGTCATGGAACAAAGCGACCATGGCGCGTTGATATGTTGCCCCAGCGTTCTTTAATCCGAACGGCATGACCTTGTAGCAAAAGGTACCCCACTGCGTAACGAACATTTTCTTCTCCATGTCTTCGTGAGTCATTTTAATCTGATTGTAACCAGAAAAACCATCCATAAAGGAGAAGATCTTATGTTGCGCGGTGTTGTCGACCAGAACATCGATGTGAGGGAGCGGGAAATCATCCTTGGGGATTTCCCTATTCAGATCCCTATAGTCTACACACATCCACACCTTACCATCCTTCTTGGGCACCAGAACCACGTTGGCAACCCACTGCGGGTAAGAAGTAACTACTAGAAAGTCGACATCAAACTGTTTCATGACCTCAGCTTTGACTTTCTCAGACATCTCTGAGCGTACTCGGTGAACTTTCTGTTTCACTGGAGGACAGTCTTCTTTGGTTGGCAAGCGGTGTACCATAATATCAGTATCCAACCCAGGCATATCTTCATAATACCAAGCAAAGATCTCAACATAGTCACGCAGCATTTGTATTAACCGTTTCTTGACATTAGACTCTAGATTTGCACCGATCTTGACCTCTTTCTTGTCTTCTTATGTACCCAGATTCACTGATTCTACTGGCTCTTCATGGGGCTGTATGGCCCTCTCTTCTTGTAGTAACAGTCTAGCAAGTTCCCCAGGCACTTCGCAATCATCCTCACCTTCGTCCTCGGCTTGGTTGATCGGACTTTCAAAGTCATAACTGGTAGTAGCAGAGTCGTTATCAGTGGGATCCAGAGTGGATGTGGATCTTCATTATGATAGATGAGTGTGTGTAAGATAATAGCCGTTTTGATAAAGTGCAAGATAGAAAAGAAAAACAAGGAGCGCAAAATTTGTAATGCAAGAAAATGTCAAATGCTTTATTGATGATATATGAAAATGAAACATAATAAGCCCTCATAAACAAAGCCACGGTGCCTTGGGTAAGGCACCGGGCCGTAAAGTTTCAAATTGTCTGTTACAAATCTTTAAAACAAAAGTCTATTAATGTGTAATAAAAGAAACGGGCACGAAGTCCTTCACCGTCCAATTGTTCAATCCACCGTTGGTAGTCGGGTAAATCCAGCTATCGAACTCTGAGTCTTCTTCGTCATCTTCAATCGCATTCACTCCCGGATTACTGATGCGTAGGGGAGGTCTTCCAATCCGCGCACGCCGAACAACCCTTTGAGCTTCTGCAGTAAAACCCAAACCAAACTTGTCAGTTTTGTGTGCGAAGTCAGGGAGTTGACCCCAATTTACACACCCACCTTTTTTAATTACAGCCTGGGCATCCTCGAGGGAAGCCATCTTCATTGGAGGTTCTTCAATAACAACTTCAGTCGACGCCAGAGTCTGGGTGACCTCTTCAAAGTTCTGACACGGGGTTTCGATGAACTCCCCATCCATCTCCACATACCGAAAAGAGTTAAGGTGGCTCACCATGTACTTCTCTTCTCCTCGTACTATAACAATCTTCCCCTTCATTGGATATTTCAACATCTGATGGAGTGTAGAAGTTACTGCCCCAGCCTTATGAATTCACGGGCGACCCAACAAACAAGAATAAGATGGTCGGATGTCCATCACATAGAACGTAGATGCAAAAGTATGAGAGCCAACTTTAACAGGGACATCCACCTCCCCGTGCACCATCCTTTTGGACTTGTCAAAGGCCATAACCACAATATTACTTGGCTTCAGAACCAACCCTTCACAATCCAACCGGTCTAATGATTTCTTGGGTAAAACATTTAATGAGGACCCAGTATCCACCAGTACGTGGGCCAAAGTAGTGCCCCTGAACTCGATCGAAACATGCAGAGCATCATTGTGATTCCTTACTTTGGCAGTCAGATCTGCGTCAGAGAAACCCAACCCATTGTCAGTGGTCAAACTAGCCACACAGTCTTTGAATTGATCAGCAGATGTTTCCTGCGGCACATGTGCAGTTTTAAGGAAAGCAATTAAAGCCTTTGCATGGGCTTCCGATCACAACAATAAGGATAACATGGAGATCATCGACGGGGTTTTCCCCAGCAGCCCGACTACGTTGTAGTCACTCTTCTTGATAATCTTCAGAATTTCCTCTATCTCCTGCCTAGAGGTTTCTACAACAATCTCCTTAGGTGCCTATGTCCGGGCAAACTCACCTATGACTTCTTTGCCCCGAGTGTCAGATGGCTCGGCGACAGGGGTGATAATTGGAATATGAACTGGGACAGTAGCTGATGTACCGGCAGATGGAATAACAACATGATTTTGAATAGTTGGAGGGGAAATCTCAGGAGAGAAGATTCTTCCGCTTCGGGTGACCTTGCTAGCCCTGACAATATTGCTAACATCAGTATCAACTTCTTCAACCTTCAAGTCTTGTTTGATCCCATGATAATACACATCGGCCCCATAGTGCCACGGGACAGCCTTATCCGAAGTGTAAGGGATAGGACCAGGAACAGTAATGATCAATGGAGCAACTCTTGTAATGGATGTAATTTTAACAGGATTTCTCGAGGAAGCCTTGGAAGGATTGGCGGAAATGGTTATGATGGAAACGTCTTCAACAGGAATCAATGGAACAAAAGTTTTCTCGAACCTGATCTCTTTGTTATCCATCAGGCGTTGAATACCTGACATCAATAAATGGAAACCAGCAGGCAGGATTGAACATAGGTGGCAACCTTCACAACAACCCAAAAATACACCGGCCAACAATAGGTTCTTCTTTACTGTCGTCAACGGAGTAGAAATGTCTTCCACAGTGGTCACAAATGAATCATCGTCCACAGCATTTACTCCATGCTTGGGCATAAGAGCAGTCATGACATTAGGCTTTTCTGGTGCGTCAAACTCAATTTCTTTAACTTCAATCAAATCTTGCACCTTATTCCTCAAGGCCCAGCAGTTGATTGTATCATGCCCTGGGCTATCGGAGTGATAGGCGCAGCGGGAGTTCGGATTATACAGCGGTGATGTAGTACTGGGATTCTTCAGGGCTTCCCTCAGAGTTATTAGGTAAGTCTTCAATAATTGCGGCAGAATTTGAGATAAGGTCATACTGAGCCGAGTATACTGTCTTTGCGGTCTCTCTACTCTTTGCTTATTGTTGCATTATGGGGAAACAATGGGTCTTGATATTACTACCGCATTAACTGCTTGGCGGCGTTCTGGTCGGTTTTGGCTCCTCGAGCTGTAAACTACACTAGCTTCTTTTTTGAAAGGCTTCTTTTCTGTACTTGATGAAGCACCTTTCTGTATCTTGCCACTTTTGATACCGGCTTCCACTCTCTCCCCAGTCAAAATCAATTCAGTAATTCCAGATGATGAACTTCTGATCAAATGGTTGAAAAATGGACTAGACAAAGTCCCAAGAAACATATCCACCAACTCCATATCAGACAGAGGGGGTTGGACTCTTCTAGCCAGATCTCTCCATTTCTGAGCATAGTCCTTAAAGCCTTCACCTGTACCCATAGACACACCCTGAAGCTGAGTACGCGTGGGAGAAAGGTCGACGTTATACTGGTATTGCTTGTAAAAATCAGCAACAAGGTCCTCCCAGTTGCGGATGTTAGTTCCTTCCAATTGATAGAACCATTCAAGTTGAGTCCCTGATAGACTATCTTGAAAGAAATGAACCCACAGGTTTCTATCAGCAGTATAGGGTTGGATTTTTCTGACGTATGAGCCGAGATGAAGCTTTGGACAAGACACTCCATCATACTTAGCAAAGACATGAGCTTTAAACTTGTGAGGTATCACCACCCCAGATGCCAATCCCAAATCTCCGAAGTCCAGACCAGGTATCTTCTGAATCTCCATTGCACTCAGCCGGTCTTCAAGTTGCTTATACCTATCCTCAGCAGGAGGATACTGTTCTTCATCAAAATTAGTGTCATTATCAGAGACCACAGGACTAGGACCCTTTCCTTCCTCTTGATTCTCTCCTCCTCCAGATGAATGAGACAGATCAGTTTCCTGTCGCAACCTATTCCCAAATTTGTGACCCATATTCAGGAGGACCACCTTCTTCTTCTTCTTCTTCTTCTCCTCCTTCAGGATAAGAGTCTTCAAATCCTGCTGCCCTTTGGCCAAGCTCAGGAAAATCTCCTGGAATTGAGCATTATGTGCCTGAAGAGCCTTGATGGCTTGATCGGTAGGTGTTTGAGAAGACATTCTATGCTGAAATAAACAGCGAAGAAGATGAGAAACATGTAATGATACATGTAATGAGGTGCATGATAATGAAATGCGTATGAAATGATTTCAAAGACTTTGGGAGATTCAAATTGTAAAACAAAATAAAACACACTTTATTAGATTAAACTTGTAACAATGTTTAACAATGCCTTTAAGGCGTTACAAAAGAAATAACTGGAAAAAAAAATCTAAACTAGAAACAAGCAGAAATTAGAAATCCCATGGTCGCTTTCCCTTCGTGCTGACATAATCATTGATTGTCCTTTCATTCTCAAGTTTCCTCGTGAGCTTCAAGATCTTTCTCTCTTGCTCATGATACTTCTCCCTGTAGGTATCCCTTTCTTCCTTTAGTTGAATCCAGGATCTCTTTAATGCCTCAAGATCAGTAGGCATGTAGGGATAAAGCATGGTATAAAGAACCCCTTCTTCATTAGTATGCTCCACAATCACCGGCAAAACAGCTTCATAAGGCATCCCTAGCTTTTGAGCACGGCCTCGAACCCACTGGAGATAAGATTGCATAGGGAGAGAAGTCTTTAGTCCTAGCTCTTGAGGGTCGGACCTGTTCACCATGCTCCAGGCTCGTATAAACCTTCGGCGATGCTCATCCATGTCCCCCTTGTAGTCAAAGACAATGTCTATAAGAAGCAGCTCATGGGGACCGTCTTTCTGAGCGCGTCCAAACTGTCGTAAAGCCAAACAAGGACTGTAAGTTATACCCCCTCTAATTCCAAGAAACGAGACATTAGGGTATTCCCCACATCGATCAATGACAGCTACTCTTTCCATATCCTTAGAACTCCAAAGAATGTCCGTATGAGCAAGGGACATGATTCTATAAGCCCAACCTACACCTTCCTCATTCTTCAATACAGACTTGTGGAGGTGCAAAATAAACCACCTCGCCAGCAGCGGCATGCAACACATGAGGGTCCCCCTTCTTCGCACAGTACGGGTATAGAGAACATGTAAAATATCACCCAGAAGAGTAGGCATTGGATTATGAGACAAGAAGATCTTGACAGCATTCACATATATGAAGGAATCTGGATTCGGGAAAAGAACCAAACCGTAGATGAGGAGAGCCAAGATGTCTTCAAAAGCTTGAAAGTCTAAGTTATCCCAGAACTGTTGGGCTTGATCCATTAGAAACTTGGCCAAGAAACCTTTAACCTCGCTCCGTGTCTCTCAGTTGGATACTACATCAGCCTTTTTTAGATGTAAGGCTGAAGCAATGTCCTCAGGTCTAGGAACCTCCTCTAAACCTGTGAAGGGTGTCTGCTCGAGGATAGATATGCCCAGTAAATCAGAAAACTCCTCCAAAGTAGGGACTAGCTGATAATCCGGGAAGGTGAAACAATGATGCACTGGGTTGAAGAACTGGAATAACACACTCATCATTTTCTCATCCAACTTTGAAGTGACCAGGCTAAGGAGATGACCATGTCTTCCAACAAATGAAGAAGTATCAGGAACTTTTGAGACCAACTCTCTGAGCTGAGCAGGGATTTGCACGAAGTTGACTCAAATGGTATTTCTATGTACTGAAGCCATAATCTGCAAAACAGAACAAAGATAAATCCCCTCGGTCTTTGAAATGGTTAATACAATGAAATATGCATGCTATGTCGTGATGCATGATGTCATGATAAAACACACAACAGGTATAGCAGGTAGCAAACATGGTAAATGCAAACAAGTCACACAAGAGCCCTTAAGTTTCAGGCTTGCATGGAGTCTAGGTACTACCCTCTTGAAGTTTAGTTGGTTCAACCTGTCCTAATAATAGTAACCGAGTTCTAGAGGTTCTCAATATCACTGACCATCCTCCATCGGTCATGGTTTTAGCTCACGCAATCTTTTCTTGTGGCCGGAACTATCTCGAGAGTATGGTCTCAATAAATGTAGTATCGAGTATCAACCAGTTCTCAGCTCTATGCCGAGGCCGGCTATCTCACTACTTCCTATGGCCAAGTTGGTCAATTATAGGTTCTAAGGTCAGTTGATGATTAACGACCCACATAGCAGCCCTGTATTCTCCTTGTTTCTCCACAAGGGATACCGGTACCAACCAATGTGTCACATCAATGTAGCTACTGCTTCAACTATATCGGTCTATGCCGTACAATTCCGTCACAGTTTATTGCTACTTACCTAAAAGGTGTCCCCCAGATCCGGGTTAGGATCTATAGTAACTCCCGATACAAAGCCCACAAAAATAAAGCAATCAAATAAAACAATAGAAGCAAATATGGTGAACTAATCCTATGGTATACCCTACTTATAACTCCCCAGCAGAGTCGCCAGTTCTGTGATACGGTGGCCAGAACCAGACTGTTTTAGGAATGCTGGTTTGTGTTTTGCGTTTGTATTTGCAAAATGTCACGGTAAGCAAGAGTCGCCACCGACTTTTATTTTATCCAACTGGAAAGGAAAAAAGCACAGAAAAATTCCTTTTTCGAGATTTTGAGTACGGGGGGTAGATTATAGAAAGGGAAGGTATTAGCACCCTTTCTATCCGTGGTTTTCCACGGGCTCTTAGGTACTTGCTCATCATTTTCAAAATTGCTTGTGTGTGTTTGATTTGAAAAAGTTTTTGTTTTACTTCGATTTAACTCTTGCTTCTGTCTTCAAGAGTGTTACGAAGTCGTTTTGAAAACTTTGTTTGAAAAGAGTGTTTGGTGTAAAAATGTTTGTTTTGTTTGAGCAAGTACTTAAGAACTAATCCACCTACTCGAAAAAAGAATTGGTATATGTTTGTTTCCTTTAGACAATGCTATCCTACTATTAGTGAGTAGGTAGCACCATAGTTGGAGTTTAAAGGGTCAATTCGAAAGAGACGTACGATCACTGAAGCAATGTTAGGACGTCTTAGTAGTAACCCTAATGTCTTAAGATCAATATTCGAGGCAACAATTCCGAGGCAACCATTCTGAGGCAACTTTTTCGAACGGGACTTTGATCTTTGTTTAGACAAGAGAGCGACCACTAAAGCATCCTATACTTAATGACCGTTTACCGAAGGCAACCGAAGTGAGAGTATACCCTAGGAGTGCGCATGTGCGAGTGATTCAATTTCAAGTTATTATCTTTGCACATTTAGGGTTTGCTAACTGTTTTAAAGTTTACATACATTCTTGTCATGCAATCCCTATTATCCATACATCTAACAGTTAATATTTTGCGGAATTTAAAGTACGGAAAGTAAAGCTACGCTATTACAAGGCTTCGGGTATTGATTACATAGCCAAAAATAACCCGTAAAAAAAATGATAAACGAAAGTAAAAGTCCTAATTAATCTATTACAACTTGTGAGCAATTACATCAATATGGTAAAAATAAATAAAGCGCGATGAATCGAGAACGAGAGAGAACTAGGGTTTTGACCCCGTCTAACCTAATCGAAAGAGAAATTATTTTTGTTGTTTTTAATTATTTAAAAAAAAGAATAAGGTTTTTAAATTAAATACCAAATTAATTAGTGATTAAATTAATATAAAGAAAATAATTTACATGGTCTATTTTTTGTATTTTTTGTTATTTTTAAGGAAAAAGAAAATAGAATTTAAATTAAACAAAACCATAATTTTCTAATTGTTTTTAATTTATTTACAAAAAGAATTTAAGTTACCCTAAAATTAAATAAACTAATTTAATTAATTAATTTTTTTTGATAAAAAAACAAACCTAAATCTAATTGGATGAAAATATTATTTTTGTGATTTTTTTTTATGAAAAAGAAATAATTTTATGTTAGTAAAAAAAAACTAAATAAATTAATAAAGAAAAAATATAAAAGAAAGAAAGAAGAATTGGGCCTGGAATCAATAATTGGGGGGTGTGAGTATCAACTTCTGGGTCCAAAATAGGTTGGTCCATGTTGACTTCCATGCTCCCATGCTTTGCACTGGGTCACATGATAGATCCTTCAATGATGGCCTTCAGATATGGCTTCTAGGAGATCAAATGGTTGGATCCTGAGGTCACATGGTGGTCTCTTGGCCTTGTGTGTGCGCCTGAACATTTAAAGAAAAACAATATGAAATATGGGGGGGGGGACCTGGGTTTCGAACCCAGGTCCCGTGACTTTTTCCAACTGCATCATTACCAACCGCGCTGCACCTTTTATTTGTATGTAGAATAATAATAAATGATAGTATATAATGATGTGGGTTAGTGGGGACAAAAAGCGCCAAAATTCAAATAAACGAATAAGATGGTGCCACGCCAGTCATCCCTGACCTCGCTCCATTGCTAAAAGGTTCGAAGACATTTACCTACGGACAACGTCCGTCACTACAAACCTTGTAATTCTAAAAATCAAACACAAGTAAGATAAATAAAATCTAAAGCCATGGATCAACTCGTCTTAGCCTGCTGAGCACGATGGTGCCCTTCTTGAGGGCCAATTTCACTTGTACCAAAAGATCCTAAAACGAAGCATAAAACCCTAATAATGGCAAATCTTGATACAGTCCACAAAAATGCAATTGAATGATATAGATAGCTTGCAAATGTGTTAAGGAACACTAATATATAATTATTTCATGCTATAAGTGCCATAATCATGCAATTCGATTTCAAGAAGAAGCCATTGTCGTGGCTGACTTACAGTGAGTTAAAGCGCTGGAAACTCCTTATTCTTGATTGGTATAGCTTGCTTGTGATCCCAGGAAGTGAATGAGATGGTCAGGGAGCCTTGTAAATGCCTGGAAGTGCCAAATCAGTTTACCACTTTTCTTTGTTTTGTTCAAGTTTTGTTCTCTCTTTTGCGCCTCGCAAGCCCTGTGTTTTAGGTCTGCAAATGTTCCCTATATACTGAGGAATGAATTAGGTTTACAAAAGTCCATTCAATCTTTTCCAATTATTGATTTTTATCTTGATTTGATTCACTTGAAATTATTTCCAAAATAGGCCAAAATCAATCTTTTTGTGCCCACTTTTGCCTTGCACGAATTCAATCTTTTGCTAGCTGGATATAGAACCTGAAACATGCACAATATCTTGAGGTTTCAATGATTTGGATTTTTTCATGATTTGTTTTGATTTAAATTGATTTAATTGCAATAAAAATCAAAATAAATAATAAAAATAAGATAAAGACAATTGGGAAGAGCTAGGACTCATGGACCATGCTACCAACTCAAAACAAGTGCAAAAGATTAGGCCCATTTATCAAAAATTGCAATTTGAGGCATAGTTGACTTTTGACAATTTTGCAAAAAAGGTTAACTTCACCAAAGCTTAACTTCCTCAATTTTGACTCTTTGAATGTGTTCTTGGACTTTTTAGAAATCTCAAGATGTCCTCTAAGCAGCCATTTTGGTCTCATCTCAATTGAGTCTTCCATGTTCATGTGTGAATCTTTGACAAAAAGGTGTTTTTGTTGACTTTTCAAAATGACCTATAATGTCCAAATTCATAACTTCTTGTGAGTGCATATTTTAAACTTGGGAGCTGAAGATGGATTGTAGGGAATTGCATCCTCTTAAAAATGAGCTTTGTATGGGTCATTTCTCATAAAGTATGAGAAAGTTATGCTTGGTCAAAGTTGAGTTGACTTTTCCTACAAAACCCTAATTTAGCAACTTTTGGGTTTTGATGAATTGTGAGCAATCCTTGATGAATCATGATCAACCCTTGATCAAATGATGAATTATACTTCAAAATGAGGATGTTGACCAAAAATCTTGAAGTTTGACTGTATGTGGGCCACTGTTGACTTTTTCCCTAGCACAATCGATTTTCAGGCCTTTGAGCAATTGACTGAGCAAACTTTCTCTGCAAGGCTTGAAACTTGACATGGATGATCTTGAGAACATATTAGGACAATGGTGAGAATTTTGGATCCCTTGGGCTCAAGTATCTTGGTGCAATATGAAACCCTAATTTGAGGTAGACTGCCTTAGGAGAGAGTTTGTCTGGTTAACCCTTGGACTTCCTTGAGCAACTTGAGGATCTTTCTTGAAATGTTTTGAGAAATATGGGAGGGAAAATTTTGGGGTACAACAAGGGGCATAACATTGAGTGTTTCATATAATTTAAACACAAGGTACAAGACTTATTTGACTCTCAGGCTATTAATTTTGGGCCAGCACCTAACATTACTAGTCAACCTTTGCCGCCTCACGGAGGCGCCACTGTCAGTGCCATCATTAAAGACGAAAGTTTAGATCTAGTTATGGATGTTGACCAGTTGACTATACCTCTCCTATTTGTAAAAGAAAAGTTGTCGAGCAAAGGTGTATTTTTGGGCTGTGGGATGGATTGTGTCACTTGTTTGAAACAGCCAAGAGGTTGTCAATTGTTGAAAAATGAGGTTCAGGGCATGATTACAGAGGGGTTCCTTCAGTTTGATCGCAAGATCACCAAACCTGAGGCTGATAATGATGAAGTCGATGTAATAACCATTCCTGTCAAGAAAAGGACTATTCCGAGACCTGTCACGATTCTAGTACCCGTTAGAAAACCTCCCATAACCATCACCATGCCCAGGCCAATTCAATATGACAGTAGTAAAACAATTCCTTGGTATTACGACAGTGAATGTTATCAACAAGGGCTGAAACTCGTTATCTAGAAGTCTAAAGAGGGTAAGATCGAAGAAGAGGGGCCCGAAATTCATGACATCGTTAGTGAAATTAGAATTACTCGTAGCAGTCGAATTTTCTCCCCAACAGAACGACCTGAGAGTAGTACAGATGTTGCAGCTAAGACTAACGGCAAGCAAATTTTGGTCAATAGTGATAATCCAGGGCAGAGTCCCCCTATCCCTGTTTTTGATGATGAAACGTCTAAGGATGCAACCAAGTTAATGCGGTATATCAAGAAGAGTGACTACAAGATCATTGACCAGTTAAGTCAAACACCCTCAAAATATCCTTCCTCGCCTTGCTCAGAGATTCGGAATCCCATAGAAATGCACTATTAAAGCTGTTAGGAACCTCTTGTGTTCCCCAAGAGATATCTGTGAATCAATTTAAGGGAATAGTGAATAGAATTTCTGCGAGTAATGGGCTAGATTTCACGGACTTTGACTTACCCCCTGAGGGGAGGAAGCATAACAAAGCATTACACATCTCTATGGAGATTGCAAAAACTACCTTATCTCGTGTGCTGGTTGATACAGGTTCCTCTCTCAACATAATACCCAAGTCTGATCTTTTGAAACTGGATTATGAGGGGCTTTCATTGAGGCCCAAGTGAGTTTATTGTTAAGGCTTTTGACGGGTCCAAGAGTACTGTATTCGGGGAAGTCGAATTTCCAATCAAAATAAAGCCCCAAGTGTTCAGAGATACCTTCTTCATCATGGACATTAATCCTTCCTATTGTTGTTTGTTTGGCCGCCCATGGATCCATAGGGATAGTGCTGTCACATCCACTCTGGACCAGAAGCTAAAGTTCTTGCCGAATAGAAAGGTAGTCACTGTTTGCGGCGAAGAGGATTATATTGTCAGTCACTTGAGTTCCTTCCGCTATGTTGAAGTGGAAGGAGAAATCCACGAAACGCCATGTCAAGCCTTTGAAACTGTACATGTTGTTAGAACTCCTCGTCAAGAAGATAGAAAGCCAGAGGTCTCCATGTCATCCTATCGCCAGGCACAAATGGTTGTTCAATCTGGTCAACCATAAGACTGGGGAAGAATGTTGGATCTCCCTACTCAAACAGACAAGAAAGATTTAGGCTTCGTTTCTAATCAAGGAAGGTCAGTTGCTACTCCTAAAGGTCAGGGTATTCCTCCACCAATTCAATTTGTCAGTGGTGGAATCATCCAGGAAGAGGCTCATACGGTGAGTGAGGGAGATGGCAGCGATTGTGAGATGGATAGGTGGGTTCATCCAACCATGCCGAGCGAAAATCTTACCAACTGGTTCGCCGAGGACATCATCGAAGTCACCCGTTATGAAGAGTAAATTTCTTTTATTTGTTATCATTCAATAATCCATATGTCCTGCCTAAGACATAATGGACATGCTGTAAGGCCACAATGTTTTTCATTACAAGTTTATTCATCAATATAAAACGTCTTTTGTTTTCAAACATTTCTCTCCTTGTCTTTCCGAAATTTTTTATAAAATACGAGGCTTTACTTTCTTTTTACATATAAGACTAAAATAAAATAAAAAAATAATCAAGCAGATTGTGTTCTTCATTAATCCCAGAAAGTGTCGGGAATGATTCCGCTATGACTCTCTATGACTTCGAAAATCCAATATATCAAGCTGAAGAAGAAACTGAGGGGGACTGCGAACTTCCTGAAGAGTTGGCTAGATTACTAATGCAGGAAGAAAATGTCATTCAGCCACACCAAGAGTCTATCGAACTAATCGATTTGGGTACTGAAGAGGTCCGAAGGGAAGTCAAGATTGGGGTTGTTCTAGAAGACGACGTCAAACAGAGACTGGTCGAAATGCTCCATGAGTATGCAGATATATTTGCTTGGTCTTATGAAGACATGCCCGGGTTAGATACGGATATTGTGGGGCAAAAGCTACCCCTTAGAGAAGAGTGTCCTCCTGTTAAACAAAAGCTTCGAAGAACTCATCCTGAGGTGTCTAAGAAGATCAGAGAAGAGGTTCAGAAATAATTTGATGCTGGTTTTTTGAAAGTAACTTCTTACCCTCCGTGGATCACGAATATTGTACTGGTACCTAAGAAGGATGGAAAGGTCAGAATGTGTGTGGACTATAGGGACTTGAACAGAGAAAGCCCTAAAGATGATTTCTCGTTGCCAAATATTGATGTCTAGTTTACAATACTGCTTAAGCCAAAGTGTTCTCCTTCATGGATGGTTTTTCTAGCTATAATCAGATTAAAATGGCACCAGGAGATATGGAGAAAACTACTTTTATTACTCCTTGGGGAACATTTTGTTATAAGGTGATGCCCTTTGGTCATAAAAACGCAGGGGGAACTTATCAACGTGCAATGGTTACTCTCTTTCATGACATGATGCATAAAGAGATTCGATTATATGTTGACGATATGATGTCCAAGTCCCAAACAGAAGAGGAACATCTCGTTCATTTGTTGAAATTGTTTGAAAGATTAAGGAAGTTTAGACTAAGGCTAAATCCAAATAAGTTCACCTTCGGAGTGAGATCAGGGAAACTGTTAGGGTTCATCGTAAGCGAGAAGAGAATTGAAGTTGACCCTAGTAAGATAAAATCTACATAAGAAATGTCGGTGCTGGAAACAGAAAAAGAGGTTCGCGGCTTTCTCGGGAGATTGAACTACATTTCTAGATTCATCTCCCACCTTACAGCCACTTGTGAACCAATCTTTAGGTTGTTACAGAAGAACCAGACGGACATGTGGAATCACGATTGCCAGGCGGCATTTGATAAGATTAAAGAGTATTTTATGGAACCTCCAATTCTCTCACCTTCGGTAGAAGGTAGACCCTTGATAATGTATCTAACAGTGTTAGAAAACCCAATGGGGTGTGTATTAGGGCACCATGACTTGGCTGGTCGAAAAGAGCATGCAATTTATTACCTTAGCAAAAAGTTTACCGACTGTGAGGTAAGATACTCACTGCTCGAAAAAACTTGTTGCGCTTTGGTATGGGCTTCTCGCCGACTAAGACAGTACATGTTGACTCATACCACCTTATTGATCTCTAAGATGGACCCAATCAAATACATCTTTGAAAAATCAGCCCTCACGGGAAGGATAGCTCGTTGACAAATGATTTTGACCGAGTATGACATCCAATATACTACCCAAAAGGCTATCAAGGGTAGTATATTGGCAGATCATCTTGCTCACCAACCCATGAAAGATGATTATCAGCCAATGAATTTTGAGTTTCCTGATGAAGACATCATGTACATACGGGATTGTAACATCCCAGGCCCAAAGGAAGGACCCGAACTAGGATCGTGATGGACGATGGTGTTCGATGGTGCCTCCAATGTGTTAGGTAATGGTGTCGGTGCGGTGATTACTTCTCCTGAAGGTTTTCATACTCCTCTTACTGCCTGGATTTGCTTTGATTGTACGAACAATATGGCTGAGTCTGAAGCTTGTATTTTTGGGTTAGAAGCTGCCATTGATTTGCGAATCAAGATCTTAGAAGTATATGGAGATTCTGCTCTGGTAATTAGCCAAATCAATGGAGATTGGGAGACTCGTCACCCAAATTTGATTTTGTATCGCGAGCATGTGCTGAAGCTAACCCCTTATTTTGATGAGATTACTTTCAATCATATTCCAAGAATGGAGAATAACTTGGCAGACTCCTTGGCTACTCTGTCGTCCATGTTTAAAGTTAGATGGGCAAATGAGGCTCCCTCTATCACTATCCTAAGGTTGATTGAACCAACATTCTGTTATGAAATAGGAGAGGATGTTGTTGACGAGAAGTGTTGTACCCCAAAATTTTCCCTCTTTTCATACATGCATATTATTGGTTTTATGGTTATGGAATAAAGGTATATTTATCAAGCTTCTTCAGGTTACAAGTGACGTTTATTTTGTTAATGGATATTCTCAGAGTATTTTCCGTGCTGAAGATCGGTTCGCCGTTTTGCAATGATTCGGGGTTCAAAGATTCACAAGTCCAACCCGGCGCGTCATATTCAGGTGTTCTTTCTCCAAGATATCTCTGATAACGTATTCTCAAATTCAGGTTCGGCTCAAGAGTCAATTTTTTAAAGAAGGTATCCGAATGGGTGAGTTTTCTCGAAGAAATATGGTGAAAAAGTGTGCTGAAAGTGCAGTTTTTACGCGCTAAAAAATTCATAACTTGAAGATCGTGGCTCATTTTGAACTCGTTTTGGTGGCCAAAATTCCGTCTTGACGTCATCTACTTTTTCATCTCTCACGGATGGAAGCCAATTTCGATCAGAAGGTATTCAAAAATGTGGATTTATCAAGTAATTTCGCAGAGAAAATTTGTGACAAGTTTATTTGCGTCATGTTAAGAAAATCATAACTTGATCGATTTTCATCGTATCGAGCTGTTTCCGACGCAAAAATTTCAAAAATTGAGTTGGCTACGTTTTCATAGGAGGTATCGAGTTTGAACGGTATTCAAAAGGCCTTCGTTTTTTGCTCAGAGTACAGGTTACGCGCCGAAAATACTGAATGCTGAATATTATTTCATCTGGGCCAAACTTCGAAAATTCATAACTCAGTCAATTTTTATCGAATCGGGCCCATATTTTTACACAAGGTCACTGACTCAGAGATCTACAACTTTTATTCAAAAGTAGAGACACGATTATGCTCCGATCAATACCAGTATTTATTGAAGAACGTGTCAGAGTCGACACTAGAGCCCCAAAATAAGTTTGTCTGAGCTGAAACTTCAAAAATTCATAACTAATTCACTGTTTATCCGATTGAGCCCATTTTCAGACAGGAATTAGTTCTCGATGTCAGCTACATTTTGTTTTTACATTTCAACTTCAAAAACTTAAGCTCCTGCGATTTTGCCTAGAACGTGACGAACTCAAGTGAACATTGGAGGCCCAATTGCACATTCAAAGCCCATTTTTTCTCTCTCTAATTTCTATTATATAATCTCATTCTTTTCACACAAAAAAGGGGACAAAATAAAATACTTGCCACAACACTGTCAGAATAGCAAATTCTTTCAAGAACCCTAAAACCTTGAAATTCTTATTACAAACCTCCATCTCACTACAAACAAGCCATCCCTGTTACAAACCCACATCTCACTACTTCTCCAGTAAGGGTAAGGCTGACTTGATCTCCATGATCAAAAGGGCATAAAAGCATTGATCTCACTACTTCTCCAGTAAGGGTAAGGCTGGTTTGATCTCCATGATCAAAAGGGTATAATCATTCATACATGCCATATCGGTTTTAACATTAAATTTTTTCATATATTGACTTTATTTGTATTTCATGATATATAGTAATTTATTTAATGTGTTCATGAGATTCAACACTGCAGATTTAGAAAGGATCCCATGCAGGTTCATTACAGAACGTTGAGGCCAATACACAAATGGCCAAAACAGAACAGCCAACACATGATACCAATACATGGCGAGGCAGAAATCTTGAGAAGATTAAGGGCGTGAGTTCAACAACCACCCCTATTAGTTTTGATTTTATTCCTTTCTATTTATCCTTTTACCTATTTTTATTCTTTCTGTTTAAAATCTGTTTTCATAAAACTTAACATTTTTCACAAACCTTTGATTTTTTATAATAAAATCGAATAATTAATTTTAGGTTTTAATTTAATTTTAGGTAACTTTAATTGTTTTGTAAATAAATTAAAATTAATTAGAATAATTAGGATTTTGTTTCTAACTTAGTTCTATTTTCTTTTTTCTTAAAATAACAAAACACAAAAATAGGTCATTTAATTATTTTTTTTAAACTAATTTAATTACTAATTAATTTTGTATTTAATTTAAAAAAAACCTAATTCTTTTTTCTTAGAAATAATAAAAAACAACAAAAAAATAATTTTTCTTTCGATTAGGTTAGACGGGGTCAAAACCCTAATTCTCTCTCGTTCTTTATTCGCACGCGCTTTATTTTATTTTACCATATTAATGTAATTGCTCACAAGTTGTAATAAATTAATTAGGACCTTTTCACTTTCATTTATCGTTTTTTTTAAAGGGTTTGTTTTTGGCTATGTAAATACCCGAAGCCTTGTAATAGCTTAGCTTATTTTCTGCACCTTAAATTCCGCAAATATAAACTGTCTAGATGTATGTAAATAGGATTGTATGGAAAGACTAATTGAAAATTAAAAACAGTAGATCACCTTAATTGTGCAAAGATTAAATAACTGAAACAAATCATATGCACATATTTACTCCTAGGGTACTCCTCACTTGGTTGCCTCGGAAAACAATGGTCATGTCCCTCGAACGTAGGGATACCCTTAGCAAAGACCCTCGGTTAAAATCATCATAAAGATCATGGTTCCTCGATGTCCCTCGAAGTTGCCTACGGTATATGATCTTGTCCCTCGATGTTGCCTACGAATATATGATGACAGTCCCTTCGTAATGCTAAGGTATCCTTACATGTTTCCTTCAATGACCATTACGTCCCTTTCGAATTGACACTTACAAATTCCAACGACGGTGCTACCTACTCACTAATAGTGGGATAGTGCTGTCTAAAGGAAACGAGAATAGAAACAATCCTTTTTTTTCGAGTAGGTAGATAACTGTTAGGTACTTTCTCAATCCAAACAAACTTTTTCACACTTACACTCCTCTTTTAAAAAAATCTTTCAAAAACACTCTGTAACACTCTTGAAGACATAAGCAAGAGTTAAATCGAAGTCAAAAACCTTTTTCAAATCAAACACACACAAGCAATTTTGAAAATGATGAGCAAGTACCTAAGAGCCCGTAGAAAACTACGGATAGAAAGGGTGCTAATACCTTCCCTTTCTATAATCTACCCCCCGTACTCAAAATCTCGAAAAAGGAATTTTTCTGTGCTTTTTTCCTTCCCAATTGGATGAAATAAAATTCGGTGGCGACTCTTGCTTACCGTGACATTTTGCGATCAAAAAACGGAAACCAGTATTAATAGTCGGTTCTGCCACCGTATCACAGAACTGGTGACTCTGCTGGATACATTAATAAGTGGGGTGTACCTTAGGATTAGTTCATCATATTGTTTTCTATTGTTTGATTTGATTGCTTTATTTTTTTGGGCTTTGTATCGGAGATACTATAGATCCTAACCCGGATCTGGGGGACACCTTTTAGGTAAGTAGCAATAGATTATGAGGAAACTATACGGCATAGATCGATACGGTTGAAGCAGTAGCTACGTTGATGTGGCACATTAGTTGGTACCGATATCCCTTGTGGAGCAACAAGGAGAGTATGAGGCTGTTATATGGGTCATTAAGCATCAAATGACCTTAGAACCTATAATTGACCAACTTGGCCATAGGAAGTAGTGAGATGCTACACTCATTGAGACCATACTCTCGAGATGGTTCCAGCTACAAGAAAAGAATGCGTGAGCTGAAACTATGACCGATGGAGGATGGTCAGTGATATTGAGAACCTCTAGAACCCGGTTACTATTATCAGGACAGTTTGAACCAACTGAACTTCAAGAGGGTAGTACCTAGACTCCATGCAAGCCTAAACTTAAGGGCTATTGTGTGACTTGTGTTCCTTTACCATGTTTGTTACCTGCTATACATTTTGTGTGTTTTATCATAACATCATGCATCATAAAATAACATGGCATATCATACTAATCATTTCAAGGATATCAAGGGCCTGTGATGTAGGTCATGGTGAACCAGACATCTAGCAAGGGGATTTATTTTCCTCTAGCCAATGTTGTCAAAGGATCTTGAGTCAGTGGCTATGACCCACTCGATATGGTGAGCTTGACTCTTGAAAAAGGACTCTCAACGACACCAAGTTTCTTCAATCAAGCTGCAATCAAATTCTAACAGTTTCTTGTTTACCCCGCGAGATCCTTGAAAAAATTGAATACATATCATTGCATAAGCAGGTTTCAAAGCAGGTCTCTCATGTTCTCGCTGTTTATTTCATAAATGGGTCTCCAACAAGACAACAGAGATCTCCGAGCTCAAGATGCCCAGTTCAAGGAATTTCTTCTGAATCTATCCAAGGGGAAAGAAGACCTGAAAACACTCTTCGTCGGGAATCTGACCAAGGAACGTCCAGACAACAACAAGGATGAACAACTGGAACAATTGCAAGCTGAGGTAGAAGCAATGAGAATCCAGATCCTGGGGCAGATGGCTCTTATCCAAAACTTAGCTCAAGGACGAGAAAGGCTAAGAGCCTTCCTCAACAAGCTTCACCAAGATGGATGCAGATCCATGAAACAAATAGTTAAGATTGTGGATCAAGGCATTAATCAGCCCCCGGTGAGAGAAGAGGTTGGGAACAGACCTTTCATGATTACTACTACATCACAAGCCCAACCACAACATCTCCAACGACAGCGGGGAAATCGGCATAAGAAGAATACATCTGAAAGGCGCTTCACCGAAATCAACATGTCATTGGATCAAGCATTGCAACGCCTGTTGAAGGCCAAGTTGGTTATATTAAGGGACTCTCCTAAGAATCCCAACATAACCTCCCTAAGGTACAATCCTGATGCTAGGTGTGCATACCATTCCAACAGCCCTGGACATGACACCAACAATTGTTGGGCGTTGAGAAACAAAATTCAAGACCTGATTGATGAAGGAGCATTGAAATTCACACAAGACGGCCAGGTTGAGTTCTTCTGCCATCCCTCCAAGGCATACCATCTGAAGTGACAAGTTCTCACAAGAAGACTTTTTGTTCATTAGAATTTTCAATTTGTAATTTTCTTTTGATTGTTCAAACATTTAGTCATGTCAAAACTTTATTATTTCATTAATGCATTGCATATGTCTGTTTTGAATCAATCCATTCGTATTCACTATTTCAAAAAATGTGTTCTTATTTCCTTTTGTGATGTTCAACTCTCGACTAAAAAACTGTAAGCCTTTAGAGGGAGAATGACGAAAATGATACCACAATCTCTACAGTATGCTTTTGAACAGACCCCGCTGACGATGTACAGGCATCGTTTCAAATCCTAAACAGTGGAGTTATAAGGAAGATAATCCCTAGTCAACCCCTTCGAGCCAAAGGAGTAGGAGTTTTCTTTTCACACAAATTAAAACCCTTAAACATAACCTGGGGCAGGGTAGTTTCTCAGTTAATTTAGATGTGCATTCAGTCACAATATTCTAATTCATACATAATGAATGGCATCAAAGAAGTCCTTCCAAAACAAAAGACGGTGATGGTTCCCTATAATCGTCAAGACAGGCAGTCAGTATCTCTCGAAATAAAAGCCCATTAAGTCAAAACCTATGAAGGAGACTTAAGAAAAAAAAGTGGGGCATCCCGCTGACTGTAATCACAAAAAGAAATGGTTCAGGCAAAAGACAGGGATAATAAAAAAAAAGAAAGAGGTCCTACAAACCCTAAACAAAAGGGAAATAACTGCCTATTCAAAATAATTGTCAGTATCCAAACCATCACTGGAATATCAGAGCAAAGACTCAAACGGGATCTAAATGCACAATTAACTGATTATAGGATCGAAGAAAATCACGAAGAACGGGTGGGTACAAATAAATTTTGAGCCTTTATCCTTTGTTTCTTGAACTGTGAACCAGGCCACGTTATAACCCTTAAAAGTCCTAGCTGAAGTATGGGTTAGTTCGAAAGCACACTGTTACAAAAGGTATCTTGACTCCTGTAGGACTTGCTGTAAATCCTGAGTTGATATCACATCTTTGCAAAATTCTATTTTTTCTATAAAAAAATGCATTTTCAAAACTTCAAGACAAACGTAAGATTTGCATTCTTAAAATAACATTGTTTGCATATGACTATTTGTTCAACAGAAGAGAAATTCGCATGACGAATATCTAGTGAACAAAAAACTTCTCAATAAAAAGGATCACCTCAAGTGGAAAAAACACTTCCAACCAAGGGGAAGGGCATGATCATTGTCCATCATCTGGGGCAGTCAAGTCAAGATTCAAGGAATCTCTCAAAGATGCCAAATAGCCAGGGACAGATCTCTATCTGAATCACTTGGGGCATTGGACATGAATTCCAGCAACGAATCTTGTATGATCAAACGAACATCTTCTGGTAGTGTGGCAACACAACACTACCGACAGTGACAACTCCCTACACCCTGAGAGTGTGTACATAGTCAAAAAATATTGCGCATGAACAAAGACCCGCTAGGTTGACACACCTAGGCAAAACAAGTGCGTCCCGACAAACCAAAAGGTTTGGGCAAAAATTAGGGATAAAAACAAAAAAAAGATTTGTACACCCGGCAAGTCGAAAACCTGAGAAGGCGGATTGGGCAAAAAAGGGTATCCCGGTGGACTGAAAATCTGAAAAGATAGTCTAGGCAAGAGTTAGGGATTAAAGCGTACGACTATGTCCCGTTTTCTTGTCACTTTCCTATCAGTAGAAGACTTATCATTCCGATCAGTAGTTACTAAGAACCTCATAAGTTGGGATGACACTCAATCCACAAGGCCTCCGCAGGCACTTTCTCTAGTAGGTACAGGGGCAGAAAAGTCTTGATGCAAAGTCATTGTCATATCCTCAGCACGCGTCCCAGTAACATCTACACTCCCTGCAGAGTAAGAAATATCCAAAAGCAATGGTGTTAATTCTCCCCAAGCAGAGTTCATCTTTCACCAACAATGGAAGACCATCCCCAGTGGAGTTTATTTCTTCCACAGACAGAAATTTTATCCCAACAAAGTTCATCATCGCCAGCAACAGTAATTCATCCCCAACCGAGGTTATTGCTCCAAATTAGCGGATCTTCTGACAGAGTATCTCTTCCTCACAGAGTCATTTTTTCTCGCCAGTTTATTCTCCAGCGGAAATTTTCTCCGGCCAAGTTATTCTCAAATCATCTTCGGTTGTTATCCCCAGCGAGTAAAACTCTTTATTCTCCAACAACAGTCAGGGATTTATTTTCCCAAACTCGGACGTGCCACAATAGCATTTCATGTTCATATATCATGACGTGCGCATACATATTTCATACAACATAATCTCATTTATTTTGAGAACATCATCATACAATGCATGTCATGCATCATATACGATTAATCATGTACCTTTTCAGGAAAGATGGTTATCATCAACAACTTCCAGCAAGTTCAATATTAACTCCGGAAACTAAACAGAGTAATTATCTACACGATCAAATGCAGCTTTACACGGGTTCGTCACGAAGAAATCTTACACGGGTTTCTCCTAAATGCAGCTTCACACGGGTTTATCCTGAAAAATCTTACACGGGTCCTTTCTCATATATTTTTTAATGAATTTTTACACGAACTCATCCTAAAGTAACCTTACCCAGGTTCCTTCTGAGGTTTTACACGAACTTATCACAAGGTGACCTTACCCAGGTTCTTCCTGAAGTTTTAAACGAACTTATCACAAAGTAACCTTACCCAAGTTCCTCCTGAAGTTTTACACAAACTTATCTCAAAGTAACCTTACCCTGGTTCATTCTGAAGTTTTACACGAACTTATCACAAAGTACCTTACTCAGGTTCCTCTTGAAGTTTTACATGAACTTATCACAAGGTGACCTTACCCAGGTTCCTCATGAAGTTTTACACGAACTTATCACAAAGTAACCTTACCCAGGTTCCTCCTGAAGTTTTACACAAACTTATCACAAAGTAACCTTACCCCGGTTCATTATGAAGTTTTACACGAACTTATCACAAAGTAACCTTACCCAGGTTCCTCCTGAAGTTTTACACAGACTTATCCCGAAGCAATCTTACCCAGGTTCCTTCTCGGTCCCGATGTAGTTTCACCCAGACTCATCCTGAAGCAACCTTACCCAGGTTCCTCCTTACAATTTCCCGATGTAGTTTCACCCAGACTCATCCTGAAGCAACCTTACCCAGGTTCCTCCTTGCAATTTCCCGACGTAGTTTCACCCAGATTCATCCTGAAGCAACCTTACCCAGGTTCCTCCTTACAATTTCCCGATGTAGTTTTACCCAGACTCATCCTGAAGCAACCTTACCCAGGTTCCTTCTCGGTTCAGATGCAGTTTTACCCAAACTCCTCGCAAAGAAACCTTACCTAGGTTCCTTCTCGGTACATATGCAGTTTTACCCAAACTCCTCGCAAAGCAACCTTACCCAGGTTCCTTCTCGGTTCAGATGCAGTTTTACCCAAACTCCTCGCAAAGCAACCTTACCTAGGTTCCTTCTCAGTTCAAATGCAGTTTTACCCAAACTCCTCACAAAGCAACCTTACCCAGGTTCCTTCTCGGTTCAGATGTAGTTTTACCCAAACTCCTCACAAAGCAACCTTACCCAGGTTACTTCTTGGTTCAAATGCAGTTTTATCTAAACTCCTCACGAAGCAACCTTACCCAGGTTCCTTCCCATAAGCCCTAATATCCAGGTTCCTTCTCATAACCTTACCATCCAGGTTTCTTTTCTCTTATCTCCAGACAGCAGTCCACAACACTGTAAGACCCGGACCTATCAAACACGATCGGTTTCACCTTTCCCTAGTAGGTCACGATGCAGCCTATACACGACTAGATACGCAGTTCACTTCCGCTTCCTCAAGCCGAAGTTAATTCCCCAGTAGATTAACGGACAACTGAAGCTCCTAAAATTCTATTTCTCCCAAGACAGAGACCAACATTCCTTAGCAGATTCCTCCTCAACGATAGGAACAGGAATTCTCATCAAAGGAATATCTCGGGAAATCAACATCCTCTAGATGGCATCTTTAAGCCCATCTCCGGTGACCTCCCGTCATCTCCTCTAGATGGCATCTTTAAGCCCATCTTCGGTGACCTCCCGTCATCTCCTCCAAATGGCATATGTAAGCCCATTCCCGATACTACCTACATAGCCAAGCATCATTACAGACGAGTGCAAATTTATGGGCACTCTAGTGTTCAATCATCTTCGACCTTCAGATCACGAAAGGCAGACGAGTCAATCTAAATCTTCAGGTTTAAGAAGATTGAGCAGGGGCAGCTGCTGTACCCCAAAATTTGTCCTCTTTTCATACACGCATACTATTGGTTTTATGGTTATGGAATAAAGGTATATTTATCAAGCTTCTTCAGGTTACAAGTGACATTTATTTCATCAATAGATATTCTCAGAGTATTTTCCGTGCTGAAGATCGGTTCGCTGTTTTGCAACAATTCGGGGTTCAAAGATTCACAAGTCCAACCCGGCGCGTCATATTCAGGTGTTCTTTTGCCAAGATATCTTTGATAACATATTCTCAAATTCAGGTTCGGCTCAAGAGTCAATTTTTTAAAGAAGGTATCCGAATGGGTGAGTTTTCTCGAAGAAATATGGTGAAAAAGTGTGCGGAAAGTACAGTTTTTACGCGCTAAAAAATTCATAACTTGAAGATCGTGGCTCGATTTGAACCCGTTTCGGTGGCCAAAATTCCTTCTTGACGTTATCTACGTTTTCATCTCTCACGGATGGAAGCCAATTTCGATCAGAAGGTCTTCAAAAATGCGGATTTATCAGATATTTTCGTACAGAAAATTTGTGACAGAAGTTTATTTGCGTCATGTTCAGAAAATCATAACTTGGTCGATTTTCATTGTATCGGGCTGGTCCCGGCACCAAAATTTCACAAATTGAGTTGGCTACGTTTTCACAGGAGGTATTGAGTTCGAACGGTATTCAAAAGGCCTTCTTTTTTTGCTCAGAGTGTGGATGACACGCCGAAAATCCTGAATGCTAAATATTATTTCATCTGGGCCGAAACTTCGAAAATTCATAACTCGGTCAATTTTTATCGGATCAGGCCTATGTTTTTACACAAGGTCACTGACTCAGAGATCTATAACTTTTATTCGAAAGTCGAGACCGAATTATGCTCCGATCAATACTAGTTTTTTATTTAAGAATGTGCCGGAGTCGACACTGGAGCCCCAAAATAAGTTTATCTGAGCTGAAACTTCAAAAATTCATAACTAATTCATTGTTTATCCGATTGAGCCCATTTTCGGACAGGAGTTAGTTTTTGATGTCGGCTACATTTTGATTTCACATTTCAACTTCAAAAATTGCACTTAAGCCCCTGCGATTTTTCCTAGAACGTGATGAACTCAAGTGAATATTGGAGGCCCAATTGCACATTCAAAGCCCATTTTTTTCACTCTAATTTCTATTATATAATCTCATTCTTTTCAGACAAAAAAATGGGACAAAAAAAAACCTTGCCACAATGCTGTCAGAATATCAAATTCTTTCAAGGATCCTAAAATCTTGAAATCCTTATTACAAACCTCCATCTCACTACAAACAAGTCATCTCTGTTACAAACTCACATCTCACTACTTCTCCAGTAAGGGTAAGGCTGACTTGATCTCCATGATTAAAAGGGCATAAAAGCATTCATCTCACTACTTCTCCAGTAAGGGTAAGGCTGGTTTGATCTCCATGATCAAAAGTGTATAATCATTCATACATGCCATATCGGTTTTAACATTAAATTTTTTCATATATTGGCTTTATTTGTATTTCATGATAGATAGTAATTTATTTAATGTGTTCATGAGATTCAACACTGCAAATTTAGACAAGATCCCATGCAGGTTCATTACAGAACGTTGAGGCCAAAACACAAATGGCCAAAACAGAACAGCCAACACATGATACCAATATATGGCGAGGCATACATCTTGAGAAGGTTAAGGGCGTGGGTTCAACAACCACCCCTATTAGTTTTGATTTTCTTCCTTTCTATTTATCCTTTTACGTATTTTTATTCTTTCTGTTTAAAATCTTTTTTCATAAAACTTAACATTTTTTAAAAACCTTTGATTTTTTTATAACAAAATCGAATAATTAATTTTAGGTTTTAATTTAATTTTAGGTAACTTTAATTGTTTTGTAAATAAAATAAAATTAATTAGAACAATTAGGATTTTGTTTCTAACTTAGTTCTATTTTCTTTTTTTTTCTTAAAATAACAAAACACAAAAATAGGCCATTTAATTATTTTTTTTAAACTAATTTAATTACTAATTAATTTTGTATATAATTTTAAAAAAACCTAATTCTTTTTTCTTTGAAATAATTAAAAACAACAAAAAAATAATTTTTCTTTCGATTAGGTTAGACGGGGTCAAAACCCTAATTCTCTCTCGTTCTTTATTCGCACGTGCTTTATTTTATTTTACCATATTAATGTAATTGCTCACAAGTTGTAATAGATTAATTAGGACATTTTTACTTTCATTTATCGTTTTTTTAAAGGTTTTATTTTTGGCTATGTAAATACCCGAAGCCTTGTAATAGCTTAGCTTATTTTCCGCACTTTAAATTCTGCAAATATAAACTGTCTAGATGTATGTTAATAGGATTGTATGGAAAGACTAATTGAAAATTAAAAACAGTAGATCACCTTAATTGTGCAAAGATTAAATAACTGAAACAAATCATATGCACATATTCACTCCTAGGGTACTCCTCACTTGGTTGCCTCGGAAAACAATGGTCATGTCCCTCGAACATAGGAATACCCTTAGCAAAGACCCTCGGTTAAAATCATCATAAATATCATGGCCCCTCGATGTCCCTCAAAGTTGCCTACGATATATGATCTTGTCCCTCGATGTTGCCTACGAATATATGATGACAGTCCCTTCGTAATGCTAACGTATCCTTACATGTTGCCTTCAATGACCATTACGTCCCTTTCGAATTGACCCTTACAAATTCCAACAACGGTGCTACCTACTAACTAATAGTGGGATAGCGCTGTATAAAGGAAACGAGAATAGAAACGATCCTTGTTTTTCGAGTAGGTAGATAACTGTTAGGTACTTGCTCAATCCAAACAAACTTTTTCACACTTACACTCCTCTTTTAAACAAAGCTTTCAAAAACACTTCGTAACACTCTTGAAGACAGAAGCAAGAGTTAAATCGAAGTCAAAAACCTTTTTCAAATCAAACACACACAAGCAATTTTGAAAATGATGAGCAAGTACCTAAGAGCCCGTAGAAAACTACGAATAGAAATGGTGCTAATACCTTCCCTTTCTATAATCTACCCCCCGTACTCAAAATCTCGAAAAAGGAATTTTTCTGTGCTTTTTTCCTTTCCAATTGGATTAAATAAAAGTCGGTGGCGACTCTTGCTTACCGTGACATTTTGTGAACAAAAAATGCAAACCAGTATTAACAGTCGGTTCTACCACCGTATCATAAGAAGCTATGGTTTTATGACATCAAAAGGTATCTTAAGACCCTAGGATATCCAGAAGGTGCTTCTGTCACATATAGGAAGACTTTATGGAGGTTTGTTGCCAAGGTTTTCCTCGATGACGATGTTCTGTATAAGAGGAATTATGATTCCATTCTGCTCAGATGCATGGATAAACATGAAGCGAGTAGGATCATAGAAGTAGTGCACGAAGGTTCTTTTGGGACACATTCTAGGGGGTATACTATGGGCAAGAAAATCTTGAGGGCAGGTTATTATTGGTCAACAATGGAAAACAATTGCTACGAGCACTCCAGGGTCTACTACAAGTGTCAGATCTACGCTGACAAGATGTAAGTGCCGCTCAATCCTCTGAATGTCCTAAATTCACCTTGGCCTTTCGCGATGTGGGGTATTGATATGATTGGTAGGATTGAGCCGACCGCTTCCAACAGGCACCATTTCATCTTGGTGGCCATGGACTACTTTTCTAAGTGGGTCGAAGCAGCATCTTATGCCAATGTCACTAAACAGGTGGTAGAGCGTTTCATCAAGCATAACATAATTTGTCGATACGGGATCCCCGAGAAGATTATTAGCGGCAACGGGTCAAACCTCAATAATAAGATGATGAAAGAGTTGTGCAAAAACTTTAAGATAAAACATCACAATTCTTCTCCTTATCGTCCTAAGATGAATGGCGCGGTTGAGGTAGCCAACAAGAATATTAGGAAGATTATGCAGAAAATGGTCATCACTTATAAATATTGGCATGAGATGCTACCATTCGCTTTACATGGTTATCGTACCACCATGCGCACCTCGACTGGGGCAACCCCATTCTCGCTTGTTTACAGCATGGAATCAGTCCTACTAGTGGAAGTAGAAATCCCTTCTTTGAAGATAATGACAGATGTACGATTGGATGAGACTGAATGGGTCCAGAATAGATTCAACCAGCTGAATCTCATTGATGAGAAGAGATTTACATCTATTTGACATGGACAACTATACCAAAAGAGGATGAAGAAAGCTTTCTACAAGAAGGTACGCCCGCGGAATTTTCAAGCTGGTGATCTCGTGCTAAAGAGGATCTTGCCTCCTAACAACACAGACGCTAGGGGTAAATGCGCTCCCAATTATGAAGGACATTTTATTGTGAAGAAAGTCTTCTCGGGAGGATCTATGATGCTCACGACTATGGATGGAGAGGATTTCCCTCACCCTGTCAACGCAAATGTAGTAAAGAAATATTTCGCGTAAAAGGTCATTGGTTTGATCGGCTCAGGATAGAGCATTAGTCCAATTAGTCATTTGGAAAGCAAGTATTGAAGAATTCAGAGGTCATGAGAGTTATAATAGAGTTGTACTCGATAAATCTGCACTCACATTATCATTTTTTATTGTCCTCTCCATGAGTTTCTCCATGCAATTGTTTCTGTTCAATAAGTGCTCTTCGATGTAAATGCCTATTTAAAGGCCAATCATTCAATAAAAGTGTTTTCGAATTGTGCCAAGTTGTTTTCATTTTTTCTGTTTTGATGACAAAAGACGTTCAACATTTTCAACAAACGTTGCATTTTAAAACATTAAAGCTTTACAGCACGTGACATCAAATTACTCGAAGTATCAGTTATGGTAACCATCCCATGCTCGAGGCATGTTGTTGTAATTCTCACCTTCGCAGGTATTATAGATCTCTGATGACAGGAAGGATGCCAATAAACGAGCTAAAGCCCTAGACATGACCAACATAATTTTCCTATCGGAACAGAATCTCGTACTCACGACCTAAGGATATTCTTATTAAAAATATGGTGGGTACTCGTTTTCAACTCAAGAGTGCAAATTATCCATAGATAAAAAGTGAGATTACCAAGCGTACTCTCTGAAGCAACCAGTCCTTACGGAGACTAGTCTCCTCGACATGGAAAATTCAAATTACGTTTGCATTCTCATTTGTAATTTTTCTTGTTTTGGTTCAGTACTTTCTTGTATGCAAAGCTTGCTGATTTTTGAATATTAATCACAATGCATTGAACATGTTTATCTTGAATTAATCCATTCGTATCCGTTCTTAAATGTATTTTTCTTTTCCTTTTAATGCTTAAACAAAGAAAGGTACCTCCAGAGGGAGGATGATGAGTAATATGCCAAAAAATTCAAACATTGTGCTTTTGAATAAAACCTTGTTGACGATGTACAAGCCTTGTTTTAATTCCCAAACACCGGAGATATAAGGGAGATAGACCCTCGTCAACCCCTTTGAGCTTTGAAGTAGGAGTTTCTCTTTTGTTAAGAAAAACCCTCACATTTAACCCGGGGCAGGGTAGATTTCAGTTAATCTGAAAGAGCATTCAAAACTCATTAGGAGTGCGCATCAAAGGATACAACAATGGTTATCCTTCAGAAGGTTGAGAAAGAACAAAACCACAATGGTTAACTCTCATCTATCAGCAGCGTACATCAATGAGAATGATATCCCAATATATATCTATCGCACATCAAGAGGTCAAAAGATGACGATACCATAATGGTTATTCCTCGTCGACCAAGCAGTAAGGTAATTACACTTTCTCAAGAAGTCAAAAACGACTCGAAATCACACAACTGGTTCAAACTAAAAGAAATGACAAAAGAAAGAGACAAAAATCCCCGCTAAGCAGAAAATTGAAAATACAAGTCGGTTAGGCAAAAGTCAGGGCATCCCGCTGGACTTCAAAGTCAAATTAAAAAGGAATTTGTCCAGGCAAAAGTTAGGGAATACAAAAAGAAAGCAAAAAGTGCGAAAAGAGAAAAAGGGGATTACCAAATAAAGATTCTCCACAAAGAATAAAGTCGTGTGATCAAACACCAAGAATGAAAGAGGTGAGTGACTTCCATATCCTCCTCAACCATGGTAAACTCCTTTTGAGGGATAGGTGCTCGTATTGGTTTAACTGAATTTAGGACTGGAGAACATCACGGAGAATGGGTGGGCACCAAATATTTTGAGCCTTAAATCTTTTTTCTAAAATCGTGAACTAGGCCACGTTACAACCCGTAAAAGTCCTAACTGGAGCATGGGTTAGTTTGAAAGCACATTGTAATGATAATACGGTAATCTGACTCCTGCGAGGCTTGCGGAAAAAAAACTTTTGATTTGGTATCACACTATCTTTTTAATTTCTTTCGTACTAAAGTTTTGTTTTTTTCGTTCCGATAAAGGTTTTTAGAACTTCAAGACAAACATGAGCTTTGTATTATAATTATCATTCTGAGAATGAACATTCTTTGCATATGAGCAAGTGCTTAAACATCAAATAAGATTTCATAATGAGCATCAGATGAAAATTTGATCATCTCAAGGGACAAATTTCTTCGGGATACCGTTTAAAGGTGAATCATTTGTGAGGATGGTCTTAACCTGGGGCAAATCTTCTATTGACTCTGTTGAGTAAAAGAATACCAATTTAAGAAATGATCTAAAGTAGATTGAAAAAGTTGGTTGCCCAGAGTCTCTGTCAAGCAGTGGTGCATTACTTTCAGTTGGTCCCAAGGGACATATTACTTCAAGTATTTGCCTGAGAATGAAGCAGTTCAAGTCGAGAAGTATGGTGGTCAGCTAACCTACTTTCAAGACATAAGCCAACTTCTCTAAGGTTATGTTGCCTTCGAAAATCCTCAAGTTTCTCATCCCTCCGTGAGCATGAGACAAAGAAAAGATTTTTCGAGATTCTGTTGAGCAAGGGAAAGCATGTCGAATACTCCGTTGAGTAGGTATTCAACCAATCTGAGGCATTCAAGTCGGGATTTTATCCCTCAAAGTGCAGTCAAACTGGAGCAGTCATGCTAATATTTGAGAAATCTCTCTGAGAATGCATTGATCAGAGGAGAATCTTTCCAGAATTTGGAGATGTATGGGCATTCACTCAAGCATAGGTGGAATCATCTCTAATTTTGGTTATCTAGGCATCATGTTCCAAAGTTCATAACACTAGGGAAAGAATTTATGTAACGGCTTTCTCTCTTCTTCAGTGGTTGATCAGATCACGTCCATACGCAGGCTAAATGACCTATGAATTTGAAAATCATGCCGAGAAGTCAGGATTGTTATCTTCGACTTATCATAGACTCAAGTCTATTTACTGATATCCTTTGTCTTAAGTCAAGGTTATTGTCCCCAGTCGAAGTCAAATTTCGAGAACCTATCGAAGTAAAGTATCTATTATTCCCCAGTGGAGCTAGCTTTCTTTCCTTAGTAGAGCAAGTGTCTTGTCCCCCAATGTGGTGTATATGGGAATGCCAGTCATAACTATTTCACCCTGGTGATAGAAGATTTTGATAAGATATCACCAGTGGAGTTTTTATCCCAAGATATTTGCTTCTCCCCCAAGTGAATATTTTTTACCCTTCGGCGATGTTATCCCCAGTGTGATATGAGTAGAATTCTTTTTATTTAAAAATTTCCATACTCCCCAGTAGAAGCTATCTTCGTCAAGAAAATCTATGCGAGAAAGTTTCCATACCCAACGAAGCTCTCCTCCTTCTAACTAGAGGATAAAGAATTTGCTCCCCAAGAAGTTAAGGGTTTGATCAGAATTCGAGATTTTCTCTGAAACTGCAATTTATATTTGTAGCATTACTCCCCGGGAAGTTATTTCTTCAGTGATATCGATCTTTAGAGGTTTGTGGTTCCGAATCTCGGTTCCCTGTTGAAGTCCAGATTTCCTTTTCTCTACAGAAGATCAGATGTGCAAGAATGATTGTTCGGAAGTTCAAGGTCTTCTCATCAGCCGAATGTTGATGTGATTTCCCCAGTACATTACTAAACATGCATCATTACATTGCATCTACCAAAACGCGTAGCATTTCCATTGTATGGAGCATTATGCTAAAAAATTTAAACATGCATGAGTATAAGCCAATTATGTCCACCTGTGGTAACCAGATTGTTATACGCTCAGATTTGATTTATCTCCACAATAAGCCTAGGGTGTTTCTATTATGTTTCCCCAGCGGAGTTTGTTTTGATTCACCACCAGTCGGGTCTTTGGTATTTCTCCATTTCCCCAGTAAGTTTGTGGTTTACACTTGCCCCTGCAAGCCTTTGGTTATTTTACCTGTGTTTGCTTTTTTGTTAGAGTATGGGTAAGAGTTGGTGTATAACCTTTCTTGCTTCTCAAGTGTTTGAGTATCCATACTAGGTGTGTGGTAATTCAGATGATTGCCACTCTTGAAGAATTACACCCCCACCTTTGGCCTGAGAGATTTTGTAGTTCTTGCGTATTTGCAACCTATCGAAAGCCCAACATGTTTTGGTAATCCTTGTTAGAGTCTGCTTTGACAAGTCTCTTTCTCTTATAGAGTTCACATTTGATCGGTGCTCTTTGAAGGTCCTGCTTAGTCGGTCCCTTGTTTTGATTTATCCGCATTAGTCGGGTCCTTCTTTCGTTAGCTTAGCTAACCTTTTATGTTAAGAGTCCTTCAGTGTCTCTTCAAAGTCCAGTTGTCTGGCGTCCTTGTTTAGGCGAATGCGTCCTTTCTTGTTGGGGCTTTCTTCGGTTAGTCTCGTGCTTCTGTTCACTATCAACTCCAAACATTTATTTCTTTATGCTCAATTTCGCTCTTGTGGTCTAACTCTGACCGGATAGGCATATCTTTATCCCTTTCAAGTTCGCCATTGATCGACGTTCTTTTCTTAGGAATCTACCTTCGACATAGTATTCCCTGATGAAGATTCCCCTTCGGCTGGTTTCTTTATCCTGAAGTCCACCTTCGGCTGGCATCCTTTAAATCCACCTTCGGCTGGTACCTTTTGTTAAGAGTCCCCTTCAGTTGGTCTCTTTTCATTGTTAAAGATTCCCCTTCGGCTGGTTCCTTTACCCTTAAAATCCACCTTCGGCTGATATCATTTGTTGAGAGTCCCCTTCGATTGGTCTCTATTCAGTTGTAAGTTCACCGTTGATTGGCGTTTTCTTTCTTTCTTAGGAATCTACCTTCGGCATAGTATTCCCTGATGAAGATTCCCCTTCAGCTGGTTACTTTATCGTGAAGTCCACCTTCGGCTGCCATCCTTTAAATCCACCTTCGGCTGGTACCTTTTGTTAAGAGTCCCCTTCGGCTGGTCTCTTTTCATTGTTAAAGATTCCTCTTCGGATGGTTCCTTTACCCTTAAAATCCACCTTCGGCTGGTATCATTTGTTGAGAGTCCCCTTCGGATGGTCTCTTTTTAGTTGTAAGTTCACCTTTGATTGGAGTTTTTTCTTTCTTTCTTAGGAATCTACCTTCGGCATAGTATTCCCTGAAGAAGATTCCCCTTCAGCTGGTTACTTTATCGTGAAGTCCACCTTCGGCTGCCATCCTTTAAATCCACCTTCGGCTAGTACCTTTTGTTAAGAGTCCCCTTCGGCTGGTCTCTTTTCATTGTTAAAGATTCCCCTTTGGCTGGTTTCTTTACCCATAAATCCACCTTCGAATGGTATCATTTGTCAGGAGTCCCATTCGTTTGGTCTCTTTTCTCAGTAAGTTCGCCTTCGATTAGTGTTCCTTCATCAGAGCCTTCTTCGGTCGGTCTCTTTCTTGTGTATGTCAAACCTTGACCTGACATCCAAGAGATTTTCTCAGCTAACCACCGTAATCCAAAAAATTAAAAAAAAATAGAAAATACAGAAAAACAAAAAAATATAATGATATCTGACTGGCTTCGGAGCGCAAATTTCCGGGTTCTTTTAGTATTTAATCTTCTTCCACCTTGAATGTTCGAAAGGCTAGCGCCAATCTCACCTTCAGGTTGAAGGCGATTAAATAGGGGCAGCTGTTGCACCCTAAAATTTGCCCTCCTAATTTCTTCTGGCTTAGACTTTTACGCTCATTCGCATTCGCATTTTAGGTCACTAACATGGCATACATTTCATTCAATATAGCTCTTTGGTTCAAAGTTCAATGATTGTGAAATATAAGGGTTTTACACTGGTCAAGGTGTTTGTATCCAACAAAGGCTTATTTCTTCTTCAAACCATGAGCAGTGGAATTAGAGTTGTGGTTTGTGGTCATTAAGAATCTCTTCTTCACGAATCCATAAGGCCAATCTCCACCCAGTTTTGTCAATTCGAGAAATTAGGGTTTCTATCATATGGAAATCTTGCTATGCTTCCGGTTTCATCTGAGTCGAGGAATTTCCTCAAGGAAGGGTCTGGCTCCAACTCAAGGCTTAAATACTCAAAGATCATGGAATTAGGGCTTATTTCTCTAATCATGTGGTAGTCTAAAGATATCCTTATAAAGTTTGGGTTCATCAATGAATCTCATCATCCAATGGATATTGTTCATTGGTCGAGTGGATTTTAGGGTCTTATAGGCTGACTATTACCATCATGCTGGTTCATCTTATTAGGATTTCATTCATACTTTGTATCATTAATTGAGGTTTGGTTCACCTTTAATCGAGCTACAAGATTTGTATTGTGGATTTCGTGCAAAGAGTGAATATGAGTTCATATGGTGTTATTACTGAATCATCTCAAGTTTGAAAGATTGGCCAAAACTTTGATTTTTGGTCAAAATCAACAATGGAAGGTTGACTTTTGACAAAGTCCCTCTTAAATCTTTTTGAGGCCTTCATCTAGTGATTCATTCAATTATAGAAAGATTGAAGAAATATTGGAGAATTCACATGAAATGCAAATTGAAGAAGGTTGATATTCAGTATTCAAAAAAAAAATCAAGAGGGGGATGCGAAAGCTCTTGTGGCATATTTAAATGTTCTAAAGAAGGTTGTGGAAAATGGGAACCCTATCGAAAGAAAAAGTGGTTTCCTGAAATTGAACCACTGTTTAAACTCCTTAGTTATGAAAATGTAGCTCCTTATCTTAAGGGTGCTCTAAGGAATGCAATATCCACATTTATTCACGTCTCTCCAGAGTTGAAGGATAGAATTTGGACCTTTCTTGAGGAATATGATCTGCCAGTAGTTGTTGGGCCTGAAGCTCAGAGTGGTCCATCCATGGGTACTCAGGTTTATGATATGCAGTTTGAATTAAATGAAATTGAAGCAAGAAGAGAGCAATATCCTTCAACTATATCTTTCCTTAATTTGATAAATGCTCTTATTGTGGAAGAAATAGATTTGACTGATAGAGGGCGGAGATTTATTGGTATCTTCAGGTTCGTCTATGATCATGTTTTTGGGCCATATCCTCAAAGAGCGTATGCAGATCCATGCAAAAAATGGCAGTTAGTTTGTGCCTTCCTTAAACATTTTCACATGATATTAGTTATGTATGATGTTAAGGAAGAAGGCTATGAGGGTGTAGTTGACTAGTCTCGTATTTCAACAACAAAAGAATCATCACTTCAGAGACAACTTCCTGCTTTAGAGTTGCTGAAGGATTTCATAAGTGGAAAGAGTGTCTTCCGGAACATCATGAGTATTCTTCAGCCAGAGGTGAATTCCATCATTGCTGAACGCGGTAGTTAAATACATGGGCAGCATTTAGAGAATGTGGTGCAGATTTCTTTGGAAATTATAATACTTGTCCTTGAAAAAGATTTACTTCAATTATCATTTATACTTTCAAAAGTTACATTCCACGCTTCACAATGGACATCAAAATACAATTGCATCACGAGATGCTACATTCAAGATTCAATTAATAAGGATTACTATATCTCGTTCATTCAATATTTGAGGAAAGACTTTGAAAATGCAAATAAGGAAATATCATCAGCAAGAAAGGATAAAAGCTTGATACACAGGTTATAGGAAATGGAGATAATTAGGGTGTAGGACGACAATAACTTGTTTCTCTTGGTTGAGTTCTATTGAAGCAGTTAGAAATACTTGTACTTGATGAAGTGATAACATCTGTCAACACCACCACTGATAATCTTATCCAGAAGATTATTCGAACAAAGTTCAAAGCCTGCATTATGCTCACCATTGCACATCGTATCCCTACTGCTATTGACAACAATCAAGTTCTGGTACTCAGTAATGGTCGAGTTGCTGAGTTTGACACTCCTTTACTGCTATTAGAAGACAAGTCATCCATGCCGCTAATGTTTGTATCTGAGTATTTATCGCAGTCGAGCAGCATACCCAAATTTTAGATCAGATAAGGTTTCTAGAAACCTTAATAATCAATACCAGGAGGTGGCGAGAGTTTGAAGACAGTTCAGAAGCCAAAACCAAAACAGTCTGCCAGACCTGCAATAACTAAAGAGGCAATATTCTTTTGGATCATGTGTTAAGCGCCTAAAAAGGGTTCACCTAATTACTACTATACCAAACCAGATAAACTAATTTCAAACTATCAAAGGCTTACCCTATATCAAGTTAACTCGCGAATGCTACCAACACCAAGGCCTATTCCATAAAATAATCAAAAAGTCAGATGAAACTGAAATAAGAAATGAAATTGTAAGTTGGATATAGAATAACAGAATTTTCAAGCTCATAGACATCTCTAACGAATTCCTAACTAACTACCACTTCCAATCTCGTCCATCAAAGTCCCTAACTAACATTCACATTAACGGTTCAAATTGATTCAACTCTAACTAACTCTTCTAACCTCCTAACAGAATTCTCAAAAACAACTAACCTAATTCCTAACTAAGTCTAACAACCTACAAATAACTCTAACAACCTCCCAACCGAATTCCCTCTAACCCCTCTAACAGAACTCCTAATTAACCTTCAGAAACAACTTTTCCTAACCATTTTCTAACAGATTTTCTAATTGTTTCTAACCCCCAAACCTAATAACAGATCCATAGCTCAAAGACTCACTCCAAAGCTGAATCATATCCTAACCTATAGTCTATATAAATCAATTCCCTCCCAATTCTCAGCGACAACATTCATTTCTATACAAATCACCAAGAACTCTCTCATCTCTCTATACCTTTTGTCTCTCTCTTCTTCAATTCTCTCCATAACCATTTTTGAACCCTCATTTTCACCAAGAATCACACCACATTCCCTATTTCATCTTCAAGAATTACCACCTCTACAACACTTCCAGCTACACGAGACACTTCATCGGCAATCATAATCATCTCATTCACCATCAACCAATTGTCGTCATCTTCAACAACATCATCAGCGAGAGTCCAACATAAGACACAAAGAATCTGATCGAAGAAAAAGATGAAGCAGAATGCAGAAGATATCACTTAGTAATTAACGAGTGATCTTACCTGAATACACGTGATTCACTGAATTTTTCTCTGTCTCTGCCTTCTTCGAAGATTCGTCGGAGCCACTTCGGTCGGTAAGTCGATTATGCTCTTATTCTTCGCATTTTCTTGTTACTACCTCGGAAAGCTTGATACGATGACGCGTAATCCTTTATCGATTGCTTAATTTTGTGTCTAAATTCTGTTTAACCAAACTTTCGAAATTAGGTTTCCATTGTGATTATCCTTAGATCTAGTCATATAGATGGATTCTCTCAAGGAATTAGAACTATATTTAGGTTCAGTGCATTGGATTAGGATAAGGTGGTGTTGAAATTTTATTGAAACAAGGTTGTTTGGGATCGTGTTGTTCACCATTCTAGGGTTCACGAATTCCTTTAGATTTAGGAGAAATGGTGAGAGATTAATGAAAATGAAGCGGAGGTTTGGGAAGACCAGGGTGAAATGAAGCTTCCATGATGTTAATAGGTGGTTTAGGGAGTGGTAGACGACGGTGCTTCATTGTCGAGAATCACTCCGGTGAAGAGAGGGAATGGTTATAGAGTGGTTGGAAGCTGAAGCGACTTCTCCAAAACTATGAGTTTTATGTTTTCTTTTTTTTACTCGATAAAATATGAATAAGGATGGTTAATGAACTGATAGATGAATATGGCATACTGCATACGCACACCCCCAGGCCTATTTCACCACCTTTTGTTTTGCAGCCTGGTAGCATTGGTACAAAAAAAAAACAATTTCATGGACCTCACGCTGATAGGCCTAGCGCCCAGACTGCATAATCCCCTGTAAATAGCTTAGCACCCCCTGATTCTCTTATTTTATTTTTTATAATTATTTTTAATTCTTTCTTTCATGATTTTTTTTAATTACAAAAAATACATAACAAAAATGGTAAAAATATTAGAAGTCATTTTAGAAATTAATTAGGGATTTATTTCCCCTTTTGCTAACTTCTTAGTCAATTTTAATCACTAGTTTTACTCATTTTATATAATGTATTTCGTTTGCGATTTTTGGTATGGATTTTATGAAATACTTTGATACTTGCTGCCTAATTTTACTTGTTTGTATATTCTTTCATGTTTTCTTAGGAGATTTTGGTTCAAATTTAATCTTCGATTTAATTGAACTAAAATTAGACATTAGGCTTTTAAATCCAAGCATGCAAACATTAGGTAGAATTCCTTCGAAATTCCAACTTGATGTCCAATGATGCATAATAACATTAGGTTTAGAAATATGATAGTCTCCCTTTGACTTTTCTTTCCCTTTTGCATTTGCATTAAAAAACTTCTTTTTCTTACAAACTTCAAAATACTAAAAATTTACTGACGAGAATCATATCTTTGTTAAGTATGAGAGATGATAAGCGGGTTTCTTCTCGACCTTATTGTTCTATTATTCCAAGCTTTGGTATGGTTCAAGTCTCAATGACTTATTTCATGAATAAGTAGAAAAATGGATAATATCTCTCTCTTGAGATTAACTAGCTGTTATCCACAAGCAAAAACACCAGGAAACACAAACTCCTTTTGCCTTTGGGTTTTTCTTTCAAACTCTTTTTCAAAAGAGCATGTTAATTTACTTCTGTGTTGACGCGTAAGTCTCCAAAGGTCGAGTTGTGGCAGAAGGCGAAATTAATATTGTTCATTAAAAAATACAAACTAACAAAAACATGTGAGCCGAACTACGACTTCTCTGATTCCTTAAAAGGGATACGTAGGCATTGGGGTAGGGCCCGAACGAGCACAAATTTTATTTTCCCTACATCCTTTTCTCTTTTCTTTTGCATGCATTCCTCCCTTCAGTAGTATAGTAAAACAGTAAGTATAGATTAAACACACCCATAAGATAGGTAACAAGAGTGGATACCGTAGAGTACTACGGGCGCATGGGGTGCTAATACCTTCCCCTCGCGTAACAGACTCCCTTACCCTATATCTCGGTCGCAAGACCGTGACTTCTCCCTTCTCAGGTTTTTCTCGATGTTTACCTTTCCCTTCATGTGGGATAAAAGACGTTCGATGGCGACTTCATTGTTTGATGATTTTCAGCCAGTTGTTTCAGGTACCTATCACAAAATCTCATCACTAAACTATACATCTGTGCATTCATATATTTCATATATTCATCATCTATTTCTTTTTATTTTTCTTATTCACAGGGTAAAAAAAATAAATAAAATCAAGATTTTAGTGATTATCTTTGAAAATGGATACCAAAGGGAAACAACTTGTCTGCATCAATGCTCTCAAGCCAGACATTTATGAAATCAAAGCTATAAAGGGGAAATTATCCGAAAGAGCTCTTAAGATGTACACTCGCTGCTATGGGGATACCCTTGACTTGACCAGAGTAGAGGTTCAAATAGACGTTGTTTATGCCCTTGTTAAGTTCTATGACCCTCCACTGAGATGTTTCACCTTCCAAGACTTCCAGCTAGCGCCGGCTCTAGAAGAATTTGATAGAATTCTGAACTTTTCTAAAGAGAAGGCCTATGCGGGTATCAGACAAACTATTGAAGTCAAAGTCTTGGCAAAGGGATTAGGGATCCCATATTCCGTGTTAGTTCAAAATTATCAAAGAGAAGGCCCGATACAAGGAATCAAAATAGTATACCTAGAAGACAAGGCACTCAAATTTGCTAATTATAAAGAATGGGAGCCCTGTGTCGATTGTTTAGGATTCCTTGTGTTTGGTGTAATTTTATTCCCTTGGACTGTGGACTATATTGACCCTACGGCCATTAGCATATTTTGGGGTGAGAAAGTTTTTAATACGTATCCAACTCCCGCTCTACTTGTTGACATTTATTACACCTTACACACAATGTACGAAAAGAGAAAAGGCACTTTAAATTGTTGTATTCCACTTTTGTATACCTGGTTCATGACCCATCTATATAAAGAAGACTATATGATTCCAAACTTGACCAAACGCGAGTGGCCTCAGAAATTAAGGTCTCTCACTACAAACTCGGTATTATGGTATGCAAGGAAGCTGGATATTGGTAACATCACTGTTAGCTGTGGGGAATTTCCTAATGTTCCGTTGATTGGATCTCGAGGTTGTATTAACTACAACCCAACTTTGGCCCTACGAAAGTTAGGGTATCCTTTTGAAGACAGACCTTTGGACGAAAAACTCCAACCATTGATCATCCATGACATGGGTATAAAGGACCAAGGGTTGCTCAACAAGGTTATTTGGGCTTGGAATAAGGTTAATAAGAGGAGAGTTGAAAGGAAGAATGCCATAGCAAGAGAACCCTACACTAGATGGGTTCGAGATAGGGTACAAATTATCAAGCTACCATTTGATATAGATCCAGAGTACAAGTCAGAGGTCCCAGAGGTCGCGCCTATATCCTTAGAAGAAATTGATGATCTGAAGAGTGCCCTAAAGCAAGCTCAGAGGGAAAAAGAAGAATTAGAACTCAACCTCCTCAATCTAACCACGGAAAAGAAGCAGATGCAACTCATACTTGAGTTAAAGGACCAACAAATTGAGAGAGATCAAAAGGAGTTGGAAAAGGAGAGTCTCAAACGGAAGCGTACAACTGAAGGACTTCTGAGGGCGACTTCCAATCTAGATTCCCACAACCAAAGGTTAGAAGATGCTGCTACTGAATCGGGAGGTTAATAGATGGTATGAAAAGGAAACACATGACAAGAAGGTGCTAGAGGAAAATCTAAGAGTCCAGATCCAAAGTTTGGCGCAAGCTTCCTTAGATCAAGAAGAGAAAATAAAATACCTCACCACCAGCCTTCAAGACAACCAAGAATCATAGGTCAAAGAACTCCTTGAAAGGATAGAGGTAGAAAGACTCCTGACTCAGAGAACTGAAGAATATGAGCATGTGTGCCTAGAGCTATAAGGTCTCCAAAAAGATTTCCTTATCCAACGGAGACTTTATACAGAGTTGAGGACTGAAAAGATGTATTGGGAAGAGCAATATACAAAGGTTGCCCAAGTCGGGAGAGATAACCATAAGATAATCCCACATCTTTATCAAGAGTGTCGGTATTACAAAGACAAGCATGAAAGACTCGCCTTCCTAGCCAACAACCTCATTGAGGATATCCCTAGAAGTTTGAGAGATGCAGAAAATGTAATGGTTCCTCTTCCAAAGGAAATTGAAGATTTTCTCAATATTTTCTGAGCAATGGTGGATGGTTTCAGACCAGACATCCGCAAGCGCACCTAGAAGATTTATTTCCTTTTTTTATGTTTATGAAAACAAGTTTTGATTTAAAGTTGTAATATTTTTCAATATCTAGATTATGTTACTTTCAATAAAGGCATTTTATTTCCGTATCTCGTTTGCATATCTATTTTTAAATATTCACCAAATAAAAAAAAGATAAAAGAAGCAAAAGATAAATACCCAAGTGAATAAGACATTTAAAACAAGAAACGAATACATGTTCATACATAATCATACGCATGCATGCATTCGCAAACACCTGCATATCATATCAAAGCTCATTTTGATTTTTCAAAATCTCTCCAGTTAAACCATTGGTTGAAGAAGATCTCCACCTCCTTGGCCTCCATATCAAACAAGGGCCTATCAACAAAAAGCAATGGAACAAATCAAGGAGAATCAGGTTGCATTCAAGGAAGATCTCGACCAAGTAAAGGGTGATGTGAGTTCAATGAAAGGAGATCTGAGTCAAGTTCTCATAGCTCTAAATAATATCATTGACAGACAAAATCAGATTCCCAGGGTAGCTTTCGAAGAAGTAGCTAAAATGATCGGTGCATCGAGCGGTCACCAACTAAGAAAAGAGCCAGAAATAGGACCCAAAATCCATCATGGCCCAACAAGAGACAAGAGAAGATGAAACTGAAGGGTTTGTCCCACCACCATCAAAAGAAGGGGCATCACATACCCTGCAAATTCCAATCAACAATGCAGATAACTACTTGGACCTGCAGTATGGAGACCACGGCCTAGAGGATGTTAAGCAGGCACCCTTGAAGATGACTGGTACTCATGTTGTTGATAATCCACTGGTGATGAATTAATATAAGGCTCTGGAAGAAATGTTGAAAGCTGTGGAGGGATTTGATGCCTTTGAAGTAGATGCTCTCGAAATGGGCCTAGTGCCTGATGTCGTAATTCTGCCGAAGTTCAAAGTTCCTTACTTTGGAAAATACAAAGGGCTCACTTGTCCAAGAAATAATTTACGCATGTATTGCAGGAAGATGCATGCCCATGCCCACGATCTAAAGTTGATGGTTCACTGTTTTCAAGACAACTTAAGTGGGGCATCTCTAGATTGGTATATACAGTTGGAGCGAGTGCACATTCGAACATGGGCAGATCTTGCTAATGCTTTCTTAAAGCATTAAAAATATAACCTGGACATGGCACCTACCTGCATGCAACTCCAGAATCTGTCCAAGAAGAAAGAATAGTCCTTCAAAGAATATGCTCAGAGATGGAGGGAAATGGCATCCCTTGTGCAACCACGACTGTTGGAGAAGGAGTTAGTAGACATGTTCATGGGAACCTTGCAAGGGTTATATTATGATAAGATGGTTGGAAGTATCTCTTCGGGATTCACATATCTAGTGACTATTAGAGAAATAATTGAGACTGGAATAAAGAGTGGGAAAATACCAGGGGGACCGTCAAATGCCCCCTACAATTCAAGAAGGCCTGCTTCAAACTTCCCAAAAAGAAAAGAGGGAGAAATTAATGTTATAGCCTCACAACTAAGGGCATAACAACCTTTAATGATCCCACAAGGACAACAACAAGGCAGATTTGGAAGGCCGCAAAGAAATTTTGATCAACTCCCTATGCCACCTAGCCAGTTATTACAACACCTGGTTAAGGCATCCTTGGTGGAACTCAAGCCTCTAGCTCCTCCAGTCGGGCCACTCCCGTGAAAGTATAATGCCGACGCTAGATGCGAATACCATGCTAACTCTCTCGGGCACACCATAGAACAATGTTGGGCATTCAAGCACAAGGTTCAAGATTTGTTAGAATATCAAGACATCACTTTTGAGAAGCCAAACATCAAATAAAACCCTATGTCACTGCATGGGGGACCGATAATAAATTCAATTGAAGTAGTCACTAACTTCAGGGCAACCATACATGCAAAGGCCCCGATAAACTTGTTGAAGGAATATCGGTGGGAATGTGGGTTCCTGCTAGAACATAATGAAGCCTTTGAAAGAACACTACAAAAGCTAGTGGACCAGGGGATAGTCCAATTTGGACCATACCCTGAAGAAAAATATGTAGCAGCGATTGAAGGAAAGAAGCCATTGTTAATCCCTTGCTAAGGCCCAAATCTTAACAAGAAGACTCTGGTGATATCGTGGGAAGAATCAGAAAAACCCCCAGGGATGGAACCAAAGAAGGTTCTCCAAATATCAGTAGTTCCAAAGGCGACGATGATAATTAAGGGATCATCACCTATACCTTATGAAAGTAAGAAAGCAGTATCGTGGAGTTATGACTTAGCCATATACATTAACGAAGTGAAACAAGAAGATGGGCCATCATCAAGCCAAGGACCTGTGATTTCAAATATAGAAGGGACATGGGGTATGACCCGAAGTGGTCGAGTCCTTGGATCTAAACCACCAAAGAAGAAAGATGAGACCTCAACAAAGGACAAAGGAAAAGCAGTGGTGGATGAAAGTCAAGAGAAAGAACCTCCAAGCAAAAACTTTACCGATCAAGAGATAGAGGAGTTTCTGAAAATAATCAAAAGAAGTAACTACAGGGTGGTGGATCAGCTTCACTAAACTCCAACTAAAATTTCTATACTCTCGTTCTCATTAACTCTGAAGCGCACAAAGACTCTTTAATGAAGGTATTGAGTGCAGCTCACGTTGCAGAAGAGATTTCTGTGAATCAATTTGACAATGTTGTAGTAAATCTAACATCCGGATCATACATGGGTTTTAGTAATAATGAGTTTCCACCATAAGGCTGAGCTCACAACAAAGCACTTCATATCTCTATGCAAATAGGTACTACCAGCCTATCCAGAGTACTCACCGATACGGGCTCTGCCCTCAACGTGTTACCAAAATCAAGTCTGATGAAGTTAACAATAGATGATGTTGTGATGAGGCCAAGCTCTACAATAGTAAAAGCGTTTGACGATTCTCAAAGCTCAGTATTGGGGGAAGTGGAACTTCCAGTAAAAATTAGGCCGCATATCTTCTATATCACTTTCCAAGTCATGGATATAGAGTCGGCATACACTTGCTTACTGGGGAGACTGTGGATTCATGCATCAAGGGCAATTACGTCGACCTTACATCAAAAGTTAAAGTTCTTAATGGAAGGGAAATTAATCATAATCGACGGTGAGGAGGACATTTTCGTAAGTCACATTGAATCATACAAATATATCAGTGCCGATGAAGACTGTATAGCCACCCCGTTCCAAGCCCTGGAAATTGCTTCAATGGTTACTTTACCTGTGGAGAAAAATAATAAGCCTAAGGTAACCTCGTGGAGAGATTTGAAATGACCATGGAATGTAGTTCCTTGAAAGGTTGGGGAACACTCCTGGAAATTCCCAAAAAGAAGAGTCACTTCGGTTTGGGCTATGAATCATCAAAAGCTACTCTGAAGGTAAAGCAAGGTTTCCTCTGATCCAAGAGACTTTTGTCTACAAGGGAATAGAGCATGGCGGACATGTGGCGATGATATCCAACAAAGTCAACACCAAAAGGGCAGTTAACTTCATCCGAGAATGCGCCCCAGGAGAAGAACTCAAAAGTTAGACTGCCGTGGAGATTCTCGAGATCTTTTTATTTCCTAAGTAATTTCTCTTGTTTTGAAAGAACCTATGTCAAGCCCGAGGCATAGGGGTTGCTTGTAAGGGTCCCCCCATTTTGTTTCAGACAATATTTACAATTAATAAAAGTTATATTTTATTTTCAATTAAGATCTTTGTCTTACTCTTGCATTTATCTCTTAAATTTAAAAATGGCAATACTTTATTTTCATATGCATTTTCAAAGTTCATATACTAAAATTTGCACCAAAACAAGATAAATGTGCAGACCCATGCCCAAAACCACTAATAATATTACTGCTGCAACCCGATATAATTTTGATGCTCCTATCAACCAAGTTGAAGATGAGGGTGATGAAGATCTTGAACTCTCTGAGGAAATGGAAAGGGAAATAGAGCGAAAGGCTAAAAATATACAACCGTATCAAGAGGCTATCGAGACCATTAATATGGGCACATAAGAGGATCTGAAAGAAATCAAGCTAGGGGAAATGTTAGAGCAGAGCGTCAAAGAAAGGCTGATCAAACTATTACATGAATGCGTGGATATATTCGCTTGATCCTACAGGGACATGCCAGAGTTAGATACAAACATTGTGGTGCACACAATCCCTCTTAAAGAAGGTTGTTCTCTGGTTAGGCATAAACTCAGAAGAACTCCTTCAGATATGTCCAGCAAGATTAGAGAAGAGGTTCTCAAACAGTTCGATGCAGGGTTCTTAGCAGTGGTAGATTATCCGTTGTGGATAGCTAACACTGTGCCAGTTCTCAAGAAAGATGGCGAGGTACGCATGTGTGTGGATTATCGAGATCTGAACAAAGCAAGTCCCAAAGACGACTTCCCCTTACCTCACATAGATGTTCTGGTAGACAACACGACTCAAGCTTCGGTATTCTCATTCATGGACAGTTTCTAGGGCTATAATCAAATCAAAATGGCACCCAAAGAAATGGAAAAGACTACTTTCATGACACTTTAGGGAACCTTCTGCTACATAGTAATGCCATTCGGTCTCAAAAATGCAGGGGCAACCTACCAAAGAGCCATGGTCACGCTATTCCATGATATGATTCACAAAGAGGTTAAAGTGTATGTAGATGATATGATTGCTAAATCCCTACGGAGGAGGAACACATCATAGATTTACAAAAGTTATTCGAGCGGCTGCGCAAGTTCAGACCGAGGTTGAATCCGAATAAATGTACATTTGGCGTCAAATCAGGCAATTTGCTGGGTTTCATTGTAAGTCAACATGGTATCAAGGTGGACCCCGGTAAAGTAAAGGCTATACAAGGGATGTCAGCATCGAGGACAAAAAAAGAAGTTTGTGGTTTCTTAGGGCAATTGAATTACATCTCAAGGTTCATATTTCATCTAACGGCTACGTGTGAGCCCATATTCAAATTATTACCAAAAGATCAAATAGTAGTATGGAATGATGATTTCCAAATAGCCTTCGAGACCACTCATCATATATCTAACGGTGCTCGAAGGATCAATGGGTTGTGCTTTGGGACAGCAGGATGAAACAGGAAGAAAAGAGCACGCAATTTACTACCTCAGCAAGAAATCCATTGACTGCAAAACCAGGTACTCACTCCTCGAGAAAACTTGTTGTGCTTTGGATTGGGCTACTAAAATATTGAGGCAATATATGTTAACCCACACCACATGGTTAATATCAAGAATGGATCCTCTAAAATTGGTGTTCGAAAAACCAACTCTTACAGGGAGAATTGCCCGATGGAAGATGCTACTATCAGAATACGACATCCAATATGTTACTCAAAAGGCCATCAAGGGAAGTATATTAGTTGACCATCTAGCTCAGCAACCGCTGCCAGAATATCAACCTATGAAGTTCGACTTTCCAGACGAAAATGTCATGGTTATAGGTGACTATGAAATAGCGGGACCTGACGAAGGACCCGAGCCAGGGGCACGTTGGACACTCATGTTCGACGGGGCTTCAAATGCACTAGGGCACGGTATAGGGGAAGTTTTGACTTCTCCAAAGAATTATCACAAGCCCTATACAACAAGGTTGTGTTTTGACTGCACCAACAATGTCGCCAAGTACGAAGCTTGTATACTAGGACTGGAAGCTTCCATTGATCTAAGAATCAAACACCTCAAAGTATTTGGAGACGCCGCAGTATTCATATACCAATTCAATGGTGAATGGGATACTAAACATCCAAAACTGATTCCATATTGAGATCATGTTTTAAAGTTGGCTACAGAATTCATGGAGATCACTTTCAGTCACATCCCACAAGAGGAAAATAAAATGGTAGACGCCCTGGAAACTTTATATTCTATGTTCAAAGTAACTTGGAAAAACCATGAACCACGCATTACAATCAGACACTTCAAAGAGCCCGCACATTGCCTTGCTATTGAAGAGGGGCCAGATGAAAAGCCTTGGTGTTACGACATCAAGAAATACCTCGAAAAGCAATAATATCTATAAAATACCTCTATCATTAATAAGAGGACCCTGCGGAGGTTAGCCTCAAAATTCTTTCTGAATAATGGTGTACTGTACAAAAGAAACTATGACATGGTACTACTCAGATGTGTAGAGAAACAGGAAGCAGACACGCTCATGAGAGAAATCCACGAGGGAACCTTTGGAACTCATACGAATGGGCACGCCATGGCTAGAAAGATTATGCAAGCAGGGTATTATTGGTTAACGATGGAAGCCGACTATTATCACTACACGAAACGTATCACAAATGCCAGATCTACGCCGATAAGATAAATGTGCCTCCAAATCCTCTGAATGTCATGAGCTCTCCTAGGTCATTCTCAATGTGGGGAATTGATTTGATTGGCCTGATCGAGGCGAAAGCATCCAACAGACACTATTTCATACAAGTAGCCATCGATTACTTCACCAAATGCATAGAAGCAACATCCTACGCCAATATGACAAGTCAAGTGGTTACGCAATTTATCAACCAGAATATCATATGCAGATACGGGGTTCCAAGCAGGATTATTACAGACAACGGGTCCAATTTTAACAACAAGATGATGAAGGAACTGTGTGACAATTTCAAAATCGAACATCATAAATCCTCACCATACAGACCCAAGATGAATGGAGTCGTCGAAGCAGCCAATAAAAATATCAAGAAGATCATTCAGAAAATGGTGAAGACGTACAAAGACTTGCACGTAATTCTTCCCTTTGCTCTACACAACTATCTTACTTCCGTGCGCACATCAACAGGCGCGACTCCTTACTCTCTGGTATATGGCATGGAGGCAGTACTTCCGGTTGAAATATAGATACCATCACTTCGGGTTCTAATGGAAACAAAGTTGGAAGAAGCATAATGGGTTCAGATGCGACTCGACCAGCTCAACCTCATCGAAGAAAAACGCTTGACAACTTTATGCCACAGTCAATTGCACCAGAAGCTGATGAAGAGGGCCTTCAACAAGAAAGTCCATCCTCGAATATTCAAAGAAGGAGATTTGGTACTCAATAAGATTCTTCTACCTCGCATTGATTCACGTGGTAAATGGACAACTAATTACAAAGGTCCATACGTAGTAAAAACAACATTCTCCGGTGATGGTCTCATCCTAAAAATAATGGATGGGGAAGAACTACTGCATCCAGCAAATTCAGACGCAATCAAAGAATATTATGTATAAAAAGATCGCTAAGCTCGATCCCTAAATGGGCGACTTAGGCGTAAAGGAATGTCCCGATGGATCAAAAACCCTAAAGGGCGATCCAGTCAAAAATTAGGGACATACACAAAAAAAGATATCCCGGTGGATTGGAAACCCGAAAGGGCGATCTAGGCAAAAATTAGGGATTTTATGAAAAAGGAAATAAAGAACAAAAAGACTGCGATCTGGGAACTATGACTAGGAACCACGAAGGGAGAGATGGGTCTAAATCATATGACTCAGAAGCAAAGGAGATAGGAGCCATTAAAAGGATGTTGGGGAACAACAATTGTAATTATCATTTTCATTGCCATTTACAGTTTTGAACATTTCTGTAATTACCTCTTTCAAGGAATTATATCTTGTACTCTCGCCTACTCAGAGGCATATTAATAAAGCATTTACTTTTTGTAGCTATCAAATTGTGTTTTTTCTTTTACAGACTTATTTGCAAAATACTATGCTTACTTCTTATAAATATTGTGTTGAAATCATTTCGGGGGAATTGACAAATAAAAGCATTTGATAAAACATCGAAAAAGAATTTTGGTTTAGAAAAACATCAAAAAAAGAAAATCCACGTCTACGTTCATACATACGTCTGCACTTATAACACAAAAGTCTACACACATGTCTACGCCTACGCCTGCAACTGCAACACACAAAAAATCAAAATCTTGCTAACACTTCTCATCATCAATTCAAAGATACTACGATAATGCAACATACAACACCAGGGAATTGGTAATTCAAAATCAATGGTTTAAAGGAGAGAATGTCGGAAGCATCTTCATAACATTCCAAGGCATACGCATATTTTGCACACATTTTTCATATAAAGACATTCAGTAAACATACACTTTGGGTTCCATATCAATCAGACAACATACTCTTATATCATACATCAAACAACCAAGCTCACCCTCGATTAAACTATTTAAGGGTTAATCATCAAAACATACTTCCTCTACAAAATTCAACTTGTTACCTAAGACTCCATGCAGTGATATGTTCAGCTCATCACCTAAGACTCCACACAGTGATGTGTTCCCTACAACATAGTTCATTACCTAAGACTCCATGCAGTAATGTGCAAAACCAAGTACATTACCTAAGACTCCATGCCGCAATGTTCGAAAGCCTAATAAGATCCGCCACCTAAGACTCCATGCCATGACGTGTTTAGCCCATCACCTAAGACTCTACACAATGATGTTTTCCTCTACCATGTAGTTCATTACCTAAGACTCAATGCAGTAATGTATGAAGCTCGGTACATTTCCTAAGACTCCATGTAGTGATATATTATCCTCTCCTTACCCATTACCTAAGATCCCAGGTCGTAATGCGTGAAACTTAGTTCATTTCCTAAGACTCCATGCAATAGTGTAACATGACCCATTGTCTAAGACTCCGTGCAAAAATGTGTTTCCCTATCTTCACACATTACCTAAGACTCCATGCTGTAATTTGTGACACTCCCCAATATAGATCATTGCCTAAGACTCCATGACGCGGTGTTCGAAATCCAAATTTAGCTCATTGCCTAAGACTCCACGCAGCGATTCATAAACATAACCCATTGCCTTAGTCTCCAAGCATCCATGCGTTATCAAGTGATTTATTCGTCCCCCAAAATGGATGAATAAGAAAAGCTAAACTAAGACATACAACACTATTCTCTCAAGCTCAAAAACATATGCCTCATCGTCAAACCCTGGTAAGAGATATATCATCAGCTTTGCCTATTTCCTAAAGACTCTTAAGGGTATTCTATATCAGCATAACCTTATGTTTGTCGGACAAATTTCAGGGTATTCCAAGTATTCAATAATCTCCCAATCAGAATGCATAAGACTTGTGTATTCTCACGCTATCCGATTGGAAGATAATTGAATAGGGGCAGCTGTCGTACCCCAAATTTGCCCTACCTTTATTTTCAAGATTAAGATAAAAGAGATGTTTAATTAAGGATGGTTCAACAGTATCTGATGGTTCATTCTTAAATCCAATTCAACTAGGGGGTGTATTTTAATTTAGGAGAGTGGGGCTTTCTAAATCAGAAAGACCCATATACCCGTAGGTCCATTTACGAAGTATGTTGGCCAATGGCCAATGAGATTCGAATATGGAAAATTATTTTAGAAAAATTATTAAGTTCTTAATTGTAATAAATCCCATTTAAGTTTGTTGTTGCTAGTAAAAAAGGGTGAGATTACAATTAGAAGCTCATTTAAGTGTCATCTTTGTTAGTAAAAAAGAAGAGTGAAAATTAAATTTGGGAGTCCATTTCGTTTGGCCAATTTCGTTTTAGTTGTTGAATAGCAAAAGTAGGGGTGTGGTTACAGGCTCATCGAATTTTTTAGCCAAGTCCATTTGAAGTTTTTGTCATTTACGATTTTTTTTATAAAAAAATGTTATTATTAAAACTTTTCTATTATTATTAAGAGAATCCTTTTACAAATTATAAGTGAATTTATTATAACTATATTATTATTAAAAAAAATTGTTTTATTATATATATATATATATATATATATATATATATATATATATATATATATATATATATATATATATATATATATATATATATATATATATATATATATATATATATATATATATATATATATATATATATATATATATATATATATATATATATATATATATATATATATATATATATATATATATATATATATATATATATATATATATATATATATATATATATATATATATATATATATATATATATATATATATATATATATATATATATATATATATATATATATATCACTTATTAAAAGTTGTTTTTAATGTTTGAAGATCTGTTTTAAAGGGCCAAGTATTGGGCCCAATCTGTATTAAAAGAAAATGTTGATATGATAAAAAGTTGTGGATAGAAAAATGTTTTTAATGTAGTAAGGGCCCAATTTGAATTTCTGATGGGCCAAGGAAACAATTAAACAAATGCAGGGCCCATGTTTGAAAAATGAGAATTGTATAAATCATGGGAGAATTGCGCACCTTTCCTACCAATTAAAACTTACTGTGTAGATTGAGTGATTAATACCAAATCAAAAACAACATAGTTTTTCTTGCGAATCAAGTCTATACCGAATCAAATGTTTTCTATAATTAATCAAATCTTCTTATTACAAGTCAGAAACTAAAGTTATATAGAACCAATACAAATCTAAGTCCAGAATCGAAATCCAAATATACAAGATCAAATCATATATTACAAAATCAAACTAAATCAATTACAATAGCATTGAATCCCTAATTTATCTCTAAGTTCCCAAATCTAAGAAATTGTTTAAACCCTAATTAACCCTATAAATAAAATCCTGGAATACAGAAACAAGGAAGACAGAAACGAGGAGGATGGAAAAATAAGGGAAGCAGTGGAACGAAGAGGGATACCCAAATTTGTCGAAGAGGAGAAAACGGGTTAGGGTTTCAATATCTAAAACCCTAATCTCGTAGTCGCGCTGCTGCTCACCCTTCAAACACTGTCGAAACCACCGCCGTCACCATCTCCCTTTACCTGCGAATCAGAAAACGAAGCAGGATCAAAACCAGAAATTTCACATATCAGAGAAATCGATAACAAAGGTACACGAGACTTAGAATTTTTGTTTCGATGATTTTCTGTATTTTAGGGGTTGTTGGGCTTTAATTTACGGTAAAGGAGGAGGGAATTAGCACAGGCGCCACTGCGGTGTGGTGTATTAGGGTTTAGAAGGAAGAAAGGGTTGTGTGAGAGAAAGAGAAAAACGATACTTTAAAAAAACAAAGAATGAAATAAAATTGTAAAAAAAACAATGTTAATATTCTGTTTGGATCCAATGCACGCACGTTTACAGTAATTAGCATGCACCTTTGAATTGCGTCCGTTAGATCATTTTGTGGACGTCCGTAAGGCCAAGTCCATCATAAGAGCTATGCACCCTCGCAACAGGCGATCACTCTGGCCCTTCTAAAGCTGCGTTTGGGGAAAAACCAATTGTTTTTATACCCCCTTTACTCGTTTACTAATCCAACAAACAACATAGCACCCCCTTTTCTCTGGGCCCAGTTCAATATCTGAACTTGGGCCCAACCTTCGCTACATCCCCAGTTTTGCTTCTTAGTTCAAAAAATGCACCCCCAGGCTTGCTGGACATGAATTCAATATCTGAATTCAGGCCCTGACTTTTTACACCCCACCCTTTTACTACTTAATTAAGAAACGTACCCCCCTGTTTAATTTCAACATTTTTTTATTTTTTATGTTTTATATTTTCTTATTTATATATTAATTATTATTATTATTTAAATTTTTAAAATTATTATTATTATTATTAATTTATATATATATATATATATATATATATATATATATATATATATATATATATATATATATATATATATATATATATATATATATATATATATATATATATATATATATATATATATATATATATATATATATATTAATTATTATTATCATTTAAATAAATTATTTTATTTAGAAACTCATGTATATATACTTTCTATATTATTGCATTAAAACATTTTTAAATCATGCATTAACTTAGAATTTCATAATTAATACTATAAAAATACATAACAAATCTGAAATCTATTTTTTCAATAAACTAATCTAAACAATCAATTTTTTGCTAAAGGATTCTAAATATATTTTGACTAATCGTGCATTTAGTCCAAAATTCCGCAATCTTTACACCCATTCAAAATGCGAGGCAATTCAAAATACATTTGCATCCCCTAAAAAACACAAACATGCGAACTACGAAATGGGACTCTGATTCCTCCTAATAGGATACGTAGGCATACGACTAAAATCGTGGCAAATTCCCCTAATTAAAAAATTAAAACCCTTTGTACATAATTGTTAAACCTAAACCCCCTAAACCTAGTATCCTTATGAATAAGGTAGATGAAAGGTGCCTAACACCTTCCTTTCGTCTAAAGAAGTCTGAAACTTAGAATCTCTGTTTTGCAAACTAGGGTTCTCTATTAGATTCCCTTCCTTAGGATAAAAACTAATAGTGGCGACTCTGATTTTAAATCCAGTCGCAATAGAGGAGTATACATGTGTGTTGTGTTTTTCGTTTGGACTATATTTTCATGCAGGATAACTTTTATGATGGTGTCCGATGCATACTATTTGTGATTTATTTTCACACCGTTGCTTTGAGACTTATGTTGGACGTTTAATTTCTGACTTGCTTTGTTTGTTAATGCTAGCTCACTCAAAGTTTTCTAAACTTCTTATATTTTCTTGCTTGCTTGCTACGGATTGTTATCCATTTGGTATTTCATCTCTTCCTTTTTACTACTTCCGCACTTTATCGCTTTCCTTGCCATGAGAAGTAGGATAGAGATGTATGACGAGGATTTTCGTTGTTGGTCATGTCAGGAATCCCTCTGGTTTATTTTAAGACTCATTTAGGGAAATTCCACATTATTGTGCATTATGTGTGCTACTTGTGCTTGTTTAAAATCCTACCTTTAAAGTAGGTATTTTGCAGGTGTGTTTACATTTGTGCTCGCATATCCCTCCACCCCAATAAGTCCTCAAAAGGAGACGAGCGGAAAGGGTTCACAATCAACCCACGCATTTCTTTCATGTCATCCTTAGCTCACGTTGTACGTCGATGCTCTGGATTTGTGCAGATCATGTGTATCGAGTCAGTCATGTGGAAAAGGGTTTGGTCTCAACCCCCACCATTTGTCAGGAGTACACAATAACCATTGTTGACACTTCGCTACCCGCTTGTTTGCTTCCGGTGATCCATTCCTCTTAGCTAAAACATTGATTTTATTTTTTATTTCATCTCAGTATCCCGCTTGTTTGCTTCGGGTGATCCGCTCCCCTTAGTTAAAGCATTTTCTCTTCATACCCCCATCCCATGAGTCGGTATACCCCGATTGTGTGCTTTTTCCAAAGAACTTTTTTAATATGCCATGCTCCCTTAGGATGTGCTTGTTTCTTTCCCTATTTGAGCTAGACCTTAGGATAGTAATCCATGCATGCTAACCAGATAGATGTTTCCCCTTTATCCTTAACATAGGGCCATCATTGTGTGATAACATTAGGGATTAGATTCTAGATAGTCTCCCTTAGATGTTTTCCTTTCTTTTTGCATCCTTGCATTTAAAACTAAAACTTTATTTTTTTTCTTTAAACTAATAAAAACATTCTCTAATAACTTAAACCCAGTTATTAAAGTAAAAAACACTAACCAACACCTTTCTTTTTGCCAATCGGCTTTTCTCTTCTAAGAGCATGTTAGTTCCTTTCCACTATAGATCGTAAGTCTCCAAAGGTCGAGCAGCGGTTGAATGATTGACTTTAACATTGTTCAACTAAAAAACATAAACCCACCAAAACAAGTGAGCCGAACTACATTTGCTCTTATTCCTTAAAAGGGGTACGTAGGCAAAGGATTTTTGTGGGGGCTAATTGAGCATATCTTTGTAAAAATATATTTCTTTTCCCCACGCTTTCTTTTCTTTTTCTTTTGCATGCATTCCCTCTTTCGTTATACTTTAAACCTTAAACATAGATTTTGACCACACCCATTAGATAAGAATAACAAGAGTGGATACCATAGAGTACTACTGGTGTGTGGGATGCTAATATCTTCCCCTCGCCTAACAGGATCCCTTACCCATATCTCTTGGTCGTTCGACCTTGTTTAACCCTTCTCAGGTTTACTCGATATTTACCTTTCCTTTCCCGTGGGATAAAAAATGTTCGATGGTGACTCTATTGATTTTATTATCAGTTGATTATTCAGCCGGTTGTTTCAACTATACCTGAAGCAAGCTATGTACTCATTCAAGATGATTAAAGACAAAGTGTTGGCTGAGGAGTTGTATATGTTTAACAAGATGATTCTTGATCTTGAAAATATCTATGATAAAGATCAAGCGTTGTTGCTATTGTGTGCTTTGCCCAGATCACATGCTCACTTTAAAGAAACTCTCTTGTATGGAAGAGAGTACTTGGCCTTTGAAGAAGCTCAATCATCCTTGTACTCTAAGGATTTGAACAAACAAAAAGAGCATAAACCTTTGATGGTTGCTGAAGGTTTGAACGTTAAAGGAAAATTCTTGCAAAAGGATGGTAAGTTCGACAAGAAGAAGGGCAAAAGTCAGTCAAAGTCTTATAGTGGTGATGCACCTGGTATTCTATGTTATCACTGTAAGAAGGAGGGTCATACAAGAAAATTGTTCCTTGAACGTTTAGAAGATCGTGGAGGAAAGGATAATGGAAACACAACTATTGTTCAAGATGATTTTGACTCATCTGATGTTCTTGTGGTTTCAAGAAGCGACTCAAGAAAAGAGTGGGTTATAGATTCAGGTTGCACTTGGCATATGAATCCAAATAAAGACTTGTTCGAGAAATTATATGATCAAGATGGTGGATTTGTATTGCTGGGAAACAAGAAAGCTTTCGTGATTGTAGGTGTTGGATCTGTGATATTTAAGCTCCATGATGAGTCAATAAAGTTATTGGCTGAAGTCAGGTATGTAACTGATTTAAAGAGAAATTTGATTTCTCTTAGTGAATTCAATAAGAAAGGATATGTTTTTCAAGGAGAGAAAAGTATCCTAAGAGTCATGAAGGGTTCGAAGGAAGTCTTAAGAGGTGTGAAGAAACAAGGCTTGTATACCATTGAGGCTGAAGTTGTAAGTGCTTCGACAAATGTTGCATCCATTAAACCTTTGTCGAAGACATAAATTAGGCACATGATATTGGGCCATGTCAATAAAAGGGGTCTGGTCAAATTGGGGAAACAAAATTTTCTTGGTGGAGACAAAGTCGAAAAGCTGACGTTTTATGAACCATGTGTACTGGGAAAATCTTGTAGAGTGAAGTTCAACAAAGGCAAACAAAGAACACATTGATCCCTTGATTATATCCATGCTGATCTTTGGGGGTCTGCAAGGTTTCCGTCACATTCAGAAGCAAGGTATTTTCTATCCATATTAGATAATTATTCCAGAAAGTTATGGGTATTCATCTAGAAGACTAAGGATGAAACTTTTGAAAATTTCAAAAGTTGGAAAACTCTAGTCGAAAATAAAACTAGCAGAAAGGTCAAGAGGTTGAGAATCGACAATGGCCTTAAATTTTTCAATGATGCTTTCGACACTTTATGTGCTGCCTCTAGTATTGTAAGGCACATAAACACTGCAGGTACTCCACAACAAAATGGTTTTGCTGAAATATCTAATCGGACTATTTTAGAGAGAGTTGGGTGCATGTTGACTAGTGGTGGGTTAAAGAAGGTGTTTTAGGCTAAGGCTGTTTCGACAACAACATATCAGATAAACATATGTCCTTTTCGACTGCATTAAATATGAAGACACCTGAAGAAGTTTGGTCGGGGCATCCACCAAATCTTAACAAACTGAGAGTATTTGGTTATGTAGCCTATGCTCACATTAGGCAAGACAAGGTCAAACCTAGAGCTCTGAAATGCATGTTCATGGGATACTCTGAAGAAGTCAAAGCTTATAGGCTATGGTGCCTAGAGCCAGGTCACAGGAGGAGTATCACCAATCGAGATGTAGTTTTAAATGAAGCTGAAATGGCTTTCAAGAAAACTAATGATGTTGGCCAAAGTGCAAAAATATCTGACTAAGAGCTGGAACAGGAAGAGATTCCTATTGAGGTGGAGCATGTTAACGCTAAATTTCATATCTCGGATGAAGTCGAAGAAGAAGTAGAAGATGCTGAGAAAGTTGAGGAGATTGTCAATGACTACCTATTGGAAAGAGATAGATCAAGAAGAGTCATCAAGGCACCTCAGAGACTTGGGTATGCAGATCTTATAACTTATGCCTTAATCTCTACAAGTGAGGTTCTCGACGAAGAACCTAGAGACATAAGAAAGTTATGAGGAGTCAAAATAAGACTGAATGGCTGAAGGGCATGGATGATGAGATGAAATCTCTTCATGATAACAACACCTGGGAATTGATCAAGAAACCTACTAGATCCAAGTTAGTCAGCTGCAAGTGAATTCTCAAAGTTAAGGAAGGAATCAAAGAAGTGGTGTCGAAAAGATACAAGGCAATATTGGTTACAAGAGGTTTCACTGAGAAAAAGGGATCGACTTTAATGATGTGTTTTCTCCTGTTTTCAAGCACATATCCATTCAAATGTTGCTTGCCATGGTGGAACAGTTCGACCTTAAACTGGAACAAATGGATGTGAAAACTACGTTCTTGTATGGTGATCTAGATGAAATAATCCCGATGAGGAAACCTGAATGATATATTCAAAAGGGGAAAGAAGATTATGTGTGCAAGCTGAAGAGATCTTTATATGGACTGAAACAATCTCCTCGACAGTGGAATATGAGATTCGACAGGTTCATGGCACGTATAAGTTTCATTAAAAGTCAGTTCGACCATTCCGTTTACTTTAGATTTCGATCTAATAATTCGTTTGTTATTTTTTTTTGTATGTGGATGATATTCTCATAACAAGCAACAATGTCAAAGATGTAATAAGGGTAAAGGATGAACTCTATAAGGAGTTCTACATGAAGGATCTAGGAGTTGCATCCAAGATTCTTGGGATTAACATTCGATGAGATGGAAATCAATTGAAATTATGCTTATCTAAAGAAGCATTCCTAGGAAAGATTATCGACAAGTTTGGTATGTCGAATTCAAAGACTGTTATGACTCTGATAAATCATTAATTTAAGTTGATCGATCAGTGTTTCAGTGCTGATGTTGAAAGAGATTATATGAATAACATCACATATGCTAATATAGTAGGTTCTTTAATGTATTCTAAGGTCTGTACTAGACCCTACATATCATATACAATAAGTCTTGTAAGCAGGTACATGGTGAATCCTAGATAGGATCTCTGGCAAGCATTAAAGTGGATTCTAAGGTACATAAATGGGTCTATAAATAGAGTCCTAATTTATGGTGGAGCTTGGGTGGAGATAGTAAAGAAATAATCGAAGGATATATCGACTCTGATTATGCAGGTTGCATGGATTCCAGAAAATCTATTTCTGAATATGTTTTCACTATGTTTGACACAACAATTAGTTAGAAAGTGACACTTCAGAAGGTTGCAGCCTTATCAATCACTGAAGCAGAATATATCACCCTCACTAAAGTTGTGAAAGAAGCATTGGGACTTAAAGGTTTTGCTAAGGAGCTAAAACTTCCAGGTCAAGTTATCACTGTTAAATATGATAGTCAAAATGCAATACACCTGTCAAAGAATTTAGCATATCACGAGCGAACCAAGGACATCAATGTGAGGCTGAATTTTGTCAGAGGTGTAATCGAGCATGGATAAGTCCAAGTGCTGAAGGTTTTGACAAATTACAATGTTGTTGATATGATCACTAATATTATGTCAAATTGCACATTTTTCCACTATATGCAGTTGATAAAGCTGCATGAAGAAAGCTAATTTGTTATTTGATATTAGAGTTTGTTCTAAGGTGGAGATTTGTGAGATATTAGATCGAACTCTATTGGGTCGAAGGGTAGCTTCTTGTTTCGACAGTTCGAAATGAGCTTAGCATGTCGTCAAAGTCTGATCATATGTTGTTGCGGAAGACCTACATGTTGTAGTCGACATGTATTATAGTATGTAGATGTCGATAATGTTAAGTTTGTTAGCAAGAAGAATTGAGCTTGTTTGTTATGTCCAATTGTTTAAGTTAGCTTGTACCCTAAGTTAGCTTGTAATGAATATTTATGAAAAAACCCATTAGTTTAATATGTTAGGTTTATTATAAATAGTATACTAGTCTCTCAACATTGCATATTGCAAATCCTAATTTAGGGTGAAAGAGGTTAATTCTTATAAAACTTGTAATCTTGTTTAAAGAGAAAGTAAAGAATAACAGTTATAACCAATCCTTGTTGTTCTTCGTGTTCCTCATTCTTTTCTACCCTTGTGTGTTTCTTGATCATAAAGAAACAATTTATACTTTGTTTCTAAGGTATCGTTTTCACAACATGTTTCTTTTCTGATTTGGTTATTGGACATGTGATGTATTATTTCTCAGGATTATGTAACTTGATTTAGTACGATTTTGAATGTTCATTTATTTCTCAGGATTATGTAATTTGATTTAGTACGATTTTAAATGTTCATTTAGATGATTGTACTTAGTACCAAAATTTAACACTTTACTTAATATCATTATAGATAGTATTATATAGAGTGTTAAAATGTCAATGTATTAACTAGGGTTTCTAAGATAAGGAAGATGGTAGAAGAGATTTTTACTATTCAACCTATGCCCCTCTCTATCGTGAAGTCACTCTTGATATCACCCAAGGCCAAAAAGCATAAGGTTAGCTTAGAAAAAATTTCAATAACTTGGAAGAGATTGTCTCATTAAATTTAGAGGGAGGACCTTCCTGAAGGTGATACGAAGGTTCACTCGTATGGTGCTCCTTCTACACTTCCTTCAAGAGATCAACATGAGTTATCCATCTATGGTAATGACTATTATGGTATGATTTTTGATTAAGAAAAGATGTGCTCAGTGATGTTGAGAGGGTTGTTGAATAAACTTTAATGTGTTAGTAATAAGTTTTACATTAAATATGGTAGTAGGAAGGACAAAAGTTTAGTAAGTTATGATAGTTTATTAGTAGCAGTTATGTTTTTAGAATTGTAAAAGCCATTGGGTCTATATAAAGACCAAGAGTGTATTTTATTTTAACAAGAGCAATATAGAAGTATGCATATAGAAGTCTGATTACTTTATAACAATTTGGCATAAGAGCTCATGGAAAACATGATGAATCAAATGCCGTTGCCACGGCTAACAAAGTCAAATTATGAAAACTGGAGTATCCAAATGAAAGCTCTTCTTGGATCTCTAGATGCGTGGGATGTGACCCATGATGGGTTTTTAGAATAAATAGAAGTTGGGGGATATATGAAAGCTCAAACGAAAGCGTTGAAAGAGACGCGATCGAAGGACAAAACGACATTATACATGTTGTTCAGGGCTATAGATGAATCAGGCTTCAATAAAATTGCTGGTTCGACTACGTCGAAACAAGCATGGTACACGTTAGAAAAAGTGTTCAAAGGAGCAGATCGAGTGAAGTAAGCTCGACTCCAAACTCTTCATGGAGAATTGGAGAGAATACAAATGAAGGATACATAAATTGTATCTGACTACATCACACGTGTGCAAAAGGTGGTGAATCAACTCACCAGAAATGGAGAGACGGTACCTGATGCACGAGTTGTTGAAAAGATCTTGAGATCTTTAACAGACAAGTTTGGGAATATTGTGTATGCAATAGAAGAGTCGAAGGACCTTTCTACGCTCTCAGTCGAAGAGCTTGCTGGTTCTCTCGAAGCACATGAACAACGAAAGATGAAAAAGAAAGAAGAAGCAGTCGAAGAAGCAAACCAAACCAAGGAATCGAATAAAGACGAAAAGGTACTCTTTTCAAACAACTTTCGAGGAAGAGGACGTGGACGTGGAGGTCGTGACAGTGGTAGAAGTGGTAGAGGTAGCAACTTTGAAAGGAGACAATCGAGCCAACAAAATTGGCGTGGCAGAGGACGTGGTCAAAGAGGTGGTCGTTCGAATCATTCCAACTTAGAATGCTACAAGGGTGAGAAGTATGGTCATTATGCGAAGGATTGCAACTCCTACAAATGTTACAACTGTGACAAAGTGGGACATCTTGCAAAAGACTGTCGAATTGAAAAGAAGATTGAAGAAACAACCAACCTAGCCTTGGAAGCTGAATCGAATGAAGGCTTTCTCTTGATGGCTCAAAACGAAATCAACACCAATAATGACAATGTTTGGTATCTTGACTCAGGAGAAAGTAATCACATGTGTGGTTACAAACACCTGTTTAAAGATATGAAGAGAATTGAAGATGGTAATGTGTATTTTGGAGATGCGTCAAAAGTGAAGGTCGGAGTAAAGGGCACAATTGGTTACTTGCAGAAGGATGGCTTGATTGGATCAATCGAAGACGTTTACTATGCACCAGATCTCAAGACCAACATATTAAGTCTGGGACAACTTACAGAAAAAGGTGCTTCGATACTTATGAAAGATCGAACACTGCATTTGAAGGACAAAGTAGGACATCTGATAGCCAGTGTCGAAATGGAAAGAAACCGAATGTACAAACTGAACCTGAGGAACATTGGAGTGAAATGTCTGCAAATCGAAGTGCAAGACAAAGCGTCACTGTGGCATATGCGCTTTGGTCATCTACATCATGCTGGTTTAAAAAGGTTGGCAAAAAGGAACATGGTGCATGGACTACCAGACATGGATTTCGAAGGAAAATTCTGTGAAGAATGTGTGCTCAGCAAACAAACAAGAACCTCATTTCAAAGGAAGGCAGAGTATCAAGATAAACATATTCTCGAATTGATACATACTGACATATGTGGGCCAATCACTCCAGAATCCTTCAGTGGAAAAAGGTACTTCATTTCTTTTATTGATGACTTCTCAAGAAAAACCTGGGTTTACTTCCTGAAAGAAAAATCTGAAGCATTAGAAGTGTTCAAAAAGTTCAAAGTAATGGTGGAGAAGGCAAAAGACAGACACATCAAAGCAATTCGATCTGACAGAGGAGGTGAGTATACTTCAATGGCCTTTGTGAAGTACTGTGAAGAACAGGGCATAAGGAGATTCCTATCTGCACCATATTCACCTCAACAAAATGGTGTGGCTGAAAGGAAGAATCGAACTATTCTTGACATGACTCGATCAATGCTCAAAAGCAAGAACATGTCGAAAGAATTCTGGGCAGAAGCAGTACAATGTGTTGTTTATATTCAGAATAGATGTCCACATTTGAAGTTAGAAGACAAAACACCACAAGAAGCATGGAGTGGACAGAAGCCAACAATTTCTCATCTCAAGGTATTTGGTAGTATAGCTTATGCACATGTACCAGATTAACGAAGAACAAAGCTTGAAGACAAAAGTCAGAAGTACAAATTCATTGGATATAATGAGAAGATGAAAGGGTACAAGCTCTTCAATCCCATAAGCAAGAAAGTGATCATGAGTAGAGACGTTCGAATGGACGAAGCAAGCAAGTGGGACTGGAACAATTCGACAGAGGTTGTTGACACAGTCGAAGAAACAACTATAGTTGTACCAACTAGTATTCCAACAGAACATGAAGAAACTGAAGATGAAGATGAACCTCTACAACCAAAAATGAGAAGTTTGCAAGATTTGTATGATTCAACAAGTGAGGTGCATCTTGTGTGTCTTCTGGCAGATGCTGAAAATATCAGTGTCGAAGAAGCGTTACGAGATAAGAAGTGGAAAAGTGCCATGGATGAAGAAATTAGAGCAATCGAACGCAACAATACTTGGGAGCTAGTCGAATTGCCAAAAGGTAGTCAACCCATTGGTGTAAAGTGGGTATTCAAGAAAAAGATGAATGCTCAAGGAGAAATCAAAAGATTCAAAGCACGACTGGTTGCGAAGGAATACAAACAGAAAGCAGGAATTGACTATGACGAAGTTTTTGCGCCTGTTGCAAGAATGGAGACAATTCGATTACTCATTTATCAAGCTGCTCAATTCAAATGGCCAATATTTCAAATGGATGTCAAGACAACATTTTTGAATGGTGTGATTGAAGAAGAAATCTATGTCGAACAACCACTTGGATATATGAGAATTGGAGAAGAGAAGAAGGTGTTGAAACTGAAGAAATCGATGTATGGGCTGAAGCAAGCACCTAGGGCATGGAACACACGTATTGACACATATTTCAAGGAGAATGGGTTCGAGCAATGTCCTTATGAACCCGCCCTCTATGTGAAGAAAAATGGAAGTAATTTATTACTTGTTGCTCTCTATGTTGATGATCTTATCTTTCTAGGCAGTGATGTTCAGATGATCGAAGATTTCAAGAGCACCATGACAAGCGAATTTGAAATGACAGACTTAGGTCTGATGAGATTCATTCTTGGTCTGGAGGTTCGACAAGAAGAAGCTGGAATCTTTATCTCACAAGAAAAATATGCAAAAGAAATCCTAGAAAAATATAAAATGAAGAATTGCAATCCAACTTCGACGCCAATGGAACCAGGTACAAAACTGTCAAAGTTTGATGGAGGAGAACGGGTCGAAGGAAGCAAATATCGAAGCTTGGTAGGTTGCCTTCGATATCTCACATGCACAAGGCCAGACATTTCACTAAGTGTTAGCATAGTGAGTCGATTCATGGAGGAGCCAGTACACACACATTGGAAGGCGCTGAAACGAATTCTAAGATACATCCAAGGAACAATATCACTAGGAATGTTTTATTCAAAAACAGAAGACTATAAGTTAGTTGGTTATTCTGACAGTGACTGGTGCGAAGACATAGACGATCGAAAGAGCACCTCTGGATATGTGTTTTTCATGGGAAACACGACATTTACTTGGTTGTCGAAGAAGCAACCTATAGTAACACTTTCGACGTGTGAAGCTGAATATGTGGCAGCATCCTGGTGCATCTGTCATGTAGTACGGCTCAGAAGGTTGATAAGCAAGATGGAACTAAAACAGGGAGGTCCAACAATAATACAAGTGGACAATAAATTAGCTATCGAATTGGTAAAGAATCTAATGAATCATGAACGAAGCAAACACATTGATGTTCGATTTCATTTCATTCGTGAACATGTGAAGGAGGGAAGTGTCGAATTGAGGCATGTAGCAAGCAAAAACCAAGCAACGGATATTTTCACAAAACCACTATCAAAAGAGATCTTCGACAGAGGCAAGAAGATGATAGGAATGCTATATGGAAGAAACATTTAAGTTTACAGAGGTGTTTTGTTGAATAAACTTTAATGTGTTAGTAATAAGTTTTACATTAAATATGGTAGTAGGAAGGACAAAAGTTTAGTAAGTTATGATAGTTTATTAGTAGCAGTTATGTTTTTAGAATTGTAAAAGCCATTGGGTCTATATAAAGACCAAGAGTGTATTTTATTTTAACAAGAGGAATATAGAAGTATGCATATAGAAGTCTGATTACTTTATAACAAGGGTGAGGAAGATGGATCCCAAGCAGGTGTTTCAAATACTAGGGGCTTATATGATGAAAAGTGTTGTGCTAGGCCGATAAATGTATGAAGAGTTTGATTATGTGGAGAAGAGTGAGGAGGATTTTAAGTATGATCTCAGCAAAATAAATGAGGGTTTTATGCTTAACTTTATTGAGTTGGGAGAATGAGATTTCATCTTCTCTTGAAAAGAAGTACAAACTTGCATGGCTTTTTGTTTAAAACTTGGAGAAAGAGAGAGAGAAAACTCAGAAGAATACAATGGAGGAAGCATATGAAAAACAAGGTGATACATTATCTCGGGCTGAATGTGAATTACAAAATATGAAGAAGGTGGTTGTAATCCATGCCTCTATTATGAAGTTGCTGAAAATTGACTTGGAGGAGTTGCGTATGGATTCCTTTTTTTCTTCCAACCAGCCATTCAAGAAGGCAAGTGAGCAAGTCCTTTTTTCGTACTTGACTTCAACCTTGAGGAGGTTAATTAGGTTTCTCAAGATTATTCATTGGTTTTTAATTACTCCACATACATATTCTATATTTTTGAAAGATGAATTCTTATTTACCCAACTCAAAAAGTTGGATAAAGCTATCCTTAGTGTAAAATGTTTTGAAAACCACAAATAATTTTACTATTTAATAAATAATTAAATATATAAAAATTAAATGGTGTCATGTGATTGGTTGAAGGTAGATTATCCATCTTTTTTTGATGGGTAGAGAAGTTGTACCATTTTAAAATTGTGGGATTGTTATTTGTTAAAGATAGATCATGCATACAAACATCCCATATTTGGGAAAGTTTATAAAGATGTCTCCTGTGATCGGTGGAAATAGAACTGACTGTTTTAAAGCTGGTTTCGTGAAATGTCGCGGTAAGCAAGAGTCGCCACCGTCTTTTATTTTCCCCAACATGGACAGGACAAAAGCACAGCAAAATTCCTTATGAGATTGTTTCTCGGTTCGGGAGGTAGATTTATAGAAAGGGAAAGTGTTAGCACCCTTTCTATCCGTGGTTATCCACGGGCTCTTAGATACTTGCTCTTATGTTTTTAAAAGATGTTTGCTTTTCAAGTGTGTGTGGGTTTTGAAAAAGTTTCGTTTGAAAAATTTTTAAGTAACTCTTGTATCTGTCCTCAAGAGTGTATGAAAAATTTGTTTGAAAACTTTTTGAAAGTGTTAGTGTGAAAAGATGTTTTGTTTGTTTTGAAAAGAGCAAGTACCCATGAGATCTACCTACTCTAAGGAATTAGTCTGTGTAAAAGTCCTTAAGGTAGTGCCATCCCACCATTGAGAGGTAGGTAGCACCACCGTTGGAGGTGTTCGGGTCAATTCGATTGAGGAACAGTGTGGTCACCGAAGAAACAATTAGGACACCTTAAAAGTAACCCTAATGTCCTAGATCCTTTTTAATCCGAGGCAACCGTTTCGAGGCAACTGGATCTTGGACATAAGAGCGACCGCTAAAACGTCCTATACTTGACGACCACGTTTCGAAGGCAACGAGTGAGGCGTACCCTAGAAGTGGTGTGTGCATTGTGTGTTGTTTTCATGTTATGTTTTATCTTTGATCATGGCATTGTGAGCTACGAGTTGTTTTTTAATTATCATACATTCTTTCATGCAATTTAGCAGTTAGGAGTGCGGAAAGTAAAATACGGAAAGATAAAAGCTATGCTATTACAAGGCGCGGGTCTATACATCACCAAAATACAAAGACCCGTTTTTGATAAAGATGCGGAAAGTAAAAAAGCAATAAACCTAATTACTATTACATCCTTGAACAGTTACATAATAATCAATAAGAAAATATAAGAATAACGTGCGAAAGAATAAAACCGGGAACGTCCGAGGGTTTTGGACCCTTTGCTTGAAATTAAATTGAATTAAAACCTAATTAATTATTTAATTAAAGAAAAGGAAGTGTGTTTTTATGTTTTTTTTGTATTTATTTTGGAAATAAAGAAAAGAATTTAAAAGTTAGTAAACAACCCTAATTCTAGATTATTTTAATTATTAAAGAAAATGTCAAAGTTGACCTAATTTACTAATTAATTAATTTACATATTTATGTACAAAAATAATAGTAATTAATAATGATAATAATAATAATTAATAATAATAATAATAATTAATTAAGAAAAGATAAAAGTGTCAAAACCTAATTCTATGTATTTTTTTATTTATTAAGAAAGGAGATTAAATTTTAAACCTAAATTAACTAAATTAATTATTAACATTTATTTACAAAAAATGGGTTAATGATGCAATTAATAAATAATTAAAAAAAGCATTTTTGAGTTTCTGATTTTTATTAGGGAAAATTATTTGTGGTGAATTAATTAAAACAATTAAAAGTATTAAAAAGAAAATAAAATTTAAAAATGCAAAGCAAACCAAGGGGGTGTCTGGCCCAAAGTGGAGGTTTTTGAAGCAATTCAGGCCCATTAGACAAGGCAGGCCTCGTTGACTTTCTGGTTGTGTGCATGATGGTTGACTGGAGTATACCATGGGCTTCATTCTGTGGCCACTGGATTGATCTCATGGCCACTTGGCAGGCTTAAGCGTGAGTACGTATGATGGACCTTTGGGTGAATACTGCACTAGAACGTGTGAAAACAAAAATCAACAATTATATGGGGGACCTGGGAATCGAACCCAGGTCCCAATGCTTGCAAGACACGTCCTCCACCATCTGAGCTATGAAGCGCATTTGTTAAATATCTACACAACAAATATTATATAAAATACCAACAATTATTATGATGCAAACAAAAATACGCGTGCAAATTTGAATGTTCCAGTCACATAATGTCACGCATGCTGTCTTCTTTGTTTCACCTGCAACTGTAAACGAGATAGCGGGGGTTTTAAACCCCCACAAAGCAAAAGTCTCAAAAATAGTGAATAGCCCTGTGGATCACATAAATTGAGCGCGAGGGTTTGGTTGAATTCGTCTGGCCTTGACGAATTCAACCATAGTCATGACGTGGTCCAATTTTTCCTGATGCCTAAAGCCCTAATTGCAAGCTTCAGAAACCCTAGATGTCGTTCATGGTGGATTTTGATTCAGGCAGCGTTAGTTCAATTAAATTGTCTCATTAGCTTCAGAAGGCCCCTAACAACACACACCAATGAAAAAAATGGATTAAAAGCACGTGAAACATGATATGCAGGTTTAAAGAATAAGGCAAACCGTGTGGCTTATTGTCTTTGATTCTTTGCGTGTTTGGACTGGTTCTTGATGCCAATACACTCCTGGAGCATCAGGCAAGGTGATTGAATCCTTTTTAGGCTTTGAAACGCGCTGCAAGTAGGAAATCAGTTTCACACTTTTCTTGAGTTTTTTGCAATTTGGCTATGGAGTATTAGCAGCTTTCACGTGTGTCCTTGAGTAGGGTTTCACTCAGCATATGTATGTGATGTGAATTAGGTCAAGAATAAGCCCAAAAGTCCATGGCATTATGACTTGAATATTTGATTGTCTAATCATATCTTTTTCAATCTTTTCTTTCATGAAACCTTGCCAATCATGGTTTTTTTGCCTTGTTGATTGAGAAACGAGTTGCCAGCTTGCCCTAGTCATATTTGCTGCACAAAAAGATCTAAAAAAGCACATCTTTTGAATTTTCTTATAATTAAAACCAATTAAATGAATTAATATAAATATAAATTCAATTAATTAATTAAAAATAAGAAAATAAATTATTTTGAGCTCAATGGGTCGTGCATAGACTTTGGGTAAAGATTCAAGAAAGAATTTGAGGCCCATTAGCAAAATTGAAGCTTTTCAGGCAAAGTTGACTTTTGAAAGTTCCCAAAAATTTCCCAACTTCTCCAATGCATATCTTGCTCAATTTTGAAGCTATGAACATGTTCTTGGACATTTTGGAAATGTCTTGAAGTCCTCTAACCAATGCCTTTGGTCCCATGTCATTTTTATTTACCAATCTCAAGTTATGGTCTTTGACTTAAAGTGCCTTTTTGTTGACTTTTGAAAATGACCTATAATGTTGAAATTGATAACTTTTTGTGAGAGCATTTCTTGGACTTGGAGTGTGAAGATGAGTTGTAGGAAATGTCATCCCCTTCAAAATGAGCTTTGGATGGGATTTTTCTGATAAACCATGAAGAAGTTATGCCTTGGTCAATTTGCAGTTGACTTTTCAACTGTCCAAAAATAGAAACTTTTGACATCTTGAGACTTTGTGAGCCATGCTTGTGGAATCATGATCAAGAATTGATCAAATGATGATTGTGGCTTCAAAATAAGATGTTGACCAAAATTTTTGAATTTTGACTGTCAAATGACCATTTTACCCCTGCAGTTGACTGTGAAGCATTTAGGGTTTTTGACTGTGCAATTTGATGTTGTGAGTCTTGAACCTTGACATATAGATGTTTGAAAATGCATATGGGAACATGGGACTTGATTGGACCCTTGAAAATCTCAATTTCTTTGCAAGAACCAAAACCCTAATTTTGACTGTGTTAGGAGGCAATTGGACTGTGCAACCCTTGAGAGATTTTAAACCATTTGGAGATTGATCTTGGCAAATCTTGAAGAATATGGGAGGGAAAATTTTGGGGTACAACAGTTTCCCCTGTTCAATCTTCTTAGACCTGAGGATGTAGATTGGCTGGCGTGCCTTTCGTAATCCGAAGGTGGAAGATGATTGAACACTAGAGTGCCCAGAAATTTGCACTCACATAGTAGAATATCTGCAGCGTGATGGCGGGAATGGGCTTACTGATGCCATTTGGAGAGATGGATAGGAGTGGAGATGGGCTTATAGATGCCATCTAGGTGTCGATCGCGTAAGAGATTCCTTAGCGAGAACTTGCGTACCTGAGAAAGAAAAATAATTATCTGGCCTGTTACCGGTGTTGATCTTCAAACTCTTCAGACGTGCCCTGGCTGGATACAGGAATCGAGTCCGGAAATAGTCGTCAACAGATACGCCCTGGCTGGATACAGGAATCGGATCTTCAAACTCTTCAGACGTGCCCTGGCAGGATACAGGAATCGAGTCCGGAAATAGTCGTCAACAGATACACCCTGGCTGGATACAGGAATCGGATCTTCAAACTCTTCAGACGTGCCCTGGCAGGATACAGGAATCGAGTCCAGAAATAGTCGTCAACAGATACGCCCTGGCTGGATACAAGAATCGACTCTTCAAACTCTTCATGTAGATATGCCCTGGCTGGATACAGGTATCGAATCTACAATTAATCACTCACAGATATGCCCTGGCTAGATGCAGGTATCGAATCTGGAATTAGTCATCTACAGATATGCCCTGGCTAGATACAGGTATCGAATCTGGAACTGTGATAGTTGATAGTAATCATCTTTGGATTGACCTTTTTCCTGAAAAGGCGAAACATCAGTTGTATGCAATGTCATGATGTATGAAATGCATGATGTCATGATGTTCTCGAAATAAATGAGATTGTGTCGTATGCACTTAATCATGTATGTAAGCAGGATGTATAAAATGTGAAATGTTCATGAATGTATTTTCGTCTGGGAAAATAAATCCTTGACGAATGCCGGGAAGTTCGTTGAATCCTGGGCTGAGGTCGAAGAGTAGAGTTCTTCATTTTCCACTGGGGATGATGGTTGCAATAATAAACTGGTAGGAGAAGATGACTCCGTTGGGGAATAAACTTGGTGAAGACATTACTCTGAGGGGAATTACTCTATGGGAGGAGAGATACTTCGATGAGGTTTGATGATAACTCCGCTGGGGATACCATTGATATGTTATGAGGAATTGATGAACTCCGCTGGGGGATGGGAAGAGCCTCGATGGGGACGATCTTTCCGTGGTTTCGCTGAGGATAACCCAGTTATAAGCTCTGGTGGGGAGTAATCTTCTGAATAAAACCGGGGAGGCGTGTTCGTACTCTGCAGGTGATAAGCTTCCAGAATCTACTGGGGATAAGCTTCCTGAATCTACTGGGGAGAATGATTCAACTCTCCTGGGGAAACTTTTCAGATTGGACTGTACTGGGGAATGGCTCCACTGGATGTCTGTATTCCGCCGGGGAACAATCTTAGATCAAGATTGCCGGGGATGCTTGCTAGGAATGTTTGTATACTCCGTTGGGGAATGTTGAGATCTTCGAGGGATAATCCAATTTCCTTGAGGCTGGCAATAGACTAACTTTGCTCGGGGAGAGTGTTGCTGACTTGCTAGGGGTACTGTGCCTTGTCGGGGCTGACGGGAGGCCAACTCTGCTCGGGGGAGAGTATTGCTGAATCTTATCTTACTCGGCGGGGAGTGAAGGTATCTGGGTTACATTCTTCAGCCGAACTTACCTTGGTACCTTGGTGGACAGAGCAATTATATTGCTTAGACAACTCATTATTGCCCCTGTTTTTGATATTACCTGTAATTAATCCTTTGTTTCGTATTCAAATATTTATGAGTTAGCAATTAGTGTCAAATGCATATATCAAAATTGAACATTGGACGTTCTTTACAAAACAAAACAGAAAGAAGGAAAAAACAATTGGCAATTGGTCTGAAAAGTGAATTTGTATTGATTTTTGAATTTTCCTGTAAATAGGCGTTTATGTACAAGAGGCTGACGTCCTAGTAAGAGGACACCGCCGAACAACAGAGTTTATACAATTTTGTGAAAAAGGAAAACAAAACAGCTATGTGAAAAGATAATCCCACTGGGTTCCAACTCTGGTATCGCCTTTATATCTTCGAGCGTCTCATCACTTGGCTGCTTAGTTGAAGATGAAGCTGACTGATCGATGCCGTCTGAACCTGATGTTTGATACCGGATTCTGGATGCAAGGTGATTCAATGAGACATAGTATTACGCTTTAATCCCTAACTTTTGCCTGGACCGCCCTTTCGGGTTTTCAGTCCACCGGGATACCCATTTTTGCCCAAGCCGCCTTTTCAGGTTTTCGACTTGCCGGGTGTACAGATTTTTTCATTTCATCCCTTATTTTTGCCCGAACCCTTTTGGTTCGCTGGGAAGCCCTTATTTTTGCCTAGATGTGTCAACCTAGCGGGTCTTTTATTCATGCGTAGTATCTTTTTACTATGTCTGCATTGGCAGGGTGAGGAAGGTCATCACCATCCATGGTGGTTAGAATCATGGCTCCTCCTGAGAAGACATGTTTAACCACAAATGGCCCTTCGTATGTTGGGGTCCATTTTCCCCTGGGATCACTTTGAGGAAGAATGATGCGCTTGATTACCAGGTCCCTAACTTGATACTCTTGTGGTCTGACTTTCTTGTTAAATGCCCTGATCATCCGTTTTTGGTACGTTTGACCATGACAAATAGCAGTGAGTCTCTTTTCGTCAATTAGGTTTAACTGATCAAGTCGAGTCTGGATCCAGTCATCTTCGCTCAAACCTGCATCCTTCATTATCCAGAGAGAGGGTATCTGGACTTCAATCGACAAGACTGCCTCCATGCCATAGACTAAGGAAAAGGGTGTTGCCCCGGTTGACGTTCTTGCTAAGGTACGATACCCATGAAGAGCAAACGGTAACATCTCGTGCCAATCTTTATAGGTCATTGTCATCTTCTGCACAATATTTTTGATATTCTTATTCGCCGCTTCTACAGCCCCATTCATCTTCGGCCGGTAAGGAGAAGAGTTGTGGTGTTGTATCTTAAATTGCTCGCAGAGCTCAGTGATCATCTTGTTGTTAAGATTGGTACCATTGTCCGTAATGATCCTTTCCGGGACGCCGTATCGACAGATCAGGTTATGCCGAATAAACCGTGCCACGACGTTCTTGGTTACCGTAGCGTAGGAAGCTGCTTCAACCCACTTTGTAAAGTAATCGATCGCCACCAGGATGAAGCGATGTCCGTTGGATGCCGTAGGTTTAATCTCGCCGATCATATCAATGCCCCACATTGCAAAAGGCCATGGAGCTGTCAAGACGTTCAGAGGGACTGGAGGAACGTGCACCTTATCAGCATAAATCTGGCACTTGTGACATGTCCGAGAATGTTGGTAACAGTCGGCTTCCATTGTGGACCATAAATATCCTTCCCGAAGGATCTTCTTTGCCATGGTGTGTCCACTGGAATGCGTTCCGAAGGTACCTTCATGCAGTTCTGCCATGATCTTTTCTGCTTCAGCTTTATCCACACAACGCAGTAAGGTCGAATCATGGTTTCGCTTGTATAGAATGCCATTGTTGAGGAAGAACTTTGCAGCGAACCTTCTCAGAAACTTCTTGTCATTGATGGATGCACCTTCAGGGTATTCTTGAGCTTCCAAGTACCTCTTCACTTCATGATACCAAGGTTTTTCAATTACCTCTTCAGCCTCAAGATCACAACAATATGCAGGTTCGTCCAACTTCCAGATAATGATCTGGGGAGCCTCGTTATCCCATTTGACTTTGAACATAGAAGACATCGTAGCCAGCGCGTCCGCCAACTGATTCTCCTCCCTCGGGAAATGTTCAAAAGTTATCTCTGTGAAATGGGGGATCAATGTCAACACACACTCTTTGTAAGGAATAAGATTTGGGTGTTTCGTATCCCACTCTCCTTTGATCTGATTGATCACAAGAGTGGAATCTCCGAAGACACTCAGAAACTTGATCCTTAAGTCAATCGCAGCTTGAAGACCCATGATGCATGCCTCATACTGCGCCATGTTGTTAGTGCAGTTGAAACATAGTCGGGCAGTGAGTGGAGTATGAGTGCCTTTTGGGGATATGATCACAGCGCCGATACCATTACCCAAAGCGTTGGAGGCTCCGTCAAAGTGCATAGACCATCGGGATCCTTCCTCAGGTCCTTCATCCGGTCCAGGTACTTCATAATCAGTCACTACCATGATGTTCTCGTCTGGAAACTCAAAGTTCATTGACTGGTAGTCGTCTACTTCCTGGTGTGCCAAATGGTCTGCCAATACACTTCCCTTGATAGCTTTCTGAGTCGTGTACTGGATGTCGTATTCTGTCAAGATCATATGCCATCTTGCTATTCTTCCGGACAGAGCAGGCTTTTCGAATATGTACTTTATTGGATCCATTTTTGAAATCAACAGAGTAGTGTGAGTCAGCATATACTGTCTCAGCCGGCAAGCAGCCCATACCAAAGCGCAGCAAGTTTTCTCGAGCAGTGAGTATCGGGTCTCACAGTCGGTAAACTTTTTGCTAAGGTAATAAATGGCGTGCTCTTTTCGGCCAGACTCGTCATGCTGCCCCAGCACACACCCCATTGAGCTGTCAAGTACTGTCAAGTATAGTATTAGAGGTCTCCCTTCAACCGGTGGCATAAGAATGGGTGGTTCTTGGAGATACTCTTTGATTCTGTCGAAAGCGGCCTGACATTCATCATTCCAACGTACTACTTGATCTTTCTTCAGCAGCTTGAAGATTGGTTCACAAGTAGCAGTTAGGTGCGAGATGAATCAGGCAATGTAATTCAGACGTCCTAGAAATCCTCTGACTTCTTTCTCTGTCTTGGGAACTGGCATCTCTTGTATGGCTTTAACCTTGGCAGGGTCCACTTGAATACCTTTGTCGCTTACGACGAAGCCTAGCAACTTTCCGGATCTTACCCCAAATGTGCACTTGTTTGGGTTCAATCTTAGCTTGTACAACTTCAGACGGTCAAACAGCTTCTGCAGATGGTCAAGGTGTTCCTCCTCAGTTTGGGACCTTACAATCATATCATCGACATACACTTCGATCTCATGGTGGATCATCTCATGAAATAAAGCAACCATGGCACATTGGTAGGTTGCCCCAACATTTTTCAACCCAAAAGGCATGACCTTGTAACAGAAGGTGCCCCACTGAGTGACGAAGGTAGTCTTTTCCATATCTTCCGGAGCCATCTTGATCTGATTATAACCTGAAAAACCATCCATGAAGGAGAACACCTTGTGCTGAGCAGTATTGTCAACCAGAACATCAATGTGAGGCAGGGGGAAGTCATCCTTGGGGCTCGCCCTGTTCAGATCCCTGTAATCAACACACATTCGGACCTTACCATCTTTCTTCGGTACCGGAACCACATTGGTAACCCACTGAGGGTAAGAAGTCACTGCTAGAAAACCGGCATCAAATTGCTTCATAACCTCGGCTTTGATCTTCTCGGACATCTCTGGACGCATACGGCGAACCTTCTACTTTCCTGAAGGGCAGTCTTCCTCGGTAGGCAGGTGATGAACCACAATGTCGGTATCCAACCCAGGCATGTCTTCGTAAGACCAGGCGAAGATCTCCACATAATCATGCAACATCTGAATCAACCGTTGTTTTACGCTGAGCTCTAGGTTGGCACCAATCTTGACTTCCTTTCTATCTGCCTCAGTACCCAGATTTACCGTTTCCACTGGCTCTTCATGTGGCTGAATGGCCCTCTCTTCCTGGAGTAACAGTCTTGCAAGCTCACCAGGCACTTCGCAATCATCTTCACCTTCGTCTTCGGCTAAGTTGATCGGACTTTCGAAGTCATAACTGGCAGTAGCAGAGTCGTTACCAGTGAGATCCAGAGTGGATTGAAACCTGTATGGGTGAGTGTGTGTAAATATAGCTGTTTTGCAATATATAAAGAAAGAAAGAAAGGGAGCACAAGATTTGAAATGCGAAAAACGTCCAATGTCTTTATTCATGATATATGGAAATGACAAGTAATAGGCCCTCACAAATGAAACCACGGTGCCCCGGGTAAGACACCGGGCCATAAAGTTTCAATTTATTGTTCATTACAAATTTAAAAAAACAAAGGAATTCATTACTGAGTAACAAAAGTAACAGGTATGTAGTCTTTTGCAGTCCAATTGTTCAGTCCACCGTCGGTCGTCGGGTAGATCCAGCTATCAAACTCAGATTCCTCTGCATTGCCTTCAATAGCATTCACTCTCGGGTTGGTGATGAACACGGGAGGTCTTCCGATCCTTGCTTTGCATACAGCCCTCTGAGCCTCTGCAGTGAAACCCAGCCCAAACTTGTCAGTCTTTGGAGTAAAATCAGGGAGCCTGCCCCAGTTTGCACATTCACCTTTTTCAATCACAACCCAGGCGTCCTTCAAGGAAGCCATCTTCAAAGGAGAGTCTTCTTCAATTACTGTCTCAGCTGACGCCAATGTTGGAGGCACCTCTTCAAAATGTTGAAAGGGGGTTTCAATAAACTCCCCGTCCATCTCTATATACCGGAACGAGTTCAGATGACTAACCATGTATTCTTCCTCCCCCTGCACTGTAACAATCTTCCCTCTGACGGGGTATTTGAGCTTTTGGTGTAGAGAGGAGGTCACAGCCCCAGCCTTGTGAATCCAAGGATGACCCAGCAAACAAGAATAGGATGGACGAATGTCCATCACATAGAACGTTGAATCAAAGACTTGAGAACCCACACGAATCATAATATCTACCACACCATGTACCATCCTCTTCGACCCGTCAAAGGCTCGGACGACGATATTACTAGGCTTCAACTCCAAACCCTCACAATCCAACCTGTCTAAGGCCTTCTTGGGCAATACATTCAGTGAAGAACCGGTGTCTACCAACACGTGTGCAAGAGTAGTGCCCCTGCATTCAATGGAGACATGCAGGGCATCATTATGGTTCTTTCCCTTAGCGGTCAGATCAGCATCAGAGAAACCCAACCCATTGTCAGCGGTCAAGTTGGCCATACAATCAGTAAATTGATCCGCAGACGTTTCTTGTGGCACATGGGCCGTCTTTAGGAAAGAAATCAGGGCCTTGGCATGGGCCTCTGAACATAACAGCAATGATAGCATGGAGATCTTAGAGGGGGTGTGCCCCAGCTGCTCAACGACGTTGAAATCGCTCTTCTTGATGATCTTAAGGATTTCTTCCATCTCTTGCTGTGAAGCTTCGACATTAACGGCCTTCGGTGCCTCCATCTGGGCAGGCATATCAGCAATCCCTTTGCCCCGAGCGTCAGATGACTCGGCCGCAGGGGTAGGAACTTGATCAGGAGAGGAAACAGGCGCACTTATAGGCGTGATGATAAGAGGTCTTCGGATGACGGGTGGCGTAATGTCAGGCGAGAAGAGCCTGCCACTGCGAGTAACTTTAGCGGGACCAGTGATGTTACTGATGCCAGTACTAGTGTTGAACTCCTGCTTCACTCCAAGCACATACACATCTACCCCATAATGCCATGGGACAGCCTTGTCAGATTTATAGGGGAGGGGCCCCGGAACAGTAATGATGATGGGTGCAACAAACATGATTTTGACTGGCTTCCTCGGGGGAGCCTTGGTAGGATTGTTGAAGATGGTGACAATGGATACTTCTTCAGTAGGAACAATAGGAACATCAGTCTTCTTGAACAAGATCTCTTTGCTATCCATCAGGTTTTGGATGCCTGACTTCAGCAACGGACAACCAGTAGGGGAAACAGCACACATAAGGCAACCCTTGCTACAACCCGGAAATAAACCGGCTAGCAACAGGTTCCTCTTGACAGTCAATAAAGGGGTAGCAACATCATCCACAGAAGCTACATACAGATCTTCTTTAATAGCATTTACTCCATGCTGGGGCATAGGAGCAGTCACAATGTTGGGCCTTTCGGGCGCCTCAAACTGTATTTCCTTGGCATCGATAAGGTCCTGGACCTTATTCCTCAGGGCCCAGCAATCATCAGTAGAATGTCCTGGGCTATCAGAGTGATAAGCACAGCGGGCATTGGGATTGTACTTCGGAGAGGTTGTGTTTACCACCTTCGGAGCTTCTCTGACGGTTACCAAATTGGTCGATAGCAGTTGCGGCAAGATCTGCGACAAGGTCATACTAAGCCGAGTATATTCTCTTCTGGGTCTCTCACCCCTTGGTTGGTTAGGTTGCCGAGGAGCGGCAGCAGGCTTTGCAATTACCACCGCGTTGACAGCTTGGCGGCGTTCTGGTTTGTTTTGCCTTCTGGGCCCATACACAGCACTGGCTTCCTTCTTGAAAGGTTTCTTTTCAGAACTTGAGGACGCACCCTTCTGTATCTTCCCCGATTTCATACCAGCTTCTATCCTTTCACCCGTCAGAATGAGATCTGTGAAACCTGCAGAAGAATTACCGATCAAGTGGTTGAAGAACGGCCCGGATAGGGTCCCCAAGAACATGTCCATGAGTTCACGGTCGGTTAACGGCGGCTGCACCCTGCCAGCCAGGTCCCTCCACTTCTACGCGTACTCTTTAAAACCTTCTCCCGATCCTAGCGACATACCCTGGAGTTGGGTACGCGTAGGAGCGAGGTCGGCATTGTACTGATACTGCTTATAAAAAGCAGTAGCCAAGTCCTCCCAGTTACGAACCTTGGTTCCATCCAGCTGATAGAACCATTCGAGATGAGTCCCTGAAAGACTCTCCTGGAAGAAATGGATCCATAAGTTCTTGTCCATAATATACGGCTGGATCTTCTGCACATAAGATCTGAGATGCAGCTTAGGGCAGGACGCCCCGTCATACTTTGCGAAAGATGGTGCTTTGAACTTGTGTGGGATCACCACACCAGAAGATAGACCCAGGTCTCCAAAATCCAACCCAGGCACTTGTTGAATTTCCATGGCATTTAGACGATCCTCTAACTGCTTGTACTTGTCTTCAGCGGGAGGGTATTGCTCTTCATTGAAATCAGTCTCGTTATCAGAGACCACAGGACTAGGAACCCTTCCCCCTTGGGGGCTGCCTTTCCCTACATAAGAACCAGCTTGATCAACCTCATTTTGCAGTGTGTTGCCAAACCTCCAGCTAGTGTTGAATAGTACAGTTCTCTTCTTCTTCTTCTTGACCAGCAGAGCCTTCAATTCCTCTTGACCTTGGGCTAAACTCATGATCAACTCTTGGAACTGGGCATTTTGGGCCTGGAGGGCCTTGATGGATTGCTCAGTAGATGATTCAGGATTCATGATGAGACGAGCTGAAATAAACAGCGAAGAAGATTAAACCACCTGTAAAAAAAGAGTACCTGCTATGCACATGATGCATGATATGCTGTTTATGCAATGCATCAAGGGTTCGAAAGTTCAAATTTGTTGTAGACAAAAAGGAACACGCGTTATCATTAAGGAATAATTGTTCAGTACATCAAGGCCTCATGGGCCAAACATTATAAAGTAAATTAATCCCAAAAGACACTGCGCATCATCTTTGGAGCTATGTAAGTGTTGAGAGTCTTTTCCTCGTGCAGTAGGCGGGTGAGCTCCAAGACCTTCTTCTCACTGGCATGCAGACTGGCTTCAAGAGAATTTCGTTCTTCCTTAAGCTGGATCCAGCTCTTCTGCATTTCTTCCCAGGATGTAGGCATGTCAGGATGTTGAATGGTGTACGGGACTTCTCCTTCCAAAACAGGCTCTTTAATCACAGGGAGAACATGAGGATATGGCATCACTAACTTCTGGGAGCGGGCTCGTACCCACTTGAGATAAGGCTCCAACGGGATGGAGTTCTTGTGCCCCAGTGTCTTGCTGTCTACATTATTGGGCATTCTCCAAGCTCTGATAAATCTCTGGCGAAGTCCTTGTGCATCGTTGTCGAAGTCAAAAACTATGTCAGGAAGCAACATGTCGTGAGGGCCATCCCTCCGAGCATATCCAAACTGTCTCAAAGCCAAGCATGGGTTGTAAGTAATACCTCATCTGATTTCAAGTAAAGGAACATTAGGAAACTCCCCGCAACGATCAATGATAGTGACGTCTTCTCTGGACCGAGAACACCAATGTATATCAGCATGCGTAAGAGTCATTAATCGTTGTGACCATCTCAAACCCCGCTCGTTCTTCAAAACTGATTGTGGAAGGTGCGAAATAAACCACCTTCCCAGGAGAGGAGTGCAGCACATAAGAACACCTCTTTTTCTCATGGTTCGAGTGTAACATGAGTGAAGGATTTCCCCAAGCAACGTAGGTATAGGATTCCTGGACATGAAGATCTTGACAACATTGATATCTATAAGCTGGTCTGGATTCGGGAACAACACCAACCCATAGACAAGGAGGGCCACAACTTCTTCAAAGGCTTGTAGGTCAAGGGAATTCCAACATTCTTGGGCTTTCTCAAACAGGAACCTGGCCAGGAATCCTTTGATACCACTTCTGGTTTCCCAATGTCCCTTGATGTCAGAAGGTTGTAGGCGTAATGCTTTAGCAACCTCTTCAAGTTTGGGTTCCTTTTCCGTATCGTTGTAGGGTAGTTGACTAAGGATAGGGATCTTCAGAAGCTGGGAGAACTCTTCCAATGTAGGCACCAGTTGATAATCCAGGAAAGTAAAGCAGTGGTGCAACGGGTCAAAGAACTGGAAGAGGACATTTATCATATCTTCCTCAATGTTGGTGTTGACCAAGATGATGAGTCTTCCATGTTTCTCACTGAAAGAAGAGCTCTCGGGAATCCTGGATGTAAGCTCCTTAAGCTGAGGAGGGACCCTTACAAGGTTGATCTGAATTGTCTTTCTGCAGATAATTTCCATGTCCTACAAAACAAGAACAAAGATGAAGATTCGAACCCTTGAAGTGGTTAGTGGATGCATATGATGCGGTATGATGTTATGATATTATGATAAAAACACACCACAAGTATCCACAAAAAGCAAACATGGTAAGGCACACAAGTCACACAAGACAGCCCTTAGAGTTTAGGCCAGCATAGGGTCTAGGTATTACCCTCTTGAAGTTGGTGGGCTCAAAACTTGTCCTATCAAAAGTAACCGGGTTCTAAGGATCTCAATATCATTGGATTGTTTTCTATGTTCATTGTTTCGATTTAGCCACTGAACTGGTGATCAAAATATTCCAAGAAAACAACCCTCAATGAGTGTAGTATCGAGTATCAACCAACTTCGGACTGCACCAAAGTCAGTTATCTCACTACCCTAAAGAGGCCAGGATGATCAAGTAAGGTTCCTAAGGTCAGTTGATGCTTCAAGACACCACGCGGCGGCCCCGTACTCTCCTTGACTTGACTCAAGGGTTACCGGTACTCACCAAAGTGCCACATCAACGTAGCAGACTGCTTCAACCGTGTCGGTATACCCCGCACAGTTCCCTCACAGTCTTGTTGCTACTTTCTAAGAGGTATACCCCAAATCCGGGTTAGGATCTATAGAACTCCCAAGACAGGCCCAATAATATTAAAGCAAACAAATCAGGCAATTGAAAACATAAGTATGATCTATCCTAAGGTACACCTCACTTTAAATTTTCCCCAGCAGAGTCGCCAGTTCTGTGATCGGTGGAAATAGAACTGACTGTTTTAAAGCAGGTTTCACGAAATGTCGCGGTAAGCAAGAGTCGCCACCGTCTTTTATTTTCCCCAACATGGACAGGACAAAAGCACAGCAAAATTCCTTATGAGATTGTTTCTCGGTTCGGGAGGTAGATTTATAGAAAGGGAAGGTGTTAGCACCCTTTCTATCCGTGGTTATCCACGGGCTCTTAGATACTTGCTCTTATGTTTTCAAAAGATGTTTGCTTTTCAAGTGTGTGTGGGTTTTGAAAAAGTTTCGTTTGAAAAATTTCTAAGTAACTCTTGTATCTGTCCTCAAGAGTGTATGAAAATTTTGTTTGAAAACTTTTTGAAAGTGTTATTGTGAAAAGATGTTTTGTTTGTTTTGAAAAGAGCAAGTACCCATGAGATCTACCTACTCTAAGGAATTAGGATGTGTAAAAGTCCTTAAGGTAGTGCCATCCCACCATTGAGAGGTAGGTAGCACCACCGTTCGAGGTGTTCGGGTCAATTCGATTGAGGGACAGTGTGGTCACCGAAGCAACAGTTAGAACACCTTAGAAGTAACCCTAATGTCCTAGATCCTTTTTAATCCGAGGCAACCGTTTCGAGGCAACTGTTTCGAGGCAACTGGATCTTGGACATAAGAGCGACCGCTAAAACGTCCTATACTTGACGACCACGTTTCGAAGGCAACGAGTGAGGCGTACCCTAGTAGTGGTGTGTGCATTGTGTGTTGTTTTCATGTTATGTTTTATCTTTGATCATGGCATTGTGAGCTACGAGTTATTTTTTAATTACCATACATTCTTTCATGCAATTTAGCAGTTAGGAGTGCGGAAAGTAAAATACGGAAAGATAAAAGCTACGCTATTACAAGGCGCGGGTCTATACATCGCCAAAATACAAAGACCCGTTTTTGATAAAGATGTGGAAAGTAAAAAAGCAATAAACCTAATTACTATTGCATCCTTGAACCGTTACATAATAATCAATAAGAAAATATAAGAATAACGTGCAAAAGAATAAAACCGGGAACGTCCGAGGGTTTTGGACCCTTTGCTTGAAATTAAATTGAATTAAAACCTAATTAATTATTTAATTAAATAAAAGGAAGTGTGTTTTTATGTTTTTTTTTGTATTTATTTTGGAAATAAAGAAAAGAATTTAAAAGTTAGTAAACAACCCTAATTCTAGATTATTTTAATTATTAAAGAAAATGTCAAAGTTGACCTAATTTACTAATTAATTAATTAATTTACATATTTATGTACAAAAATAATAGTAATTAATAATGATAATAATAATTAATAATAATAATAATAATTAATTAAGAAAAGATAAAAGTGTCAAAACCTAATTCTATGTATTTTTTTATTTATTAAGAAAAGAGATTAAATTTTAAACCTAAATTAACTAAATTAATTATTAACATTTATTTACAAAAAATGGGTTAATGATGCAATTAATAAATAATTAAAAAAAGCATTTTTGAGTTTCTGATTTTTATTAGGGAAAATTATTTGTGGTGAATTAATTAAAACAATTAAAAGTATTAAAAAGAAAAGAAAATAAAATTTAAAAATGCAAAGCAAACCAAGGGGGTGTCTGGCCCAAAGTGGAGGTTTTTGAAGCAATTCAGGCCCATTAGACAAGGCAGGCCTCGTTGACTTTCTGGTTGTGTGCATGATGGTTGACTGGAGTATACCATGGGCTTCATTCTGTGGCCACTGGATTGATCTCATGGCCACTTGGCAGGCTTAAGCGTGAGTACGTATGGTGGACCTTTGGGTGAATACTGCACTAGAACGTGTGAAAACAAAAATCAACAATTATATGGGGGACCTGGGAATCGAACTCAGGTCCTAATGCTTGCAAGACACGTCCTCCACCATCTGAGCTATGAAGCGCATTTGTTAAATATCTACACAACAAATATTATATAAAATACCAACAATTATTATGATGCAAACAAAAATACGCGCGCAGATTTGAATGTTCCAGTCACATAATGCCACGCATGTTGTCTTCTTCATTTCACCTGCAACTGTAAACGAGATAGCGGGGGTTTTAAACCCCCGCAAAGCAAAAGTCTCAAAAATAACGAATAGCCCTGTGGATCACATAAATTGAGCGCGAGGGTTTGGTTGAATTCGTCTGGCCTTGACAAATTCAACCATAGTCATGACGTGGTCCAATTTTTCCTGATGCCTAAAGCCCTAATTGCAAGCTTCAGAAACCCTAGATGTCGTTCATGGTGGATTTTGATTCAGGCAGCGTTAGTTCAATTAAACTGTCTCATTAGCTTCAGAAGGCCCCTAACAACACACTCCAATGAAAAAAATGGATTAAAAGCACGTGAAACATGATATGCAGATTTAAAGAATAAGGCAAACTGTGTGGCTTATTGTCTTTGATTCTTTGCGTGTTTGGACTGGTTCTTGATGCCAATAGACTCTTGGAGACTCAGGCAAGGTGATTGAATCCTTTTTAGGCTTTGAAACGCGCTGCAAGTAGGAAATCAGTTTCACACTTTTCTTGAGTTTTTTGCAATTTGGCTATGGAGTATTAGCAGCTTTCACGTGTGTCCTTGAGTAGGGTTTCACTCAGCATATGTATGTGATGTGAATTAGGTCAAGAATAAGCCCAAAAGTCCATGGCATTATGACTTGAATATTTGATTGCCTAATCATATCTTTTTCAATCTTTTCTTTCATGAAACCTTGCCAATCATGGATTTTTTGCCTTGTTGATTGAGAAACGAGTTTCCAGCTTGCCCTAGTCATATTTGCTGCACAAAAAGATCTAAAAAAGCACATCTTTTGAATTTTCTTATAATTAAAACCAATTAAATGAATTAATATAAATATAAATTCATTTAATTAATTAAAAATAAGAAAATAAATTATTTTGAGCTCAATGGGTCGTGCATAGACTTTGGGTAAAGATTCAAGAAAGAATTTGAGGCCCATTAGCAAAATTGAAGCTTTTTAGGCAAAGTTGACTTTTGAAAGTTCCCAAAAATTTCCCAACTTCTCCAATGCATATCTTGCTCAATTTTTAAGCTATGAACATGTTCTTGGACATTTTGGAAAGGTCTTGAAGTCCTCTAACCAATGCCTTTGGTCCCATGTCATTTTGATTTACCAATATCAAGTTATGGTCTTTGACTTAAAGTGCCTTTTTGTTGACTTTTGAAAATGACCTATAATGTTGAAATTGATAATTTTTTGTGAGAGCATTTTTTGGACTTGGAGTGTGAAGATGAGTTGTAGGAAATGTCATCCTATTCAAAATGAGCTTTGGATGGGATTTTTCTAATAAACCATGAAGAAGTTATGCCTTGGTCAATTTGTAGTTGACTTTTCAGCTGTCCAAAAATAGAAACTTTTGACATCTTGAGACTTTGTGAGCCATGCTTGTGGAATCATGATCAAGAATTGATCAAATGATGATTGTGGCTTCAAAATAAGATGTTGACCAAAAATTTTGACTTTTGACTGTCAAATGACCATTTTACCCCTGCAGTTGACTGTGAAGCATTTAGGGTTTTTGACTGTGCAATTTGATGCTGTGAGTCTTGAACCTTGACATATAGATGTTTGACAATGCATATGGGCACATGGGACTTGATTGGACCCTTGAAAATCTCAATTTCTTTGCAAGAACCAAAACCCTAATTTTGACTGTGTTAGGAGGCAATTGGACTGTGCAACCCTTGAGAGATTTTAAACCATTTGGAGATTGATCTTGGCAAATCTTGAAGAATATGGGAGGGCAAATTTTGGGGTACAACATCTCCCAAGGTTTAATGGTATCCAGAGGGCTAAACAATTTTCCACATTTTGGAAATTGTAGATCTGGACGAGTTATATACCTAGAAACCAATTTAATATATGTGCTTTGATACTTAGAGTGTGTTATGATTCCCCATAAGGGCCAAGACCTTTAAGGGTTCAATGATAATAATATAAATGAAATTATACTCAAGTGGGTGTAATGATACCACTATGTATGCAATGATACTAATACGATTGCAATGATACCATTATGGGTACAATAATAATACTATGGGTGCAACGACACAACTATGGGGAAATGAGAGTGCTTTGTATTTTGATCAAATAGTGGTATTATAACATTGTCAATGGTGTTGTTGTTGTGCAAATAACAAGTGCAATATTATTGTATCTACCTAGATTGTTTGTTCTTAAAGAATGATTCAACACTTTTAATGATTTTAAGTATGGATTTATGTGGCTCTATGTGCTTGCATATATGAAGTTGATGATTTTGTTGACAACCTTCCTAAGTGGTTTGCTAATGATAACACTAGTGATTGTTGAATTTAATGGTAATATATTTTTCACTCTTTGATGACGATGATGATAAAGTTGAAGACACCTCAAGTCTCATCAAGTACGAGACTCAAAATTCCATTGAAGTGCCTATATGATCGACGTATTTGGAAAAGAAACTTGAAAATCTCAGAGTTGTGAAAGAGAGGAAGTATGAAAGCATGTCTAGTCGTGTTTGTCTAGGTGACTAAATTCTTGTAAAAGTGGGAGAGTAACTCCTAAGATACTAAGGCAAGTAACACACAAACACACTCAAAACATTTTTTAAACCTCTTTTTTCATAACAAAACACCTGGAAATGTTTTTAAGCCCTAGCCAGTAGATTAGGAAACTCCCAGCTTTAATAACAGAAATTTTGAATTACCTAATCGATTAAATCCTAAGTATAATTGATTAGGTGAAGCAAAATCGATTATATAATTGATTATAATAGTTTCTTAATGATTGTTAACAACTTTTTATCCAAAATTTCTAAATTGGGCACAAATAATGAATTATTTGTGGTACCTAATCGATTAGGCTTATGACCTAATTTATTAAGTGAGTTATTTGGGCCATGGATCATTTCCATTTTGAGCCAATTCTTCTCCTATATAAAGAAAGCACCTCTTCTCTTCATTTCACACAGGAATTCGGGATTTCTCTAACTCTTTGCAATTTATCTCTCTCTCTCTCTAAATATTTTCTTTTTACCAAAATTGTCTTAGTGTTGTGTGAGTGAAAAACTCTTGTGAGGAAATAGTTATATTGGTGTCGTGCCATTGTCGATACTTTCAAGAGTGTGATACTTTTGAAGAATCAAGTTTGGTTCTTAAGATTAACCAACATTAAAATATTTGTTTGGTTCTAGAACTTAGCCTTGAAAAGTTTGTTTGGTTATTGAGATCAACTTGTAAAATCTCTAATAGATTTGTTAACTCAGCTTATGGAAAAATTTCTTTTGGTTAGGGATAATTCAGTGTAAAATCTCCAGATATGCTTGTATTAAGGGTGCGTGGATATAACCTGTAAAAGCTCAATATTATAGTCAAGTCTCAAGAAAATATCTAGGGGACAAGAGTAGGCTAACATTTGGTCGAACTAGGATAATTCCATGGTGTACTTTCTCTAACCCTTATATTTTATTCTCTATTATTTAATTTACCGCTTTTACTTTCTACTGCATTATATTTTGATTTTAAAAATACTAACACAACTTACTTTTTAAGTAACAAATAAACTTGAAATTAATCGTAGATTTTGAATATGATAATTCACCCCCCCCTTTGTGTGTGGAGTCACTTGTTCAACAAGTGACGTTAGAGCATAACTCCTGTTAAAGACTAATTGTACCATGAGGAAAAAATACTTCAAGTTATTCACTAAATAAACCTCGATCCTTTAATAGAGAAAGGGTATAGTTTGTGGAAAGAGAAATTGAAGTTTTTCATAGAAGGAATGAATCATGGTATTTAGAAGGCTATGAGGAAAGGTTCATTTGTTCCTACACATGACGTCGATGGTGTTATAATGAAAAAACTGAAAAGGATTGGACCAAAGATAATAAAGAAATGTGCAACACGGTTTGAAAGCAAAAAAATACCATCACTACCGCTCTTGGTCTTGACGAATTTTTGCGAGTTTCTCATTGCAAAACTGCAAAATAAATGGGGGACATCTTCCAAATTACCCATGAACGAACTATTGAGGTAAATAGGTAAAGATTGGCACAAGAACTCATGAGTATGAACTTTTTAGAATGAAACCTGAGGAGAGCATTAACTAAATGCAAACGTGATTTACCCATATTGTGAGTCATATAAGAAATATGGGAAAACATTTTCAAATGAGGAATTAGTTGTAAAAATTATAAAATACTTAAACCATAGCTGGCAGCCTAAAGTCACTATGATTTCCGAATTTAGGGATTTAGAAACTATGGACACAGACACTCTTTTTGGCAAATTGTAGGAACACGATATAGAACTAAAGATACTTCCCTATTTCTCGCGAATAATCTCTAGCCTATTATTAAGGGTTACTTGTAGGATCGACTACAATAGTCCTAGACTTAATGTTTTGAGTGTTTTGGGTTGAAACAAGTTGATATAGGATTTGCAGGTATAAAAAGGAAAAAGTAAAGGACAATTGTAAAGTAAATAAAAATAAATGACAATACTTGTAATTTAAAGTGAAAATTGGAAATTTCTTTGAATTGAAATATGGAATCATTCATAAATTATTAAGCCTGAACTCATATCTCTCTTAGATGCAGGTACTTTGAGTGTAATGCTTTAAATGTGAAGAAATGTGATCTCTAACAAAAATAAAAACGTATGTTAAATAGAAATTCTAAGCATGTAACTGTCGACAATTCCTAGTCCCACATTGGGATTCATGGAGAACTTCCATAAACTGCTTTGAAACATTCCCACATTCTTACTGGCTCGTGAGTTTATAACTGCTCTTGCTTCCACTTATCATTTCTTGTCGACATTTGTATATGTCGAGCATGCCTCCGAAACTGGTGTCTTCATCGACCATCCTTCCTGGTTAATACTTCTTTGACTTGGTCGACGCATCCTATTATTCTTTGTAGACACATGTCTTTCTAACCAAAGATACCTTACAGCTTTAGGGATTACTTCCCTAGTTGAAAATTACTTGTCAATAAATTGCCCCCCAAAACGCCACGTTCGATGGAGCCGCTGTCAATCGGAGAACTTTTGTGTTTTCTCTTTCAAAATTTTCACCACATGTCTCTTCAAAATGCCGTCATGCATAATCATGACTACTTTCAGCACAACAGTTTCCCATATCAATCAATCACTTTTCATGATTACTCCTAGGTTTTAGAGCTTGGGTTTTCAAACAAACCCCACTAACTTTTCCACTTATTTGGTTTGTCATCATTGGATCAATGCCACTTGTCAATGATAAACGGGTATAATTCTCTTTAAATAGCCTCTTTGGACCAACATTACTTCCTTTCTTTTTCTATTTGCACCTTTGCTTATTTCTCACAGACCCTTTATTTCCTGCAACTTTTCTAAAACTAAAAACTAGGAATTTTCTTACCACTTTGATTACAATGTTAACTTATGGTTCTGCTCTTGTTGCTACTGGTATAAACCTCATGGCCTTTGCTCTCACAAACATTGCCAGACTGCCAGTCATCCTACAACCAATGTCTACTGATGCACGCACCATTGAAACTTGGAAAAATAAAATTCTTATTCCATTTGATATCTCTGGAGAATTCTATGCATTTCATGGGCCGTATCCAACCCAGAAAAACGATCCCAAGAAACTTCAGGAATTCTTTCCCTGTTATACTCATGTAAAACCCCTTGCGTTTAACCAAGATTTTACGCTTGACATGAAGTTCGTGGACTCTACCACCAGGCCCTTTCGTTCAACACCTACTCCTGGAAAACTGACCTATTTGGCTGGGCTCAATAGGGTCCAAGGTAAGAAAAAGTCCTTCTGGGAAGCATATGGCATTTTCGACGCAATTCAATTGTCGAGAAATGCTCACAAGATTAACCCGTGCATGATCACATCATCGATATTCTTCTGGGAAGGTTCGACCAACACCTTTCATCTCCCTTGTGGAATGTTAACACCCACCCTCTTCGACGTAGCAGCCATTACCGGCTTGTCTCCCATGGGAGAAGTTTTCGATCCTACCTTGTCGACGGAGCTCAAATTTCACTTCGACAAACCCAGCCTCACAAACTATATTAAAGACCACCATGATACTGAAAATGAAGATGTTTCTCATGAAGAACACATTGCTTTCCTCACTCTTTAGATTTCTTATTACTTATTATGTCCAGGGTCTTTGCAGGTAGCCAAAGGTTTTATCCCTTTGGCCATTCAGCTCCACGAGGGTCTTTGCAGGTAGCAATGCTTGAGCCAATGACATGTTGATTTCGGTGAAGCGTCTTTAAGATGTATTCTTCTTATGTTGATTGCCCCCGTTATGTTGGCGAGGTTGTGGTTGGGCTTGTGATGTAGTAGCAATCTAGAAAGCTCTGTTCCTGACCAAACCAACCTCTTCTCTCACTGGGGGCTGATTAATGCCTTGATCCATAATTTTAACTGTTTGTTTCATGGATCTGCATCCATCTTGGTGAAGCTTGTTGAGGAAGGCTCTTAGCCATTCTTGTCCTCGAGCTAAGTTTTGGATAAGAGCCATCTTCCCCAACATCTGGATTCTCATTGCTTCTACCTCAGCTTACAGTTGTTCCAATTGTTCATCCTTGTTGTTGTCAGGATGTTCCTTGGTGTTGCACCCCGAAATTTGCCCTCTCATTTCACAAAGGATCACCCTGGATCCCAGGTTTACTTCTATCAAGTTTCCAAGCCTTGAACTACAAATTTTCCAAGAAAATCACTCATAAGGGAAAAAATGTAATTTGCACACTGAAAAGTCAAATTTTGACTTTTGGATCAAAATCAAGCTTCAAGAATCATATTTCATCAAGACACATTGAAATATGAAGTTTTGTTTCATCGAAATCCAGGAGGTCAAAATTCTAAATACTTAGAATTTTTCTAAGTGTTTAAGAAAATATGACAAATTCAGAACTTCTGACCAGGTTATCACCATAACGCTCAGCAAATTCTGGACACTCTCAAGGCAGAGTTTGATCAGAACTTCTGGGAAAGATTTCACAAAAGCTCAGCCAGAGTTTTCCAAGGTAATTCAAAGAAAGTTTAAAGAGCGTGCTGCAAGCTTTGTAGAAATTCTGAAAGCTCCTTTAGAACATGCTGGAGCCAGAAGATAAGAGAATCAGAAGATTGGATGCTACGCTGAAGAAGAACTTTTGATCCAGAACAAATCCTTGGTATAGAGTTTCATGTTGCAAGATTTCTGGTTGTGATAAGTCTCATCATCATTTAATGCTCATTTAATGCTCACAACCACCTTCTGAGTTTTTATCCAAAGAGTTTTCACCACGTGTACCTCTACTGTCTTGGGATAGCAACTTTGGTACTAGGCCCATGCTTTGCTTTTTGCTTTTCCTTAATTCCTGCTGACAACCACCATGCTTGCTTCAAAAACAAGGCAACACTTCAGCATATGAAGGTTATATTCAACGCTTTGGTCAGAACATGACAAAATCCCAAAACCTTGTATATACAACTTGCTGCAGACCTATGACCAACAGTTGGTTCAGCCTACGCCTTCATCCCATGATCACACCAAACTAGCATACGAAAAACTGTGATGAAAAAGAAAAGGAGAAGGATGCCAAAACAGGTTCAAATCTAATTTGTTTTTCCCCCAAAATGACAGCAAAATCATCTATAAATACTTGGCTCCATCACACGTTCAAGGGGCTGGCTTTTGAAGAGAGAGATTGGCCAAAAGAGAGAAAAGGAAGTTGTGAAACCTTCATAAAAATCCAGATGTATCATACACAAAAACAAACCTTTGTTCTTCCCTTTGAACCAAAGAACACAACCACTCTTCCGTTACTCTTGCTGACTCAGAACATCTAAAGGCACCCACTCAAAGCTCCAAGCACGCTCCAGGTTCAAGGTAAGTCTTTCTGACTTTGCTTATTTTTCATTTTGAACATCATTAACATGTAAATATCATAGTATTAATGTTGTACATATCATTGTATGAATATAAAAACTATGGATCAAAACTTCTAGAATAATGCTAGGCTCAGGATTAGGATTATAATTTATGTAAGCTGTTGTGTTGTTATCCTTCTGATTTACTGTTTGTTGAAAACTGAATAGATTATTGATGTCCTGATTGAGAGTTGAAATATGGCATAAAACTTTTGATGTTCATTCGTTAGTTTTAACATATAGAACTTATGATGATTCATTCACTATTTTAACACACACTGAACTTCTGATGCTTACATACTGATAATGCACTGAACTACTAATATTCACTCACTGGCTCCACACAAAACTAAACTTCTGATGACTCACTCACTATTCTAACACAGCACAGAACTTCTAAGTTCTCCTCACATGTCAAATACACTGAACTTCTGATGTTTCCATCAATTGTTTTCAAACACTCTGAGTTTCTGATTTTCACATGCTGACAATGCGAAACTTCTGACTTTTGGTTCACTGGTTGAACACCACCCAGAACCTCTGTGTTTTCCCTCTAACGTTTTTTGCAGGACCTCAGAGTTTACCAATCCAGAACTTCTGATCCCACTGATGTCTCCTGCTGAGTCACGGCGCTCTTGGCCTTAGAACTTCTGATCCTAGTGGTTCTTCTTGCAGTAGCACGCTGTTTCTATCTTGCATTTATTTTCCTTTTCATCTTTTTTTAATATTAACATGAAAAACATAAAAATATTTTCCTTTTAATTTATTTCCTTAAGACAAAAACATTTTCTAAACAAGTCCATTTCTTTATTATATTGTACATTTTAATATGGTTGTAATAGTAACTTAGGACTTAAATTATTTGCAACCCCCATTCATAAATATGTACCCCCATCCCCTAAATATTGTAATAGCGTAGAATTCCATTTCTCGCAATTTATTGTTTTCCTTATACTGTATAGTAATTAGGCGTATATGGCAAGATAAAACCAATAAGTAGATCACCAAAAATCAAAGACAAGTGCATGCAATCAAACACACTTGCACACATGCACCCTTAGGGTAATCTCACTTGTTTCCTAAAAATAGCGATGTTATGCATGTGGGATGTCTTAGCACAAACAAATCGAAAAATACAAGATCATAGTCCCTCGATGACGCTATCAAAGTTGCCTTTCAAAATGATCTTATTCCCTAAAATAAAAGTGCTAAGTCATCTCACAACATTGCTATCATGGTCATACGATGACCCAATGCCCGTCCCTTCACACCCAATGATGGGGCTTCTTACCAAAAAAATGGTAAGGTAGCAACATCTAAAGGAGGAGGAAAAGAATATCTAAGACCTTTTGAGTAGGTAGATTACTTTTAATTGTTTGCTCAATTTCAAAACAAACATCCTTGCTATTTTCAAAAACAATCACACACACTTTCAAAACACTTTCTAAACATGGAATATTTTCAAAAGCTCAACACTTTGTATACATTCTTACGAACGAGAACTATTACAAAGTTTGCCTAAATGATGACACCTTTTCAAAATAATTTCAAAACCACACAAAGCACATTTTTCAAACAAAAGCAAGTGATCTAGCAAGCAACTAAGAGCCCATGGAAAACCATGGATGAAAAGGGTGCTAATACCTTCCCTTTTCATAATCTACCCCCCAAACTCAAGAAAACATCTCGAAAGGTCTTTCCTGTGCTTTTTCACCTTTCCTTTTTGGATAAAAGAAAAGTCGGTGGAGGCTCTTGCTAAACCGCAACATTTGCAAACAGAAACACAAAACAATCAAATCAATTCTCCCACCGTATCACAGAACTGGCGACTCTTCTGGGGACTAATTTTAAAAGTGGGGTTACCTTAGGGTTAGATCACATTTACTTGCTTACATTGTTTGATTTGTTTGCTTTACATTTTAGTCCCTTGTTTAGGTTTGTTTTAAATCCTACACCCGGATTTGGGGACACCCTTTAGGTAAGTAGCAATAAACTATGAGGGAACTATGTGGGGTATACCAGCACGGTTGAAGCAGTAGCTACGTTGATGTGGCACTTTGGTTGGTACCGATAACCCTTGAGTCAGTCAAGAAGAGTACGGGGCCGCCGCATGGTGTCGTGAAGCATCAAATGACCTTAGAACCTTACTTGACCAACTTGGCCTTTAGGATGTAGTGAGATGACCGACTTTGGTGTAGTCCGAAGTTGGTAGATACTCGATACTACACTCATTGAGGTTTGACTCTTCAGTTTTGTTTGGCTGCGAGTCAATCACTTATTGAATGAAACTTGGTGGAAAGATCAGTGATATTGAGATCCCTTAGAACCCGGTTACTAATAACTAGGACAGGTTGAGCCAACTAAACTTCAAGAGGGTACTTACCTACAAATTCCATGCAAGCCTAAACCTAAGGACTTGTCTGCTTTGTGTGAATATGATTATTTGTATATACACTTGCTTACCTCACATATTTGTACATAACATCATACCATAGCATTTTCAATAACCATTCCAAGGATCTCGAGGGTCGTTGATGCAGGTTATGATGAACCAAACGTCTAGCAAGGGGAGGGGGATTTATTTTCCTCTGACCAAACACCGTCAAAATATAAAGTACAACAAACTTGAGTCAAGGGCTATGACCCACTTGATATGGTGAGCTTAATCCTCGTGGAAGGACATCCACCGATGCAAAGTTCTCCAATCAAAGATGTTGATCAAAATTCAATCTCTAACTTTTTCTTGTGTTTACCCCACGAGATCCTTGAAAACATGCATCCACATATCATGCATCATATCATGACAGGTTTCTCCCATACTGTTCTCCTGATCTTCCTACTGTTTATTTCAGTAAGATTGATTTGGAACAGACTGTAAAAGATCTCCAAGCTCAAAACGCTCAATTCCAACAAATGTTCTTGGCTATGGCTAAGGGGAAAGAGGACATGAAAGCTCTCCTTCTCAAAGATAAGAGGAAGAAGTCCAAGAAATCAGTAGGTATCCTGAACTTGAGAAGAAGACCTGGAGGACCAGTCAAGAGAGCTCTAGATATTTCAACTCCGTCCAACATGGGGGATAGTCATGAAGAAGACAAAAGTCTGGAGATTGATGAAGTTAAAGCTGAGTACTCCGAAGAACTATATCCTCCCACTGATGATAAATACAAGCAGTTGGAGGATCGCCTCAGTGCTATGGAGATTCAACAGATACCTGACTTAGATTTAGGAGACATGGGTTTGGTTTGTGGAGTGGTCATCCCGCCAAAGTTCAAAGTCCCTACCTTTGCTCTATACGATGGGGTATGTTGCCCTAAGATGCACTTAAAGTCTTATGTCCTCAAGATTCAACCATACACAACTTATCCAAAGCTCTGGATCCATTTCTTCCAAGAAAGCCTGGTAGGGACTCAACTCGAGTGGTTCTATCAATTGGAGAGTTCTCGCATCCAAACTTGGGAGGATTTAGCTGCTGCTTTCTATAAGCAATATCAGTACAATGTTGATCTTGCACCAACTCGCGTGCAATTGCAGAACATGACCATGGGTTCCAACGAGAGCTTCAAAGGGTATGCCCAAAAGTGGAGAGATCTGGCCGGTAGGGTGAAGCCCCCTTTAACTGACAGGGAGATGATTGACATATTCATGGGAACCTTGACAAAGCCTTTCTTCAAACACTTGATCGGAGGCTCCTCATTCGGGTTCACCGAGCTAATACTGACCGGCGAAAGGGTCAAAGCTGGCATCAAAAGTGGAAAGATTCAAGAAGCTACACCTTGTGATGCTCAGAAAAATCCATATAATGGGAAGAAAGAGTCCAATGTTGTGTACAGTCAAAAGTGTCATCGTGACCAACACGTGGGGGCAGTCCTAATCTCTGGTTCTGCGTCACACCGACAACAGCAAAGGGGAAATCAACGAAGGTCAGACGAGCCCAAAAGACAGTTCACCAACCTCAACATGCCGCTGTCTCAAGCGCTACAACACTTGTTGAGGATGAATTTGATTGCATTAATAGGACCTCATCCAAACCCCAAGACTTTGTCTCCTAACTACAATCCTAATGCAACATGTGCTTATCATTCTGACAGCCCCGGGCATGAAACCAACGATTACTGGGCATTGAAGTACAATATTCAGAGTTCGACTCTCCGGAGACTCCAAACGTGATCACTGCTCCTATGCCAAATCTGAAGGGGTGAAAAACACAAGAAGGGGGGGTTGAATTGTAAAACTGAAATCTTAAAGCAATTGACAAGATATTTTTATCCTGGTTCGTTTGATCTCAAACTACTCCAGTCCACCCGTCAAGGTGATTTCGCCTCTCTCCAACGAGGTCTTAATTCACTATATTCAACTGAATATTACAGACTGCTTTAACAACTGCTAAAGCCTTCTTGATTCAAACCACAATCCGGTTTGTCAAGGCAACACTTTCTTACAAAGGTATAAAACAAATGTGTGTGAATGTTTTCTACAAAACTTTATCACAACTGTGATGTATACACAAATGAAGCTTAGAAACTTAGATTGCTAAACACTAATGGAGTATCAGAGTTTGTGGTTTAGCAAAACTGGTAGATGAAGATTATTGTTCAGCTTTTTGCGTGTAGAGAATTGGAGAGCATTAGCCATTATAATCTTCGAAGCCTTGTTTATATAGCACTTGAGAAGATGAACGTTGAATGCAATATTCTTGATTCAATGCTAATAACAAGCTTTCCTTTTTGAGCAGATCTTGTCTAGAATGATGCCGTTGGAATTAATTAGCGTTCAATGCACAGTACCGTTGCTTCTTCAATGCACGTTCTGGCTTGGCTCATTCTGATTCTGCTTCGCTGCTGATGAACTATTGTTTTTGTATCAGAGTGTTTACGCGCAGTTCTGTTCATCAAGCTTCAGCATGTACGAGTTGATCATCTGATCTTGATGTTCTGATTCAGCAACTTCTGATGCTGGTGTATGAAATCAAATTCTGATGCTGAACAAGTGATCTTGCTTATTTTAATCAGCATATCTGCAAGTCAGAGCATAGTAATTTTAGGCAGCATATAGTTCAAACATGAAACATATAAATACTATATCTTTTCACTTTGTTATCATCAAAACTTAAATATAGGGTAGTAGATTCAAACATTGTTCTAACAATCTCCCCCTTTTTGATGATGACAAAAACTAGATATTTTAAATGAAAAATAACGTGAAAAGGTGTCTGGGAAATGTTTCAGGGTTAAGAAGTAAGGAGAAATCAGAGTTAAGAGATACTCCCCCTGAGTTGATTACTTCCCTTTGATGATACGTGTTCTTCAGGATCAGATCTTTGTCTTTCTTTGAACATCAGATTAAGAGTCTTTGACTTGTCAGAGAGCAGAGCTTCAGAGCTTTTCCTGTCAGAGCTTTGCTTTGGATCAGAGTATTTGGTCGATCATAACTTCATATTTGATCAGAGCAACATTGATCAGAGCTTCTACATTTTGATCAGAGCTTCTAGTCTTCATAGTGTTCAGGAGCTTCCTTGTGCCTGTAGACTTTAAACAAAAACAGAAAAACATTTCAAGTAATAGAGTTAGAATGTTTGAGAATTTCTGTCTAGTTAGCCGTTATTGATTTTAAATATCATTCTTGTTCTCCCCCTTTTTGTCAGCAATCAAAAAGTGTTGGTGATGTGCTAAAACAATTTAGATCAGAAAAACAAATTATATTAAAATAGTTCATAATCAGAGCAAAAGAACATTACAAAACATAGTCAAAACAGTACATCAGAAAATGAAGAAAACATAGAGAATGTCATGCATGAAAAAAAATTTTAAGGTTGTGGGGGCATGCGTGAGAACAGGCTTTCCAGCATTGCTTGAATCTTTTCAGAAGTTTCATTCTGCTTCTGAACCATGTTGACAACAGTGTCAATCTTGCTGTCCTGTACATCCATTCTTGCTTTCATCTTCTGATCATTCTCTTCCATCCGCTGCTGTAGACGCAAGTCATTCAGCCTTAATTCTTCCAGAGCCTGCCTGTCCAAGGCAGCTTGAGAAGGGTCAGAAGGAGGAAGCTTCTCAGAACTTTCAGCGACATCTTCTGCTGGATTTTCTTCAGCCTGAGTGGTCTTGTCTTCTTCTGATGGTTGCACCTGTGCAGCTTGCTCTTTCTCAGACCAAGATTCACTGTCCAGAGGGAGCACAACTTCTTGAGGCAGCTGACTCTCAACTTCCTTCAGCAGCTTGCTAAAGTTCTGTTGAGCCTGCTCGTAGTTGACGTCCTGCAGCTTGAGGGCTTCAGCACGTACCCATATTCTGAACTGTGACCAGAGCTGATCAGAAGCAGCTGGGTCGATCATCCCCGGACAGACTTGCTTCAAGGAAGCAATCCATTGCAGCATACCTGTTTCAAAATTCAAAATACCAGAGCCAACATCTGGTTGCTTTGGTTTGGGTATGGCAATTTTGTGTCTTAGATCAGCAAGACGTTCAAGACTTGTTAAGTCAATGAAAGTTCTGCTGGGGTTTTCAGCGGTTTTCTGAGAGGTTGTTTGTTTTGGAGGAGGGTTATCAGAATCAGAGTCAGATATTTCTATTGGAGTGGTTGGAGTTTTTGGAGGTGTTGATTCCTCTGAAGATGGCAACTGGGGCCTGACAATAGTGGTTCCACATGGCAACTGGATTGCCAGCGGTGAAGGTTGAGGTGAGTGAGGGTCAGAATGATGAGGAGAAGGGGTTTCATAGCGGTGAAACTCTGTTTGTGGTGAAGGTGGATTATTTTCTGGTTGAGGAGGTGGAATCTCTGATTGCTCAGGGATCAGAGGTTCTTCTGTGAGTGGTTGTTGTGATTGTGGTTCTGGTTCTGGTTGATGTTGTATTTCTGGTTGAGGTTGTGGTTCTGGTTGTGGAGGAGGAATATTTGGTGGTTCAGAAGCATGTTCACGCTCAATATCAGCTAGCACTCTATCAAGTGCTGGTGTTGTTGAAACAGTTGGTTGTTTGGGAATCTTAGTTCTGGGTCTTCTGAGTAGTAAGGCCTCAGAAGGGTCTTCTGGTATGGTTTCATCAATAGTAGGGATTGGAATGGATATTCTGTGAGAGGTTTGAGGAGGGGCAGCAGATGTTGGAATAGTAGATGAAATTGAAATAGGGGCAGCAGATGAAATACCTCTTTTCTTTGGAGTCTGATGAGATGATCCTGCTGTTGGCGCTTTCCTCTTCTTTGTCTTCTTCTGAGTCACTTCAGGTTGGGGTTGACTCAGATCTTTGATCTTCAGCTTTGAAACTGTATCTTCTTCCTTGTATGAATCTGGATACTTGAGAAACATATCAGGTTTGGATTCCATTTCAGAAAATTTTGGGAAATCACTCAGAGGCACTCTTCTGCTGGAGATGTCAGCAGTTGAAGTAGCTCTGGGTTCCTTCCTAATATTTTCTATCAGCTTCATCTTTTTCAGGTTCTTAGCGTTCAGTGGTTTTCCAACAATTGGTTCAATAGTGCACAGCACTTGAGCTTCGCTCAGATACTCTATCAGCTTATTCTCTGTCAAAATATCTGATATGAGCCTTCCAAACGGTATCCAGTCCCTTTTGGTCCTTTCTTCTTCTCTTGTTTCTTTGACACTGGTCTTGAGATGGTTGAACAGGAAGTGTGCCAGATTGATCTTTACCCTCTGATCAATAAAGTAGATCAGAAATTGCTGATCCACGTTTATATAATCAGGAGAACTTGTTGGTTTCCTGTGATTGAAGCATCCAAGAACAATCTTGGCCCATACTCTGCAGTGATCCTTCAGATCCTTAATTTTGCTGCTGGGAAATCCAAGAGTGAAAATGCTGTTGGCTACCACACCTATATCAGGGCATCTATCAGCCATGTCCACACAACGGACTCCACCACCACTTTGACCGATTAGCTTTGCAATGAGATCTTCAGAAATTACTATCTTCTTTCCCATGACAGAAGAGATGACTAGATGTTTATGAATCTTGGCGTGAATCCAAAATTCCTTGACAAGCTCTGGGAATGTTGGTCCAACCAACCTATCGAAATACCTCTCCCACTTTTGAGCCCTAATTTCTTCAGTTAGGTCAAATCCATTTTCCTTCAAACTTTCAAAGTCGATGATTAACTCAGAGAGAACCTCAAGATTCTTTACCGGTGTGAGAAGAGTTCTGAGAGGCACCTGATATTGTTCAGAGGTTTCTTTCTTCTGATTGCCTGCAGAAATGCTGGAGGATGCCATTGTTCTCACACAACAAAGCTTTGAGAATGATTTGAAAAAAAGGTTTGGGAGATAAACTCAGAAATATGCAGAAAATACTTGAATGATTATGAGAAAGCGTAAAGAATAAGAATGAAGGATTAATGTGCTTAAATAGAGTTTTCAAAAATTATTTTGAAAAATTAAACGTTTTTAAGAGAGAGAAAAAAAATAATGATTGCCATTTAACAGGCGTGATTACTTTTCATTAAATGCTTGCTTATTTTGGGGGATTTGAGAAAGATACTTAAAAACGGTTACCAGACATGTGTCTCAATGCACCCAATCAGCGCTTTGCCTTCTCAGAAGCGTGCACGCGTTCTGCTTCAGAGATTTGCTGATGATTGGATGACACTTGTTTGATGTAGTGATCAGCACGTCTGTCTTTGAGATTAGACTCTCAGATCTTTAGACTTGCATCTGATACAATCTGCATGTTCTATCTTTCTGAAAGAAGATTGATCAGAAGTTCACAGTAATATAATTACATTCTGAAGATAAATACATGGAATTAAAACATTTTCATTCTGGGCATACTTTCATGCTGAGATGTTTCAGAATGAAATTGAACCTATCTTCTGAAAGGGGTTTAGTAAAGATATCAGCCCATTGATGGTCTGTATCTATAAATTTCAAGTTTAAAATACCTTTCTGAATATAGTCCCTAATGAAATGATGTTTTATTTCTATATGCTTAGCTCTAGAATGTAAAATAGGATTCTTACTTAAGCAAATAGCAGAAGTATTATCACAAAGAATAGGAATGTTACTCTCAAAAATCTGGAAGTCTTCAAGCTGACTTTTCATCCAGAGCATTTGTGTGCTACATCCTGCTGCTGCTATGTACTCAGCTTCTGCTGTTGACAGAGCAATTGTTGACTGCCTTTTGCTGGACCACGAGATCAGATTTTCTCCCAGAAACTGGCAGCTTCCAGAAGTACTTTTACGTTCCACTCTGTCTCCAGCAAAATCAGCATCACAGTAGCCTACTAAGCTGTAATCACTAGATTTTCTATAAAACAAACCCAGATTAGTAGTACCTTTCAGATACTTGAAAATTCGCTTAACAGCTGTTAAGTGAGATTCTCTAGGATCTGATTGGAATCTAGCACAAATACATACGCTGAATAAGATATCAGGTCTTGAAGCTGTCAGATAAAGGAGAGAACCAATCATACCTCTGTAGACTTTCTGTTCTACACTTTTGCTTACCTCTTCTCTTTCCAGAATGCACGTGGGATGCATTGGAATTTTTGATGGCTTACATTCTGAGAGGTCAAATTTCTTCAGAAGATCTCTGATGTATTTGCTCTGATGAATGTAAGTTCCCTCTGGAGTTTGATTGATCTGAATTCCTAGAAAGAATTTCAGTTCCCCCATGAGGCTCATCTCAAATTCTGCCTGCATACACTTAGCAAATTTTCTTCCAAGAGAAGGATTAGTAGAACCAAAAATAATATCATCAACATAAATTTGACAGACTAAAATGTCACTCTTAACTGTTTTACAGAATAGAGTAGTGTCCACTTTCCCTCTGGTGAATTCATTTTCAAGCAGAAAGTTACTTAGCCTTTCATACCAAGCTCTGGGAGCTTGTTTCAGACCATACAGTGACTTTTTCAGTTTGAAAACATGTTCTGGATGTTTTGTATTTTCAAAACCTGGGGGTTGGTGAACATAAACTTCTTCTTCTATATAACCATTTAAGAATGCACTTTTGACATCCATCTGATACAGAGTGATGCCTCTATTAACAGCAAATGAAATTAAAAGTCTGATAGATTCTAACCTGGCGACTGGGGCAAAGGTTTCTGTATAGTCTATCCCCTCTTGCTGACTATAACCTTGTGCAACCAGTCGTGCCTTGTTTCTGATGACTTCACCTTGTTCATTTAGCTTATTTCTGAACACCCATCTTGTTCCAATGACGTTGAATCCTTTTGGTCTGGGAACGAGATCCCATACGTCGTTTCTGGTGAATTGATTCAGCTCTTCTTGCATTGCCAGAATCCAGTCATTATCCAGAAGTGCTTCATCAATAGAAGAAGGTTCAATCAGAGACACAAGTCCCATAAGAGTTTCTTCAGAGTTTCTGAAGCTTGCTCTTGTTCTGATTGGATCTTCCTTTCTTCCTAGGATAGTCTCTTCTGGGTGATCCAAACTGCTTCTGGGTAATCTCTTCTGAGGTTGATCAGCAGCAGTTGTAGGATTTCTAGCATTGCTTCTTTCAGACGTTGAAGGAATGTCTGTGTTGAGAGCTTCTGATGACTTGTCTTCAGAACCTGCAAATTCAATTTCTATACCTGCAAGATTTTCATTCTGCTTTGACTTTTCAGAGTCAAGCTTGTCATCAAAACGAACACTGATTGATTCTTCCACAATCTGTGTTTCTGTATTGTATACTCTGTACCCTCTTGAGCGTTCAGAGTATCCTAACATAATACACTTCTGTGCCTTAGAATCAAACTTGTTCAAATAATTCTTTGTATTTAACATAAAGCAAGTACATCCAAATGGATGAAAATACGAAATGTTGGGCTTTCTGTTCTTCCACAATTCATATGGAGTCTTTTCCAGAATAGGTCTTATTGAGATTCTATTCTGAATGTAGCACGCTGTGTTTATTGCCTCTGCCCAGAAAGTCTTAGCAACGTTTGTCTCATTGATCATGGTTCTGGCCATTTCTTGCAATGTTCTGTTCTTTCGTTCTACAACTCCATTTTGTTGGGGAGTTCTAGGACAAGAGAAATCATGCAGAATGCCTTTGTCATTAAAGAATGACTCAAAATCTTTATTTTCAAATTCTCCACCATGATCACTTCTGACTTTAACGATTCTAAGATCTTTTTCATTCTGAACTTGGTTACAGAAGGTAACAAACACAGAGTGTGACTCGTCCTTGTGTCTTAAGAACTTTACCCATGTCCATCTGCTATAGTCATCTACGATTACTAACCCATACTTCTTACCACTGACTGAAGCAGTTTTAACTGGTCCAAATAAGTCAATGTGCAGAAGTTCTAATGGCTTAGAGGTAGAAACAACATTTTTGGATTTAAAAGAAGGTTTTGCAAATTTGCCTTTCTGACATGCTTCACACAGAGCATCTGAATTGAACTTCAAATTAGGAAGTCCTCTGACCAGATTGAGTTTGTTAATCTGAGATATTCTTCTCATACTAACATGCCCCAATCTTCTGTGCCAGATCCACTGCTCGTTGTTAACAGACAGAAGACATTTTACGTTCTGACTCTTTAGTTCAGAAAGTTTGATTTTGTAAATGTTGTTTTTCCTCTTTCCATTAAACAGGATAGTCCCATCTTTCTGACTAACAGCTTTACATGATTTTTGATTAAAGATTATATCATAACCGTTATCACTTAATTGACTTATGGATAACAGATTATGCATCAATCCATCTACTAGCAGAACATTATTAATAGAGGGAAGATTTCCATTACCTATAGTTCCAGAGCCAATTATCTTTCCCCTCTGATTGCCTCCAAAGCCAACGTGGCCTCCAGGCTTAAGTTCCAGGCTTTGGAACATATGCCTTCTTCCCGTCATGTGTCGTGAGCAGCCAGAGTCCAGGTACCATGACTGGTGTTTCTGACTTGCTGCTAAAGATATCTGCAACATGTATTATTTTATCCTTAGGTACCCAGATCTTCTTGGGTCCTGATTTGTTAGTTTTACCAAAACTCTGGTTGAATTTTGGTTTCACAGAGTGCTTACTGCTAGTATATTTGATGTCATGTGTGTGACCATACACAAAGTGTGAATTTAGAGGAGTGTGTTTAATGGTTAAATCCATGACATTTTTAGGTGTAGGAACCTTACCTAGGTATCCTATTCCTTTCCTGCCGTTTCTGCTAACTCCATAGATCATTGAAGCCATTCTGCTTCTATCTATGCTTTTAGCAAGGAACTTCTGGAAACTATGATCATACTCCTTGATGATCTCATCAGCGTTGCTGGGAGTTTCAGAAATTGGTTCCTTCTGAGAGTTTTGTAAAGAGTTTTCTAATTTTAAAATTTTATCTCTCATCTCAGAGTTTTCCAATTTGAGACTCTCAGACTTATTAGAGTCAGATTCAAGATTCCTTTTCAGGTCTCTGAATTTAGCTCTAATCTGCTGATAACGTTCCAGAATTTCATTGAGGCTTTCAGCAAGTTCAGCCTTTGTAAAATTAACAGCGAAGTTAGGGAATACCTCTTCTGTGTCTGATTCTGAGTCTGATTCAGAAGCTTCACTGTCATCTGGAATGTTAGCCATGAGCGCTATGTTTGCCCTTTCATCATCTGATTCTGAGTCAGCTTCAGACGAGTCAGAGTCATCCCATGTGGCCATGAGACTTTTCTTCTTCTCTCTTCCAAACTTCTTTTTGGGCTTTTCCCTCTGAAGCTTTGGGCAGTCACTCTTGTAGTGTCCTTGCTCATTGCACTCGTAGCAGATGATGTCTTTTGTGTTTGGCTTCTTGCTACCGGAGGAGCCTTCAGATCTTCTGTATCCAGAGGAAGAATCTGTCCTTCTGTATCTGGAAGAAGACTCGTTCTGATCAGATCTTCTGGGATTCCTGAACTTCCTTTGTCTTTGCTTCCACAGTTGATTTACTCTTCTGGAGAGAAGAGAAAGTTCGTCTTCTTCTGATGAGGATCCATCAGATGTTTCTTCAACTGCCTGCAAAACTTTAGATTCAGATTTTCTGTTAGATTTTAAAGCTAAAGGCTTACCTTGCTTCTGAGGCTCATCAGCTTCTAGCTCTATCTCATGACTTCTGAGGGAGCTTATAAGTTCCTCCAGAGTGATTTTGTTGAGATCCTTTGCTAGCTTCAGAGCAGTAACCATAGGCCTCCACTGCTTGGGTAAACTTCTGATTATCTTCTTGACATGGTCAGCAGTAGAGTATCCTTTGTCCAGAACTTTGAGACCAGTTACCAGAATCTGGAATCTAGAGAACATAGTTTCAATGGATTCAGATTCTTCCATTTTGAACGCCTCATACTTCTGAATGAGCGCCAGAGCTTTTGTTTCTTTGACTTGAACGTTGCCCTCATGCGTCATTCTGAGAGAATCAAAGATGTTCTTAGCTGTGTCTCTGTTGGAGATCTTTTCATACTCAGTATAGGAGATGGCACTGAGGAGGATGGTTCTGGCCTTATGGTGATTCTTGAAATCACGCTTTTGTTGATCAGTCATTGATTTTCTATCAATCTTCTGACCAGTTGCATTCACAGGGTGCGTGTATCCATCTGTCACCATATCCCACAGATCAGCATCATGTGCTAGAAAGAAGCTTTCAATTCTGTCTTTCCAGTAATCAAAGTTTTCTCCATCAAAGACTGGAGGTTTGCCGCTGAATCTGTCTCTGTCCTCATTGTTGTCATTGCTGAAATGAGAGTTGTTTCCTGCCATTGTGTTTTTCTGACGCTGGATCTTGTACTGACACGGTTAAGTGTTTTAGCTCAGAACCAGGCGCTCTGATGCCAATTGAAGGGGTGAAAAACACAAGAAGGGGGGGTTGAATTGTAAAACTGAAATCTTAAAGCAATTGACAAGATATTTTTATCCTGGTTCGTTTGATCTCAAACTACTCCAGTCCACCCGTCAAGGTGATTTCGCCTCTCTCCAACGAGGTCTTAATTCACTATATTCAACTGAATATTACAGACTGCTTTAACAACTGCTAAAGCCTTCTTGATTCAAACCACAATCCGGTTTGTCAAGGCAACACTTTCTTACAAAGGTATAAAACAAATGTGTGTGAATGTTTTCTACAAAACTTTATCACAACTGTGATGTATACACAAATGAAGCTTAGAAACTTAGATTGCTAAACACTAATGGAGTATCAGAGTTTGTGGTTTAGCAAAACTGGTAGATGAAGATTATTGTTCAGCTTTTTGCGTGTAGAGAATTGGAGAGCATTAGCCATTATAATCTTCGAAGCCTTGTTTATATAGCACTTGAGAAGATGAACGTTGAATGCAATATTCTTGATTCAATGTTAATAACAAGCTTTCCTTTTTGAGCAGATCTTGTCTAGAATGATGTCGTTGGAATTAATTAGCGTTCAATGCACAGTACCGTTGCTTCTTCAATGCACGTTCTGGCTTGGCTCATTCTGATTCTGCTTCGCTGCTGATGAACTATTGTTTTTGTATCAGAGTGTTTACGCGCAGTTCTGTTCATCAAGCTTCAGCATGTACGAGTTGATCATCTGATCTTGATGTTCTGATTCAGCAACTTCTGATGCTGGTGTATGAAATCAAATTCTGATGCTGAACAAGTGATCTTGCTTATTTTAATCAGCGTATCTGCAAGTCAGAGCATAGTAATTTTAGGCAGCATATAGTTCAAACATGAAACATATAAATACTATATCTTTTCACTTTGTTATCATCAAAACTTAAATATAGGGTAGTAGATTCAAACATTGTTCTAACAAAATCATTGAGAGCGGCTTGTTCATTTTGAATTTTCAATTGTAATTTCTTTTGTTGTTCAAACAATTATCTATTAATGTCAAACTTTGTTTCATTAATACATTGCATATGTTTGTCTCGATTTGATCCACTCATTTTCATTACAACTATGCTTTTTACTCACTTTATGACATTTAACTCTTGCTAAAAGTTACAAGCCTTTAGAAGGAGGATGACGAAAACAATGCCATAATCTCATACAGTATGCTTTTGGATAGACCTTGCTGACGATGTACAGGCATTCTTTCAAATCCTAAACACTGGAGTCATAAGGAAGATAATCCCTAGTCAACCCCTTCGAGCCAAAGAAGTAGAAGTTTTCTATTTTAACACAAATTGAAACCTTTAATCGAAACCTGGGGCATGGTAGTCTCTCAGTTAATTTAAACGCGCGTTAAGCCACAAACTCTCATCTCATAATACAACGAATGACATCAAAAAAACATTCCTCTGGAATCAAAAGACGGTGATGGTTCCCTATCACATAGGAGGTCATTATCTCTCAAAAAGAAAATCCCACTAAGTCAAAACCTACGAAGGAGACTTAAGAAAAACAGGGGCATCCCGCTGACTGTAATCTCAAAACAAGAACAGTCAGGAAAAAATTAGGGATAACAAATCAAAAGAAAGAGGTCACTACAAATCCTAAACAACATGAAAAAAAATATGTTGCAAAAATGTCTGCCTTCCGACAAACTTAACTTGTCTGAACCATCACCAAAACGTCATTTCAGATTCAATTGGAGTTCAAACGTACAATTAATTGAGCTTAGTACTAAAGAACATCGCGAAGAGCGGGGGGGGGGGGGGGCACAAATACACTTCGAGCCTTTATCCTTTGTTTCTTAAACCGTGAACCAAGCCACGTTACAACCCTTAAAAAGTCCTAATTGAAGCATGGAATAGTTCGAAAGCATACTGTTACAAAAGGTATCCAAACTTCTGTAAGGCTTTACTCAAAATCCAGAGTTGAATTACAAACTTCTTTACTTGCTAAAAACACATATTTCAAAACTTCAAGACAAACATAAACTTTGCATTACTTGAATATCACTATTTGCATATGGCTATTTGTTTGACAACTGAGAAATTCACACAATGAATATCCAGTGAACGAAAGCTCTCTCAGTGAACAAAATCAATTCAAGAAGGATGACACTTCCATTTATAAATCTCCTATCAACAGGGGGGTACGACGTGTCACTATCCAACACACTTGGGGCAGTCCAGTCAAGATTCCAAGAAATCTCTCAAGAAAAGCAGTGTAACCAGGGGCAGGTGTCCATCTCCGTTACTTGGGGCATTGAACATCGATCTCAGCAAAGGGTTATGTACGGTCAAACATTTCCTGGTAGTGCCACAAACACTTGCTACTAGGGGCAATTGCAAATCTCCCCAAAATCTTTCTCATATGATGACTCCCAGCAAGAGTTTAATCTCTGAAAACCTTTCCCCAGCTGAGACAACCTCAAGAATCCTCGAAGACTTTCCCCCAACGAAGTTGTCACCTCTCAAGAAGACCGGAAATAGGGTTTATTTCCCCAACAAACGGAAGGACTCCCCGGCTTGAGTTTACCTCTCCGACTACTACAAATCAAAGGACCACAACTCCTCTTCCCCAGTAGACTACTCTACAATCCTCGGCAAGTTACTGTGAAACCTGGACCCGACCAGATATCAGTTCAACTTCGACCCCCCAGTAGAGCGACGGACAACCGAGACTCCTGAACTCTTTTCCAAAGGAGGAATAAACCTTCTCCCCACAGAGTTTTCAATATTACCCAGCGGAGTTCTCCTCAAACAAAAAAAATGGAATCCCCGGTGGAAATATTCTAAGCAAAGTTTGAAGACACGCAAACTCTTCAACAACAGTCCAGGATTTAACGACTCCCCATCATTTGTCAAGGATTTATTTTCCCAAACAAAAATACATTCATTAACATTGCACCTTTCATACATCCTATCTACATACATGATAAAGTGCATACGACACAATCTCATTTGTTTTGAGAACATCATGACATCATGCATTTCATACATCATGACATTGCATACAGCTAACGTTTTATCTTTTCAGGAAAAGGTCAATCAACAGATGGCTACCAACAACTTTTTTCAAGTCCCAGATTAATACATGTAACAAGCCAGGAAAACTATATGTAGACGACTGATTATAGATTAATACCTGTAACAAGCCAAGAAAACTATCTACATAAAGAGATTGAAGGTTAACACCCGTAACAAGCCAGGAAAACTATCTTTCTTTCTCAGGTCAAAGATTAACACCTAAAATCAGACAGGACAACTATCTACTCGACCATCATGAAGCAACCCTACACCGGTTCCTTCTCTTTTTAAGATGTATTCCTACACAGACTCATCATGAGGAAACCTCACATAGGTTCCTCCTTTCCAGATGAAGTTTTACACTGACTCATCATGAAGCAACCCTACACCGGTTCCTTCTCTTTCCAAGATGCAGTCCTACACAGACTCATCACAAAGCAACCCCACACCGGTTCCTTCTCTTTCCAGTATGTAGTCGTACACATACTCATCACAAAGCAACCCCACACAGGTTCCTCCTTTCTAGATGAAGTTTTACACGAACTCATCATGAAGTAACCCTACACAGGTTCCTTCTCTCTTCCAAAATGAAGTTTTACACTGACTCATCATCAGGCAACCCTACACAGGTTCCTTCTCTCTTCCAAAGATGAAGTTTTACACAGATTCTTCGTCAGGCAACCCTACAAAGGTTCCTTCTTTCCAAGATGAGGTTTTACACGAATTCATCGTCAGGAAACCCTACACAGGTTCCTCCTTTCCAAGATGAGGTTTTACACCGACTCATCACTGAAGCAACACTACACAGGTTCCTTCTTACTTCCAGATTCAGTTTCACACAGACTCATCATCAAACAACCCAACCTTCTGATCCGCTCCAGACACGGATGCCATTCTGGAAATCATCCAGTTCCAATTTATAGATACAGTCTAGCAATCACTTCTGGATGGCATATTTAAGCCCATGTCCAACAACTATCCATTACCTCTCCAAATGGCATCTTTAAGCCCATTCCCTCCATAATCAACTAATACATCTTTGAGTCAAAAAATTTGGGGCACTCTAGTGTTCAATCATCTTCCACCTTCAAGTCACGAATGAAAAAATTACCAATCTAACTCTTCAGGTGTAAGAAGATTGAACAGGGGCAGCTATTGCACCCCGAAATTTGCCCTCTCATTTCACAAAGGATCACCCTGGATCCCAGGTTTGCTTCTATCAAGTTTCCAAGCCTTGAACTACAAATTTTCCAAGAAAATCACTCATAAGGGCAAAATTGTCATTTGCACACTGAAAAGTCAAATTTTGACTTTTGGATCAAAATCAAGCTTCAAGAATCATATTTCATCAAGACACGTTGAAATATGAAGTTTTGTTTCATCGAAATCCAAGAGGTCAAAATTCTAAATACTTAGAATTTTTCTAAGTGTTTAAGAAAATATGACAAATTCAGAACTTCTGACCAGGTTATCACCATAACGCTCAGCAAATTCTGGACACTCTCAAGGAAGAGTTTAGTCAGAACTTCTGCGTAAGATTTCACAAAAGCTCAGTCAGAGTTTGCAAAGGTAATTCAAAGAAAGTTTAAAGAGCGTGATGCAAGCTTTCTAGAATGTCTGAAAGCTCCTTCAGAACATGCTGGAGCCAGAAGATAAGAGAATCATAAGATTGGATGCTACACTGAAGCAGAACTTCTGATCCAGAACAAATCCTTTGTGTAGAGTTTCATGTTGCAAGATTTCTGGTTGTGATAAGTCTCATCATCATTTAATGCTCATTTAATGCTCACAACCACCTTATGAGTCTTTATCCAAAGGGTTTTCACCACATGTACCTCTACTGTCTTGGGATAGCAACTTTGGTACTAGGCTCATGCTTTGCATTTTGCTTTTCCTTAATTCCTGCTGACAACCACCATGCTTGCTTCAAAAACAAGGCAGTACTTCAGCATATGAATGTTATATTCAACGCTTTGGTCAGAACATGACCAAATCCAAAAAACCTTGTATATACAACATGCTGCAGACCTATGACCAACAACTGGTTCAGCCTACACCTTCATCCCATGATTACACCAAACTAGCATACGAAAAACTGTGATGAAAAAGAAAAGGAGAAGGATGCCAAAACAGGTTCAAATCCAATTTGTTTTTCCCCCAAAATGACAGCAAAATCATCTATAAATACTTGGCTCCATCACACGTTCAAAGGGCTGGCTTTTGAAGAGAGAGAGATTGGCCAAAAGAGAGAAAAGGAAGTTGTGAAACCTTCATAAAAATCCAGATTTATCATACACAAAAACAAACCTTTGTTCTTCCCTTTGAACCAAAGAACACAACCACTCTTCCGTTACTCTTACTGACTCAGAACATCCAAACGCAGCCACTCAAAGCTCCAAGCACGCTCCAGGTTCAAGGTAAGTCTTTCTGACTTTGCTTATTTTTCATTTTGAACATCATTAACATATAAATATCATAGTATTAATGTTGTACATATCATTGTATGAATAGAAAAACTATGGATCAAAACTTCTAGAATAATGCTAGGCTCAGGATTAGGATTAGAATTTCTGTAAGCTGTTGTGTTGTTATCCTTCTGATTTACTGTTTGTTGAAAACTGAATAGATTATTGATGTGCTGATTGAGAGTTGAAATATGGCATAAAACTTATGATGTTCATTCGTTAGTTTTAACATACAGAACTTCTGATGATTCATTCACTATATTAACACACACTAAACTTTTGATGCTTACATGCTGATAAGGCACTGAACTGCTAATGTTCACTCACTGGCTCAGCATAAAACCAAACTTCTGATGACTCACTCACTGTTCTAACACAGCACAGAACTTATGAGTTCTCCTCACATGTCAAATCCACTAAACTTCTGATGTTTCCATCAACTGTTTTCAAACACTGAGTTTCTGATTTTCACATGCTGACAATGCGAAACTTCTGACTTTTGGTTCACTGGCTGAACACCACCTAGAACTTCTGTGTTTTCCCTCTAACGTTTTTTGCAGGACCTCAGAGTTTACCAATCCAGAACTTCCGATCCCACTGACGTCTCCTGCTGAGTCACGACGCTCTTGGCCTCAGAACTTCTGATCCTAGTGGTTCTTCTTGCAGTAGCACGCTGTTTCTATCTTGCATTTATTTTCCTTTTCATCTTTTTTTAATATTAACATGAAAAACATAAAAATATTTTCCTTTTAATTTATTTCCTTAAGACAAAAACATTTTCTAAACAAGTCCATTTTTTCTTATATTGTACATTTCAATATGGTTGTAATAGTAACTTAGGACTTAAATTATTTTCAACCCCCATTCATAAATATGTACCCCCATCCCCTAAATATTGTAATAGCGTAGAATTTCATTTCTCGTAATTTATTGTTTTCCTTATTCTGTATAGTAATTAGGCGTGTATGGAAAGATAAAACCAATAAGTAGACCACCAAAAATCAAAGACAGATGCATGCAAATAAACACACTTGCACACATGCACCCTTAGGGTAATCTCACTTGTTGCCTAAAAATAGCCATGTTATGCATGTGGGATGTCTTAGCAAAAATAAATCGAAAAATAAAAGATCATAGTCCCTCGATGACGCTATCAAAGTTGCCTTTCAAAATGATCTTAGTCCCTAAAAGAAAAGTGCTAAGTCATCTCACAACATTGCTATCATGGTCATACGATGACCCAGTGCCTGTCCCTTCACACCCAACGATGGGGCTTCTTACCAAAACAATGGTAAGGTAGCGACATCTAAAGGAGGAGGAAAAGAACATCTAAGACCTTTTAAGTAGGTAGATTACTTTTAATTGTTTGCTCAATTTCAAAACAAACATCCTTTCTATTTTAAAAAACAATCACATACACTTTCGAAACAATTTCTAAACATGGAATATTTTCAAAATCTCAACACTTTGTATACGTTCTTACGAACGAGAACTATTACAAAGTTTGCCTAAACGATGGAACCTTTTCAAAATACTTTCAAAACCATACAAAGCACATTTTTCAAACAAAAGCAAGTGATCTAGCAAGCAACTAAGAGCCTGTGGAAAACCATGGATGAAAAGGGTGCTAATACCTTCCATTTTCATAATCTATCCCCCGAACTCAAGAAAACATCTCGAAAGGTCTTTCCTGTGCTTTTTCACCTTTCCTTTTTGGATAAAAGAAAAGTCGGTGGCGACTCTTGCTAAACCGCAACATTTGCGAACACAAACACAAAACAATCAATTCAGTTCTCCCACTGTATCACACTTGGTCAGATTCCCGACGAAGAGTGTTTTCAGGTCTTCTTGCCCCTTGGATAGATTCAGGAGAAATTCCTTGAATTGGCCATCTTGAGCATGGAGATCTCTGTTGTCTTGTTGGAGAGCCATTGCTGAAATAAACAGCGAGAACATGAGAGACCTGCTTTGAAACCTGCTTATGCAAGATATGTATTATATATGTATGCAATGTTTTCAAGGATCTCGCGGGGTAAACAAGAAAATGTCAGAAGTTGAATTTTGCAACTTTGATTTAAGAACTTTGTATCATTGAGAGTCCTTCTACGAGAGTCAAGCTCACAATATCAAGTGGTTCATAGATCGTGACTCAAGTTGTTGATTTTTGATCTTCTGATGACATTGGGTAGAGGAAAATAAATCCCTTTGCCCCTTGCTAGACATTTGGTTCATCATAACCTGCACCACAGGCCCTTGAGATCCTTGAAATGGTTAAGGAAATGCTATGTTATGATGTTATGATGTGTATGCTATGCGTTTAAGCAAAGGTGTGAATTGATGTAAGCAAGTAAACCCTGCAAGAAATCCAAGTTATTGGATAATAACTATAAATAAAACCTGCAAGGAACTCATGTTGTCAGGTAATAAAACTCTACAAGTAGTTCAAGTTGAAAGCACACAAGTCACACAAACAACCTTAGGTTTAGGCTTGCATGGGTTTTAAGGTCATACCCTCTGTAAGTTTAGTTGGTTTCAAACCTGTCTTAGAAAAGTAACCGGGTTCTAAAGATTCTCAATATCACTGATCATCCTTTATCGGGCATTGTTTCAGCTCAAGCAATCTTTTCTTGCAACCAAAATATCCCGATAGTTTGATCTCAATGAGTGTAGCATCGAGTATCAATCAATCCTCACCTTTATACCGAGGTCTACTATCTCACTACTTTCTAATGGCCAAGTTTGTTCAACTAAGGTTCTATGGTTCGTTAGTGCTTCACGACACCACGCGGCGGCCTCATATTCTCCTCGTTTCCACACGAAGGATACCGGTACCAACCAAAGTGTAACACCAACACAGCCATCACTTAAACCATATCGGTCCACACCGTACAGTCTCAACGGTCTATTGTTGTTTACCTAAAAAGTGTCCCCAGATCCGGGTGTAAGATCTTTAACAATGCCCAAGAAAAACCCTTGAATTTAAAGCAGGCAAGACAAAACAAGGAAACAATTTTAAAATGACCTAGATCCTAAGGTAAACCCCACTTCATTTCCCCAGCGGAGTCGCCAGTTCTGTGATACAGTGGCAGAATCGACTGTTAATACTGGTTTGCGTTTTTTGTTCGCAAATGTTGCGGTAAGCAAGAGTCGCCACCGACTTTTATTTCATCCGATAAAGGAAAAGGAAAAAAGAACAGAAAAAACCTTTTTTCAAGATATTTCTGAGTACGGGGGGTAGATTATAGAAAGGGAAGGTGTTAGCACCCTTTCTATAAGTGGTTTTCAACGGGCTCTTAGGTACTTGCTCATTTTTGAAATTTCTCGTGTGTGCTTGTTTTGAAAAGTTTTGTTTTACTTTGTTTTAACCTTTGTTTTTGTCCTCAAGAGTGTTACGAAGTTGTTTTTGAAAACTTTGTTTGGAAAGTGTTTGTGTGAAAAAGTTTGTTTGTTTTAAGCAAGTACCTAGGAACTAATCTACCTACTCGAAAAAGACTGTTCGTTTTCCTTTAGACAGCGCTATCCTATTATTAAGGAATAGGTAGCACCATCGTTGGATTTTTAAACGGGCGTTCGAAGGGACGAAATGGTCCCTGAAGGCAACAAGTAAGGATACCTTAGCATTTCGAAGGGACTATCATCATAAGATCAATTCGTAGGCAACTCGAGGGACAAGTAGGGACTGTGATCTTTATGACGACTTTGAATCGCGGGTCATTGCTAAATTATCCCTACGTTCGAGGGACACGACCATTATTTCCGAGGAAACCAAGTGAGGAAATACCCTAGGGGTGCAAGTGTGCAAAACTGTTTGATTCCAGTTATATTTATCTTTGCAGTTTAGTGATCTAAGATTGATTCATTAGTCATACACGCCTAAGTTACTAACAATTATATACAAGCATCCAAAACATAAAAGCGAGAAGGTAAAGGTCTTATGCTATTACAAGGCTTTTGTAGATACATAATCGTCTTGGACTGAAAATAAAATTGCGGAATATACACCCTAATTACTATTACAACCTCCAAATAATTACAATAATAATAAAAGGAAATTAAAAAATGCGCGCGGCAAATTTGAATGCGAGAATTAAAGAATCCTAAAAATTTAATTGAAAAAATATTTAGGTTATTATTATTTTTCGAGAAAAATTAATTAGGTTATATGCAAATTAAAAACCCTAATTTCTAATTAATTTAAATTATATATAAAAAACAATTAAATTGCCCTAAATAATTAAACTAATTAATTAAAGAAAAAATATTTTTCTTGAAAAAAAATGATTTTTGATGATTTTGTGATTTTTTTGACTTAATAAAAAAATGATTTTTGTTATTTGTAAAGAAAAAAAGAAATTAAATAAACAATAAAATATAAGAAAAAAAATAAAATGATTAGAGATGGGCCTGTATTGAAGCTGAAAGGGGGTGTATATCTGAACTTTTGGCCCATTATTGGCTAAGCCCAATCAACGTATTGGATTCCATGTTGCCTCTTCCTGCTGGTGCACCGTGGTCCCCTCTTGCATGGGCATTGGATTGGATTGATAAGGAATCCATTGGCAGGATGATGAAAGCACATGGTATGCTCCTGGGACGCGTATGCATAGGATCTACAGTTACAAAGTAAGAAAATAAGAAAATGCTGGGACCTGGGATCGAACCCAGGTCCTCTACATTTCAAAACACACGCCTCACCACTGGGCTACCTGTTCTTGTTTGTTACAATAATAACAATAATCAATATTATGCCAAACAAACTGGATAAGACAAAACAAAACAAAAACGTGCATGTTATTCAAATGGACCAACGGTGATTAGCCACGTATCTTCTTCTTCCCCTGTCCGTCGTTTTAGGTCTGTAACTTTTACCTACGGACAAACTTCCATGGCTATAACCCTATGACTTTCAACAATCAACAGCAAGCATGATAAATTAATTCCAAATACATGGATCAATTTGTCTTGATGCCACGAGCATCATGGTACCCTTTTCTTGGGCCAATTTAACCTGTATAAAAAAACCCTAAAATGGCACAATAAACCTTAGCAATGGTAATTCTCATTATATGCATCCAAACACGTAATTAAGCATGCAAGCACAATCTGAAGGATGATACAAACATGAATATATGCCTAGAAATCATTAACCATGCGTAAATTGTAAAATCAGATTCAAGAATGTATGTGCAAACCGTGGATCTGCAATGAGCGATTCTAGGCTTGGAGAGGTTTGCAAATGGTCCTGTTAGCTTTACGAGGTGTCCTAGAATCGATTAGAAGCTTTAAATTGTTGTCAATTGCCCTATAAATGAGAAACCGATCCACACTTTTTTGCCAATTCTTTTAGTTTTGTTTGATGCTTTCACGACCTCCAAAACCTTTTTTTTTTGCCTGGCTATGTTCTATATATGTAGTAGAACTGATTAGGTTAACAAAAACAAATTAAATCTTTGTGAATCATGAAAATTTGATTTTATTTTTCTCTTGTATTATATCTTTCCAAATGCATCAAAATCATGCCAATTTGAGCCATTCCACCCTTGCATGATTTTATTTGGTCATGCTAGGTTGATTTGATTTGATTCCTACAAAAAAATCAAAACAAATTCAATCTTTTGTATTTTTTGCCATTTCTTTGATTTAATTTGAATTTTAAATAATAAAAAATCAAAATAAAATAAATAATGAAGCAAATAATGTGTGGATGCTGATTTGGCTCGTGGACCATGTCACAAGCAAGATTCAATCATAAAAAGTTAGGCCAATTTGACAAAAAATGTATTTTTGAGCACATTTGACTTTTGGCAATTTTGCAAAAATGGTCAACCTTGACAAGGCACATCTCCTCCAATTTTAACCCTAGAGAGGTGTTATTTTACTTTTTAGAAAGCTTAATATGTTCCCCAAACAACCCTTTTGGTATCATCTCAATTGAGTCTTCCATGTTAATGTAAGAAGCTTTGACCCAAAAGGGATTTTTGTTGACTTTTCAAAAGGACCTATAATGTAGAAATTCATATATTTTGATGAGTTCATATTTTAAACTTGTGGGATGAAGATGAGTTGTAGGGAATTGCATCCTATTCAAAATGAGCCTTGGATGGAAAATTTCTGATAAAGTATGAAGAAGTTATGCTTGGTCAAAGTTTGGTTGACTTTTCCTGAGAAACCCTAATTTAGCAACTTTTGGGTTTTGATGAATTTGGGGAATCCCTTGGGGAATCATGGTAAACCCTTTATAAAATGATGAATATCACTTCAAAATGTTGATGTTGACCAAAAATCTTGAAGTTTGACTGTATGTGGGCCACAATTGACTTTTGACCTAGTATGGTTGATTTTCAGGCATCTGAGTAGTTGACTGAGCAAACTTCTTGTGCAAGGCATGCAACTTGACATGGATGATCTTGAGAACATATTAGGACCATGGAAATAATTTGGGACCTTTGGACTTCGACCATCCTAATGAAAATGGAAACCCTAGTTTGAGGTACATTGCCTTAGGAGAGAGTTTGATTGGTCAACTCTTGGGCATCCTTAAGCAAATTGAGGACCTCAATGGTCTTGTGTTAAGTAAAATGAGAGAGAAAATTTTTGGTTACAACAGCTGCCCCTGTTCAATCTTCTTAAACTCTAGGATGTAGATTGGCTTGTCTGCCTTTCGTAATCTGAAGGTGGAAGATGATTGAACACTAAGTGCCCAGAAATTTGCACTCGTTTGAGATGGTGTTGGACTGTGTGGGTAGTATCGGGAATGGGCTTACAGATGCCATTTGGAAAGGATGACGGACGATCATTAGAGATGGTCTTAAAGATGCCATCCGGCAGATGTGACAGAGAATTGTCGGAGATGGGCTTAAAGATGCCATCTAGAGGATGTTAATTTCCCGAGATTTTCCTTTGATGAGAATTCATGTTCCCGTCGTTGATGAGGAATCTGCTGAGGAATGTTGGTCTCTGTCTTGGGAGAAATAGAATTTTAGGAGCTTCAGGTGTCCGTTACTCTACTGGGGAATCATCTCTTAGTCGAGGAAATGAAAATGAATTGTTGTCTGGTCGTGCTCTAGGCTTTACAGTGATTTACTAAGGATAATAAGATTAAATGCTATACGGTCGAGCTCTAGGTTTTACAATGACTTATTAGGAAGATGAGATTACACTTTCTATCTGGTTGTGCTCCAGGATTTGCAATTTCTCAATTCTTATCTGGTCGTGTTCCAGGCTTCAGAAGGAATTAAGTGGTTATCCGGTCGCATCCGGGTTTCAACTTGAGTTTAAGGCATACTAATATCCTGTCGATTTTCGGGCTTCATAGTAATTGTCTGAGTAAACTGCTATTTTGTCGAATTCCAAGCTTCGCAATACCTCATATGGTTATCTGGTCGTGCTCCAGGTTTCACAATGTCTCTTGTCGCTATCTGGTCGTGCTCCAGCCTTCACAATGTCTTATACTGTTATCTGGTCGTGCTCCAGGCTTCACGGTGTCTTATACCACTATCTGGTTGATTCTAGGCTTCATAATATTTTGGAGAAAATCAAGATATTATCGGGTCGATTTTCGGGCTTCATAGCTTGAATTTAAGATATACCAATATCTGGTTGATTCTAGGCTTCGTAGTATTTTGGAGAAATCAAGACATTATTCGGTCGATTTCCGGGCTTTATAGCTTGAACTGGAATAGAAACCTTAGTATTGATTTGACTGAACCAGGGAAAACTTGTGAGAACTTCAACTGGGAGAGAAATCTTAGTATCGATTTGACTGATCCCGAGAGAGGTCTCGGATTAACTTTGACTGTCATAGAAATCAGGGGGAACTTAGCGGCGATTCGGATGACCCAGACGAAAGTCTTGGAACATCTTCAACTAGAATAAAAACATGTAGTGTCAGTTTGACTGAACCAGAAAAAATGTTAGAATATCTTCAACTGGAATAAAAACCTTGGTGTCGGTTTGACTGAACCAGAGAAAATTTGTGATAACTTTAACTGGGAGAGAAATCTTAGTATCGATTTGACTGAACCCGGGAGAGATCTCGGAATAACTTTGATTGGCATAGAAATCAGGGGAATATTAGCGGAGATTCAGTTGACCCAGATGAAAGTCCTAAAACATCTTCAGCTAGAATAGAAACCTTAGTGTCAGTTTGACTGAACCAGAGAAAATGTTGGAATATCTTCAATTGGAATATAAACCTTGGTGTCAGTTTGACTGAACTAGAGAAAATTTGTAAGAACTTCAACTGGGATAGAAATCTTAGTATCGATTTGACTAAACCCAAGAGAGGTCTCGGAATAACTTTGACTGGCATAGAAATCAGGGGAATCTTAGCGGCGATTTGGCTGACCCAAGTCTTAAAACATCTTCAACTAGAATAGAAACCTTAGTGTCGGTTTGACTGAACCAGAGAAAATTTGTGAGAACTTCAACTGGGTGAGAAATCTTAGTATCGATTTTACTAATCCCGGGAAAGGTCTCGGATTAACTTTGATTGGCATAGAAATCAGGGGAATCTTAGCGGCGATTCGGCTGACCAATACGAAAGTCTTAAAACATCTTCAACTAGAATAGAAACCATGGCGTCGGTTTGACTGAACCAGAGAAAATGTTGGAATATCTGCCACTGGAATAGAAATCTTGGTGCCAGTTTTAATGAACCAGAGAGAACTCGTGAGAACTTGATTGCATCTTTCCCTGAAAGGTAAAGAGTTAGTTGTATGTGATGTCATGATGTATGAAATGTATTGAGTAATGATATTCTCAAAATAAATGAGATTGTGCTGTATAATATGTATGCACATGCCATGATGTATGGATATGCAATGCTATTATGATATTCTCTAGCTGGAGAAAATAAATCCTAGACTGCTACTAGAGAGTATAAGGAGTTGAGTTCTTCGTTTCCGCTGGGGATAGTGACCAAAGATGATTAGCTGGGGACTTACATCCATTCTTCTTGAGAACATTCAGCTGGAGGAGACTCTGTTTGAGAATAATCCTGCAGGGGAATGACTCTGTGGGGAAGAGAGATACTTTGTTGGAAGATCTGCTGATTTGGAGAAATAAACTCAGCTGGGGATGAACTTCCATTACTGGAGAGAAGAACTCTATTGGAGATTGAGCTTCCGTTGTCAGAGAAATAAACTCTGCTCGGAAGGTGGCTTTATAAACTGCTCATGGTTATGAAACTCGGTTGTGGAATGTAGATATCAGCTTTTTGAAGGAGCCTGCTGGGGAAGGAATTCCTGCTTGGGGATACGGAGGTCGGACCTTGGTTGTCTCGGCTATGTGGGGACTATAAATATCACGGGTGTGTATGTGACAATGACTTTGCTTCCCACTGTCTCTGCCCCTTGTACCATGCTGGAAAAAATACATGCAGAGATTTTGTGGATGGATCTATGTCGTGATTGTACTTGAACATGTATTTAATGAGTGTCAGGATGACATCCATCTCTGGATCGTCTCTGAACTGTACTTGAAATATGTGTCGAATGAGTGTCAGAATGACATCCGTCTCTGGATCGTATCTGAATTGTATCTGAAAGTTGAATCTAAATGAGTATCAGAATGGCATCTGTATCTTGAGCGTATCTGAACTGTATCGGAAAGCTGAATCTAAATGAGTATCAGAGTGGCATCCGTATCTGGAGCGTATCTGAAATGTATCTGAAAGTTGAATCTAAATGAGTATCAGAATGGCATCTGTATCTGCAGCGTATCTGAACTATATCTAAAAGCTGAATCTGAATGAGTATCAGAGTGGCATCCGTATCTCTAGCGTATCTGAACTGTATCTGAAAGTTGAATCTAAATGAGTATCAGAATGGCATTCGTATCTGGAACATATCTGAACTGTATCTGAAAGATGAATCTGAATCAGTATCAGAATGACATCCGTATCTGGAGCGTATCTGAATTGTATCTGAAAGCTGAACCTGAATGAGTATCAGAATGGCATCTGTATCTGGAGCGTAGCTGAACTGTATCTGAAAGCTGAACTTGAATGAGTATCAGAGTGGCATCCGTATCTGGAGCATATCTGAACTGTATCTGAAAGCTGAATCTGAATGAGTATCAGAATGGCATTCGTATCTGGAGCGTATCTGAACTGTATCTGAAAGTTGAATCTGAATGAGTATCAGAATGGCATCCGTATCTGGAGCGTATCTGAACTGTATCTGAAAGCTGAATCTGAATGAGTGTCAGAGTGGCATCCAAATATGTAGGGTATTTGAACTATATCTGAAAGTTAAATCTAAATGAGTATCATAATGGCATTCATATCTGGAGAGTATATGAACTATATCTGAAAGATGAATCTGAATGAGTATCAGAATGGCATCCGTATCTGGAGCGTATCTAAACTGTATCTGAAAGTTGAACTTGAATGAGTATCAGAGTGGCATCCGTATCTGGAGCATATCTGAACTGTATCTAAAAGCTGAATATGAATGAGTATCTGAATGCAATCCGTATCTGGAGCGTATCTGAACTGTATCTGAAAGTTGAATCTGAATGATTATCAGAATGGCATCCGTATCTGGAGCGTATCTTAATTGTATCTGAAAGCTGAATCTATATGAGTATCAGAATGGAATCCGTATCTGGAGTGTATCTGAACTGTATCTGAAAGCTGAACTTGAATGAGTATCAGAATGGCATCTGTATTTGGAGCATATCTGAACTGTATCTGAAAGCTGAATCTGAATGAGTATCATAATGGCATCTGTATCTGAAGCATATCTGAATTGTATCTGAAAGCTGAATCTAAATGAGTATCAGAATGAGATCCGTATCTGGAGCGTATCTGAACTGTATCTGAAAGTTGAATCTGAATGAGTATCAGAATGGCATCCGTATCTGGAGCGCATCTGAAAGCTGAATCTGAATGAGTATTAGAGTGGCATCCGTATCTGTAGCGTATCTGAACTGTATCTGAAAGTTGAATCTAAATGAGTATCAGAATGGCATTCGTATCTGGAGCGTATATGAACTGTATCTGAAAGATGAATCTGAATGAGTATCAGAAGGAAATCCGTATCTGGAGCGTATCTAAACTGTATCTGAAAGCTGAACCTGAATGAGTATCAGAATGGAATCCGTATCTGGAACGTATCTGAATTGTATCTAAAAGATGAATCTGAATGAGTATCTGAATGGCATCTGTATCTGGAGCGTATCTGAACTGTATCTGAAAGCTGAATCTGAATGAGTATCAAAATGGCATCTGTAGCTGGAGTGTATCTGAACTGTATCTAAAAGCTGAATCTGAATGAGTATCAGAATGGCATCCGTATCTGGAGCGTATCTGAACCGTTTCTCGATTCTGGTGCTCTTGCTGAATGCTAATCAAGGTATAAGTCTTCCACTAATAGATAGGTGACGGGACATAGTCGTACATTTTAAATCCCTAAATTTTTCCTGGACCGCCCTTTCGGGTTTTCAGTCCACCGGGATACCCTTTTTTGCCCAAGCCGCCTTTTCAGGTTTTCGACTTGCCGGGTGTACAATTTTTTTTCATTTTTATCCCTAATTTTTTCCTAGGTATGTCAACCTAGCGGGTCTTTATTATGCGTAGTATTTTCCGACTATTTCCATGCTCTCAGGATGTAGAGAGTTGTCACTGTCTATAGTGTTGTGTTGTAGTACTGTCAAAAATGTTTTCTTGATGGCACATGATTCGTTGCTGGAATGCGTGCGTAATTCCCCAAGCGATTCAGATGGAGATCTGCCCCTGGTTATTTGGCACTTTTGGAGAGACTGCCCCAGGTGTGTTTAGACATCATGTTATGCCCCTTGCTTATGGAAGACTTGTTATTGGAAGTGTCTTTCCCGCTGAGGTGATTCTGTCCATTGAGAGGATGTCTGTTCATTGAATATCCATTGTGCATATTTCTCGGTTGTCTAACAATTAGTCATATGCAAACAATGTCATTTAAAGAATGCAAAACTCATGTCTGTCTTGAAATTTTTTTGAAAATGTGTTTTGCATAGTAAAACGAAATTTTCAAGAATGTGATATCAACTCAGGATTCGTAACAAAGCCTACAGGAGTCAGGATACCTTTGTAACAGTATGCTCTCAAACTAACCCATGCTTCAGCTAGGACTTTTAAGTGTTATAACGTGGCCTGGTTCACGGTTCAAGAAACAAAGGATAAAGGCTCCAATTTTATTTGTACCCAATCCGCTCTTCGTGATGTTCTTCAGTCCTATGCTCAGTTAATTGCGCGTTTAGATCACAATTGAGTATGGAATCTTTGCTCAGATACTTGGTGATGATACAGAAATTGAACATTTGTTTTGAAAAGGCAGCCATTTTTGTAATCTTCTATTTGTCGAGGATTTGTACTAACCTCTTTTTTGTTTTTGTTTTTGTTATCCCTTCTTTTGCCTGAACTGTTTCTTTTGTGATTACAGTCAGCGGGATGCCCCAATTTTTCTCTTAAGTCTCCTTCATAGGTTTTGAGTTAATGGGCTTTTATTTCGAGAGATAATGACTGCATGTCTTGACGATTATACAAAACCATCATCGTCTTTTGTTTTGGAAGGACGTATTCGATGCCATTCATTGTGTACGAAGCGGTCAATTGTGACTGAATGTGCCTCTGGATTAACTGAGAAAACTACCCTGCCCCAGGTTATGATTAAGGGTTTTAATTTGTGTGAAAAGAAAAACTCCTACTTCTTTGGCTCGAAGGGGTTGACTATGGATTATCTTCCTTATAACTCCACTATTTAGGATTTGAAACAACGCTTGTACATCGTCAACGGGGTCTGTTCAAAAGCATATTGTAGAGATTTTGGTATTTTCGTCATCCTCCCTTTAAGGCTTAGAGTTTTTTTTAATCGAGAGTTGAATATCACAAAATGAAATAAGAATGCATTTTTGAAATAGTGAATACGAATGAACTGATTCAAGACAAACATGTGCAGTTCATTGATGAAATAACGAGGTTTGATATGAATAAATGTTCAAACAAATCAAAAGAAAATTACACATAGAAAATTCTAATGAACAAAAAGTATTCTTGTGAGAACTTGTCACTTCAGATGGTATGCCTTGGAGGGATGGCAGAAGAACTCATCCTGACCGTCTTGTGCAAATTCTAGCGCTCCTTCATCAATCAGTTCTTGAATTTTGTTTCTCAACGCCATAGAGTTGTTGGTGTCATGTCCATGACTATTGGAGTGGTACGCACATCTTGCATTTGGATTGTACCTTGGGGAGGCTATGTTGGGATTCTGAGGAGGGTCCCTTAACATAACCAACTTGGCCTTCAACATGTTGCAATGCTTGAGCCAATGACATGTTGATTTCGGTGAAGTGTCTTTCAGATGTATTCTTCTTATGCTGATTGCCCCGTTGCGTTGGCGAGGTTGTGGTTGGGCTTGTGATGTAGTAGCAATCTGGAAAGGTATGTTCCTGACCAAACCAACCTCTTCTCTCATTGGGGGCTGATTAATGCCTTGATCCTCAATTTTAACTGTTTGTTTCATGGATCTGCATCAATCTTGGTGAAGCTTGTTGAGGAAGGCTCTTAGCCCTTCTTGTCCTCGAGCTAAGTTTTGGATAAGAGCCATCTGCCCTAGCATCTGGATTCTCATTTCTTCTACCTCAGCTTGCAGTTGCTCCAATTGTTCATCCTTGTTGTTGTCAGGACATTCCTTGGTCAGATTCTTGGTGAAGAGTGTTTTCAGGTCTTCTTGCCCCTTGGATAGATTCAGGAGAAATTCCTTGAACTGGGCATCTTGAGCTTGGAGATCTCTATTGTCTTTTTTGAGAGCCATTGCTGAAATAAACAGCGAGAACATGAGAGACCTGCTTTGAAACCTGCTTATGCAATGATATGTATTATATATGTATGAAATGTTTTCAAGGATCTCGCGGGGTAAACAAGAAAATGTTAGAAGTTGAATTTTGCAGCTTTGATTGAAGAACTTTGTATCATTGAGAGTCCTTCTACGAGAGTCAAGCTCACCATATCAAGTGGGTCATAGCCCCTGACTCAAGTTGTTGAGTTTTTATCTTCTGATGACATTGGCTAGAGGAAAATAAATCCCCTTTCCCCTTGCTAGACGTTTGGTTCATCATAACCTGCACCACAGGCCCTTAAGATCCTTGAAATGGTTAAGGAAATGATATGGTATGATGTTATGGTTTGTATGCTATGCATTTAAGCAAAGGTGCTAAGTGATGTAAGCAAGTAAACCCTGCAAGAAATCCAAGTTATTATATAATAACTGTAAACAAAACCTGCAAGGAACTCATGTTGTCAGGTAATAAAACTCTACAAGTAGTTCAAGTTAAAAGCACATAAGTCACGCAAAATACTTAAGTTTAGGCTTGCATGGGTTTTAAGGTCATACCCTCTTTAAGTTTAGTTGGTTTCAAACCTGTCTTAGAAAAGTAACTGGGTTCTAAAGATTCTCAATATCACTAATCATCCTTTATCGGGCATTGTTTCAGCTCAAGCAATCTTTTCTTGCAGCCAAAATATCCCGAAAGTCTGATCTCAATGAGTGTAGCATCGAGTATCAACCAATCCTCACCTTTATACCGAGGTCGGCTATCTCACTACTTTCTAATGGCCAAGTTTGTTCAACTAAGGTTCTAAGGTCCGTTAGTGCTTCACGACACCACGCGGCGGCCCCGTATTCTCCTCGTTTCGACACGAAGGATACCGGTTCCAACCAAAGTTTCACACCAACACAACCATCGCTTAAACCATATTGGTTTACGCCGTACAGTCTCCACGATCTATTGTTGTTTACCTAAAAAGTGTCCCCTGATCCGGGTGTAGGATCTTTAACAATGCCCAAGCAAAACCCTTGAATTTAAAGCAGGCAAGACAAAACAAGGAAGCAATTTTAAAATGACCTAGATCCTAAGGTAAACCCCACTTTATTTCCCCAGCAGAGTCGCCAGTTCTGTGATACAGTGGCAGAACTGGCTGTTAATACTGGTTTGTATTTTTTGTTCGCAAATGTTGTGGTAAGCAAGAGTCACCACTGACTTTTATTTCATCCGATACAGGAAAAGGAAAAAGAACAGAAAAAACCTTTTTTCGAGATATTTTTTAGTACGGGGGGTAGATTATAGAAAGGGAAGGCATTAGCACCCTTTCTATCCGTGGTTTTCCACGGGATCTTAGGTACTTGCTCATTTTTGAAATTGCTCGTGTGTGCTTGTTTTGAAAAGTTTTGCTTTACTTTGTTTTAACCCTTGTTTCTGTCCTCAAGAGTGTTACGAAGTTATTTTTGAAAACTTTGTTTGGAAAGTGTTTGTGTGAAAAAGTTTGTTTGTTTTGAGCAAGTACCTAGGAACTAATCTACCTACTCGAAAAAGACTATTCGTTTTCATTTAGACAGCGATATCCTATTATTAAGGAATAGGTAGCACCGTCGTTGGATTTTTAAAGGGACGTTCGAAGGGACGAAATGGTCACTGAAGGCAACAAGTAATGATACCTTAGCGTTTCGAAGGGACTATCGTCATAAGATCAATTTGTAGGTAACTCGAGGGACAAGTAGGGACTGTGATCTTTATGACGAATTTGAATTGCGGGTCATTGCTAAGGTATCCCTACGTTCGAGGGACACGACCATTATTTATGAGGCAACCAAGTGAGGCAATACCCTAGGGGTGCAAGTGTGCAAAAGTGTTTGATTTCAGTTATATTTATCTTTGCAGTTTAGTGATCTAAGATTGATTCATTAGTCATACACGCCTAAGTTGCTAACAATTATATACAAGCATCCAAAACATAAAAGCGAGAAGGTAAAGGTCCTATGCTATTACAAGGCTTTTGCAGATACATAATCGTCTTTGACTGAAAATAAAAATGCAGAATATACACCCTAATTACTATTATAACCTCGAAACAGTTACAATAATAATAAAAGGAAATTAAAAAATATGCGCGGCAAATTTAAATGCGAGAATTAAAGAACCCTAAAAATTTAATTGAAAAAATATTTAGGTTATTATTATTTTTCGAGAAAAATTAATTAGGTTATGTGCAAATTAAAAACCCTAATTTCTAATTAATTTAAATTATATAGAAAAAACAATTAAATTTCCCTAAATAATTAAACTAATTAATTAATTAAAGAAAAAATATTTTTCTTGAAAAAAAATGATTTTTGATGTTTTTGTGATTTTTTTGACTTAATAAAAAAATGATTTTTGTTATTTGTAAAGAAAAAAAGAAATTAAATAAACAATAAAATATAAGAAATAAAATAAAAAGATTAGATATGGGCGTGTATTGAAGCTGAAATAGGGGTGTATATCTGAACTTTTGGGCCCATTAGTGGCTAAGCCCAGTCAACGTATTAGATTCCATGTTGCCTCTTCCTGCTGGTGCACTGTGGTCCTCTCTTGCATGGCGTTGGATTGGATTGATAAGGAATCCATTGGCTGGATGATGAAAGCGCATGGTATGCTCCTGTGACGCGTATGCATAGAATCTGCAGTTACAAAGTTAGAAAATAAGAAAATGCTGGGACCTGGGATTGAACCCAGGTCCTCTACATTTCCAAACGCACGCCTCACCACTGGGTCACCTGTTCTTGTTTGATACAATAATAACAATAATCAATATTATGCCAAACAAACTGGATAAGACAAAAATAACACAAAAAACGCGTGTGTTATTTAAATGAACCAACGATGATTAGCCACGTATCTTCTTCTTCCCCTGTCCGTCGTTTTAGGTCTGTAACTTTTACCTACGGACAAACTTCCATGGCTATAACCCTGTGACTTTCAAAAATCAACAACAAGCATGATAAATTAATTCCAAATACATGGATCAATTCGTCTTGATGCCACGAGCATCATGGTACCCTTTTCTTGGGCCAATTTAACCTGTATAAAAAAAACCCTAAAACGGCACGATAAACCCTAGCAATGGTAATTCTCATTATATGCATCCAAACACGTAATTAAGCATGCAAACACAATCTGAATGATGATACAAACATGAATATATGCCTAGAAATCATTAACCATGCATAAATTGTAAAATCAGATTCAAGAATGTATGTGCAAACCGTGGATCTGCAATAAGCGATTCTAGGCTTGGGGAGGTTTGCAAATGGTCCTGTTAGCTTTACGAGGTGTCCTGGAATCGATTAGAAGCTTTAAACTATTGTCAATTGCCCTCTAAATGAGAAACTGATCCACACTTTTTCCAATTCTTTCAGTTTTTTTATGCTTTCACGACCTCCAAAACCTGTTTTTTTGGCCTGGCTATGTTCTATATATGTAGTAGAACTGATTAGGTTAACAGAAACAAATTAAATCTTTGTGAATCATAAAAATTTGATTTTATTTTGCTCTTGTATTATATCTTTCCAAATGCATCAAAATCATGCCAATTTGAGCCATTCCACCCTTGCACGATTTTATTTGGTCATTCTAGGTTGATTTGATTTGATTCCTATAAAAAAATCAAATCAAATTCAATCTTTTGTATTTTTTTGCATTTATTTGATTTAATTTGAATTTTAAATAATAAAAAATAAAAATAAAATAAATAATGAAGCAAATAATGTGTGGATGCTGATTTGGGTCGTGGACCATGTCACAAGCAATATTCAATCATAAAAAGTTAGTCCCATTTGACAAAAAATGTATTTTTGAGCACATTTGACTTTTGGCAATTTTGCAAAAATGGTCAACTTTGACAAGGCATATCTCCTCCAATTTTAACCCTAGAGAGGTGTTCTTTGACTTTTTAGAAAGCTTAGTATGTACCCTAAACAACCCTTTTGGTATCATCTCAATTGAGTCTTCCATGTTCATGTAAGAAGCTTTGACCCAAAAGGGATTTTTGTTGACTTTTCAAAAGGACATATAATGTAGAAATTCATATCTTTTTATTAGTGCATATTTTGAACTTGTGGGATGAAGATGAGTTGTAGGAAATTGCATCCTCTTCAAAATGAACCTTGGATGCAAAATATCTGATAAAGTATGAAGAAGTTATGCTTGGTCAAAGTTTGGTTGACTTTTCCAGAGAAACCCTAATTTACAACTTTTGGGTTTTGATGAATTTGGGGCATCGCTTGGGGAATCATGATCAACCCTTGATAAAATGATGAATATCACTTTAAAATGTTGATGTTGACCAAAAATCTTGAAGTTTGACTGTATGTGGGCCACATTTGACTTTTGACCTAGTACAATTGATTTTTAGACATCTGAGCAGTTGACTGAGCAAACTTCTTGTGCAAGGCATGAAACTTGACATGGATGATCTTGAGAACATATTAGGACCATGTAAAGAATTTGGGACATTTGGACTTCAACCATCCTAATGAAATAGGAAACCCTAGTTTGAGGTACATTGCCTTAGGAGAGAGTTTGTCTAGTCAACTCTTGGGCATCCTTGAGCAAATTGAGGACCTCAATGGTCACGTGTTGAGTAAAATGAGAGGGAAAATTTTGGGGTACAACAGAAAGCACGCACAAGCAAGAATAATACTAAAACCAATCGAGAGCCTTCTACTGATAAATCACCACTTTAGTAACCCTTTATCAGCAAACTTCTATTGGTAATGACTTGTTACACCCTGCCCTCGTCAATCTCCAGTCCCAGATCCTGCAAGACACTAGCTCCAATAGTTCCTTGAGCTAGGAAGAAATTCTTGCGATGAAACAAAAGCATCTGACTGTGACGTTGCGAAGACTTCAAAATCCCCAACAAGAACCTACAGGCTCTTACCTCCCTAGTTCTAAAGCTTCCCATGTTACTGTCGTTGATGCTGACGTGACTCTCAAGCTGCAAAAATTAAAAGTGTACTTGCTCAACGGTGATTTCCTCTCTATTGCTGTTGACGAGAATGATTTGGTGACTGATGTTTTCAAATTCTTTGATGAAATTTCTCAGTATACCATCCATGAGGCTTGGATTCAACATTTTATTAACCAAGAGGAGTTCTTTCGCCAAACTATCAATGATCTTTCTCTGAGCAAACAAACTGACGACCAGCTTAAGGTTAGCACCACTGAGATGGAAGCTGAATGGAATATCAGTAAATCTTGTGAAGAGAAATTAAACAACTTCGATTCTGAAAACCAGACATATGCCGACAAACTCCTCTCCTTTGATCAGCAAATTTCTTCTCACAAGTCTCACATAACTGAGCTCCAGAAAAAAATAGCTGATGTAGAACGCCAAAAGACCATGTTAGATTCAACTGAAATACCCCTAAGCCGAAACAAGATTGATAAAGAGATCCAAAAAGGCATTGCTCATGGTGAGAAGGCTTTAAAAATAAAAGGCAGGATTAGCGAGTTGATGACGAAGAAAGCATGTCTAGTAAGATTGTCTTTGATAAAGCCTGCTTTGAAGATTTTAAGTTTTTATTTCCTGCTTAAATTTTTATTATTATTACACTTTGTATTTTGTCGAGATTAAATCTCCCTTTTGGACTAGTAACCCTTTCGGGAAACTTATGGTTACCATTTTGGTATTTTCCATTTTGGTTACCACTATCTTAGCGTGCTTTGTTATTATTTTATGTCAGTGTAATCGACTAGATTTTTCTAAGTTTTTTTCACAATTAGCTTTCGCCAATCTGTGTTGGGCAAATAGTCAATGGCCAAAACATTCAAGTACTTTCAAAAAATCTAAAATTTATGCCCATGTATGCCCCCCCCCCCCCCCCACCCCCCGGTTTTTGGAATTGACAATTTTTCGAAGCCACAAAATGTTGATTTTTCGAAACCATTACCTAACCTTCCACCACTTTCAACAACATATAAATAAAAACTCAGTTAATGTTGCTAGTGCCCATTCCCCCAATTCTCCTATGCAAAATTGACCTGGACATCATATGTTTAATAACGTCACATTAAGATAAAACAAAAACATCAATTGGTTTAATATACCGCTTAAGCTTAATACATGAGAAGTACAAATGAAAGCATAATTTATCTATTATTCTATACATAGTTTCTGCACCTATTAGAAAATGTCTTTTAAACCCTAAAGTCTTAATCTAACCTCCAGCTTTCAGAAGTTGTTTTTTGGCCTCATTGGCCTCTTTGTTGATTTGGCTTCGACTGCCATCTTTCACCTTCTAAAGCTAATATTTTTTATGCTTTCATCCATAGGCCGAATTTTTAGCCAGACTTTATGACTCACTGGTCATCATTGTCGACCATAGGCCACCCCGTAGGTGGAATTGACTCCCTAGGCACTACTGCCTCTTCAGAATCCCATATAAAACCATGATTAGGATCCAAGCTTAGAAAAATATTTGATATTTCATTAGAGTGTAGTTGTCTTCATCACAAGGCGCCATATTCGCCAAGTGCTGGTCGAAAGATTTCTTTCCACCTTAACCTCATCGACCTTATAGTAGCTCTGGTCAGCTTCTATATTTTACATCACGCCATCTTTCTTCCAAATGGAAATCCTCTGATGCAAAGCTGACAGGACTGCACCTATTCCATGAATCCATTCACGACCGAGTAATAAATTGATGTTTGCTTTGGAATTTATGACCATGAACAAAGTTGGCCTGGTGGTTGTTTCAACAGCCAATTCGACTTGGATGACCCCAAGTATACTACTAGTTTTCTCTTCATGGTTGGACAGAACCATGTTATGAGGCTGAAGATTTGACCCACACTTCCCCATTTTCTTGAACAGAGCATGTGGCATTAAGTTCACAGCTTCCCCACCATCAACGAACACTTTGTTCACTGGCATGCCATCTACCTTTGCCCTTATAAATAATGGCTTAAGATGATACAACATCCATGGACTTGGTTTCTTAAACACAACCTTCTGTTCTTCGACAACGCAAATTTTTATAACATAGTAGCACCAAGGCATTTCATCATCCGCCTCGTTGGAGGTGAAATCTTCTTCATTTTATGATACCTCTGACACTCTGTCATATTCTGCAGGCAGAATCCACACAACTACACAATTAATGATGAAGTCTTTACCATTATCATCATCCACCATATCATCTTCTGAAGAAGGTTCAAAATTAGGCTCTTCCTCCTCTTCACCCTCATATGTAGGAGTATAATCAGGTATAGGAGTATATCCAACATTTTGTGTTGCCACCAGCTCTTTGTTACCAAAAGGAGCTACCTTTATAGCCTGCCTTTGGTTGGTTGTGATCTTCTTCGTTTCAGTCAACCTTGACCTTGGATAGAATCCTTTCTGAACTGAAGCTCCATCAAGTTTTGCAACCTCCGCTAGTTGCATGCTTTCGACATGTCTAGCAGCTTCAACAGGTTTCGACAGGGAAGTCGAGGCCTTTTTTGTGGCTTTTTTATTCCTCTAATAACGCCTCCACTACGTCCTTATCATTGGATTTTCCCCTTATAATTAGGAGAAACTTGATAACCCTTTGACTCAACCTTTTTTCTTGGGCCTCAGCTTCATGCACAATCACCTTCCACTTTGGCCTTTTGCCCCCCTTTTGGCTCACAGGTTCCACCTATTTTTCTTGTGGGGTGTTCGACGAAGGGTGGAAGGTTTTCGAACGAGGTTGCTGGAAAAATCTTCTATACTCTTTGTTGAGTTGAGGAATTCCTTATTTGTCGAAAACAAACCTTGGAACTGGAGGCTTCTCTTGCTTGAGAGCCTCTTTTTTGACAGCTTTATATTTCTCAGCTGCTTCTTCATCATATACAGCGTTACATCTTGGGCTTAATTTGGCCTTCGATCCTTTCACTCTGCATTTTTCATGAAATTCAGCCAAGCTCTCTTCAGGCTAAGGGTACTTCTTGCAATCCCTCTTCCATCTCCATGTTGAATCTTGATCGCGACTTTGAGAGTCTATCGGGTTTACGGACTGCAAGTGCACAGTCTAATCGCGTAGTTTTAAAAGATATCGAACCCACAAGGACCGTGTTGTACCCCAAAATTTTCCCTCTCATTTATCAAGTATTTTCTCACAAGATCTCCTTTGGTTCAAGACTGCACTAGGGTTGATTAGCTCAAGACACCTCCTCAAGCTATGATGACTGAAAATTAGGGTTTGAGATTTCACAAGGATAATTGAACTTTTAATACCTCATATGACATTCATGGATCATTATGGACCCTGAAGATTGCTCATGTCAAGTTTCAAGTCTTGGATCACATTTTTGCTCAGTCAATTGATCAGTTGACCTAAAAATGAGTTGTATTGGGGAAAAAGTCAACTATGGCCAATTTACAGGCAAACTTCATAATTTTTATCCATATCAACATTGTGAACTCCTATATTTCATTTTATCAGGTTTGGATCACGATTCCTCAAGAAATTTGATCAGATCATCAAAAGGGCAAAATGGTCAAAATTATGGTTTTGACTGAGAAAGTGCAATTTCTGATTTTTGACCTAGCAAATGGTTAATTGGTTTGAGACATGATCTCAAGGTTTCAAATGCATCATTTTGACCAAATGGTATTACTCAAAACTCCCCTCAAGATCAATTGATTGATAGTTGATTTTCAGTCAACTAATCAAAAGTCAACTGCACACTGAAAAGTCAAACTTTAACTTTTTGGTCAAAATCAAGTGTCAAAGATCACAATTCATCAAAACATGTCAAAATATGAAAAAATTTCATCAAGAAATCAAAAAGTCAATATTTCATTTTGAAAAGTCAAAGTTTCCAAACTTAGAAATTTTTCTAAGTGTTGAAAACTTCATATTTTTTCACAACTTTGAGCTAATTTTTCACCATGATGCAAGATGATTCAAAGGAAACTTTCAACATAAAAGTTGTAGATCTCAATGATATCTAAAACATTTCTGAACACAACTCCTCCTAGAAGTTCTCGGATTTCAAGTTATTAATCCATGAAATCATGGTCATGAAACTAAAACACTTAGTGAAATTTTGAACATTTTGGTCAGGATTTTGACCTAACTTCTGAGCCAAGTTTCATATAGTTCCTATTGGATTTTGCAAAAGTTATTCAAATATGGGTTATATATCACATTACAAGCTCACTAAAATATCCAAGAACTCCTTGAGATCATGTTTGAGCAAAGAGAATTGAAGGCATGAAGTTAGCATTTCATTCTTGAATTATAGGTCATTTCCATGATGAACAAGAATTCAAATCCATGCTAGGCTGCACAGTCTTTGCTTTGAAGGCTTCAAACTTACTTGGCACTCCATAATTAATGTTTTGCATAGCTGTTAGAGGCTTTAATCTAAGCATTCAATGCATTTCCCATGCTTAATTCCATTTTGGGAAGAAAGTGCACATTGGCATTTTGGAAAAGTAGCTTTTATGCACAAAATCAGTTCCTGAGCTTTGCATTTGTTTACTTCTGATCACACATAACCTGTAACCCAAAAGAAACTTGACTAAAGCCTCTAACAATTCAGCCCATGCTTGTACTTTTTCTTGAAACTATATTTCCACTTTTCTTCAAAATCAAGTAAGATAGCCATAACTCTATATCTTGTACTTCTGACCCTCTCAAGTGCTACAACCTTTTCCATACTTATGCACAAGTTGTTTGCAAGCTAAGACGATTTCAAGCTTCCAAAAACTCTCCCAAAACACCCTTGTTGCATAGAACTTCTCCACTTGACAATTTTGAGCCTAAACTCTCCATCTTCATTTTCACTCGTGCGTTTTGATTCTTAACCATCCAGACACCTTACTTACATCATACACAAGTGATCCAAACCCCTATTTCAAGACTGTAACTCCTCCATCACTATCCACCATTTCCAAAACTGAAGCTTGCAACTTGACTTGAGTTGGGAGTTTCAGCCATCCTCAAAGCAAAGTAGGAGTTGTAACATATTCAAGGAGGTTCAGGCACGCTACAGAAATCATCAGGCCATCTCAAAGGTTGCTCAAACTCCATAGACAACTCCAGTTGTAAGAGATAAGTTTTCAAACTTCTATCTCTTCATACAAGCATCATTTGATTCTGATTTGTGAAGATAAGATGTAGATATCATTTCCACGAAGTTGTACATATACATAGTTTGCATTTATATGGCCTGAGCTTAGAGAATTTTGGAGTTTGAGTTTCTGAATTTTTTAGGTTTTAAATTAGGGCCATAAAAATTCTCACTCATCTTGGATTTATAGCTTTAGTTATTTATATGGTTGGATTCATGGAAAGAAATGCCACAACTTTCATGTTTGTACTTTCCATTTTTGTTGAGAGATGAAGAATTTACAGGTACTCTGGCTGGCTGAAGGTTGAAGACGAAGTACAGGCCTTGGAAGCATTATATGTTATGTATTTATCATTTCATATAAGTAAACAGATTTATAGCCACCTTAGTGGTAAGGCAGCGCGCTGGTAACCAAGAGGGCGTGGGTTCAATACCCAGCGCGCTACCTTTTGCTTCTTTTTTTTCACATTTTCCTTTTCTTTTTTTTGTTTGCAGCGCATGGGCCCCATAACTTTGGGCTTTCATTTTTTTTGCTAACTTTCTCCCCTGATTATGTTTCACACCCGCTGTCCCATTTTATTTCTTTATTTCATTTTCATTTTTATTTTTATTTTACTTTCATATTTTCTTGTTATTATTTTTATTACTAATATTAGTTTTTTTAATATTAATAAAAAAATCCAAAAATATTTATTTTTTTATTTTAGCACTCATATTTTATTTTTCTTTATAAAAACTAAAAAAAGAACAAAAACAACTTTCTTAATAAATTAATTTCTCTTTCTTGATTAATATTTAGATAATTAGGTTTAATTATTAAATTATTTTATTTTATTGTAAATTAAAATTAATTTAGAACTTAGGCTTATTTTAATTAATTAATTTTCCTATTATTTCTATTATTTAAAACCTTTTCACAAAAAACCCTAGAAAAATCATTTTTAACTTATTATTCTTTGTTAATTAATTTAGGTTTTAATTTTAGTTAATTTCCATTAATTATTTTGTTAATTAGGTTAATATTAAAACCATTCATAAAACCAAATAAAAATCATTTCTTTTTCCATTTTGCATTCTTGCATTTTATTTTTAATTTTGTACAATATTCAATATGGTTGTAATAGTTAATTAGATTTAATTTTCTTGCAAAATCCCCATTTGTCAATTTGTACAACCCCTCCCCTATTGATGTAATAGCTTAGTATTTTTATTTTTCGCAATTTAATGCATGTAAATCAACCCACTTGCACACTAACACACTTAGGGTAAATCCACTTTGTTGCCTTATAAAATGGTCATGTTATGCATGTGGGGTATCTTAACAAAAGCAAATAAAAAATACAAGATCATAGTCCCTCGATGACACTATCAATGTTGCCTTTTCAAAATGATCTTAGTCCCTCAAAGAGAATTGCTAATATATCTCACAACATTTCTATCATGGCTATACGATGACCCACAACCGTCCCTTTACATCCAAAGATAAGGTTACTTACCAATCAATGGTAAAATAACAATGTCAAAGGAAAGAGGAAATAAACAAGAAAGACTTTTGAGTAGGTAGAATGTTCTTATTTGTTTGCTCATTTTCAAACCAATACATTCTTACGAATGAGAATTATTACAAAGTTCGCCTAAACGATGGCGCCGTTTCAAAATACTTTCAAAAAATCACACAAAACACATTTTCAAACAAAAGCAAGTGATCTAGCAAGAAACTAAGAGCCCATAGATAACTACGGATGAAAAGGGTGCTAATACCTTCCCTTTTCATAATCTACCCCCCGAACTCAAGAAAACATCTTTAAAGGTCTTTTCTGTTCTTTTCAGCCTTTCCTTTTGGATAAAAGAAAAGTCGGTGGCGACTCTTGCTAACCGCAACATTTATGATCAAACGCAAAACAACCAAGTCAGTTCTCCCACCGTATTACAGAATTGGCGACTCTATTGGGGACTAATACAAAAGTGGGGTTACCTTAGGGCTAGATCACATTTAATTGCTTTCATTGTTTGATTTGTTTGCTTCACATTTTGGTTCTTTGTTTGGGTTTAAATCCTCTACCCGGATTTGGGATACCTTATAGGTAAGTAGCAATACATTGTGAAAACTGTGTGGGGTATACCGATATGGTCTAAGCAATAGCTACGTTAGTGTGACATATTTGTGGGTACCAGTAGCCCTTGAGTAGTCAAGGAGAATACGGGGCCGCTGAGTGATGTCATGAAGCACTAACTGACTTCTAGAACCTTTACTTGACCAACTTGGCCATTAGGACGTAGTGAGATGACCGGATTTGGTGCAGTCCGAAGTTGGTAGATACTCGATACTACACTCATTGAGGTTTGGTTTTTTGAGATATTTCGGTCGCCATTAAAGAGGCTTGCGCTGAAACAATGTCTGAGAAGACAAACCAGTGATATTAAGCTCCCTTAGAACCCAGTTGCTATTGCTAGGACATGTTTGAGCCAACTAAACTTCAAGAGGGTACTTACCTATGAGACTCCATGCAAGACTAAACCTAAGGACTTGTTTGTTTTGTTTGTATATATTTACTTGTATGTAACATCATAAACATCATAACATCGTACTCATACTCACTAACCATTTCAAGGATTTTGGGATTTATCTTTGCTCTGTTTTGTAGGACATGGATTATATTCGCAGGAAAACCATTCAAGTCAATCTCTTAAGGATCCCTCCTCAACTTAAAGAATTAGCATCAAGGGTTCCTAAGAATTCTCCATTTACCGAAAGACATGGTCGCCTCCTAAACTTGGTTACCTCCAAAACTGATGAAGATATGATGAAGGTGCTCTTCCAATTCTTTGATCCTCTACACCATTGCTTCACATTTCCTGATTATCAAATTGTGCCAACTTTGGAAGAATTCTCCCAACTCTTCAGGATTCCCATTATCAATCAACTACCCTTCAATGGTATGGAAAGAGATCCAAAACCAGAAGAGATTTCTCAAGCCCTACATTTGCAACAATCTGATGTCACAACTAATTAGGAAACAAGGAGTGGTGTCAAAGGTTTCTTAGCCAAGTTCTTGTTTGAGAAAGCTCAAGACTATTGGAACTCCTTGGACTTGCAAGATTTTGAGGAAATTGTGGCCCTTCTCATATATGGGATGGTTTTGTTTCCAAATCCTGACCAACTCGTAGATGTAAACACCGTCAAAATCTTCATGTTTCGTAACCCGGTGCCTACTTTTTTAGGAGACATCCTACATTCTTTTCACTCTCGCACTATGAGGAAAAGAGGTATCCTCATATGTTGTACTCCTCTCTTGGCAAGATGGTTTATTTCGCATCTTCCCTAACCTATATTGAAGAACAAGCAAGGTTCAAGGTGGTCACATAGGTTGATGATGCTCATAAATTCAGATATTCATTGGTGTTCCCGGTCTTTGGAGAATGTTACTATCATTGACTGTTATGGAGAATTCCCTAATGTCCCCTTACTTGGCATTAGAGGAGGTATCACTTACAACCCCTGCTTAGATTTACGACAGTTTGGTTACGCCCGAAGGGATGGTCCATATGAGATGCTTATTCAAGGGTTGGCATTTGATTACGAGAATGACGATCAAGGTTATTGCCAGAGGATTATCCGAGCTTGGAGGATTTTGAACAAGGTAGATAGAAAGAAGTTGGAGCACAAAAATTCCATCCCTCTTGAGCCTTATCTCAAATGGCTACGAGCCCGTGCTCGAAGTCTTATGATGTCTTATGTAATACCCCATTTCTACCCAACGAGTTAAATAAAATCAGAGTTATAAAAATTTCCATCAAACAAATGGAATGCTACACTTTCAACTTGAAACTACGACATTCAATCATCTATAGTCCAGCTTAGTCTTTGAAAATAAAACCAAATTTCATTACTACGCAGCAGATTCACAAAATTCAACTGAACACACCATAACATCTTATCCAACTCAAAACAACTTTAATATAACAAGTCTTTAATGAAAACAACTTAAAAATTCAGCAACATAATGAAAATCAACAATAAAGAAAACATGCGTTCATCCCCCTGAGTGCTACGTATCAGAGCGATAACACCGACTCGAACTAACGAGGGTAACAGCTAACCTTCTTGATTACCTGCATGTTACCAATAGAGGGTAACATTCAAAGAAAAGGGGTGAGATATCGAATCATATAATCGGATATACAATAAATAATATATTAGTATTAGATCCTACAATTCACCACTTCATATCTTTTTATCAAAATTCAACATAATTAATTCATCCACACAACAACTCGGAATGCAACATGAAATGCGACTCGTTTTTATGCACATGCATGTGGTACCAATGGAGCAAAACTCCCAACTTAGAAATCTACCAATAAATAGAGGAATCAACAAGGCATAAGCCTTCAACTTTATATTTGCCAATCCAGGCCAACTTGACGAGCATCAGCTCCAACATGATATGCTATGTATGCATTAACGACATGAACATAATATCAACAACAACATCAATAATTCAACTTAATTCAACATTGGCCATAAGCCGGCAACTTAATATTTTGCCCATAAATAGAGGTAATGAAGTCACCTGCAAATTCACATTTTTCAACAAAAACGCCATTAATTAGATACCATTCGTACGCCACTGTATTTCTACTTCATCATTATTGTTACAGCAAGCAAGTCCAATTCTCCTACCTACTACTTTCTCTTACGCTACTGTAAGCCATACAAGTATTACCATATGCCACTTCATCTTGTATTGCTAGAACAAGAAAGTTATTTACCTTTAAGTATTCTATCAATACAGCGCTACAATATTGTTGTTGTACCCCAAAATTTGTTCTCTCATATTTCTCTATACATGTCAAGTGAGGTCCTCAAATTGCTCAAGGAAGTCCAAGGGTTGACCAGACAAACCCTCTCCTAAGGCAGTCTACCTCAAATTAGGGTTTCAATTTGCATCAAGATGTCTGAGCCCAAAGGATACCAAATTCTCACCATTATCCTAATATGTTCTCAAGATCATCCATGCCAAGTTTCAAGCCTTGTAGAGGAAGTTTGCTCAGTCAATTGCTCAAAGGCCTGAAAATCGACTGTGTTAGGGCAAAAGTCAATTGTGTCCTACATACAGTCAAACTTCAAGATTTTTGGTCAACATACTTATTTTGAATTATTATTCATCATTTGATCAAGGGTTGATCATGATTCCTCAAGGATTTCTCACAATTCATCAAAACCCAAAAGTTGCTAAATTAGAGTTTTGTAGGAAAAGTCAACTCAACTTTGACCAAGCATAACTTTCTCATACTTTATAAAAAATGACCAATCCAAAGCTCATTTTGAAGAGGATGTAATTCCCTACAATCCATATTCATCCCCAAGTTCAAAATATGCACTCATAAGAAGATATGAATTTGGACATTATAGGTCATTTTGAAAAGTCAACAAAAACACCTTTTTTGTCAAAGCTTCATACATGAACATGGAAGACTCAATTGAGATGAGACCAAAAGTGTTGCTTAGAGGACATCTTAAGCTTTCTAAAAAGTCCAATAACACTTCTCTAGGGTTAAAATTGAAGTAGTTATGCATTGGTGAAGTTGACCCTTTTTGCAAAATTGCCAAAAGTCAAATGTGCCAAAATTTGCAATTTTTTGTCAAATGGGCCCAACATTTTGTGCTTGCATTGAGTTTGTAACATGATCCACGACCCATGATCCTTCCCACTTGTCTTTATTTTATTTTTATCATTTATTTTGATTTTTATTTCAATTAAATCAACTAAAATCAAAATAAAATCATGAAAATATCAAAACTAATCAAAGCTTGAGATTTTTTGCATGTTTAGGCCTCTTATACAGCTAGAAAGACAATCAAATCGTGCAAGCTTCATTTGGATACAAAAAGATTGGAATTTCTAAAATTGGAAAGATTTGCACAAAGCATCAAATCTTGAATCAATGATCAGTATTGGAGAAGATTTGAAACCAAATTGCAACCCTAATTCATTCTAGGGTACATATAGAACATTTGCAGACCAAAAGCAAAAAAGTGGGAGGCGTGAAAAGAGAAGAACAAATCTCAAATTTTCAAAGGAAAATTGCAATCTGATTTGTTAGTTCCAGGCTTCCTCAAGCCATTCTAGGCACACCATTCGTTTGCTGGACATCCAAGGACCCTATTCCAGTCACTAGCAAGCCTCATAACATCCAAAAACACGTTGTAAGCATCTCACGGCATTCATACTTTTTTGAAATTGAATATCATGATTCAGGTATTTGTAGCATGATTTCTTTGCATATTCTTGATCCTTGAATCATTTGCAAGCTAATGGTTATGTTTAATTGCATTTTCATTAACTGTAGAACAAGATGCCATAGTTAGGGTTCTTGGCTCGTTTTTGGGGTTTTTCTTTACAAGTACAATTGGCCATGGATAAGGGTACCATGATGCTCGTGAGGTTTCCACGAGTTAATTGGTACCATTCTTGTGTATTTATCATGCTTGTACAGGATTTTGCAAAAGCCCAGGGTTATACCTACACCCTTTGTCCGTAGGTAAAAGTGGCAGAAATTTTAGCAACGGTTGAGAGGAAGGAGATGATAGTGTGGCATCCTGTGATTTGCCCATTCAAAATTGTGCGCGTTTTGATCATTATTATTTTGTGTTTTCCATATATTGTTTGTTTGTTGTTCCATGTACACAAAGACAAGGAAGCTCAGATAGTCAGTGTTGTTGTGGAAAAGCCAAAGGGCTTGGGTTCGATCCCCAGGTCCCCATATTATTTCATGATATTTTTTCTTGTATAATCAAGCACACGTGAATATAAAGAGACCACCATGTGCCATCAGCTTTCAACCATCAGATCAACAGTAAGCCAAATCCAAGGCTTCTCACATGAGGGCCTATCATGGACGTGAGTCAAGCCAATGCACGGGATTTGGAAAAGTCAATAAAGGCCAGAAATCGTTGGGCCTAGAAGTCATATTGGCACCCCCCCTTTTTGCTCAATAACCAGGCCCATCTTCCTATTTCTTTCTTTTTATATTTTTCTTTTTTATTTAATTTCTTTTATTTAATTACTTTCTAACACAAAATAATTTCTTTTTTTTACAAAAAAAATCATATAATCAATTTCATCAATTTAGAATTTAGGTTTTTATTTATTTTGTCAAAATTAATTTAATATTAGTTTAATTTAATTTTAGGGTAATTCTAACTTTTGTAAATAATTAAAATCAAATTAGAAAATTAGGTTGGTTCTTGATTATATTTTTATTTCTTTTCATAAAATAACAAAAATACAAAAATAGTTAATTTAATTATTTTTCTCAAATAAAATTAATTAGTCATTAGGTTTTCTTTATTTACTCAATTAAACTCTATTTTTTCTCAAAATAACACAAAAACCACAAAAAAAATGATTTTTCTTTCAATTAGGTTTAGACGGGGTCAAAACCCTAATTTTTCTCGTTCTTAATTCATCGCGTGCGTTTACTATTTTTTGTGATATTAATGTAACTGCTCATGGTATGTAATAGCTTAATTAGGATTTTCTTTTATTTATCGTTTTACGGGTTTTTGGCTATGTAATTAATCCCCCTCCCCAAAGCCTTGTAATAGCGTAGCTTTTATTTCTCGCATTTTAATTCTCGCAAAATATTAACTGTTAGATGTATGTTAATAGGATTGTATGATAAGATTACATGACAATTTAAAATGGCTAGCAAACCCTAAATGTGCAAAGATAATAACTGAAATCAAATCACTCGCACATGCGCACTCCTAGGGTATACTCTCACTTCGGTTGCCTTCGGTAAACGATCATTAAGTATAGGGTGTTTTAGTGGTTACTCTCTTGTCTAACAAAGATCAAAAGTCCCATTTGGAAATGTTGCCTCGGAAATGTTGCCTCGGAAAGGTTGCCTCGAAAATGTTTCCTCGAATATGATCTTAAGCATTAGGGTTATTACGAAGACGTCCTAACATTGCTTTAGTGATCGTACGTCCCTTATGAATTGACCCTTACAACTCCAATGCTGGTGCTTCCTATTTCTTAATAGTAGGATAGCGCTGTCTAAAGGAAACAAGAACAGAAACAATCCTTTTTCGAGTAGGTAGATGCTAGTAGGTACTTGCTCAAAACAAACTTTTCCACACTTACACTCTTTTCAAACAAAGTTTTCAAAAACAAACTTCGTAACACTCTTGTGGACTGATACAAGGGTTAAAACGAAGTAAAACCAAAACTTTTCAAAACAAACACACGGAAGAAATTTAAAGATGAGCAAGTACCTAAGAGCCCATGAAAAACCATGGATAGAAAGGGTGCTAACACCTTCCCTTTCTATAATCTACCCCCCGTACTCAAAATCTCGAAAAAGGAATTTTTCTGTGCTTTTTTTCCTTTCCAGTTGGATAAAATAAAAGTCGGTGGCGACTCTTGCTTACCGCGACATTTTGCAAACACAAACGCAAAATGTAAACCAGCATTTTCCTAAAACAGTCCAGTTCTGCCACCGTATCACAGAACTGGCGACTCTACTGGGGAATTCAATAAGTGGGGTATACCTTAGGATTAGTTCATCATATTTTCTTCTCTTGTTTGCTTTGGTTGCTTTACTTTTAAAGGTTTTGTATTGGGAGTTACTATAGATCCTAACCAGGATCTAGGGAACACCTTTTAGGTAAGTAGCAATAAATTGTAAGGGAACTATACGGTGTAGACCGATACGATTGAAGCAATAGCTACATTGATGTGGCACATTGGTTGGTACCGGTATCCCTTGTGGAGAAACGAGGAGAATACGGGGCTGCTATGTGTGTCGTTAAGCATTAACTGACCTTAGAACCCATAATTGACCAACTTGGCCATTAGGAAGTAGTGAGATAGCCGGCATCGGTGTAAAGCTAGGAACTGGTTGATACTCGATGCTACACTCATTGAGACCATACTCTGGAGATAGTTCTGGCTGCAAGAAAAGATTGCGTGAGCTGAAACCATGATTGATGGAGGATGGTCAGTGATATTGAGAACCTCTAGAACCCGGTTACTTTTGCTAGGATAGGTTGAAACCCACTGAACTTCAAGAGGGTAATACCTTTGACCCCATGCAAGCCTTAAACTTAAGGGCTTTTGTGTGACTTGTTTGCCTTTTTCATGCCTGTTATCTTCTATACATGTTGTTTATTTTACCATGACATCATGCATCATAACATAGCATGCATACTTCATTATACTAACCATTTTAAAGACCGAGGGGATTTATCTTTGTTCCGTTTTGCAGATTATGGCTTCCATGCGCAGAAACACTATCCGAGTTAACTTTGTGCAAATACCTGCTCAACTCAAAGAGTTAGTATCGAGAGTTTCTGATACTTCTTCCTTCATTAAGAGACATGGTCAGCTTCTTAGCCTTGTTACCTCAAGGTTTGATGAGCAGATGATGAGTGTGCTTTTCCAGTTCTTCGATCATGTGCATCATTGTTTCACCTTCCCAGATTATCAGCTAGTTCCCACTTTGGAAGAGTTTTCTCACTTACTGGGCAAATCCATCCTTGAGCAAATGCCCTTCACAGGTTTGGAAGAGACTCCTAGACCATAAGACATTGCTTCAGCTCTGCATCTGACACGGGCTGATGTAGTATCTAATTAGGAGACACGAAGCGGGGTTGAAGGTTTCTTAGCAAAGTTTTTGATAGATCAAGCTCAGTTATTCTGGGATAACTTGGATTTTTAGGCTTTCGAAGACATCTTGGCTCTCCTTATCTATGGTTTGGTTCTCTTCCCGAATCTGGATTCTTTTGTGGATGTGAATGCGATTAAGATCTTCCTGTCTCACAATCCTGTGCCTACTCTATTGGGTGATATCTTGCATGCCCTCTACACTCGTACTGTTCGAAGAAGAGGGACTCTCATGTGTTGCATGTCGTTGCTGGCGAGGTGGTTTATTTCGCACCTCCCCAAGTCCGTGCTGAAAAATGAAGAAGGTTTAGGATGGTCTTATAGAATAATGTCCCTTGCCCATACAGACATTCTTTGGAGTTCCAAGGATATGGAAAGCACTGTTGTCATTGATCGTTGTAGGGGATACCCTAATGTCCAGTTGCTTGGGATCAGAGGGGGTATAACCTGCAATCCCAGCCTAGCTTTACGATAATTCGGTCGTGCTCGGAGAGACGGTCCTCATGAGCTGCTTCTTACAGATATTGCATTTGACTACAAGAAGGATGTTGATGAGCATCGCCGAAGGTTTATACGAGCTTGGGGCATGGTGAATAGGTCTGACCCCCAAGAGCTAGGACCAAGGACTTCTCTCCCTATGCATCCTTACCTCCAGTGGGTCCGAGCTCGCGCCCAGAAGCTTGGGATGCCCTATGAAGCTGTGTTGCTAGTGATTGTGGAGCCTACCAATGAAAAGGGCATTCCTTATACAGTCCTTTATCCCCACATGCCCACTGATCTTGGAGCATTGAAGAGATCCTAGATTCAGCTGAAAGAGGAGAGGGATACCTACCGGGAAAAGTACCATGAGCAAGAAAGGAAGATCTTGAAACTCTCCAGGCAACCCGAGAATGAAAGAACGATCAATGACTACGTCAGCACGAAGGGGAAGTGTCCATGGGATTTCTGATTTTGATGTTTCTAGTTTAGATTTGTTTTCCATTTATTTCTTTGTAACGCCTCAAAGGCCTTGTTTAACATTTTTTACAAGTTAATCTAATAAAGTTTGTTTTATTTTTGGTTTGCAAATTTAAATCTCTCAAAGTCTTTGAAATCATTACATACGCATCCCATTATCATGCACACCATTACAGGTACCATCACAGGTTTCTCATCTTCTTCGCTATTTATTTCAGCAATTATGTCTTCTGATCAAGCTATCAAAGATCTTCAGGCACAAAACGCCCAATTCCAAGAGATGTTCTTGAGCTTGTATAAAGGGAAAGAGGATTTGAAAGCTCTCATTCTGAAAGAGAAAGAGAAGAAGAAGAAGAAGAAGAAGAAGAAGAAGAAGAAAAAGAAGAAGAAGAAGAAGAAGAAGAAGAAGAAGAAGAAGAAGGTCATCCTTATGAGTATGGGTAAAAGGTTTGGGGATAGGCTGAAACAGTAAGCAGATCTGTCCTTTTCATCCAAGGAATGGGAGAACCAAGAAGAAGAAAAGGGCCCCAGCCCTTCCATTTCTGATGATGACACTGATTATGATGAAGAGCAATATCCTCCTGCTGAGGATAGGTACAAACAACTAGAAGACCGTCTGAGTGCTATGGAGATTCAGAAGATCCCCGGTATAGATTTTGGAGAGCTGGGACTGGTATGGGGAGTGGTGATCCCTCATAAGTTCAAAGCTCCGGTTTTTGCTAAATACGACGGGGTATCCTGTCCAAAACTCCATCTCCGCTTGTATGTCCGGAAAATCCAACCCCACACTGCTGATAAAAATTTGTGGGCACATTTCTTTCAAGATAGCCTGTCAGGGACTCAGCTTGAATGGTTTTATCAGTTGGAAGGAGCTAACATCCAAAACTAGGAAGACCTTGTTGCTTCTTTTTACAAGCAGTATCAGTATAACGCCGACCTTGCTCCCACTCGTACTCAGCTTCAGGGTATGTCTATGGGCGCAAGCGAAGGTTTTAAGGACTATGCTCAGAAGTGGAGAGATTTGGCTGGAAGAGTCCAACCCCCTTTGTCTGATAGGGAGTTAGTTGACATGTTTCTAGGGACACTATCGGGTCCGTTTTTCAATCATCTGATCGGCAGTTCGTCATCTGGGTTTATTGAGTTGATCTTGACTGGAGAGAGAGTAGAAGTTGGTATCCTAAGTGGTAAGATATAGAAGGATACTTCGTCAAGTGCAGTAAATAAGCCTTTCACCGGTAAGAAAGAAGCTAGTGCAGTTTACGGCCCAAGGGGGCAAAGTAGACCTGAACACCGTCAAGCAGTGAATGCGGTAGTGATATCAAGACCCACAGTTGCTCCACAATGCAACAATCAGCAAAGGGTGGAGAGACCACAAAGACAGTTCACTCTGCTCAATATGACCGTGTCTCAAATTCTACCATAATTATTAAAGACCAATCTGGTAACTCTGAGGGAGGCCCCGAAGAATCCCAACACCACATCTCCGCTATATAACCCAAATACCCGTTGCGCCTATCACTCTGATGGCCCGGGTCATGATACAAACAACTGTTAGGCCTTGAAGAATAAGGTGCAAGACTTGATCGAAGCTAAAGAGATTGAGTTTGACGCTCCGGAGAAACCCAACGTTATAACTGCTCCCATGCCCAAACACGGTTATGGAGTAAATGTTGTGGATAATAATTTATTTGTGACCTCCGTGGAAGAAATTTCTACTCCTTTGATGACAGTTAAGAAGAATCTATTGTTGGTCAGTTTATTTCCGGGCTATGGCGAAGGTTGCCACTTGTGTTCAATTCTGCCTGCTGGTTACCACTTATTGAAATCAGGTGTTAAGCGCCTGATGGATAACAAAGAGATCTTGTTCGAAAAGTCTTTGATTCCGTTAGTTCCAATTGAAGATGTTGCCATCATAACTATTTTCGTCAACCCTTCCAAGGCTTCCTCGAGAAAGCCTGTTAGGATTACATTCATCCCAAGAGTTGCTCCGTTAATAATTATTGTCCCTGGTCCTATCCCGTACACTTCGGATAAGGCTGTCCCTTGGCACTACGGTGCAGATGTGTATTACCATGGAGTTAAGCAAGACTTAAAAAGTGAGGAAGTTGACGCTGATGTCAGCAATATTGTCGGGGCTAGCAAGGTCACCAGAAGCGGAAAACTCTTTTCTCCCGAGATCTCCCCTCGACTGTTTGCAAACCTGTTGTCATTCCATCTGCTAGTACATCAGCTACCACCCCAATGCCTATTCCAGTTATCACCCCTGTCGGCGAGCCATCTGACACTCGGGGCAAAGAAATCATAGGTGAGCCTGCCCGGACGGAGGTACCTAAGAAGATCATTATAGAAACCTCTAAGCAGGAGATAGAGGAAATTCTGAAGATTATCAAGAAGAGTGACTACAACGTAGTCGAGCAACTGGGGCAGACCCCGTCAAAAATCTCCATGTTGTCCTTGTTGTTGTTCTCAGAAGCCCATGTAAAGGCTTTAATTTATTTCCTCAAAATTGTGCATGTGGCGCAGGAGACTTCTGCCGATCAATTCAAAGATTATGTAGCTAGTTTGACTACCGACAATGGGTTGGGTTTCTCAGACGCAGATCTGACTGCTAAAGGAAAAAATCACAATGATGCTCTGCACGTCTCGATCGAGTGCAGGGGCACTACTATGGCCCATGTACTAGTGGATACCGGTTCCTCATTGAACGTTCTGCCAAAGAAAGCATTAGACCGTCTGGACTATGAAGGTTTGATTCTGAAGCCGAGCAATATTGTGGTCAGGGCGTTCGACAGGTCAAAAAGGATGGTACACGGGGAGGTGGCCGTCCCTGTTAAAGTCGGCTCTCAGACTTTTGCATCTACTTTCTACGTGATAGATATTAGACCATCATACTCTTGCTTGCTGGGTCTCCCTTGGATCCATAAGGCTGGGGCAGTGACTTCTACGCTCCATCAGATGATGAAATATCCGGTAAAAGGGAAGATTATTACGGTACAAGGTGAAGAGGAGTACATGGTGAGTCATCTCAACTCTTTCCATTACATGGAAATGGATGGGGAGTTCATCGAAACCCCGTGTCATAACTTTGAAGAAGTCCCTCAGACTTTGGCGTCAACTGAAGTTGCTACTGACAAACCTCCAATGAAGATGGCTTCCCTCAAGGATGCCAGGGCTGTAATTGAAAAAGGTGGGTGTGCAAATTGGGGTCAGCTCCCTGATTTCACACTCAAGACTGACAAGTTTGGTTTGGGCTTTACTACAAGGGCCCAAAGGGATGTTAGGAGCGCGCGGATCGGAAGACCTCCTTTGTATATCAGTAATCCGGGAGTTAATGTGATTGAAGATGGTGAAGAAGATTCAGACATTGACAGCTGGATCTACCCTACCACCAATGGAGGATTAAACAATTGGACGGCGAAAGACTTCGTACCTGTTTCCTTTATTTCACAGTAATTGACTTTTTTTTTAAGTTTGTAATAAATAGTTTGAAACTTTACGGCCCGGTGCCTTGCCCGAGGCGCCATGGCTTTGTTTGTGAGGGCTTATTATTTGTCATTTTCATATATCATCAATAAAACATTGGACGTTTCTTGCATTACAAATTTTGCGCTCCTTGTTTTTCTTGTTCTGTCTCTCACTTTATTAACATAGCTATGCTCTTAGACACACTCACGTATCATAATGTAGATTCATATCCACTATGGATCCCATTGATAACAACCCTACTACTGCCAGTTATGACTTCGAAAATCCGATCAACCAAGCCGAGGACGGAGGTGAGGATGATTGTGAGGTACCTGGAGAGCTTGCTAGACTACTACTACAAGAAGAAAGGGCCATACAGCCTCATGAGGAGCCAGTTGAATCAGTGAATTTGGGTACAGAGGAAGACAGGAAGGAGGTTAAGATAGGTGCGAATCTGGAGCCTAGTGTCAAACAACGGTTGATATAGATGCTACGCGACTATGTTAAGATCTTCGCCTGGTCCTATGAGGATATGCCCGGTTTGGACATCGATATTGTGGTTCACCTCCTGCCAACCAAAGAAGACTGTCCTCCGGCAAAGCAGAAGGTTCGCCGTATGCGCCCTGAGATGTCTGAGAAAATTAAATCTGAGGTTATGAAACAGTTTGACGCTAGATTTCTAGTTGTCACTTCTTACCCGCAGTGGGTTGCCAACGTTGTTCTGGTGCCTAAGAAGGATGGCAAGGTACTGATGTGTGTGGATTATAGAGATCTGAACAGGGCAAGCCCCAAGGATGATTTCTCACTCCCTCATATCGATGTTCTAGTCGACAACACCGCGCAGCATAAGATCTTTTCCTTCATGGATGGTTTTTCTGGTTACAATCAGATCAAGATGACTCCTAAGGACATGGAGAAGACAACCTTCGTTACACAGTGGGGCACCTTTTGTTACAAGGTAATGCCTTTCGGGTTGAAGAATGCTGGGGCAACGTATCAGTGCGCCATGGTCGCTTTGTTCCACGACATGATTCACCATGAGATTGAGGTTTATGTAGATGACATGATTGCAAGATCCCAGACTGAGGAAGAGCACCTTGACCATCTACATAAACTGTTTGACAGGTTGAAGACGTACAAGCTAAGGTTGAACCCGAACAAGTGCACCTTCGGGGTAAGGTCTGGTAAGCTGCTGGGTTTCATCGTCAGTGATAAGGGTATTCAGGTGGACCCTGCAAAGGTAAAATCTATACAAGAGATGCCAGCTCCCCACACAGAAAAGGAAGTTAGAGGATTTTTAGGACGTCTGAATTACATCGCCCGATTCATTTCACATCTGACTGTTACTTGTGAGCCAATCTTCAAGCTGCTGAAGAAAGATCAAGTGGTAAAATGGAATGATGAATGTCAGACCGCTTTCGAAAGAATCAAAGAATACCTCCAACAGCCGCCAATTTTGATGCCTCCAGTTGAAGGGAGACCTTTGATCTTATACTTGACAGTACTGTATAATTCAATGGGGTGCGTGTTGGGGCAGCATGACGAGTCTGGCTGAAAAGAGCATGCTATTTACTACCTTAGCAAAAAATTTACCGACTGTGAGACCTGATACTCACTGCTCAAGAAAACTTGTTGCGCTTTGGCATGGGCTGCTCGCCAGCTGAGACAGTATATGCTGACTCACACTACCCTATTGATATCAAAGATGGATCCAATCAAGTATATCTTCAAAAATCCTGCCTTGTCCGGAAGAATAACAAGATGGCAGATGATCTTAACCGAGTATGACATCCAGTACACCACCCAAAAGGCAATCATGGGGAGTGTATTGGCGGATCATTTGGCGCATGAAGCCGTGGATGACTACCAATCCATGAATTTCGAGTTCTTGGATGAGAACATCATGTTGGTGACCGACTATGAAAAACCTAGACTGAATGAAGGACCTGAGGAAGGATCCTGATGGTCTATGTATTTCGATGGAGCTTCAAACTCATTGAGTAATGGCATTGGCGTTGTGATCATATCCCCTTAAGGATGTCATACTCCGTTCACCGCCCGATTATGTTTTAACTGCACCAACAATATGGTGGAGTATGAAGCGTGTATCCTGGGTTTTCGAGCTGCTATTGACCTGAGGATTAAGTTCTTGAGTGTATTTGGAGATTCTGCTCTGGTGATCAGTCAGATCAAAGGATAATGGGATACGAAACACCTAAATCTTATTCCTTACAAAGATTATGTACTGACATTGCTCCCATATTTTGAGGAGATAACCTTTGAACATTTCCCAAGAGAGGGGAATCAGTTAGAGGACGCGCTAGCTACCATGTCTTCTATGCTTAAGGCCAGGTGGGACAATGAAGCTCCCCAGATTACCATCGAGAGGTTGGAAGAACCCGCACATTACTGTGACATCGAGACTGAAGAGGTAGCAGATAAACCCTGGTTTCATGAGGTATAGAGGTATCTTGAGGCTCAAGAATACCCAGAGGGTGCATCTGTTAATGATAAGAAGTTCTTGAGAAGATTCGTTGTGAAGTTCTTAATCAGTAATGGGATTCTTTATAAGCGTAACCATGATTCAACCTTAATGTGATGCATGGACAAGAGCGAGGCAGAAAAGGTCATGGAAGACCTACACGAAGGTACCTTCGGAACTCATTCCAGTGGACACACCTTGGCGAAGAAGATCCTACGGGCAGGATATTATTGGTCTACTATGGAATCCGATTGTTATCAGCATTCTCAGACCTGCCATAAGTGCCAAGTCTATGCTGATAAGGTGCATATACCTCCAGTTCCCCTGAATGTTTTGACAGCTCCTTGGCCTTTTGCAATGTGGGGCATCGATATAATCGGCGAGATCAGACCTACCGCGTCTAACGGGCATCAGTTCATTCTGGTAGCTATTTATTATTTCACAAAGTGGGTTGAGGAAGCTTCCTTTGCTATAGTAACTAAGAACGTCGTGGTGCGGTTTATCCGACACAATTTGATCTGTCGATATGGTGTTCCAGAGAGGATCATTACAGACAATGGTACAAATCTCAACAATACGATGATCACCGAGCTCTGCAAACAGTTTAAGATTCAGCATCACAACTCTTCTACTTACCAGCCGAAGATGAATGGGGCTGTTGAAGCGACTAATAAGAACATCAAGAAGATTGTGTAGAAGATGACGGTGACATACAAAGACTGGCACGAGATGTTACCATTCGCTCTTCATGGGTACCATACCTCAGCACGGACATAGACAGGGGCAACACCCTACTCTCTGGTGTATGGCATGGAGGCAGTCCTACCCATCAAAGTCCAGATACCCTCTCTCCGGATTATGAAGGATGCGGGTTTGAGCGAGGAAGATTGGATCCAGACCCGACTTGATCAACTGAACTTAATCAACGAGAAGAGACTTTCTGCTATTTGTCATGGTCAGATGTATCAAAAGCGAATGATCAAGGCTTTTAACAAGAAAGTCAGACGTCAGGAATATCAAATCGGGGATCTGGTGATCAAACGCATCATATAGCCACAAGGTGATCCTAGGGGCAAATGGACCCCCACATACGAAGGGCCATTTGTGGTTAAGAACATTTTCTCAGGAGGAGCTATGATTCTAGCCACCATGGATGGGACGACCTTCCTCACCCCGTCAATGCAGACATAGTGAAAAGATACTACGCATAATCAAAGACCCACTAGGTCGACTGGCCTAGGCAAAAATAAGGGCTTCCCGGCGAACCAAAAGGGTTCGGGCAAAAGTAAGGGATGAAAATAAAAAAAAAACTGTACACCCAGCAAGTCGAAAACCTGAAAAGGAGGCTTGTGCAAAAAAGGGTATCCCGGTGGACTGAAAACCCGAAAGGGCGGTCCAGGAAAAAATTAGGGATCAAAGCGTAACACTATGTCTCATTGGATCATCTTGCAACCAGACTTCAGTATCGACTATCAAGCTCGGACGGCGCCAATCAATCAGATCTATCTTCGACCAAGTGGCAAAGTGATGAGACGCTCGAAGATATAAAGGCAATAGCAGAGTTGGAACCCATGGGATTGTTTCACATAGCTATTTTTCTTTCTTTTACACAAATTGTATAATTTCTATCTTTCGGCGGCGTTCTCTTACTATGACGTCGACCTCTTGTACAAAACGCCTGTTGCAGGCCAACTTCAAAATCAATACAATTTAGTTTCACAAGAAATTCCAACTTATTTTTTCTTTTTTCTGTTTTGTTTTGCAAAGAACGTCCAATGATTCATTTTTGATATATGCATTTGACAATAATTGCTGCTCATAAATATTTACATGAGAAATAAAAGAAAATTACTCGTAACTCTCAAAACAGGGGCAAACAACAAATGTCCAAACCTTACAGTTGTTCTACCCACCAAGTACAGGGGTAGACCCAGCTGGAGAATATGACTGAAGGTACATATACTCCCCGCAGAGCAAGAAATACCCAAAGGTAGTGGTGTTAATTCTCCCCAAGAAGAGTTTATCTATCACCAACAATAGAAGTTCACCATCAGTGGAGTTTATTTCTTCCACGGGAAGAAATTCAATCCCCGACAAGGTTTATTGTCACCAGCAACGTTAATTCATCCCCAGCTGAGGATATTTCTCCAAATCAGCAGATCGTCCAACAGAGTATCTCTTCCCTACAGAGTTATTCTCTCGCCAATTTATTCTCTAGCAGAGTCTCTCCCGGCGGAACATTCTCAAACAGAACGGGCGTAAGTCTCCGGCTAATCATCTTTGGTTGTTATCCCCAGCGAGAACGAAGAACTCAACTCCTTGTATTCTCCAGCAGCAATCCAAGATTTATTCTCCCCAGCTAGAGAGTATCATAAGAGCATTGCATATCCATACATCATAGCATGCACATATGCATCATATAGCACAATCTCATTTATTTTGAGAGCATAATTACTCGATACATGGCATACATCATGACATTACATACGACTAACTCTTTACCTTTCAGGGAAAGATACAATCAAATTCTCACAAGTTTTCTCTTGTTCAGTCAAATCAATGCTAAGATTTATGTTCCAGTTTAAGTTATGAAGCCCGGATTCGACCGGATAATATCTTGATTTCTCCAAAACACCATGAAGCCTGGAAACGACCAGATAGTGGTATATCTCGAATTCAAAGCTATGAAGCCCGGAAATCGACCGGAAAATAGTTGAATCCCCAGAAAGTTACTGCGAAGCCTGGAGATCGACCAGATAGTAGTACAAGACACCATGAAGCCTGGAATCGACCAGATAGTGGTATGTTATAAACATAAGTTGTGAAGCCCAGAAATTGACCGGAAAACAGTTTAACCCTCAACAAGTTATTATGAAGCCTGGAATCGACCAGATAGCAATACAAGATACCATGAAGCCTGGAATCGACCAGATAATGGTATAAGACACTGTGAAGCCTAGATTACGACCAGATAACAGCAAAGAATACTACGAAGCCTGGAGTCGACCAGATAGTGGTATATCTTTAATGCAAGTTATGAAGCCCGGATTCAACCGGATAATATCTTGATTTCTCCAAACACCATGAAGCCTGGACTCGACCAGATAATGGTATAGGACACCGTGAAGCCTGGATCACGACTAGATAGCGGCAAAGGATACTGAAGCCTGTGGTACGACCAGATAACAGTATAAGATACTGTGAAGCTCGAAATTCGACCGGATAGTAGTTTACCCGGCCAATTACTAAGAAGCCCGGAATCGACCGAGTATTAGTATGCCTTAAAATTCAAGTTGAAGCCCAGACACGATCAGATAACGACTTAATTCCTTCTGAAGCCTAGAACACGACCAGATAAGAAGTGAGAATTTGCGAAGCCTGGATAACGACCAGATATCAAGTTTGATCTCATCCCCCCAGTAAGTCATTGTGAAGCCTGGAGCACGACCAGATAGCAGTTCATTTTTATCTCCTCGACCAAGAGATGATTCCCCAGTAGAATAACGGACAACTGAAGCTCCTAAAATTCTAATTTTACCAAGACAGAGACTAGCACTCCCCAGCGTAGTCCTCCTCAACAACGGATGTACGGGCTCTCACAAAGGAATCTCTTACGTGATCGACACTTCCTCTGATGGCATCTTTAAGCCCACCTTCTGACATCAACCTCCAAATGACATCTATAAGCCCATTCCCAATATCACAAGACCAGTACCACTTCATGCGAGTGCAAATTTCTGGGCACTCTAGTGTTCAATCATCTTCCACCTTCGGATCACAAAAGACAGACAAGCCAATCTACATCCTCAAGTTTAAGAAGATTAAACAGGGGAAGCTGTTGTACCCCAAAATTTTCCCTCCCATATTTCTCAATACATGTCAAGTGAGGTCCTCAAATTGCTCAAGGAAGTCCAAGGGTTGACCAGACAAACCCTCTCCTATGGCAATCTACCTCAAATTAGGGTTTTAGTTTGCATCAAGATGTCTGAGCCCAAAGGATCCCAAATGCTCACCATTGTCCTAATATGTACTCAAGATCATACATGCCAAGTTTCAAGCCTTGTAGAGGAAGTTTGCTCAGTCAATTGCTCAAAGGCCTGAAAATCGACTGAGCTAGGGCAAAAGTCAACAGTGTCCTACATACAGTCAAACTTCAAGATTTTTGGTCAACATCCTCATTTTGAAGTATTATTCATCATTTGATCAAGGGTTGATTATTATTCCTCAAGGATTGCTCACAATTCATCAAAACCCAAAAGTTGCTAAATTAGGGTTTTGTAGGAAAAGTCAACTCAACTTTGACCAAGCATAACTTTATCATACTTTATCAAAAATGACCCATCCAAAGCTCATTTTGAAGAGGATGTAATTACCTACAATCCATCTTCATCCCCAAAGTTCAAAATATGCACTCACAAGAAGATATGAATTTCGACATTATAGGTCATTTTGAAAAGTCAACAAAAACACATTTTTGTCAAAGCTTCATACATGAACATGGAAGACTAAATTGAGATGAGACCAAAAGGGTTGCTTAGAGGACATCTTAAGCTTTCTAAAAAGTCCAATAACACATCTCTATGGTCAAAATTGAAGGAGTTATGCATTGGTGAAGTTGACCCTTTTTGCAAAATTGCCAAAAGTCAAATTTGCCCAAAATTGCAATTTTTGTCAAATGGGCCCAACCTTTTGTGCTTGCATTGAGTTTGTAACATGATCCACGACCCATGATCCTTCCCACTTGTCTTTATTTTATTTTTATCATTTATTTTGATTTTTATTTCAATTAAATCAAGTAAAATCAAAATAAAATCATGAAAATATCCAAACTAATCAAAGCTTGAGATTTTGTGCATGTTTACGCCTCTTATACAGCTGGAAAGAGAATCAAATCGTGCAAGCTTCATTTGGATACAAAAATATTGGATTTTCTCAAATTGGAAAGATTTGCACAAATGATCAAATCTTGAATCAATGATCATTATTGGAGAAAATTTGAAACCAAATTGCAACCCTAATTAATTCTAGAGTACATATAGAACATGTGCAAACCAAAAGCAAAAAAATGGGAGGCGTGAAAAGAGAAGAACAAATCTCAAAATTTCAAAGGAAAATTGCAATCTGATTTCTTGGTTCCAGGCTTCCTCAATCCATTCCAGGCACACCATTTGTTTTCTGGACATCTAAGGACCTTATTCCAATCACTAGCAAGCCTCATAACATCCAAAAACGCGTTGTAAGCATCTCACAACATTCATACTTTTTTGAAATCGAATATCATGATTCCGGCATTTGTAGCATGATTTCTTTGCATATTCTTGATCCTTGAATCATTTGCAAGCTAATGGTTATGTTCAATTGCATTTTCATTAACTGTAGAGCAAGATGCCATAGTTAGGGTTCTTGGCTCGTTTTTGGGGTTTTTCTTTACAGGTACAATTGGCAAAGGATAAGGGTACCATGATGTTTGTGAGGTTGCCACGAGTTGATTGGTACCATTATTGTGTATTTATCATGCTTGTACAGGATTTTGCAAAAGCCCCGGGTTATACCTACACCCTTTGTCCGTAGGTAAAAGTTACAGAACTTTTAGCAATGGCTGGGAGAAAGGAGATGATAGAGTGGCATCCTGTGATTTGCCCATTCAAAATTGCGCGTGTTTTGATAATTATTATTTTGTTTTTTCCATATATTGTTTGTTTGTTGTTCCATGTACACAAAGACAAGGCATCTCAGATGGTCAACGTTGTTGTGGAAAAGCCAAAGGGCCTGCGTTCGATCCCCAGGTCCCCATATTATTTCATGATATTTTTTCTTGTATAATCAGGCACACGTGAATATAAAGAGACCACCATGCGCCATCAGCTTTCAACCATCAGATCAACAGTAAGCCAAATCCAAGGCTTCTCACACGAGGGCCTATCATGGACGTGAGTCAAGCCAATGCACGGGATTTGGAAAAGTCAATAAAGGCCAGAAATCGTTGGGCTTAGAAGTCATATTGGCACCCCCCCCTTTTTGCTCAATAACCAGGCCCATCTTCCTATTTCTTTCTTTTTATATTTTTCTTTTTTATTTAATTTCTTTTATTTAATTACTTTTTAACACAATAGTTTCTTTTTTTTACAAAAAAAATCATAAAATCAATTTCATCAATTTAGAATTTAGGTTTTTATTTATTTTGTCAAAATTAATTTAATATTAGTTTAATTTAATTTTAGGGTAATTCTAACTTTTGTAAATGATTAAAATCAAATTAGAAAATTAGGTTGGTTCTTGATTATATTTTTATTTCTTTTCATAAAATAACAAAAATACAAAAAATAGTTAATTTAATTATTTTTCTCAAATAAAATTAATTAGTCATTGGGTTTTCTTTATTTACTCAATTAAACTCTATTTTTTCTCAAAATAACACAAAAACCACAAAAAAATATGATTTTTCTTTCAATTAGGTTTAGACGGGGTCAAAACCCTAATTTTTCTCGTTCTTAATTCATCGCGCGAGTTTACTATTTTTTGCGATATTAATGTAACTGCTCATGGTATGTAATAGCTTAATTAGGATTTTCTTTTATTTATCGTTTTACGGGTTTTTGGCTATGTAATTAATCCCCCTCCCCGAAGTCTTCTAATAGCGTAGCTTTTATTTCTCGCATTTTAATTCTCGCAAAATATTAACTGTTAGATGTATGTTAATAGGATTGTATGATAAGATTACATCACAATTTAAAATGGCTAGCAAACCCTAAATGTGAAAAGATAATAACTGAAATCAAATCACTCGCACATGCGCACTCCTAGGGTATACTCTCACTTCGGATGCCTTCGGTAAACGATCATTAAGTATAGGGTGTTTTAGTGGTTACCCTCTTGTCTAACAAAGATCAAAAGTCCCATTCAGAAATGTTGCCTCGGAAATGTTGCCTCAGAAAGGTTGCCTCGGAAAGATTGCCTCGGAAATGTTTCCTCGAATATGATCTTAAGACATTAGGGTTATTACTAAGACGTCCTAACATTGCTTTAGTGATTGTGCGTCCCTTACGAATTGACCCTTACAACTCCAACGACGGTGCTTCCTATTTCTTAATAGTAGGATAGCACTGTCTAAAGGAAACAAGAACAAAAACAATCCTTTTTCGAGTAGATAGATGCTAGTAGGTACTTGCTCAAAATAAACTTTTCCATTACACTCTTTTCAAACAAAGTTTTCAAAAACAAACTTCGTAACAATCTTGAGGACTGATAGAAGGGTTAAGATGAAGTAAAACCAAAACTTTTCAAAACAAACACACACAAGCAATTTAAAGATGAGCAAGTACCTAAGGTCCCATGGAAAACCATGGATATAAAGGGTGCTAACACCTTCCCTTTCTATAATCTGCCCCCCGTACTCAAAATCTCGAAAAAAGAATTATTCTGTGCTTTTTTTCCTTTCCAGTTGGATAAAATAAAAGTCGGTGGCGACTCTTGCTTACCGCGACATTTTGCAAACACAAACGCAAAACACAAACCAGCATTTTCCTAAAACAGTCTGGTTCTGCCACCGTATCACAATTGCCATTAAATAATAATTCCATGCGCTACTGTACAGGAAAAACATATGGCTTTCATTGCTACATAATGCAAGCCACTTGCCATTAAATAATTCTCCTTAAATCCGCTATAGTAGCAATTCATACTCCAACTGCCTTTTAGTACTACTTCATTAATGCTACATGAACAAGCTATATGCTAAGCACTACTTTCCATATTCCGCTATAGTAACAGGGCAAACTATGGAATTTTTGCAAGGAAAGTACTAATGTACTTAAATATATGTATTATCTAATTATATTGGGTCCTAAATCATCTCTCAATTTCATCAATATACCAATTTCAAACACAACTAGAATTAATTTTCATAACCTAAATTCACATACTATTAATTATACACCCTATTATAGAGTCGGAACCCCATCCTTACCTTGGATTAGGAGCAGCTCTAAGAGACTTCAACCGAATTTTTGGGGAATTTTGGCACTTGAAGAAATTTCCTCTTGTTCTTCTTCTCCCCTCACAAACCCTATTTTCCTCTTTTTCTTCTCTTTCCTGATACAAATACTCCCTTCTCTTCTAATTCTAATTCTATATAATAGTTATATTATATTTAATCTTTAAAAAAACTCAATTGGGCCTAAAAAGACATACCCCTCTATTATTACTACACAATACCATCAATTAAGCCCAAATTCATATTTAAGCTTAATAATAAAATAACACTTTAACTTAATTCCACCAAATTAAATCCGATTAATTATTATTCCAACTTAATAAAATAATTCCGACTTCGACGATAAAAATTTGAATTAACAAAAAAAATATTCAAAAATATTTAATTAAATAAATAATTAAATACCGGGGCGTTACAACTCTCCCCCACTTAGAATATTTTCGTCCTCGAAAATAAAAGTTTACCTGGTTCAAATAACTCGGGATAGGAGTCTCGCATCTTGCTCTCCAACTTCCAGGTCATGCTCTCACCAGCAGCTCCTAACCTGACAACCTTCACCAATGCAATCTCTTTTCCTCTTAGAATATTCATCTCGCGATTTGCGATTCTCACAGGCATCGCCTCCATCGTGAGATTATCCCGTACTTGCACATCGTCCATCTGAATCACATGAGACGGATTAGGAAAATACTTCCAGAGTTGTGACACATGAAACACATCATGAAAATTCGAAAGATTAGGCGGTAAAGCCACTCTATAAGCAACATTTCCCACTCTTTCTGAAATCTGATACGGACCAATAAAACAAGGAGTGAGCTTCTTAGACTTCAGAGCTCGCCCAACACCAGTCACAGTTGTGACTCTCAAAAACACATGATCACCAGCTTGGAATTCTAAATCTTTCCTTCTCTTGTCATGATAACTCTTCTGTCTACTTTGTGAAGCTTTCATCTTTTCTCGAATCGACTTCACCTTCTCAGTAGTCTCACGAACAAGTTCAGGTCCAAGTACTACACTTTCACCAGATTCATGACAACATAACAGAGTTCTACATCTTCGACCATACAACGCCTCAAAAGGTTCCATCCCAATGCTATAATGGTAACTGTTATTGTAAGTGAACTCAATCAATGGAAGATAAGTATCCCATGAACCTCCCTGCTCAAGAACACATGCTCTCAACAGATCCTTCAATGAATGAATAGTCCTCTCGGTATGACCATCCGTCTGAGGATGATACGCCGAACTTAACCTCAACTTAGATCCCAACGCCTCTTGCAAACTCTTCCAGAAATCAGAAGTAAACCTCGGATCCCCGTCTGACACAATACACAAAGGAACACCATGCAACTTCACAATTACACTGGTGTAAATCTCTGCCAACTTCAAAATCGGATATGTGATGTAAATAGGTATAAAGTGTGCTGACTTCCTAATCCTATCAACAATCACCAAAATCGAATCATGTCCTCTCAAGGTACTAGGTAATCCCGTTACAAAATCCATTAAAATGTTATCCCATTTCCATTCTGGAATCTCGAATGGTTGCATCAACCCTGCAGGCTTCTGATGTTCAACTTTCGACTTTTGACAAGTCAAACATGCATACACAAACCGAGCCACATCACTCTTCATTCCAGGCCACCAAAAAAAAATTCTTCAAATCTTGATACATCTTTGTAGCTCCTGGAAGAATACTCAACTTGCTTCTATGACTCTCTTCAATAACCACCTTCTTTATCTCCGCATCATCAGGAATACAAATCCGATTACAAAATCTCAACACACCTTGCGCATCCAACTTAAAATCACTGTTCTCAGACTGATCAATCCCAACCATCGAATCTACCAACTTCACATCTAACTCCTGAGCTTCCCTGATACTATCCAGAAATTCATTATTAATCTTTAACATTCCCAACATAACACTTTGCGGTGTCACTTCACAAACCAAAATCAAATCTCGGAATTTCTCAATCAAATCCAACTCCTTAACCATCATTGTTGACACGTGCAAGGTCTTTCGACTTAAAGCATCGACCATAACATTAGCATTTCCTGGATGATAATTCAAACTGAAATCATAATCCTTCAACAATTCTAACCACCTTCGCTGCCTCATATTCAACTCTTTCTGATCAAAAAGATACTTCAAACTCTTATGGTCACTAAACACTTCAAATCTAGAACCATAAAGATAATGCCTCCAGATTTTCAACACAAAGACAACTGAAGCCAATTCTAAATCATGCATAGGATAATTCTTTTCATAATCCCTCAATTGCCTCGATGCATAAGCAACCACCTTACTATTCTGCATGAGTACACCACCTAACCCGATCAGACAAGCATCACAATACACAATAAAAGGCTCTCCTGGATTAGGCAACGTCAAAACTGGAGCCGACGTCAATCTCTTCTTCAACTCGGTAAAACTTTCTTCACAACGAATATCCCACACAAAAGCTTTACCCTTACAAGTTAACTTAGTCAATGGAAGTGCCAACTTAGAAAAACCTTCGATAAACCTTCTATAGTAACCGGCTAATCCCAAGAAGCTTCTAATCTCAGTAACCGACTTTGGAGCTTCCCATTGCAACACAGCATCGACTTTAGAAGGATCCACGACAATTCCACCACCAGAAATGACATGACCAAGGAAACTAACCTCTTGTAACCAGAATTCACACTTGGACAACTTCGTATACAACTTTTTCTCTTTCAAAACTTGCAATACAACTCTTAGGTGCTCTTCATGTTCTTCTTCTGATTTAGAGTAAATCAGAATGTCATCAATGAATACCACCACAAACTGATCCAAATAAGTATGAAAGATACGATTCATGTAATCCATGAATACTCCCGGCGCATTGGTCACACCGAAAGGCATCACCGAATACTCATACTGTCCATACCGAGTTTTGAACGCGGTCTTCTAAATATCATCTTCTTTCACTCTAATCTGGTGATATCCTGACCTCAAATCAATCTTAGAAAACACACTTCCACCCACCAATTGATCCATCAAGTTATCAATTCTCGAAAGCGGGTACTTGTTCTTAATCGTCACTTTATTCAGCTATCTATAATCAACACAAAGTCTCATACTTCCATCTTTCTTCTTTACTAACAACACAGTCGCTCCCCACGGTGACACACTTGGTCTTACAAACTTTTTCTCAAGCAACTCTTCTAACTGCTTCTTCAATTCAGACAATTCAGATGCAGACATCCTGTACGGTGCCATAGAAACAGGTCTAGTACCAGGTACAAGATTAATCGCAAATTCAACTTCCCTCTCTGGCGGTACACCAGGAATTTCATCTGGAAACACTTCAGGAAATTCGCGCACCACCTGCAACTCATCAATTCTAACTTGGTTCTCCATTGATAACGATGCCATCAACGAGAACATATTTGCTTCATCTTGCATCAGTTGCCGCAACTGTTTACCAGTCAACAAACCGACTCCTTCCTCTTCAGAAGTAGAAAATCTCACAGACTTGTCATGGCAATTGATATGAACATAGTTATACTCTAACCAGTCCATACCCAAGATCACATCCAATCCTCTTAATGGAAAACAAATCAAGTCAACAACAAAGTCTTTGTCGAAGATCGACAAAGGGAAATTCAAACACATACAAGAAGTAGTCACTGATCCCTTAGCCGGAATCTTGACGACCATTTCTCTATACATGAAAGACAACATAAGACCCAATCTTTCAACACAATCAGCGGAAATAGAACAATGAGTAGCATTGTTATCAATAATAGTAATTAAAGGTGTACTATTAATGAAACATGTACCTCTGATGAGTCTGTCCTCACTAGCTGACGGAGTCCCAGCCAAAGCAAACACCTTCCACTAGTTTGCGCCTTCTTTGGTTTTCGAAACTGACTACCAATGTGTCCTTCTTCACCACAGTTGAAACAAATCATCTCTTTATGCTTGCATTCAGATACAACATGTCCAGTCTTACCACAACGGAAACACCTCTTCACCTCATCATTACACACATTACTCTTATGACCAGGTTTTCCATATTTGAAGCACACCACACTAGCAGGTGCATCTCCCCCACTAGTCCTCTGACCCTAAGCAACTTTATGTTTGCCTTTACCAACTTGGGCCTCATAAGGCTTACCACGGTTTTGTTGGTGCTCACCCCTCTTCTCATTGATAATCTTATAGTGAGCATTATTATCCTCTTCATAAATCCTGCAACTATCAATCAAATCAGCAAAGACACGAATCTTCTGGTATCTAATTGCCTTTTTGACCTCTGGGTGCAACTCATTCTCAAACTTGATGCACTTCGAAAACTCAGCATTTACCTCACTAGAAAACATTGCAGCATACTTAACAACCGACATACTCCCTTGCTTCAGCTCAAGAAACTCAATTTCCTTCTTACCACAAACGTCTTCAGGAAAATACTTCCTCATAAATTCCATACGGAACATAGCCCAAGTGACGTTCTCACTTGCAGCTCCCAGTCTTTGACAAGTCTCTAACCACCAGTCATCAGCTTTGTCCGCTAGCATATGGGTACCATAATGAACCTTTTGCGCTGGAGTGCAGTCCATCACACGGAAGATTCTGTCAATCTCCTTCAGCCAATCCAATGCTCCGTCAGGATCATACTTACCCTTGAAGGTGGGCGGATTCTCCCTTTGGAAATTCACCAAACTACGAGATCCAGTATTCTCGTCAATATTTGGCTGATTCTGCATAGCCTGAGCCATTGCTTGCAGAGCAGCAGTAGGTGAAACATCATTCCTTCCATCCATCTCAACTTATCTCTACAACATAAACAACAATTAGAATACAGATTAACAATACTCAATTGTTAGACAAAACTACGACTCGACGAATTGACCGAACGGACCGACCTGCTCTGATACCACTAATATAACACCCCATTTCTACCCAACGAGTTAAATAAAATAAGAGTTATAAAAATTTCCAACAAACAAATGGAATGCTACACTTTCAACTTGAAACTACGACATTCAATCATCTATAGTCCAGATACATAACACATGAGTTTCAGATGAACTGATAACAACCAGCTTAGTCTTTAAAAATAAAACAACTTTCATTACTACGCAGCGGATTCACAAACTTCAACTGAACACACCATAACATCTTATCCAACTCAAAACAACTTTAAGACAACAAGTCTCTAATGAAAACAACTTAAAAATTCAGCAACATAGTGAAAATCAACAATAAAGAAAACATGCGTCCATCCCTCCAAGTACTACGTATCAGAGTGACAACACCGACTCGAACTAACGAGGGTAACAGATAACCATCTTGATTACCTGCACGTTACCAACAGAGGGAAACATTCAAACAGAAGGGGTGAGATATCGAACCATATAATCGGATATACAATAAATAATATATTACTATTAGATCCTACAATTCACCACTTCATAGCTTTTTATCAACATTTGACATAATTAATTCATCCACACGACAACTCAGAATGCAACATGAAATGCGACTCGTTTTTATGCACATGCATGTGGTACTAATGGAGCAGAACTCCCAACTTAGAAATCTGCCAATAAATAGAGGCATCAACAAGGCATAAGCCTTCAACTTTATATTTATCAATCCAGGCCAACTTGACGAGCATCAACTCCAACATGATATGCTATGTATGCATTAACGACATGAACGTAATATCAACAACAACATCAATAATTCAACTTAATTCAACATTGGCCATAAGCCTGCAACTTAATATTTTACCCATAAATAGAGGCAATGAAGTCACCTGCAAATTCATATTTTTCAACAAAAATTCCATTAATTAGATACCATTCATACGCCACTGTATTGCTACTTCATCATTATTGTTACAGCAAGCAAGTCCAATTCTCCTACCTACTACTTCCTCTTAAGCTACTGTAAGCCATACAAGTATTACCATATGCCACTTCATCTTATATTGCTACAGCAAGCAAGTTATTTACCTTTAAGTATTCTATCAATACAGTGCTACATCATTGTCATTAAATAATAATTCCATGCGCTAATGTACAGGAAAAACATATGGCTTTCATTGCTACGTAATGCAAGCCACTTGCCATTAAATAATTCTCCTTAAATCCGCTACAGTAGCAATTCATACTCCAAGTGCCTTTTAGTACTACTTCATTAATGCTACAGGAACAAGCTATATGGTAAGCACTACTTTCCATATTCCGCAACAGTAACAGGGAAAACTATGGAATTTTTGCAAGGAAAATACTAATGTACTTAAATATATGTATTATCTAATTATATTGGGTCCTAAATCATATCTCAATTTCCTCAATATACCAATTTCAAACACAACTAGAATTAATTTTCATAACCCAAATTCATATACTATTAATTATACACCCTATTATATAGTCAGAACCCCACCCTTACCTTGGATTAGGAGCAGCTCTAAGAGACTTCAACCGAATTTTTGGGGAATTTTGGCACTTGAAGAAATTTCCTCTTGTTCTTCTTCTCCCCTCACAAATCCTATTTTCCTCTTTTTCTTCTCTTTCCTGATACAAATACTCCCTTCTCTTCTAATTCTAATTCTATATAATAGTTATATTATATTTAATCTTTAAAAAAACTCAATTGGGCCTAAAAAGACATACCCCTCTATTACTACACAATACCACCAATTAAGCCCAAATTCATATTTAAGCTTAATAATAAAATAACACTGTAACTTAATTCCACCAAATTAAATCTGATTAATTATTATTCTAACTTAATAAAATAATTCCGACTTCGACGATAAAAATTTGAATTAACAAAAAAAATATTCAAAAATATTTAATTAAATACCGGGGCGTTACACCTTACCCCTCCATTCTCCCGGTTATCATAGAGCCCGTTGTGGAAGAAGATGTCCCATAGACTATCCTTCATACTAACATGCCCACCTCTCTTGAGGACTTGCAAAGGGATTGGATACAGCTTAAGGGGGAGCGGGACACTTTCGAGGCCCAATTCTACGCCAGCGAGAAGAAAGTTCTGGAACTCACCAAGAAGCTTCATGAGGAGTGGAGTCTAAACGCCTATATCGCACTAAAGAGGATGCGTTCAACTTTTTTATCTTAGAGTTTTGTATTTCTTTGTAAGCCCAAAGAGGCATGATGTACTCAAACTTTGATTTATTAATATAACGTGTGTTCCTTTTTGTCTAAAGCAAATTTAAATCTCTAATTTCCTTAAAATCATTTGCATATGCATCTTCATTCATCATAAAACAAACAGGTTTCTTACAACAGGTCTCCTTATCTTTCTACTTTTTATTTCAGTGAGATGGATATTGAACAGACACTAAAAGATCTCCAGGCGCAGAACGCTCAGTTTCAACAAATGTTCTTGACTATGGCAAAAGGAAAAGAGGATTTGAAAACTTTACTGATCAAAGAAAACAAGAAGAAAGCGAATAAATCAACTGGTGTCTTGAATCTGGGGTTCAAGGGCCATCTAGACGGACCCTAGATTTCGCAACATCATCAGGTGAAGGGGACAATCAAGAAGGGAAAATAAGGAAGTGACTGACCCTCCAGAATCTGAAGAGGAAGAAGAGGTTTATTACTCTGAAGAGCAGTATCCTCCAGCTGATGACAAATAGAAACAGTTGGAAGATCGCTTAAATGCTATGGAGATCCAGAAAGTACTCGGGTTGGATTTTGAGGAGCTAGGACTTGTCTCAGGGGTTGTCATATCGCAGAAATTCAAGGTCCCTACTTTCGCTAAATATGATGGTGTCTCTTGTCCAAAACTACATTTAAGGTCATACGTGAGGAAAATTCAACCCCATACTTCCGATAGAGTCCTATGGGTACATTTCTTCCAAGAAAGCTTGTCAGGGACGCAGTTGGATTGGTTCTATCAATTGGAAGGGACCAATATTCGCAATTGGGAAGACTTGGCTGCCACCTTTTATAAATAATACCAGTATAATGCTGACTCATCTCTAACTCGGACACAACTGCAAGGCATGTCCATGGGTACGGGTGAAGGTTTCAAAACCTATGCTCAAAAATGGAGGGATCTCGCAGGAAGAGTCCAACCCCCTCTATCTGACCGAGAATTGATGGATATGTTCTTAGGCACGCTGTCTGGTCCATTATTCAAACACTCGATCGGAAGCTCCTCGGCTGGATTTATCGAATTAATCATGACTGGAGAACGAGTAGAAGTGGGTATAAGAAGTGTCAAAATTCAAAAAGATGCATCCTCGAGCGCGTTGAAGAAACCATTTGCTGGGAAGAAAGAGGTTGGAGCTATGTACCATCAAAGGAATTAGGACAGAACTGAACATCGTCCAGTGGTAGGGGCTTTCATGATCCCTAAGCCTGCACCTATTCAACAAAGGAACAACCAGCCTAGAACGGAAAGATCGGCAAGATAGTTTACCCAGATAAATATGAAATTGTCTCAACTCTTGCCGCATTTGTTGAAATCTAATATGGTGACCTTGCAGGAAGCTCCGAAGAATCCCAACACTTCCTCTCCACGTTACAACCCAAACGCCCGTTGTGCTTACCATTCAGAAAGTCCAAGTCATGATACAAACGACTGCTGGGTTTTGAAAAACAAGGTGCAAGACCTTCTCGAGGCAAAAGAAATTGAATTTGAAGCTCCTGAGATCCAAAATGTCATCACTGCTCCTATGCCCAAGCACGATTATGGTATTAATGTTGTTAAAGATGATGTGTTTGTTACTATTGTTGATGAGCTTGTTACTCCTCTCTTGACCGTTAAGAGGAACCTGTTGAAGGCCGGTTTATTTCTGGGTTGTGGCGAAGGTTGCCACCCCTGTTTATCTCTACCGACCGGTTGTCATTTATTGAAGGAAGGTGTCCAGCGCCCGATGGATGACAAAGATATTTTGTTTGAAAAGACTCCCGTTCTAACCATTGCTTACAAGGATGTTTCAATAGTAACCATTTCCGCCAATCCTCCCAGGGTCTCCACCAAAAGACCCATTAGGATTACATTTGTTCTGAAGGTGACTCCACTGATAATTACTATGCCAGGATCAATCCCATACTCCTCAGATAAAATTGTCCCTCTAGAACTATGGGGGTGACGTCTACTACTACGGTGTCAAGCAAGATTGGTTGGTTGATGAAAACTCGGTTTTTGAGAGGTCTGACCCCAACATCGGCAACATTGTGGGAACCAGCAAAATAACCAGAAGTGGAAGAGTGTTCTCCCCTGAGATTGCTCCTCCAAAAACTGTTATCGGCCTGGTGATCATCCCTGCTTTTGTTCATGTTGATACTACTACTACAGTTCCGGTGGTTACCCCCGCTGACACCCCTATCTCCTAATCGACTGAGACTCGAGGCAAAGGAATTTTGGTTGAACCTGTCCGGATGAAGGCGCAATCAGTATCTATCCTAGAGGCATCCAAGAAGGAGATGAAAGAAATTTTGAAAATTATAAAGAGAAGCGACTACAATGTAGTCGAACAGCTAGGGCAGAACCCTTCAAAGATTTCTATGCTAGCTTTACTGTTGTGCTCTGAAGCTCATGCGAAGGCCTTGGTAAAATTTCTTAAAAATGCTCATGTGACACAGGAAACCTCTACTGACCAATTTGAAGATTATGTGGCCAGTTTGACTACTGATAACGGTTTGGGCTTTTTTGATGCTGACCTGACACCTAGAGGGAGGAAACACAATGAGGTGTTGCATGTCTCTTCCGAACGCATGGGCACTACTTTGGCCCATGTCCTGGTAGATACTGGTTCATCATTGAATGTGCTGCCTAAGAAGGCTCTGGATAGACTAGACTATGAAGGTTTGACCTTAAGACCCAGCAACATAGTGGTAAGGGCCTTCGACGGTTCAAAGAGAATGGTGCACAGGGAGGTGCACATTCCCATTAAAGTTGGAACTCAGACCTTTGATTCGACTTTCTATGTAATGGATATTCGCCCTTCTTATTCCTGTTTATTGGGCCGACCTTGGATTCATGACGCTGGTGTCGTCACCTCTACATTACATCAGATGTTGAAGTACCCAACCAAGGGAAAAATCATCACTATCCATGGAGAGGAGGAATATATGGTCAGTCACCTGGACTCCTTCAGATATGTGGAAATATATGGTGAATTCATCGAAACTCCATGTAAGCATTTCGAGGAAGTCCCACAAACAGTTGCGGAAACCAAGACCGTTTCTAAAGTCCTGAAGATTACCAGACCTCCGCTAAAGATGGCTTCTCTGAAAGATGCCAAGGCAGTAGTCGAAGAAGGTGGGTGTATTATTTGGGGCCAACTCCCGGATATTCCCTACAAATCTGATATATTTTGTTTGGGTTTCACTTCAGGAGCCCATAAAGTTGTTCGTCGTGCTCGTTCTGGGGGACCACCTTTGTGGATCAGCAACCATGGATTCAACGTAGTGGAAGATAGTGATGACAACTATGACCTGGAAGTAGGGATTTTTCCAACTATTAGTGGAGGACTCAACAACTGGGAAGCCAAAGAATTTATCCCTATTACTTTTATACAACAATAATTGTCTTTAAATTTTTGTCGGATTTGTAATAATTAAACAATTTAGACTTTTAAAACTTTGTGTTTTACCCGAGGCACAATGGTCCATTTGTAAGGGTTGCTACTTCATTTTCATATGTCATCAATGAATCATGGACGTTTTTGCATGCAAATTTTACGCTCTTTGTTTTTATTTTTTCTACATGTTTATTTTTTCAAAGATAGTTATGCTCTTACACACACTCACATATAAAAATGCAGATCCACATCCACTCAGGATCCCATGGGTAACGATTCTACTATGGCCTATTATGACTTTGAAAATCCGATCTACCAAGCTGAAGACGAAGGTAAGGAAGATTGTGAAGTGCCAGGGGAACTAGCCAGGTTACTACAACAGGAAGAAAGGACCATACATCCCCACGAAGAACCGGTTGACACAATTAATTTAGGTACCGAAGAGGACAAGAAAGAAGTCAAGGTAGGTGCCAATCTGGAACCTAGTGTCAAGAAGCGCTCAACTCAGTTACTACATGACTATGTTGAGGTCTTTACCTGGTCATACAAAGAAATTCCAGGTGTTGTACCCCAAAATTTTCCCTCTCATTTATCATGAATTTTTTCACAAGATCTCCTTTGGTCCAAGACTGCACAAGGGTTGATCAGCTCAAGACACCTCCTTAAGCACTGATGACTGAAATTATGGTTTGAGATTGCAAAAGGATAATTGAACTTTTAATGCCTCATATTACTTTCATGGATCATTATGGACCCTCAAGATTACTCATGTGAAGTTTCAAGTCTTGGATCACATTTTGGCTCAGTCAATTGAGTAGTTGACCTAAAAATAAATATATTGGGGAAAAAGTCAATTGTGGCCAATTTACAGTCAAAATCCATAATTATTTATCCATATTAACATTATAAACTCACATGTATCATTTGATCAAGTTTGGACCACAACTCCTCAAGAAATATGATCAGATCATCAAAAGGACAAAATGGTCAAAATTAGGGTTTAGACTGAGAAAGGGAAATTTTTTATTTTTGACCTAGCAAATGGTTAATTGGTTTGAGGCATGATCGCAAGAGTTAAATTGAATCATTTTAACCTAATTGCATGACTCAACATTTCTCAAAGTCATTTGATTGATAGTTGATTTTTCAGTCAAATGATCAAAAGTCAACCGTACATTGAAAAGTCAAACTTTGTCTTTTTGGTCAAAATCAAGTGTCAAAGATCACAATTCATCAAAACATGTCAAAATATGAAAAATTTTCATCAAGAAATCAAAAAGTCAATATTTCATTTTGAAAAGTCAAAGTTTCCAAACTTAGAAATTTTTCTAAGTGTTGAAAACTTCATGTTTTTTCACAACTTTAAGCCAATTTTTCACCATGATGCAAGATGATTCAAAAGAAACTTTCAAAATGAAATTTGTAGATCTCCATGAGATCTAAAACATTTCTTTAAACAACTTCTCCTAGAAATGCTTGGATCTCAAGTTATTAATCCATGAAGTCATGGTCATGAAACTAAACACTAGTTTAGGCAGGATTTTTACCTAACTTCATGGCAATTTTTCATATAGTTCCAAGGGGAATTTTCAAAATTGATTCAAAAAGGGGTTGTAGATAACATTACAAGATTTCTAAAATGTCCAAGAACTCCTTGAGATCATTCTTGAGCAAGGAGAATAGAAGAGAGGAAGTTAGAGTTTCAAACTGAAATTATAGGTCATTTTGTGATAAACAAGAATTCAAATCTCAAGCCTATGCTGCACAATCTTGCTTTTCCGACCTCTAAACCTCAAGATCTCTCCCTAATCATAAGATTTCACTTGCTTTTGAGCTATTAACCATTTAATTCAAGCTTTATCCAAGATAATTTTCCATTAATGGCACAAATGCACCATTGCCATTTACATAAAGCAAGCTTTATGCAAAGTCAACTTGCATTGAGCTTTGCACTTGTTCCTTCTGCACAAACTTCCTCTACAAAGTCAAATAAGCATGCTTAAAGTTGGTTACCACTCTAGATAGCTTTGTACTATGCATTGAAACCATGTTTGTCAACCTTACTTCAAAAACAAGCCAACAAGCCAAAACATGTGATCTTGTACTTCTGACCACCTCAAGTATCCAAACCTTTTCCATACATATACACAAGTTGTTTGCAAGAAAACATATGCATACACAAGCCTTAAAACACACAAGAACTCAGAACTGAATCAAAAATCACCATTGTTGCACATTCTGACCAAAAACTTGAAACTCACATCTCCCTCGTGCGTTTTCAAGCATTTTGGTTCCTAAAGCTTCTAAACATCAAATACAACTCCTCCCTGTCCCTGTTACACAACTATAACTCCATTTCCATCTTTCCTCCATAACCAAAAACAGAGCACTGCACATTGACTTCTCCAAGCCATTTCAGCCACTCTCAACTCAAGCTAACCATTGCATTAGCTTCCTGGGAACTTGAGGAAGCTAACCTGATCATTGTAGCACCTTGAGTGAAGCTCATTTGCATTTCGCAATTTCCAGTTTTGAGGTATTTTTCTTGAACTTCTATCTCATTAGTTAGGCATTTTTAGGCTTGCATTTGTGAAGATAAAATGTAGACATCATTGCCCTGAAGCTGTACATGTCCATAGATTTTATTTATATTGATTGAGCTAGGAGAATTTTACGATTGAACCTCTGAAAATAATTAGGTCATAATTTGGTACTTTCAAAAATTCATCTTTGATTTATAGTTTATGATATTTATATGGTTGGATTCGTATGGAAAAATGGAGCAACTTTCATGTTTTCATTTTCCATTTTTGTTGAGAAATGAATGAGATACAGGTGGTCTGGCTGGAGGTTGAAGATGAAGTGTATTCATGACTCATTTTGTATTATATATTTATCATTTCAGTTAAGTTAACGGGTGTATGGCCACCCCAGTGGTAAGGCAGCACGCTGGTAACCAAGAGGGCACGAGTTCAATACCCAGCGCGCTGCCTTTTACATTTTTCACATTTTTTTGTCATTTTTCTTTTTGTTTCAGGAAGTGCTTGGGTCTCCACCCCATGGGTCTGACTTTTTTTCTTAACAATACTCTCTTGTTTCACTTTCTAACCTCCCTGACTTTATTATTATTTTTATTTTATTTTCATCTTTTATTATTATTATTATTATTATTATAATAATTATTTTTATTAATATCATTTTTTTGCTACTAATAAAAAAAACCCAAAAATATTTATATTTTATTATTTATATTTATTTAGTTTATTTTTCTTCATAAAACTAAAAGAACAAAAAAATATTTCCTTTAATAAATTAATTTCTTTTTTAAAAAAATACTTAGATAATTAGTCTTAATTATTATTATATTATTTTCTTGTAAATTAAAATTAATTTAGAACTTAGGACTTTTATTTAATTAATTTTATTTACTAATTTAATTAAATTTACAAAAACCCTAAAAAACTTGTTTTCTTTAAATTAATTTATTTTACTAACTTAATCTTAATTTTCTTATTTTTAGTTAATTATTTTATTTTAGTTAATTAGGGCAAAAAACCTTTTTTTTATGAAAATCAAACAAAAATCACATTTCTTTTTCCATTTACATTCTTGCATTTTTACTTATTCATTTTTATACATTTATTCAAATTCAATATGGTTGTAATAGATAATTAGGGTTTTAATTTCTTGCAATTCCCCATTTGTAATTTGTACACCCCCTCCCCTAATGATGTAATTGCGTAGTAATTTTATTTTCCGCAATTTAAATGTTTTGTATACAAATGCTAGTAATTAGAGTTTGTATGGAAAGATTAAAATCAATGCTTAGAAAACCCTAATTCAAAGACAAATCAAGCATGTAACCAATACACTTGTTAACATACACCTCTAGGGTAAATCCACTTTGTTTCCTTACAAAAATGGCCATATTATGCATGTGAGTTATCTTAGTAAAAAACAAAAATACAAGATCATAGTCCCTCGATGATGCTATCAAAGTTGCCTTTCAAAAAAGATCTTAGTCCCTAAAGAAAATGCTAAGATATCTTACAAAATTGCTAATCATGGCTATATGATGACCCACGCCCGTCCCTTTTACATCCAAAGATAGGGTTACTTACCAAATCAATGGTATGATAACAATGTCAAAGGAAAGAGGAAATAAACATGAAATACTTTTGAGTAGGTAGATTGTTCCTAGTTGCTTTCTCTATTTCAAAACAAAAACATCCTTGCTATTTTCAAAAACAAAACACCAACACTTTCAACAAAACATCTTTCAAACTTGAAAACATTTTCAAAAGATCAACACTTTTGTATATATTCTTACGAACGAGAATCATTACAAAGTTTGCCTAAATGATGTCGCCTTTTCAAAATACTTTCAAAAAACCATACAAAGCACATTTTCAAACAAAAGCAAGTGATCTAGAAAGAAACTAAGAGCCCATGGAAAACCATGGATGAAAAGGGTGCTAGTACCTTCCCTTTTCATAATCTACCCCGCGAACTCAAGAAAACATCTCAAAGGTCTTTCCTGTTCTTTTCAGCCTTTCCTTTTGGATAAAAAAGTTGATGGCGACTCTTACTAAACCGTAACATTTGCGATCAAACGCAAAACAACCAAGTCAGTTCTCCCACTGTGTTACAAAACTGGCGACTCTGCTGGGGACAATCTTAAAAGTGGGGTTACCTTAGGATTAGATCATATTTACTTGCTTTTCTTGTTTGACTCACATGCTTTACATTATGGTTCCTTGTTTGGATTTACTTTGATCCTACACCCAGATTTGGGGCACCTTTTTAGGTAAGTAGCAATAAACTGTGGGGGAATTATGCGGCGTATGCCGACACGGTTGAAACAATAGCTACGTTGATGCGATACTTTGGTGTGTACCGGTATCCCTTGAGTAATCAAGGAGAATACAGGGCCGCTGTGTGGTATCATAAAGTGTAAACTGACCTTAGCACCTTAATTGACCAACTTGGCTTTTAGGACGTAGTGAGATAGCCGTCTTTGGTGTAAACCCAAAGTCGGTTGATACTCGATGCTACACTCATTGAGGTTTGGCCCTTGAGTTTTGTTTGGTGGAAAGTCAATTGTCTATCGGAACTAGATTTTGGGGAAAGACCTGTGATATTGAGATCCCTTAGAACCCGGTACTATATTTAGGACAGGTTGATCCAATCCAACTTCAAGAGGGTATCACCTTAAAATCCATGCAAGCCTTAAACCTAAGGTCTCTGTGTAATTTTCTTGTGCTTGGTACATCTTCTATATTTGAGCATGATCATGACATCATAACATAGCATGTCATACTAACCATTTCAAGGATTCTTATGGTTTTATTTTTGTCTTGTTTTGTAGGACATGGCTCTCGCCCGCAGATTCACTATCCTAATCAGTCTGGTAAAAGTTATTCCTCAACTTAAGGATTTGGCATCAAGGGTTCTTGAAAGCCCTCCATTCATAAAAAGACATGGTAGGCTTCTTAGCTTGGTCACTTCAAACCTTGTTGAAGAAATGTTAAAAGTGCTCTTTCAGTTCTTTGACCCTCTACATCACTGCTTCACTTTTTTGGATTACCAGTTAGTGCCTACTATGGATGAGTTTTATCTATTGTTAGGGGTGCCTATCCTTAATGAGGTACCTCTAAATGGTATGGAAAGAGACCCTAAACCTTAAGATATTGCCAAAGCTCTGTCCTTACAACGGTCTGATGTAGTAGCAAATTGGGAAACCAGGAGAGGTGTCAAAGGTTTTTTGGCTAAGTTCTTGTTCGAGAAAGCTCATCATTTATGGGATACCTTAAACCTAAAAGCTTTTGAAGATGTGTTATCCCTTCTCATCTATGGTTTGGTATTGTTTCCTAATCCAGACCAGCTCATAGACGTGAATGCAGTTAAGATTTTCCTGTCACGTAATCTGGTACCTACTCTGCTTGGAGATATCCTACATTCATTACATACTCGCACTGTAAAGAACAGAGGAACCCTTCTGTGTTGCAAACCTCTTTTGGATAGGTGGTTTATTTCGTACTTACCCCGATCCTTCTTGAAGAATGAATAGGGTTTGAGATGGTATCTAAGGCTGATGACACTTACACATTCAGGCATTCATTGGTGTCCCCGATTCTCGAAGAATGTTACCATCATTGATCGATGCGTAGAATTCCCTAATGTCCCTCTCTTAGGCATTAGGGGAGGAATCACTTACACTCTTTGTTTGGAACTACGACAGTTTGGATATGCAAGAAGGGATGGTCCTTATGATGCACTTATTCAAGGAATCATCTTCGACTACGAGAATAATGCTCATGATTACCGCAAAAGGTTCATGCGAGCTTGGGGAATGGTACATAGAGTTGATAGAAAGACATTGGGTCATAAGAGTTCCATCCCTCTTGAGCCTTATCTCAAATGGGTACGAGCTCGTGCTCAAAGTTTCATGATGCCTTACCTCTCTATTCTCCCGGTTATCATAGAGCCTGTTGTTGAAGGATATGTCCCATACACTATCCTTCATCCTAACATTCCCACCTCTCTCGAAGACTTGCAAAGGGATTGGATACAGCTTAAGAGGGAGCGAGACACTTTAGAGGCTCAATTCTACGCCAGCGAGAAGAAGGTTCTGGAACTCACCAAGCAGCTTCATGGGAGAAGAGTTTGAATGCCTACATCGCACCAAAGAGGTTGCGCTCAACTTTTTTGTCTTGAATTTTTGTATTTTCATTTCTTTCATTGTAAGCCCAAAGAGGCATGATGTACTCAAACTTTGATTTATTAATATGACGTGTGTTCCTTTTTTGTCTAAAGCAAATTTAAATCTCTAAATTTCTTAAAATCATTGCATATGCATCTTCATTCATCATAACATAAGCCGGTTTCTTATCACAGGTCTCCTTATCTTTCTACTGTTTATTTTAGTAAGATGGATCTTGAGCAAACAGTTAAAGACCTCCAGACGCAGAATGCTCAGTTTCAACAAATGTTATTGACTTTGGCCAAAGGACAAGAGGATTTGAAAACTTTGTTGATCGAATAAAACAAGAAGAAAACAAAGAAATCAATTGGTGTTCTGAATCTAGGAAGAAGGTTCCCAAGGCCAGCCAGACGGACCCTAGACTTCGCAACATCATCTGGTGAAAAGGATAATCAAGAAGGGAAATACAAAGATGTGATTGATCATCTAGAATCTGAAGAGGAAGAAGATGATAACTACTATGAAGAGCAATATCCTCCAGCTGATGAGAAATACAAACATATGGAAGAACGTCTAAGTGCAATGGAGATTCAGAAAGTGCTCGGGATGGACTTTGAAGAGCTAGGTTTGGTGTCTAGGATTGTTATCCTACCAAAGTTCAAGGCGCCAGTATTTTCTAAGTACGACGGGGTTTCGTGTCCCAAGATGCATCTCCGATCTTATGTGAGGAAGATACAGCCTCACACTGCTGACAGAGATTTGTGGGTCCATTTCTTTTGGGATAGTCTATCCGGAACTCAGCTAGATTGGTTCTATCAACAGGAAAGGGCCAATATCCATAATTGGGAAGACCTTGCCACTAATTTTTATAAACAGTATCAATACAATGCAGACCTTGCTCCCACCCATACTCAACTCCATAGTATGGCTATGGGTTCAAGTGAAGGTTTCAAAGACTACGCTCAGAAATAGAGGGACTTAGCAGGAAGAGTCCAACCTCCCATATCTGATAGAGAGCTATTAGACATGTTTTTGGGTACCCTGTCCGGTCCTTTATTTAATCATCTAATTGGAAGCTCATCATCCCCATAAAAGTTGGAACTCAAACCTTTGATTCAACTTTCTACGTGATGGATATTCGCCCTTCCTATTCCTGCTTATTGGGCCGACCTTGGATTCATAACGCTGGTGCCGTCACCTCTACATTACATTAGATGCTGAAATACCCAACCAAGGGAGAAATCATTATTGTCCATGGAGAGGAGGAATATATGGTCAGTCACTTGAACTCCTTCAGATACGTGGAAATAGATGGTGAATTCATCGAAACTCCGTTTCAGCATTTCGAGGAAGTCCCACAAATAGTGGCAGCAACCAAGAATGTTTCCCAAGTCCCAAATATCACCAGGCCTCCGCTAAAGATGTCTTCACTGAAATATGCCAAGGCAGTGGTCGAAGAAGGTGGGTGTACTATTTGGGGCAAACTCCCGGATATCCCTTACAAATCTGACAAATTTGGTTTGGGTTTCACTTCAGGAGTCCAGAAAGATGTTCGTCGTGCTCGTGCCAGGGGACCACCTTTACGGATCAACAACCATGGAGTCAATGCAGTGGAGGATAGTGATGACAGTTTTGACCTGGAAGAATGGATTTTCCCAACTATCAATGGAGGACTCACCAACTGGGAAGCTAAAGATTTTGTCCCAATTACTTTTATCCAACAGTAATTGTCTTTAAATTATTATCGGACTTGTAATAATTAAACAATTCAGACTTTTAAAACCGTGTGTCTTACCCGAGGCACAACGGTCCATTTGTAAGGGTTGTTACTTCATTTTCATATGTCATTAATAAATCATGGACGTTTTTGCATGCAAACTTTGTGCTCTTTGTCTCTCTTTTTGTACATTTTTTATTTCTTTCAAAGATAGTCATGCTCTTACACACGCTCACATATTAAAATGCAGATCTACATCCACTCAAGATCCCATGGGTAACAATTCTGCTATGGGTTTTTGTGACTTTGAAAATCTAATCTACCAAGCCGAAGACGAAGGTGAGGAAGATTGTGAAGTGCCAGGGGAACTATCCAGGTTACTACAACAGGAAGAAAGGACCATACAGCCGCATGAAGAACCAGTGGACACAATTAACTTAGGTACCGAAGAGGACAAGAAAGAAGTCAAGGTAGGAGCCAATCTGGAATCTAGTGTCAAGAAGCGCTTAATTCAGTTGCTACATGGCTATATTGAGGTCTTTGATTGGTCATACGAAGACATGTCAGGACTTGACGTTGATATCGTGGTCTATCGTCTACCGACAAAAGAAGACAACCCTCCGGTAAAACAGAAAGTCTGTCGCATGCGGCCAGACATGTCAGAGAAGATCAAAATTGAAGTCATGAAACAATTCAACGCTGAATTCTTAGACGTCACCTCCTATCCACAATGGGTCTCCAATGTTGTTCCAGTGCCTAAAAAGGATGGTAAGGTACTTATGTGTATGGACTACAGAGACTTGAATAGCGCAAGCCCCAAGGATGAATTCCCCCTGCTCGATATTGATATTCTGGTTGACAACAGCGCACAGCATAAAGTATTTTCCTTCATGGATGGATTCTCAGTCTACAATCAAATCAAAATGGCACCTGAGGACATGGAGAAAATGACCTTGGTCACAGAGTGGGGCACATTATGTTACAAGGTTATTCCATTCGGGTTGAAGAACGCTGGGGAAACTTATCAACGCGCCATGGTATCTCTATTTCACGACATGATCAATCATGAAATAGAGGTCTATATGGATGACATAATATCCAGATCTCAAACTGAAGAGGAACATCTTGACCATCTGCAGAAACTGTTTGAAAGGCTAAAGAAATACAAACTAAAGTTTAACCCGAATAAATGCACATTTCGGGTAAGGTCTGGTAAACTCCTAGGCTTCATTGTCAGCAGTAAAGGTATCAAAGTGGACCCTGCCAAGGTGAAAGAAATACAAGAAATTCCTGCTCCTCGCACTGAGAAGGAAGTCAGAGGATTCTTAGGACGGCTAAACTACATCGCCAGATTCGTTTCTCACTTAACCGTTACTTATGAACCAATCTTCAAATTACTGAAGAAAGATCAAGTAGTCAAATGGAATGATGAATGCCAAGCTGCCTTTGACAAGATCAAAGAGTACCTTCAAGAGCATCTAGTTTTGATGCCACCAGTTGAGGGAAGACCTCTTATCATGTATCTAACTGTTTTGGAAAATTCAATGGGGTGTGTGTTGGGGCAGCATGACGAGTCTGGCCGAAAAGAGCATGCTATTTATTACTTAAGCAAAAAGTTTACCGACTGTGAAACCAAATATTCACTGCTCGAGAAAACTTGTTGCGCTCTGGTATGGGTTGCTCGCCGGCTAAGACAGTATATGCTGACCCATACTACCTTATTGATATCCAAGATAGATCCAATAAAATACATATTCGAGAAGCCTGTCCGCTCTGGGAGAATAGCAAGATGGCAAATGATCCTGACAGAATACGACATTCAGTACACTACCCAAAAAGCAATAAAGGGCAATGTACTAGCCGATCATCTTGCTCATCAAGATGTGGATGACTACCAGTCCATGAAATTCGAATTCCCAGATAAAGATATCATGATGGTAAACAACTGTGAAGAATTCATACCATATGAAGGACCTGAACAAGGATCTCGATGGACCCTGGTTTTTTATGGAGCCTCCAACTTACTCGGCAATGGCATATGTGTTGTGATCATATCCCCCGGAAGGACGTCATACTCCCTTCACCGCAAGACTTTGTTTCAACTATACCAATAACATGGAAGAATACGAAGCATGTATTTTTGGTCTTAAAGCTGCCATAGATTTGGGAATCAAGTCTTTAAGTGTATTTGGAGATTCAGCCTTGGTCATCAGTCATATCAAAGGAGAATGGGACACTAAATACGCTAACCTCATCCCCTACAAAGAATATGTGTTGACATTAATCCCACATTTTGAGGAGATTACCTTCGAGCATTTCCCGTGAGAAGAAAATAAACTAGCGAACGCGCTAGCCACCGTGTCATCCATGTTTAAACTCAAGTGGGGTAACGAGGCTCCCCATATCACCATTGAACGGATGGACGGACCAGCTTACTATCACAAGATTGATACTGAAGAAGTAGTGGACCAGCCTTAGTTCCATGAAGTTAAGAGGTATCTCGAGGCCCAAGAGTATCCGGAAGGAGCTTCAGTCAATGATAAGAAGTTCTTGAGAAGATTCTCTGCTAAGTTCTTCCTCAGTAATGGCATCCTTTACAACCGCAATCACGATTCTGTTTTGCTTCGTTGCGTAGACAAGGTTGAGGCAGAAAAGATCATGGTTGGTCTACATGAAGGCACTTTGGCACCCATTCCAGTGGGCATACAATGGCAAAAAAGATCTTGCGGGCAGGGTTTTACTGGTCTACCATGGAAGTAGATTGCTACCAGCATTCACGAACCTGCCACAAATGTTTGATATATGCTGACAAAGTGCATGTGCCTCCTATTCCTTTAAACGTCTTGACTGCTCCCTTGCCATTCATGATGTGGGGCATCGATATGATTGGAGAAGTCAAACCTACAACTTCTAATGGGCACCGCTTCATCTTAGTGGCAATTGACTACTTCACGAAGTGGGTTTAGGCAGCTTCTTTCGCTTCTGTTACCAAGAATGTTGTCGCCCAGTTCATCAAATAGAATCTCATTTGTCGGTACGGTACCCCAGAGAGAACCATCACGGACAATGGTACGAATCTCAACAATACTATGATCACCGCACTGTGTGCACAATTCAAGATCCAGCATCATAATTCTTCCCCTTACCGACCGAAGATGAACAGTGTTGTCGAAGCCGCAAATAAGAACATCAAAAAGATCATACAAAAAATGACATTAACCTACAAGGACTAGCATGAGATGCTACCATTCGCTCTCCACGGTTACCGTACCACGGCGCACACATCAACAGGGGAAACTCCCTTCTCCTTGGTATACGGCATGGAAGCTGTTCTACCAATCGAAGTACAAATACCTTCTCTAAGAATCATAAAGGATGCAGGGCTGAATGAAGACGATTGGATCCAAACTCGACTTGACCAGTTGAACCTAATTGATGAGAAGAGGCTTATGGCTGTCTGTCATGGCCAGATGTACCAAAAATATATGATCAAAGCTTTTAACAAAAAGGTCAGACGTTAGGTATATCAGGTTAGTGACTTGGTAATCAAGCGTATCATATTACCACAAGGTGACCCCAGGGGCAAATGGACTCATACATACTAAGGACCATTTGTGATCAAAAGCATATTCTCTGGTGGAGAAATGATCTTAACCACTATGGATGGAGACGACCTTCCACACCCTATGAACGCGGACATAGTCAAAAGATACTACGCATAAGAGACCCGCTAGGTTGATACACCTAGGAAAAACAAGGGCATCCCGGTGAACCACAAAGGTTCAGGCAAAAATTAGGGATAAAATACCAAAAAAAAATTGTACACCCGGCAAGCTGAAAACCCGAAAGGGAAGCTTGGGCAAAAAAGGGTATCCCGGTGGACTGAAAACCCGAAAGGGCGGTCTAGGAAAAATTTATGGAATTAAAGTGTATGACTATGTCCCGTTGGATCACCTTAAGAAAATATCTTTAGACTATTCCATAAAAAAAAAACCACTGGTACTTTTCCAACAAGAGCGGAAAATATGACATCCCACTACAGGATCACTCACGTATCTCCAGTATGCAGCTTAATGATATCAAGCTCTCTCACATCCCAGACAGAGTAAAACTTTTAGTTACCGCTCCTAAGATTCCTCAGTGAAAGTCGCCTAATTTCTCAGGATTCCCCAACAGGATTTCACAAGGTCCACAAGTAATGCATGGCGTTTCCCCTTACACAACAGATTTTATTTCTCTAACAAATGGAAGCTCATCAACACTTCAACTTCAAGATATGAAGATTTACTTTCCTCATTCCCAGCGGTGCTCGGGGATTTATTTTCCCCGACTCCAGCAACAATGCGGCATAATAATTAATGTGTCCATACATTACATCCATACGTCATAACATTGACAGCACAAATACATGCGACACAATCTCATTTATTTTGAGAACATCATTGCATTATGCATTTCATACATCATGACATTGCATGCAACTAACCTTTCATCTTTTCAGGAAAGATCAATCAACAGAAAATTATCATCAAATTCTCAACAAGTCAATTACAAGTCAATTCCCAAGAAAGGACTGATCAACCATCTACATAACAGATATTTCTTTCAGACCCCTTCCGGTTCAGTTTAAATCTCTCAATGGTTTATTCTGATTCTTTCCCGCAGATATCTTCTCTGGTTCAGATAAATCTCTCAATGATTTGTTCTGATTCTTCTCCAAATCCCTGCCGGTTCAGATAAATCTCTCAATGGTTTATTCTAATTCTTTCCCGCAGACGCTTTCTCTGGTTCAGATAAATCGCTCAAAGATTTACTCTGATTCTCCCCAGTTAAAAAACATTCAAGATCTATTTTGTTTTAGTTTAAACCCCCCAATGGTTTATCCTGATACTTTCCAAAGGAACACTTTGGGTTCAGATAAATCTCTCAACGATTTATTCAGATTCTTTCCCATAGACGCTTTCTCTGGTTAAGATAAATCGCACAAAGATTTATTCTGATTCTTTCCAGTTAAAGGATATTCAAGATCTCTTTTGGATTCAGTTTAAACTCCTCAACAGTTTATCCTGATACTTTCCAAAGGACACTTCGGGTTCAGATAAATCTCTCAATGATTTATTCTGATTCTTTTCCATAAACACTTTCTCTGGTTCAGATAAATCGCACAAAGATTTACTCTGATTCTTTCCAGTTAAAGAATATTCAAGATCTCTTTTGGTTCAGTTTAAACCCCTCGACGGTTTATCCTGATACTTTCCAAATGAACATTTCTGGTTCAGATAAATTGCTCTAAGATTTATTCTTATTCTTCCCAGTCAAACAACATACAAGACTTCTTTTGGTTCATATGAATCGCTCAAAGAGTTATTCTGATTCTTTTCCAGTTGAAATCAAGTTTAGACTTAGTCTATTCTCTGGCAACAGTCACCCTTGGATGGCATCTACAAGCCCATCACCAGCAAATCTTCATCATTCCTCCAAATGACATCTATAAGCCCATTCATAATTCATCTTCGAGTGCAAATTTCTGGGCACTCTAGTGTCCAATCATCTTCCACCTTCAAGTCGCGAATGAAGGATCTTCCAATCTAACTCTTCAGATTTAAGAAGATTGAACAGGGAAGTTGTTGTACCCCAAAAATTTCCCTCTCATTTATCATGAATTTTTTCACAAGATCTCCTTTGGTCCAACACTACAAAAGGGTTGATCAGCTCAATACACCTCCTTAAGCAATGATGACTGAAATTAGGGTTTGAGATTGCACAAGGATAATTGAACTTTTAATGCCTCATATGACTTTCATGGATCATTATGGACCCTCAAGATTACTCAGTTCAATTTAAAAGTCTTGGATCACATTTTGGCTCAGTCAATTGAGCAGTTGACCTAAAAATTAGTTGTATTGGGGGAAAAGTCAATTGTGGCCAATTTATAGTCAAAATCCATAATTTTTTTATCCATATTAACATTATAAACTCAAATTTATCATTTTATCAAGTTTGGACCACAACTCCTCAAGAAATTTGATCAGATCATCAAAAGGGAAAATGGTTAAAATTAGGGTTTAGATTGAGAAAGGGCAATTTCTGATTTTTGACCAACCAAATGGTTAATTGGTTTGAGGCATGATCTCAAGAGTTAAATTGCATCATTTTGACCTAATGGCATGACTCAAAACATTTCTCAAAGTCATTTGATTGATAGTTGATTTTTCAGTCAACTGATCAAAAGTCAACTGTACACTGAAAAGTCACACTTTGACTTTTTGGTCAAAATCAAGTGTCAAAGATCACAATTCGTAAAAACATGTCAAAATATGAAACTTGTTCATCAAGAAATCAAAAAGTCAAGATTTCATTTTGAAAAGTCAAAGTTTCCAAACTTAGAAATTTTTCTAAGTGTTGAAAACTTCATGTTTTTTCACAACTTTAAGCCAATTTTTCATCATGATGCAAGATGATTCAAAAGAAACTTTGAACATGAAAGTTGTATATCTCCGTGAGATCTAAAACATTGCTTTACACAACTTCTCCTAGAAATTCTTGTATCTCAAGTTATTAATCCATGAAGTCATGGTCATGAAACTAAACACTTAGTGAAAATTTTGCCCTAGTTTAGGCAGGATTTTAACCTAACTTCATGGCAATTTTTCATATAGTTCCAAGGGCAATTTTCAATAGTGATTCAAATAGTGGTTGTAGAGCATATTACAAGCTTTATAAAATGTCAAATAACTCCTTGAGATTATTCTTGAGCAAGGATAATTGAAGAGAGGAAGTTTAGGTTTCAAACTGAAATTATAGGTCATTTTGTGATGAACAAGAATTCAAATTTCAAGCCTGTGCTTCACAATCTTGATTTGAAGGCCTCTAAACCTCAAGATCTCTCCCTAATCAGAAGATTACACTTGCTTTTGAGCTATTATCCATTTAATTCAAGTTTATCCAAGATGATTTTCCATTAATGGCACAAAGGCACCATTGCCATTTACAAAGCAAACTTTATGCAAAGTCAGCTTGCATTGAGCTTTGCACTTATTCCTTCTGCACAAACTTCCTCTACAAAGTCAAATAAGCATTTTTAAAGTTGGTAACCACTCTAGATAGCTTTGTACTATGCATTGAAACCATGTTTGTCAACCTTACTTCAAAAATAAGCCAAGAAGCCAAAACATGTGATCTTGTACTTCTGACCACCTCAAGTATCCAAACCTTTTCCATATATATATATATATATATATATATATATATATATATATATATATATATATATATATATATATACAAGTTGTTTGCAAGAAAGCATATGCATACACAAGCTCTAAAACACACAAGAACTCATAACTAAATCAAAAATCACCATTGTTTCCCATTCTGATCAAAAACTTGAAACTCACATCTTTCTCGTGCGTTTTTAAGACTTTTGGTTCCTAAAGCTTCTAAACATAAAATAAAACTCCTCATTGTCCTTGTTACACAACTATAACTCCATTTCAATCTTCCTCCATAGCCAAAAATAGAGCATTGCACGTTGACTTCTCCAAGCCATTTCAGCCACTCTCAACTCAAGCTAACCATTGCATTAGCTTCATGGCAACTTGAAGCTAACCTGATCATTGCAGCACCTTGAATCAAGCTCATTTGCATTTCACGATTTCCAGTTTTGAGGTATTTTTCTTGAACTTCTATCTCATTACTTAGGCATTGTTAGGCTTGCATTTGTGAAGATAAAATGTAAACATTATTGCCCTGAAGCTGTACATGTCCATAGATTTATTTATATTGGTTGAGCTAGGAGAATTTTAGGATTGAACCTCTGAAAATAATTAGGTCAGAATTTGGTACTTTCAAAAATTCTCATTCATCTTTGATTTATAGTTTATGATATTTATATGGTTGGATTCGTATGGAAAAATGGAGCAACTTTCGTGTTTGCATTTTCTATTTTTGTTTAGAAATGAATGAGATACCAGTGGTCTGGCTGGAGATTGAAGATGAAGTGTATTCATGACTCACTTTGTATTATATATTTATCATTTCAGTTAAGTTAACAGATGTATGGCCACCCCAGTGGTAAGGTAGCGCGTTGGTAACCAACAGAGCGTGGGTTCAACACCCAGCGCGCTGCCTTTTGCATTTTTCACATTTTTTGTCATTTTTCTTTTTGTTTCAGAAAGCGCTTGGGCCTCCATCCCATGGGCCTGACTTTTTTTCTTAACAATACTCCCTATTTCACTTTCTAACCTCCCTGACTTTATTTTATTTTATTTTCATCTTTTATTATTATTAATATTATTATTATTATTATTATTAATATCATTATTTTTGCTACTAATAAAAAAACCCAAAAATATTTATATTTTATTATTTATATTTATTTAGTTTATTTTTCTTCATAAAACTAAAAGAACAAAAAAACATTTCCTTTAATAAATTAATTTCTTTTTTAAAAAAATACTTAGATAATTAGTCTTAATTATTATTATATTATTTTCTTGTAAATTAAAATCAATTTAGAACTTAGGTCTTTTATTTACTAATTTAATTAAATTCACAAAAACCCTAAAAAACTTGTTTTCTTTAAATTAATTTATTTTACTAACTTAATCTTAATTTTCTTATTTTTAGTTAATTATTTTATTTTAGTTAATTAGGTCAATTAAACCTTTTTCATGAAAATCAAACAAAAATCACATTTCTCTTTGCATTTACATTCTTGCATTTTTACTTATTCATTTTTATACATTTATTCAAATTCAATATGGTTGTAATAGATAATTAGGGTTTTAATTTCTTGCAATTCTCCATTTGTAATTTGTACACCCCTCCCCTAATGATGTAATAGCGTAGTAATTTTATTTTCCGCAATTTAAATGTTTTATATACAAATGCTAGTAATTAGTGTTTGTATGAAAAGATTGAAATCAATGCTTAGAAAACCCTAATTCAAAGACAAATCAAGCATGTAAACCAATACACTTGCACACATACACCCCTAAGGTAAATCCACTTTGTTGCCTTAAAAAAATGGCCATATTATGCATGTGAGTTATCTTAGCAAAAAACAAAAATACAAGATCATAGTCCCTCGATGGCGCTATCAAAGTTGCCTTTCAAAAATGATCTTAGTCCCTAAAGAAAATGCTAATATATCTTACAACATTTCAAATCATGGCTATACGATGACCCATGCCCGTCCCTTTTACACCAAAGATATGGTTACTTACCAAATCAATGGTAAGATAACAATGTCAAAGGAAAGAGGAAATAAACATGAAAGACTTTTGAGTAGGTAGATTGTTCCTAGTTGCTTGCTCTATTTCAAAATAAAAACATCCTTGTTATTTTCAAAAACAAAACACCAACACTTTCAACAAAACACCTTTAAAACATGAAAATATTTTCAAAAGATCAACACTTTTGTATACATTCTTACGAACGAGAATCATTACAAAGTTTGCCTAAACGATGGCGCCTTTTCAAAATACTTTCAAAAAAACACACAAATCATATTTTCAAACAAAAGCAAGTGATCTAGCACGCAACTAAGAGCCCATGGAAAACCATGGATGAAAAGGGTTCTATTACCCTCCCTTTTCATAATCTATCCCTCGAACTCAAGAAAACATCACAATGGTTTTTCCTGTTCTTTTCAGCCTTTCCTTTTGGATAAAAGAAAAGTTGGTGGCGACTCTTGATAAACTGCAACGTTTGCGATCAAACGCAAAACAACCAAGACATTTTTCTCACCATGTTACACCGGGACTTGATGCTGATATCATGGTCCATCATTTACTGACAAAAGAAGACTGCCCTCTGGTAAAACAGAAAATCTGTCGCATGCGGCAAGAAATATCAGAGAAGATCAAGACTAAAGTCATGAAATAATTCAACGCCAGATTTTTAGCCGTCACCTCCTATCCACAATGGGTTTCTAATGTTGTTCCAGTGCCTAAAAAGGACGGTAAACTACACATGTGTGTGGATTGCAGAGATTTGAATAGGGCAAGCCCTAAGGATGATTTCCCGCTTCCCCATATCGACATTCTGGTTGACAATACCGTACAGCATAAAGTATTCTCCTTCAAGGATGGTTTCTCTGGATACAACCAAATCAAAATGGCACCTGAGGACATGGAGGAAACGACCTTCGTCACACAGTGGGGCACGTTCTGTTACAAAGTTATGCCATTCGGGTTGAAAAACGCTGGGGCAACTTATCAGCGCGCCATAATAGCTCTATTTCACGACATGATCCATCATGAAATAGAGGTTTATGTGGATGACATGATAGCCAGATCTCAAACTGAAGAGGAACATCTGGACCATTTGCATAAACTGTTTGAAAGGCTAAAGAAATACAAGTTATAGTTGAACCTGAATAAATGTTCATTTGGAGTAAGGTCCGGTAAACTCCTAGGCTTCATCATCAGCGGTAAAGGTATCGAAGTGGACCCTGCAAAGGTAAAAACAATACAATAAATGCTTGCTCCTTGCACCGAGAAGGAAGTCAGGGGATACTTAGGACGGATAAACTACATCGCCAGATTCATTTCTCACCTAACCGCTACTTGTGAACCAATCTTCAAATTACTGAAGAAATATCAAGTGGTAGAATGGAATGACGACTGCCAGGATGCCTTCGACAGGATCCAATAATACCTTCAAGAGCCTCCCATTTTTATGTCGCTAGTCGAGGGAAGACCTTTGATCATGTATCTAACTGTCTTGGAAAATTCAATAGGGTGTGCTGGGGCAGCATGACGAGTCTGGCCGAAAAGAGCATGCAATATACCACCTGAGCAAAAATTTTACTGACTGTGAAAGTAGATATTCACTGCTCGAGAAATCTTGCTGCGCTCTGGCATGGGCTACTCGCCAGCTAAGACAGTATATGTTGACCCATACTACCTTATTGATATTCAAGATGGATCCAATCAAATACATATTCGAGAAGCCCGCCCACTCTGGAAGAATAGCAAGATGGAAGATGATCCTGACTGAATACGACATTCAGTACACTACCCAAAAAGCAATAAAGGGCAGTGTGCTAGCCGATCACCTTGCTCATCAGGCTGTGGATGACTACCAATCCATGAAATTCGAGTTCCCAGATGAAGACATCATGATGGTAAACAATTGTGAAGAATTCAGACCATATGACTAACCTGAACAAGGATCCCAATGGACCTTGGTTTTTCATGGAGCTTCTAAGGCACTCGACAATGGCATAGGTGATATGATTATATCCCTTGAAGGATGTCATACTCCCTTCACTGCAAGACTTTGTTTTAACTGTACCAATAATATGGCAGAATATGAAGCGTGTATTATGGGTCTCAAAGCTTCCTTAGATTTGAGAATCAAGTCCTTAAGTGTATTTGGAGATTCAGCCTTAGTCATCAGTCAGATCAAAAGAGAATGGGACACGAAGCACCCTAATCTCATCCCCTACAAAGAACATGTGTTGACATTAATCCCACATTTTGAGGAAATTACCTTTGAGCATTTTTCACGAGAGGAAAATCAACTAGAGGATGCGCTAGCCACTATGACATCCATGTTTAAAATCAAGTGAGATAATGAGGCTCCCCAAATCACCATTGAGCGGATGTATGAACCGGCTTACTGTCACGAGATCAATATTGAAGAAGTAGTGGACAAGCCTTGGTTCTATAAAGTTAAGAGGTATCTCGAGGCCCAACAGTATCTGGAGGGAGCTTCAGTCAATGATAAGAAGTTCTTGAGAAGATTCTCTGCTAAGTTCTTCCTCAGTAATGTCATTCTCTAAAAATGTAACCACGACTCTACTTTGCTTCGTTGGGTAGACAAGAGTGAGGCAGACAAGATCATAACTGATCTACATGAAGGCACTTTTAGCACCCATTCTAGTGGGCACATGATGGCTAAAAAGATCCTACGGGCGGGGTACTACTGGTCTACCATGGAAGCAGATTGCCATCAGCATTCACGAACTTGTCACAAGTGTCAGATCTATGCTGATAAAGCGCATGTGCCTCCAGTTCCTCTAAATGTCCTGACTTCTCCCTGGCCATTCGCAATGTGGGGCATCGACATGATTGGAGAAGTAAAACCTACATCTTCTAATGAACACCGTTTCATCTTGGTCGTTGTTGACTACTTCACGAAGTGGGTTGGGGCAGCTTCCTTCGCTTCTGTTACCAAGAATGTTGTGGCCCGATTCACCAAACAGAATCTCATATGTCGGTACGAAATCCCGGAGAGAATCATTACGGATAATGGTACCAACCTCAACAATAATATGATCACCGTACTATGCGCACAATTCAAGATCCAACACCATAACTCTTCTTCTTACCGGCCAAAGATGAATGGCATTGTCGAAGTCGCAAATAAAAACATCAAGAAGATCATATAAAAAATGACAGTAACCTACAAGGACTGGTGTGATACGGTGGGAGAACTGACTTGATGTTTTGCGTTTTGATCGCATTTGTGCCGATAGCAAGAGTCGCCACCGACTTTTCTTTTATCCAAAAGGAAAGGTAAAAAAGCACAGGAAAGACCTTTTGAGATTATTTCTCGGGTTCGGGGGTAGATTATGAAAAAGGAAGGTATTAGCACCCTTTTCATCCATGGTTTTCCATGGGCTCTTAGTTACTCGTTTAGATCACTTGCTTTCATTTGATAGTGTGCTCATGATGTGGGCTTTGAAAGTATTTTGAAAAATCTCTTTGTAATGGTTCTCGTTTCTATAAGAACGCGTACAAAGTTTTGTTCCAAAAAGTGGTTCAAAGATGTGTTTGTGAATCGTGTTTTCGGAAAGTGTTTTGAAAAGATGTTTTGCAATGGTTCTCGTCTCTATAAGAATGTATACAAAACGTTTTGTCTTTTTGAAAATGTTTTGAAATGAAAGTGTAGGTGTAAAAAGTTTTTATCGTGAGCAAGTGAGTAACTAGGAGTGAATCTATCTACTCGAAAGGTCTTAAATTGTTCTTTTCTTCCTCCTTTTAATGGTGCTATCTTACCATTGATTTGGTAAGAAGCCCCATCGTTGGATGTGAAGGGACAGGCGCGGGTCAATTTTACAGTCATCGAAAGCAACTTACGAGACGTTTTAGCAATTTTCGTAAGGGACGGGATCGTTTTATCGAAGGCAACGTCGAGGGTCATCGAGGGACTATGATCTTTTTTATTGAAGGGTCATTGCTAAAGCGCCTCATATTCGAGGGGCATGATTGTATTTCTGAGGCAACGAGCGAGGTTACCCTAGAGGTGCACGTGTGAAAAAATGTGTTGGTTTCAAGTTATTTTATTCTTTGATTAGGTTATCTAGCGATTGATTTTTGAATTGCCATACACGCCTAATTACTATACAGTATAAGGAAAACAGTAAATTGCAGGAATTGAAATTCTACGCTATTACAAAGTATTCGGGAATTGGGGTATAATTTTTACAAATGGAGATGAATCAAATGTGATAGAAAGGTCCAAATAACAAGCAATACAACCAAATCGAATTTTGCGCGATTAATTAAAGCTATAATAATCCATGAAAATAAAATTAACCAATGAAATATGGAAATAAAATTTTATCTTTACTTGTAAGAAAAAAAAGATATTATTTAAAGTAAATGTTTAACTAAAGAAATTAAATCAAAATGTATATTTTTTTATCTTTTAATATTTTTCATGATGAAAAGAATTAATTAATCCCATGAAATATTTATATTTTTATATTTTTTGAATATGAGAAAATAAAAAAATATAAATAGAAATATGTTCTATATTTTTTGTATCATTTGTATCATAAAAAGAAACAAAGGGAAATTAATAGCAAAAGTTCAATCAATAAACAAATTAGGAATAAAAAATAAACTATTCAAAATAAATGATGTAAACAAAAAATTATGGATGAAACAAATAAAGAGGGTGTGTATGCTATGAACGGAAAATGGGCTTATGGATGATTTGGGGCGGAGGCCCTATGAAAATGGTTGTTCACTTGCTGTAACAAAAATTAAGCAAACTGGGGGGTGAGGCCAGTAAAACGGAATGGGCTTATTGGAGCAAAGGCAAAAGATATCCAATACAAATCAGCAAAATAAAACCCAAGCCCTAAAACAACCCTAACCACAGATTAAGGGATAACACAAAAAATTAGGGTTTGGGAAATTTGTGTTCAAGCAGCGTTATTGTTCATCTTTGTTCATCTCTTCCATTTGCTAAAACCTTTTATCCTTACTAACTAACCCATCCCTGTCTCATTTCGCGAACAAATCGCTCTTTCCAGTAACATACTGCCTCTTTGCCTCACAGTGATTTACAATTTTTGAAACCCTAATTTTTGAATTCGGATTTAAACCCAAAAGACCCGAAACTGCCTCATCCTTGACCTCCCTCAACCTCTCTGTTACCGGAATATCACTATTTCGTCTCCCTAATCAAGCTCTAGCGATTTTTGAAAAGGTAAGGTTTCTTTGGTTATTTTCAAAACTTACAAATTTCCACTGATTTTTTCCATCTTTGTTGTGTCTTCTATTAACTAAGCCTTGTTCTTTTAGATGCAGAAAATATGCTTATGGATGTATGAGAAAGAGGAAGAACTCATACCTATTGGAGATTTATACTTTCTCTCTTGCGAAATAGGAAGGGAGAGGCGAGACTGAGGACGGTATTCAGTGGTGACAAAGGATTTACGAGGGAAAGAGATGAGGATGGGAGTGTGGCTTCTCTGGTTTGTCGGTAACCTTCATGTCTCCTTTGTTGAATAATGATGGTGTTATCTCTGTGTTTTGGGTGATGGGGGTGATGGATTTTTTATTCCGAGTTAACAGTTTTTTGGGATTTTTGTGGTGATGGTTTTATGATTATGTTGTTCTTGACAATGGTTAACAGTTTGGGACTTTGAGGCTTGTTACTGTTTGATGAGTTTGATGCTGGTTACTGTTTGGGATTTTGAGGCTTTGTTACTGTGTTTGAGTTTGATGATGGTTATTGCTTGATTCTGAGTTTTTGTGTTTGAGTTTTGTTCACAGGTTTTTTGAGTTTTTTCTGCTTTGTTCCAGGTTTTTGAGTTTTTTCAGTGATGGTTGACAGGTTTTGGGTTTGAGGCTTTGCTACTGGTTTTTTTTATAGTTTGATATGGTTAATGGTTTTGGTATTTTTCAGTGATGGTTGACAGGTTTTGGGTTTGAGGCTTTGCTATTGGTTTTTTTGGTTTGATGATGGTTACTGGTTTTTTTGTTTTGAAGCTTGTTACAGGTTTTTGGTTTGATGATGGTTATTGGTTTTTGTTGTGAAGCTTGTTACAGGTTTTTGGTTATTGGAAGCTTGTTACAGGTTTTTGGTTTGATGATGGTTACTGGTTTTTGTTGTGAAGCTTGTTACAGGTTTTTGTTGTTTGAGGCTTGTTACAGGTTTTTGGTTATTGGAAGCTTGATACTGTGTTTTTGTTGTTTGAGGCTTTGCTACTGTTTTGGGATTTTGAGGCTTGTTCACAGTTTTTTGAGTTTGAAGCTTGTTACTGTGTTTTTCTCTTTTCTCCTTTTGCTTTTGGATCCACTGCTTCTGTTATATTGACCTCTTCTTATCTTGTGGCCTCTTGGCCTTTGGTCTCTACAGGTTTTTTTGCTTACAGGAGGTTTTGCTTAGTTATGTTTTTTAGCAGTTTTGATGATTCTGGGGTTTACAGTAGGTTTTGCTTGGTTTTGTTTTTTAGCAGTTTTGATGATTCTTGGGTTTACAGCAGCTTTTCCTTTTGAAACAGAGTTTTTGCAGGATGTGCATTGGGTAATTCTAATAGCCTAGGTGACTTCTTTCCTCTCTCATCTCTCAATGACAATAAAAAAGCAATTTGCTCTTTTGCCTTTTTTACTAATCTGAAAGGTTTGCAGTTTGGAAAATGATGATGTCTTGTTTATTGAGCAAGTTGACTTGTTATTTTCTTTGATTTAGCTATTTGTTTATTTGCCATACTGCTGCCTCGTTTTAGCTTATGATGCTGTTGGTTTGGACTGTTGTAATGTTGCTGTTTGTTTGTCCAGTTCGTAATGCTGCTTGTTATTTATCCAGTTTGTAATGTTGTTGTTGTTTGTCCAGTTTGTAATGTTGTTTGTTTGGACAGTTTGTAATGTTGTTTGTTTGGACAGTTTGTAATGTTGTTTGTTTGGACAATTTGTAATGCTGTTTGTTTGGACAGTTTGTAATGTTGTTTGTTATTGTAGCATGCTCGCGAATTTCTCTTCTTCTTTATTTTTGTGAACCAAGAAGGGTAACCTTCTTGTGATTTGAAATTAGGGGAAATAGATTGTGATGAATTAAATAGCATTCTGATTCCACATTGCAAACCTTAATTATGAATACCTTTTGGAAAATTTCTTGTTCATGCCCATATAATTTTGTACTAATCATGTTTTCTTTCTCTTGTTTTCATGTGAGCAAAATTGGAGATGACAAAGCAAAGAATGCAAGAAATCCATGGCAAGCATGGAAGTCTTGGAGATAAGCAAAGGAATTTGATACGACTTCAATCTTCAAACAACTTAGACATAGATTAATTCTCCTAGGCCAAACATTCATTTGGATTTTCTTTGTAACTTAGAAAGATCATTCTTGTATTTTGATGTATAGTATCCAATAGTTGTACCAATTCATCTTTAAATACAATAAGTTGTAAAACATAAAGTATTGAAAGAATAAATTGTTTTGTAACAATGTTTGAAATTGGAGAAAATCTTGAGTTGTAGCATGAAGTATTCTGGTGTCATTTTATAACTTGGTATCCTTTATCAACAACAATTTGTAATTTCTCTTCACATCCTAATTGATTCTTTTTGAAATTCCCAATCAGGATATTTAAAATAAAATGCTCCAGTCTGGTAACTTAAATTCCAAATAATCCCAATAACTTTGTAACTGCATTTCAAACAAACACGCACTGTGTACTCCATTTCCTAACAAAACATAAATCATCTAGTCAACCTGGATCCCAAAATCATGATTGTCCTAAATGAGAGCCTTGACCTCCATCTCTTATCCCAAACAAATCATGCTCTAAGAACAAACATTATCCTTTCAGTAAACTGTGTTTAAGAAAATTCAAAAATCAATCAAACGCCTTGCGATGATTTGATAATTTTAAAGTTTTTCCAAACTCAAATTTCTTTCGATTCTTTGAAGATAAACCCGTGAGCGACATCACATGTGATCATGAACAGACATAATCGTCTCAAAATCTTGTAGTTTGAAGAAATCATAAATACAACCTTGAGGAAGCATGAAGACCTATGAAGGCCAATTTGATCTTTGAAAACTCATTTTCTTTTGAGAATTGCAAAAAACCCTAATTGCTGGTTTACTGCCACAGAAGAGAATATGTCTGGTCGATTTTTGAGCCAACTTGAATATCCGATAAACCCTAGGGTTGTGTCTTCTATGAAAAATGGGAGGGCAAATTTTGGGGTACAACAACTGGCATGAGATGTTACCATTTGCTCTCCATGGTTACCGTACCACGGCACGAACGTCAACAGGGGAAACTCCTTTTTCTTTGGTATACGGTATGGAAGTTGTCCTACCAATTGAAGTCCAAATACCTTCTCCAAGAATCATAAAATATACAGGGCTGAATGAAGATGAATGGGTTCAAACTCGACTTGACCAGTTGAACTTGATTGATGATAAGAGGCTTACGACTGTCAGTCATGGTCAGATGTACCAAAAACGTATGATCAAAGCTTTTAACAAGAAGGTCATACGTCAGGTATATTGGGTTGGTGACTTAGTAATCAAGTGTATCATATTTCCACAAGGTGATCCCAGGGGCAAATGGACTCCTACATACGAAGGACCATTTATGATCAAAAGCATATTCTCTGGTGGAGCAATGATCTTAACCACTATGGATAGTGACGACCTTTCGCACCCTGTAAACGCGGACATGGTAAAAAGATACTACGCATGAATAAAGATCCGCTAGGTCGACTGGCCTAGGAAAAAATTAGGGCATCTAGAGAACCGCAAAGGTTCGGGTAAAAATTACAGATAACATACAAAAAATATGTACACCGGCAAGCTGAAAATCCGAAAGGGTGGCTTGGGCAAAAAAGGGTATCCCGGTAGACTGAAAACCTGAAAGGGCAGTCCAGGAAAAAGTTAGGGAATTAAAGCGTATGACCGTGTCCCGTTGAATCACCTTACAGACAACCTTCAATATCGATTGACAAACTCAAACAGTTCTAATTAATCCAATCGGCTTCATACAAAGTAGCAAGTGGACGAGACGCTCAGAGACATGAAGGCTATAGCAGAATAGGAACCCCATGGGATTATTTCACCTAGCTATCTTTTCTTTGTATCAATTTTCATTTTTATACGACAGGACTCCCTTACTAGGATGTTTGTCTCATTGTACAAAAAATACTTATTCAAGTTAATACAAAGATATTCCTTTGAAAGTGAAAAACTATCTATTTTTCTTTTATTTCTGTGTTTTGTTTGCAAAAATGTCTAATGATTATTTTTGAACATATGCATTTGAACGTGACTACTGTTTACAAATGAGCAAAAAAAGGGGGAACAGAAAATAGAAAGACAGTCACTAATGGCTTTAAGAAATAGGATAATATCTTCAGACTATTCCATAAAGTCCCCCGCAGGTACTTTTTCAGCAAGAGCGGAAACCGGGACATCCCACTACAGGATCGCTAATGTATCTCCAGCATGTAACCTAATGGTATCAAGTGCTCTCACATCCCCGACGGAACAAAACTTCCAGTTACCGCTCCAAAGATTCCCTAGTGAAAGTCGCGCAGGTTCTCAGGATTCCCTAGCAGGATTTCACGAGGTCCCCAAGCAATGCACGGCGTTTCCCTTCCACAATAGAGTTTATTTATCTAACAAATGGAAACTCATCCATCAACACTTCAACTTCAATATATGAAGACTTAAACTCCTCATTTCCACCAGTACTCAGGGATTTATTTTCCCCGACTCCAGCAACACTGCGGCATAACAATTGTTGTGTCCATACATTACATCCATACATCATAGCATTGACAACACAGATAAATACAGCCGCGATCTCATTTATTTTAAGAAATAGAATTATATCGTGCATTTCATACATCATGGCATTGCATGCAACTAACCTTTCACCTTTTCTGGAAAGATCAATAAACAGAAAATTATCGTCAAATTTTCAACAAGTCAATTATAGATCAATTCCCGAGAAAGGACTGGTCGATCATCTACATAACAGATATTTCCTTCAGACCCCTGCTAGATTCCTGTCGGTTCAATTTAAATCTCTCAGTGGTTTATTTTGATTCTTTCCCGCAGACGTTTTCTCTGGTTCAGATAAATCCCTCAATGGTTTATTTTGATTCTTCTCCAGATCCCTGCCAGTTCAGTTTAAATCTATCAACGGTTTATTCTGATTCTTTCCCGCAACCATTTTCTCTGGTTCAGATAAATCTCTCAATGGTTTGTTCTGATTCTTTTCCAGATCCCTGTCGGTTCAGTTTAAATCTCTCAACGGTTTATTCTGATTCTTTCCCGCAACCATTTTCTATGGTTCAGATAAATCTCTCAATGGTTTGTTCTAATTCTTCTCCAGATCCCTGATCGCGACTTTGTATGTCTATAAATCTGGAGACTGCAAGTGCACAGTCCTATCGCGTAGTCTTAAAAGATATCGAATCCACAGGGACTATGAATCGATCTACCGTAATTTTGGTTACTGGGTAAAGCTAAGGCTAATATTAATTTAATTAACGAAAGGGATCTAATTACTAAATTTAGTTATAAAATTTTTAATTATAAATACCGGTATGTATTTCACCTAAATTTTGGGTTCCGAATTTCCACTGGCTTTTACTTAAATTGGTCAAAAATTATCTTTACGCAAACTTTATTTGTCTAAAAACCTTCCCCTCACACTTCCGTTCTATTAGTTCAGGTTATACGATTAATACCCTAACGTGTGCTTCCGTCACTCCGCCGGATTCAAAAGTAATTTTTGAAAACAGAATAAAATTTAATTGTTTTTAAAATGCTTCCGCCTCTTTAAAAACAATGCCTAATAATCACTATCTGGTTTTAGCCTCAAACTTCTGTTTTATTAGTAAAAACCTTAATCAATTCTAAAACCTCACACTTCCGTTCTATTGGTTTGTAAAATCTTAGACAATTTAATTGAATATTAAAACCATGAAAGAAGTTTCTTTTACAAAATAATTTTAAGCCAGTTTATTTCGGATCCCGTTATTTGGTTAATTTACATACCGATATTTAATCGGTTTAGCCAGACATGTTCATACAATTAATCATGCAAGGTTTATTAATTAGGAAACGGCGAAATAAAAACATACTCAGAACAGAGATCATACAAATATATTAAATAAAGCGTATAAATGAAAACCTGATGAAAATGTAGAAATACTTCAATAGCTTCAAGTAAATATTCGTTCTTCAAATCCTTCGAGTATTCCACCACAAGTCGGCTGGATCTACCCTTCGAATCTTGAATTTCGTAACAACAAGGAAAGTAAAAATACCGGATCTAACGTAAGGTTAAACCGGATAAAATTGCACGACAATTCCCGGTGTAGAAATTGTTGTACGAAAAATAAAGGCAGAAAACTGGAGAAGAAAAGAAAATAAAAACAATGCGATGAAATAAAAATAAAGGAAAAGGGCAGAACAAAAATTAAAATGGAAGGAAATTTGCTCTGCTGAAAATAGTACGATCTTGCAAAAATTCTCCGACCTTTGGGATTTGGCTTTCACTTCTATTTATAATGCTTGTAAAATAACTGTATCCCAAAAGGTCAATCCACGTAAAACTGAATATCCAAAAAATATTGCTAGTGGACTTTGTTGCATAACGTGCTGAAGACGTGTACGGAAATATAGCAAAAGTTGGTTTCTTCATTGACTTGGGACCGGTCGTTCCCTGTGAGGAGAAAATGGCGTGAAAATAGGAAAGGGGAGGGGACGGTCGTTCCACTCAGCTGAAGTGGGCCGGACCGGTCGTTCCCCTTGGTGGGCCGGTCGGTCCCTTCAAGCTAAAGTGGGGAACGTGTGTTCCCTTGGGCCTCTGCGCGTTCTTGGTCTTTTGGGCCTTGGAAAAAATCATTCTTTTCACCCCCATTTAGTATTCTGCACCACATTAATCAATTATCTTCATTTTTGTACTAAATTGCATCTATTTCTTCATTTTTCTTCACATAAGCTTATTTAAGGCAAAATACCTGAAACAAAGAAATACCAGCGTAATATGGAAATAAAATAAAATAAATTAAATAAAAACATGAATTATTTGCATTAATTAAGTCGATTTATACGATATAAAATCGTGTTATCAAACTCCCCTACACTTGAACCTTTGCTTGTCCTCAAGCAAGAAATATATATCTCTCTAAATGCGGGTCAGACGCAACAAAAATTGCCACAAGTCAAAAATGTATTAAGTTGCACATTGCTCTTGAGCTCTCGACTTCGATACTAAAGTCACCGTAACAATACTAAATAAACTCAGGTTCGAAGAACAATTCTAGTGACGCCATTATAACTTAACTCTAAATCCTACATTTTGTTTCACCTTTTTCATTCAGGCGCAATCACATTAAGCCCTTTGCCCTTTCGCGCACATAGTGGAGTGACCGGTTAGTGAATTTGATCTTTTAAGCCTGCTAGGAGTTCTGGTACTTAATAGTTGGTAACTCCTTTTTGTTCTTTTGTAAATTGCGGGGAATCGAACCGTAGTTCGCCCTACCAAGTTCAACACCAGAAACCGCTGAACCAATTTACAAAGAATTCATTAATTGATAATTTATAAGGTTCACGACCGTTGGGCTAAATAGTCTGGTAAGGACTATCTAACTTAGTTAGAGCGTTTCTACAAATTTAAATTTTTTTTATTTTTTTATTTTCGATCAATCACTTATATTCATCGATCCTCCACGTAGTTTGCTATTTAGACGGTGCTGACTGCGTGTATAAACTACTAAAGGTTACTTTAAAACCTAGAATTTAAATTTTCGGTATATAAAGGGTACTAAAATTTTAATTCATTTTCCTGAGATTTTAAAGCGTTGAAGTGGCGACGATATTATTTCAATCGTGTTCAATTTATAAATATTTTCTTCTAAAGAAGCAACTTTGATACACTTTTTGAGTGTGTATAAATGTGCGTCTGACCATAAAAAAAAATTTATGGCTCAAGAATTTGGCGAATTCGGATAATCATGAATTTATATATGTATATAAGACTTAATTTAATAACAAATTTTTATTAATTAAAATTTTAAAGTACAAAAGGGAAATTTCAAAAGGGAAATTTGCTTACTTGAAGAAAGATAACAATAGTTAATTCGACCCCCCTATACTTAAACTGAGCATTATCCTCAATGCTTAAAAATGGGGAATCGAAAAATACAAAAATAAAAAGAAAAGAAATAATAAGAACTAATCGTTGCGATGTGGACGACGTCCTCTTCCTCGAGTTCTTGGACGTCGCTCATCTTGGCGTTGTGGAGGCACGAATTCGTCCAATCGTAGGTGAAGTGAGTGCATAGAAACTCCAAGGTCAATAACATTTGCATTCAAGGTGTTGTAGTTGTTATGCATTTGTTGTACTAATGCAAATGTTGTGTTTTGTTGGTTTTGCATCTGTTGCATGGTTTGGTAGAGAGTTTCCATGGTGAGATGGTTTTGTTGATTGTTGTTCATTTCTTCTTCCATTTCATCCACGGGAGCATTATTCTCAGCTTCGGGTGCATTTAAATCGAATAACCAACGACTTCGATTTTGCACATTAATAAGATGAGGACATGGGAGAATAATGCTTGGTACCAAAACTTTATTGACCAATAAAGTAAATCTGTTCTCACCTTGCCTTGGGAGGATTAGATGGGAGTCTCTGCAGTATACCTCATCTAGAAATTGGGCTGGCATGAGGTGTTGAGCAATAGTTAGGATCTCGTCAGCCAATCCTAGCGAGTAAGCTATCACGGTAATAATGCCACCGAAAAGAAAAGGGTTGTTTCCGGCGGTTTGAGCACATAGTTGAAAGTGTGATAGCATAAATGGTGCGGCGTTGACACGGCTCCCAGTTAAGGCACAATAGAAGAAAAATAACTCATTTTGGGTTACCTTATGGTTGTAGGTGCGTCCAAAGATAGTGTGAGCCAAAATACGGTGAAAATACCGTATTGCTGGATTATGAACGTGGGACGCATATAATAGTCTCCAACCATTTGCGGCTTCCCCACTTATCTCCTCCCAGAATTGTAAACCTTGCTCCTCCCAGGCTGGAATATCATCTTCCGCTTCAAATGGCTTGTAATAAATACCATCCCCTTGTGAAAATCCTAGTGCCTCAGCAATTTGTTCTTGATCTAGCGTATACGCACGGTTGAACGTACGGAAACTAGCAGTTCCCGTAGTGTATGGATCTTCAATATCTGTTGAGTAAGAAAAAGAACTCAAAAACTCCAACACTAGAGGTTCAAAGGTTGGGTTTGGTTGGGTACATAGATTGTATAAACCAGTATTATTTAGCAACCATGACACACTTTCAGTGAGTCCTAAAGTTTGTAGACAATTTATATCTACATACTTTGTCGGAACCACCGAGCGTTTGTATAAGTTGAGATACATGGTGCGTTGCTTATCATCGCGGAAGATAATGTTTGAAAGGTCGGGTTGTTGTCTTTCGGGACGGATGGTTCTCGGAGGCATGGTAATGGTAAGAAAATGGTGGTAGATGTAGAAGGAAGTTAGAGAAGATGAAGATAAATATGAGAGAAACGTAGTAGAAAGTAAGAAATGGTGTGAAGAGATAGTAAGAAATGAGGGGTATTTATATTGTGAGGGTGGTTGAATGGTGATAATGAGAATTTAATGAGAGTTAATGGGGGAGTTGGAAAGGGTAAAAATTTGAAAAAAATGAGATAGTGGAGTAATGGGAATTTAAGAGTGGTTGGAAGTTGTTTTATGGAGAAGATAAATGGTAAAAATGAGTTATGAATTGAATTTGGCGTGGGAGACAAAGAGACACGCTTTACAGCATGCAACAGGGGGCCGGTCGTTCCCTCTTGTACTAGGACAGGGGGACGGTCGGTCCTGCTTTTCAGTCAAAAAGGGGACCGGTCGGTCCAGGGGGCATGGTGTGCGTGGGACCGTCCGGTCCTGTGCCTGCGTGGGAAATTCAACTTTTCCTTTTGTTTTCTTTTGATACAGTACGTTATAATATATGTCTCAGGCACAGAATGCATAGTGTTTGCAAACAGTATCATTTCAGCTTTATTTGATACCACTTAATAATCTAATAACTAATATAAATAACATTGAAACAAAACAAGAAGATAAATAATGTTGAACTTTAAATTGCATAATTCAAATTGTACTACAAAGAACATAAAATAAACCAAATTGCAAAACATAATTCAAATGAAATCCAAATGCAAATCAAATAAATAACTAACTAAAACTAACTAATTAAATAAATTCTCTCATTAGCCACTTTTATTATTATCGTCTCCGTTATTCTTCTGCATGGAATAGATATGTTGAAACACTTCATCAAACTGCATAGCTACCGTGTCGACGAATCCAAAATGATCCATCCGGAGTGTATTAACTTCATTGTTCGCAGCTGTGAGGTTTTCTTTCAGATTCTTCACTTCTTCCTTCAATTCCTTAATTGTTTCTTCTTGGTTCATGGGTTCAGATCCTTGCCTATTTTCTTCAATCACCGGAGTTACAGGTGGTGACAAAGGTTGCTCAGGAAAGTCATGGTACCCAGGTGGTGTCTCAGGATCAGATTCAATTTCATAAATCTCAGGTATCTCATAATCCTGGATTGTTTCAGTGGAGCGAGCAGGAGATGGTAAACCGTCCAAATTATACAGCCAATTACCTTTATCGTGAACACTGGTGCGTGGACTAGGCAAGGTAAAGAGGTTAACTACCTCATTATTAATCAGCAATTCAAACTCTCGTGGACCATGGTTTCCAATTAATCTTCTGTTGAAACAAAAACTGAGGTCCATTGGTCGGATACCTCCGTAAGGATGGCAACTCAACAGTGGTTGCCGCAAACCCAAAGCATTCGCTATCATTGTTACCATTCCTCCCATCATGATGGGCATATTATCATCTTGAAGCATTTTCTCAATGGTAACTAATAGAAAAGCGACACCGTTCACGGGCCGATTCTGTACAGCACAAAACATAATACACAGCTCATCTCGAGAAACAATAGTGTTATTCTGTTCCTTTCCAAACAGGGTATGTGACAGAATATGGTGAAAATAGCGGAACGCCGGATTATGAATATAATCCGCATGTGGCTCAGGATGCTCAAAGCTACTCAACCCAGTCAATGATTCCCAGAATATGTCGAGCTCGCGGAAATCAAACAATTCTTCCTGCCTTGATGTAAAAGTATCAAATCCATCTGGGAATCCCAGCAAAGCAGAAAAGTCATGAAGATTATACCTATACTCCATTCCAAATAGCCTAAAGAAGATAAGACCTCTCTCCAGGCCCCTCCCATAATGTGGGAGGTAGTTAAAAGAGCTCAGAAATTCCAGAGTCAATTTGCGGTAGGTACTGAACCGCCTCAAAATATGAGCATCTTCCCATCCAATTTGATTCAGCAGAAACAAAACACTATCATGAATTCCCAAAGTAGTCATAGCAAAAAGATCAGGATAATATGTCAGGGACATATTCCTTGCAGCTAATAAATTGTATCTGCCTCTTTGGCCTCTTCCTCTGAAAGTTATTTCCATAGTATCTTCCATTGTTAGTTGGTCAGCTTAATTTTTATATTAATTAAGTTAGCCTGAAATTAATTAGATACAGGAAATTTAATCAGATTTTTGGCCAGATGCCGAAAAGAAGAAAATAAGAATAAGCATAATAGTGATAGAATGAAGAAGAAATATAGATGAAATAGAATATTAGAGAAGATATGTGTATAAGTGTTTATGAATGAGAAGAATAAAGAGAAAAATAAGAATAATAATAATAGTAAGAATGATAATAAGAATAATAAAACAAAAAGGTAAATATAATAATTAATCATAAAAAGGTGGGTTGTCTCCCACTAAGCGCTTTGTTTTATGTCGTAAGCTCGACAAATAAAATCAAAGTTTTAAATTTCTAATTGAGCAGGTGGCTCTATTAAAGTTATTTCTTGAAAGTATTCGTTACTCTCTGCGCTGTGATATGGTTTTAAACGTTGTCTATTAACTATAAAGGGTTCGGAAATCTTTCCTTTGATTTCGACCGCTCCGTTAATAAACGTGTTTGTTATTGTGAACGGACCAGACCATCTGCTGCGTAGTTTTCCAGGAAATAATTTTAATCTTGAATTAAACAGTAGTACGATATCACCTATTTTAAAATGTTTTCTATTTATTCTTTTGTCGTGCCATGTTTTCGTTCGTTCTTTATAAATCTTGGCGTTCTCATACGCATCTTGTCTCAATTCCTCTAATTCGTTTATATCAAGGATGCGCTTCTCGCTTGCGGTTGTGTAATTCAAGTTTATATTTTTAATAGCCCAATAGGCCTTGTGTTCTAATTCAACCGGCAAATGGCAAGATTTTCCATAGATGAGCTTAAACGGGGTGGTTCCTATTGGTGTCTTAAATGCGGTCCTATATGCCCATAGAGCTTCAGATAGTTTTGAGGACCAATCCTTTCTCGAAGTTGCTACAGTCTTTTCTAATATTTGCTTGATTTCACGATTAGAGACTTCCACTTGTCCACTCGTTTGTGGATGATAGGGTGTAGCTACTCGATGTCGGACACCGTATTTCCTTAGGAGTTTTTCGAATATCTTAGAAATAAAATGAGAACCTCCATCGCTTATTACTAATCTTGGTATACCGAATCTCGGAAATATCACGTTTTTGAAGAGCCTTAATACAACTCGGGTATCGTTTGTTGGGGAAGCTATAGCTTCTATCCATTTAGATACATAGTCAACTGCCACGAGTATGTATTTGTTACCAAAAGATGACGGGAATGGTCCCATAAAGTCTATACCCCATACATCGAAAATCTCTACTTCCAGAATGCCTTTCTGTGGCATCTCGTCGCGTCTTGAAATGTTACCAGTGCGTTGGCACCGGTCGCACTTAGTGACTGCGACATGAACATCTTTCCATAGTGTTGGCCAATAAAGACCTGATTGTAGGATTTTCGTACATGTTTTAGAAGTACTCGTGTGTCCTCCGTATGGTGCGGAGTGGCAATGTTTAATCACGCTTTCGACTTCTTCTTCGGGTACGCAACGACGGAAAATTCCATCGGGTCCTCTTTTGAATAACAAAGGTTCGTCCCAGTAATATTGTTTGAGATCGTGAAAGAATTTTTTCTTTTGTTGGTACGTTAACTCTGGTGGTAATACACCGGCAGCTAGATAATTTACGAAATCTGCATACCAAGGGACAGATGAGATTGTTAAGGTTGTTTCAGAATAGTTTTGAGATTCACTTGCTTCGAAGTGGGCGATTAATCTATCATATTGAGATTCATCATTGATTGGAATTCGTTCTTGTTTTAGATTTTCGATTCTTGATAGATGATCAGCCACTACATTTTCAGTTCCTTTTTTATCCTTGATTTCTAAATCAAATTCTTGTAGCAACAAGATCCATCTTAGCAGTCTAGGTTTAGCGTCCTTTTTGGTTAGGAGATATCTAATGGCAGCGTGGTCAGTATAAATTATTATCTTAGCTCCTACTAAATAAGATCGGAATTTATCGAGTGCGAAGACTACAGCCAGGAGTTCCTTTTCGGTTGTTGCATAATTCATTTGCGCTTCATCTAGGGTTCTACTAGCGTAATATATGACGTGTAATTTTTTATCTTTTCTTTGTCCTAGGACTGCTCCTACGGCATAGTCACTTGCGTCACACATTATCTCAAATGGTTCACTCCAATCTGGGGTCTTCATGATTGGCGCAGTAATTAATGCTTTCTTTAATGATTGAAAGGCTTCAAGGCATTTTTCGTTAAATATGAATTCAACATCTTTCATTAAGAGTTCTGTTAATGGCTTAGAAATTTTAGAGAAATCTTTAATAAAACGTCGGTAAAAACCGGCGTGTCCTAAGAAACTTCTTATTTCTCTGACAGTTCTAGGGGGTTGAAGGTTTTCGATAACTTCTATCTTGGCCTTGTCTACTTCGATTCCCCTATTAGATATAATATGTCCTAACACAATACCTTCTTGAACCATAAAATGGCATTTTTCCCAATTTAATACTAAGTTTACCTTTACACATCTTTCTAGTACTTTTTCTAAGTTTGCAAGACATCCTTCAAAACTACGTCCGCAGACGGAGAAGTCGTCCATGAATACCTCCATAATATTATCAAGAAAGTCTGCGAAGATTGCCATCATGCATCTTTGAAAAGTTGCAGGTGCATTGCATAAGCCAAAAGGCATTCTTCGATATGCGAAGGTTCCGAATGGACAGGTGAAGGTAGTCTTTTCTTGGTCATCAGGGTGTATCGGTATTTGAAAGAATCCGGAGTAACCATCCAAGTAACAGAAATATGAGTGTCTGGCTAGACGCTCCAGCATTTGATCAATGAATGGTAAAGGGAAATGATCCTTCCGGGTGGCTTTGTTAAGTTTCCTATAATCAATGCACATCCTCCATCCTGATTCGATTCGCTTTGTTATGGTTTCTCCTTTGTCGTTTTCGATTACCGTTACGCCTCCTTTCTTGGGGACTACATGAACGGGGCTTACCCATTTACTATCAGATATTGGATAAATGATGCCTGCTTCTAACAATTTTAATATCTCTTTCTTTACTACTTCACTCATTATAGGATTAAGTCTTCTTTGGTGTTCTCTAGAGGTTTTACTATCTTCCTCTAGCATTATGCGATGCATACAGATGGAAGGACTTATTCCTTTAAGATCAGTTAAATTGTATCCTAAAGCAGTTGGATATTTCCTCAGTATATGTAGTAATTTTTCAGTCTCGATTTTTCCTAGATTTGCGTTGATTATTACTGGTCGTTCGAATTCTGGGTCTAAGAATTCGTATCTCAGGTTTTTGGGTAACGTTTTGAGTTCAATGGTTGGTTTGTGTAAACCGTGTGTAGGATTGGGTGTTATTGCTAAGCATTCATCTAAGGTTTTATCTGGATGATCTTCTGCTTCTTTTATACATTCTTCTATCATATCCATAAAGTAACAGTTGTCATCTATGGCTGGTGCTTTTAGAAATTTGGAAAGAATGAATTCAATCTTTTCTTCGCCTACCTCAAAGGTGAGTTTTCCTCTTTTAACGTCTATAATGGCACCGGCAGTTGCTAGGAAGGGTCTTCCTAAAATGATAGGTGTGTTCGTATCTTCCTTAATATCCATTATTATAAAGTCGGTTGGGATGTAGAATTGACCTATTCGAACGGGGACGTTTTCAAGTACTCCTACGGGGTATTTGACAGAACGATCTGCTAACTGAACAGACATTTTAGTTGGTCTCAACTCTCCCATTTCGAGTTTCTTACTGATGGATAAAGGCATTACACTGATGCTTGCTCCTAAATCACATAAAGCTTTGTCTATGACGAATTTTCCTATTACACATGGTATAGAAAAACTACCAGGGTCTTTCAGTTTAGGTGGCATCTTATTTTGGATTATTGTGCTGCATTCAGCTGTAAGAGTAATTGTTTCATTTTCTTCTAGCTTTTTCTTATTAGATAGAATTTCTTTTAAGAATTTAGCATATGAGGGCATTTGCGTTATCGCTTCTGTGAAAGGAATTGTTACGTTTAATTGCTTGAGAAGTTCTACAAATTTCTTAAATTGCCCTATGTCTTTTGTTTTAACTAGTCTTTGAGGGTAAGGAATAGGTGGTTTATAGGGAGGTGGAGGTACATAAGGTTTTTCTTGTTCTATTGTTTCTCCATCTTCCTTTCTTTTAGGTTCGTTATCCTCTTCGGCTTGGTTTTCAGAGTTTTGGTGCATGGCCGGGTTTTCGGTTCTTGGATCTAATGGTTCTTCTATTTCTTTACCGCTTCGTAATATAATTGCGTGAGCTTGTCCTTTCGGATTAGGTTGTGGTTGTCCAGGGAAAGTACCGGCTGGTGCGGCAGCAGGCGCTTGTTGTTGAGCCACTTGTGAGATTTGAGTTTCGAACATTTTATTGTGAGTGGCTAAGGCATCTATTTTGTTCGATAGTTGCTTAATTTGCTCGTTAGTGTGTATGTCTCGGTTTAGGAATTCTTTGTGAGTTTGCGCTTGGCTTGCTATAAAGTTTTCCATCATTATTTCGAGATTAGATTTCCTAGGTGCGCTCGGTGTGGCAGAAGGTGCTTTTTGATATCCAGGTGGAGCAGTTTGCGCTTGAACAGGTGCGTTCAATGCGTTATTATTCTTGTAGGAAAAATTTGGGTGATTCCTCCAACCTGGGTTGTACGTATTTGAATAAGGGTTTCCCTGAGCGTAGTTTATTTGGTCGGTCGGAGTACCTAACAGAAATTGACATTCGGCGGGAGCGTGACCAGATGTTCCGCATATTTCGCAGTCAGGAGTCACTGCAGCTACGGTAGCTGCAGGAGTTAATGTAAGGTTTTCTATTTTCTGAGTTAGTGCGTCTACCTTAGCGTTTACTTGATCTAGGCTACTAATTTCGTACATTCCTCCTTTCGTCGGAGGTTTTTCAACGGCAGCTCTCTCGCTTCCCCACTGGTAGTGGTTTTGGGCCATATTATCTATCAGTTCGTAGGCTTGTACATAAGGTTTCTCCATTAGCGCACCCCCAGCAGCAGTGTCGATTGTTAATCTCGTGTTGTACAAAAGACCATTGTAGAAAGTATGTATCACTAACCATTCCTCCAGACCATGATGTGGACAGAGTCTTATCATGTCTTTATATCGTTCCCATGCTTCAAATAAAGACTCGGTGTCTTTCTGTCTAAATCCGTTGATTTGAGCTCGAAGCATAGCCGTTTTGCTTGGTGGAAAATATCGGGTTAGGAAAACTTTCTTTAATTCATCCCACGTAGTGATTGAATTAGAAGGTAGAGATTGGAGCCAGGCTCTAGCTCTATCTCTAAGGGAAAAAGGAAATAATCGTAAACGAATAGCTTCCGTGCTGACCCCATTAGCTTTTACGGTATCTGCATATTGTAGAAATACGGATAAATGCAGGTTCGGATCGTCAGTTGGATTTCCAGAAAACTGGTTTTGTTGAACTGCAGATAATAGCGAAGGTTTCAGCTCGAAGTTGTTTGCCTCGATTGCCGGAGCGGCAATACTGTTATGAGGTTCGTCTTGAGAAGGGATTGCGTAAGATTTTAGAGGTCGTGGCGCAGCCATCTCAGCTCGTCTAAGATCAGTTATATCAGGGATATTCGTCGGGGGTAAATTGTTTAGTAGACGATATTCCTGAATTCGGCGTCTCAATCGAAGATAACGCTCGATGTCGTTGATTTGTAGATGCAAAGGTTCGCCTTGAGAGCGAGTGTTTGGCATACAAATCAGAAAGAGATGAAAAGAAGAAGACCTTAGTCTCTACGATGTAACTAAAAGAGTTACGATATCGACTTAAATAGTCCCCGGCAACGGCGCCAAAAACTTGATCGCGACTTTGTATGTCTATAAATCTGGAGACTGCAAGTGCACAGTCCTATCGCGTAGTCTTAAAAGATATCGAATCCACAGGGACTATGAATCGATCTACCGTAATTTTGGTTACTGGGTAAAGTTAAGGCTAATATTAATTTAATTAACGAAAGGGATCTAATTACTAAATTTAGTTATAAAATTTTTAATTATAAATACCGGTATGTATTTCACCTAAATTTTGGGTTCTGAATTTCCACTGGCTTTTACTTAAATTGGTCAAAAATTATCTTTACGCAAACTTTATTTGTCTAAAAACCTTCCCCTCACACTTCCGTTCTATTAGTTCAGGTTATACGATTAATACCCTAACGTGTGCTTCCGTCACTCCGTCGGATTCAAAAGTAATTTTTGAAAACAGAATAAAATTTAATAGTTTTTAAAATGCTTCCGCCTCTTTAAAAACAATGCCTAATAATCACTATCTGGTTTTAGCCTCAAACTTCTGTTTTATTAGTAAAAACCTTAATCAATTCTAAAACCTCACACTTCCGTTCTATTGGTTTGTAAAATCTTAGACAATTTAATTGAATATTAAAACCATGAAAGAAGTTTCTTTTACAAAATAATTTTAAGCCAGTTTATTTCGGATCCCGTTATTTGGTTAATTTACATACCGATATTTAATCGGTTTAGCCAGACATGTTCATACAATTAATCATGCAAGGTTTATTAATTAGGAAACGGCGAAATAAAAACATACTCAGAACAGAGATCATACAAATATATTAAATAAAGCGTATAAATGAAAACCTGATGAAAATGTAGAAATACTTCAATAGCTTCAAGTAAATATTCGTTCTTCAAATCCTTCGAGTATTCCACCACAAGTCGGCTGGATCTACCCTTCGAATCTTGAATTTCGTAACAACAAGGAAAGTAAAAATACCGGATCTAACGTAAGGTTAAACCGGATAAAATTGCACGACAATTCCCGGTGTAGAAATTGTTGTACGAAAAATAAAGGCAGAAAACTGGAGAAGAAAAGAAAATAAAAACAATGCGATGAAATAAAAATAAAGGAAAAGGGCAGAACAAAAATTAAAATGGAAGGAAATTTGCTCTGCTGAAAATAGTACGATCTTGCAAAAATTCTCCGACCTTTGGGATTTGGCTTTCACTTCTATTTATAATGCTTGTAAAATAACTGTATCCCAAAAGGTCAATCCACGTAAAACTGAATATCCAAAAAATATTGCTAGTGGACTTTGTTGCATAACGTGCTGAAGACGTGTACGGAAATATAGCAAAAGTTGGTTTCTTCATTGACTTGGGACCGGTCGTTCCCTGTGAGGAGAAAATGGCGTGAAAATAGGAAATGGGAGGGGACGGTCGTTCCACTCAGCTGAAGTGGGCCGGACCGGTCGTTCCCCTTGGTGGGCCGGTCGGTCCCTTCAAGCTGAAGTGGGGAACGTGTGTTCCCTTGGGCCTCTGCGCGTTCTTGGTCTTTTGGGCCTTGGAAAAAATCATTCTTTTCACCCCCATTTAGTATTCTGCACCACATTAATCAATTATCTTCATTTTTGTACTAAATTGCATCTATTTCTTCATTTTTCTTCACATAAGCTTATTTAAGGCAAAATACCTGAAACAAAGAAATACCAGCATAATATGGAAATAAAATAAAATAAATTAAATAAAAACATGAATTATTTGCATTAATTAAGTCGATTTATACGATATAAAATCGTGTTATCAATCCCTTCCGGTTCAGTTTAAATCTCTCAACGGTTTATTATGATTCTTTCTCGCAGTTGTTTTCTTTGGTTCAGATAAATCTCTCAATGGTTTATTTTGATTCTTCTCCAGATCCCTTCCGGTTCAGTTTAGATCTCTCAACGGTTTATTCTGATTCTTTCCCGCAGACGTCTTCTCTGGTTCAGATAAATCTCTCAACGATTTATTCTGATTCTTCTCCAAATCCCTGTTGGTTCAGATAGATCTCTCAAAGATTTATTCTAATTCTTTCCTAGTAGGCACTTTCTCTGGTTCAGATAAATCACTCAAAGATCTACTCTGATTCTCTCCAGTTAAAGAATATTCAAGACCTATTTTGGTTTAGTTTAAACCTCTCAACGGTTTATCCTGATATTTCCTAAAGAAACACTTCTGGTTCAAATAAATAGCTCCAAGATTTATTCTGATTCTTCTCAGTCAAACAACATACAAGACTACTGCTAGTTTCAGATAAATCACTCCAAAGATTTATTCTGATTCTTTTTCATTTGAAATCAAGTTCAGACTTAATCCATTTTCTGTCAACAGTCACCTTTGGATAGCATCTACAAGCCCATATCTGGAAAATCTCCATCATTCCTCCAAATGGCATCTATAAGTCCATTCCCAATTCATCTTCGAGTGCAAATTTCTGGGCACTCTAGTGTTCAATCATCTTCAACCTTCAAGTCACGAATGGCGGATCCGCCAATCTAACTCTTCAGGTTTAAGAAAATTGAAAAGGGGCAGCTGTTGTACCCCAAAATTTTCCCTCTCATTTATCAAGTATTTTCTCACAAGATCTCCTTTGGTTCAAGACTGCACTAGGGTTGATTAGCTCAAGACACCTCCTCAAGCTATGACGACTAAAAATTAGGGTATGAGATTGCACAAGGATAATTGAACTTTTAATGCATCATATGACTTTCATGGATCATTATGGACCCTCAAGATTTCTCATGTCAACTTTTAAGTCTTGGATCACATTTTTGCTCAATCAATTGATCAGTTGACCTAAAAATCAACTGTATTGGGGAAAAAGTCAATTATGACCAATTTACAATCAAACTTCATAATTTTTTATCCATATCAACATTGTGAACTCCTATATGTAATTTGATCAAGTTTGGATCACAATTCCTCAAGAAATTTGATCATATCATCAAAAGGGCAAAATGGTCAAAATTAGGGTTTCGATTGAGAAAGAGCAATTTCTGATTTTTAACCTAGAAAAATGGTTAATTTGTTTGAGACATGATCTCAAGGTTTCAAATGCATCATTTTAACCTAATGGTATGACTCAAAACTCCCCTCAAGATAAATTGATTGATAGTTGATTTTCAGTCAAATAATCAAAAGTCAACTACACACTAAAAAGTCAAACTTTCACTTTTTGGTCAAAATCAAGTGTCAAAGATCACAATTCATCAAAACATGTCAAAATATGAAACTTGCTCATCAAGGAATTAAAAAGTCAATATTTCATTTTGAAAATTCAAAGTTTCCAAACTTAGAAATTTTTCTATGTGTTGAAAACTTCATATTTTTTCACAACTTTGAGCCAATTTTTCACCATGATGCAAGATGATTCAAAGGAAACTTTCAACATGAAAGTTGTAGATCTCAATGATATCTAAAACATTTCTGAACAAAACTCCTCCTAGAAAATCTTGGATTTCAAGTTATTAATCCATGAAATCATGGTTATGAAACTAAAACACTTAGTGAAATTTTGAACATTTTGGTCAGGATTTTGACCTAACTTCTGGGCCATGTTTGATATAGTTCCAATTGGATTTTGCAAAAGTGATTCAAAGAGGGGTTTTAGAGCACATTAAAATCTTACTAAAATGTCCAATAAATCCTTGAGATCATGTTTGAGCAAAGAGATTCGAAGGCATGAAGTTGGCATTTCATTCTTGAATTATAGGTCATTTCCATGATAAACAAGAATTCAAATCCATGCTAGGTTGCACAATATTTGCTTTGCAGGCCTCAAACTTGTTTGGAACTCCATAATTAATATTTTTCACAGCTGTTAGAGGCTTTAATCTAAGCATTCAATGCATTGCCCATGCTTAATTCCATTTTAGGAAGAAAGTGCACATTGCCATTTTGGAAAAGTAGCTCTTATGCACAAAATCAGTTCTTGAGCTTTGCACTTGTTTTCTTCTGATCACACACAACCTATAACCCAAAAGAAAATTGTATAAAGCCTCTAACAATTCAGCCCATGCTTGTACTTTGCCTTGAAACTATATTTCCACTTTTCTTCAAAATCAAGTAAGATAGCCATAACTCTATATCTTGTGCTTCTGACCCTCTCAAGTGCTACAACCTTTTCCATACTTATGCACAAGTTGTTTGTAAGCTAAGATGATTTCAAGCCTCCACAAACTCTCCCAAAACACCCTTGCTGCACAGAACTGCTCCACTTGACAGTTTTGAGCCAAAACTCTCCATCTCTATTTCCACTCGTGCATTTTGATTCTTAACCATCCAGACACCTTGTTTACATCATACACAAGTGATCCAAGCCCTTGTTTCAAGACTGTGACTCCTCCATCACTATCCATCATTTCCAAAACTGAAGCTTGCAACTTGACTTGAGTTGGGAGTTTCAGCCATCCTCAAAGCAAATTAGGAGTTGTAACACATTCAAGGAGGTCCAGGCAAGCTACAGAAATTATCAGGCCATCTCAAAAGTTGCTCAAACTCCATACACGACTCCAGCTGCAAGAGGTAAGTTTTAAAACTCCTATCTCTTCATACAAGCATTATTTGATTCTGATTTGTGAAGATAAGATGTAGATATCATTTCCATGAAGCTGTACATATACATAGTTTGCATTTATATGGCCTGAGCTTAGAGAATTTTGGAGTTGAAGTTTCTGAATTTTGTAGGTTTTAAAATTGGCCATAAAAATTCCCACTCATATTGGATTTATAGCTTTAGTTATTTATATAGTTGGATTCGCGGGAAGAAATTCCACAACTTTCATGTTTGTACTTTTCATTTTTGTTGAGAGATAAAGAAGTTACAGGTACTCTGACTGGCTGAAGGTTGAAGACGAAGTACAGGCTTTGGAAGCATTATATATTATGTATTTATCATTTCATATAAGTAAACGAATGTATAGCCACCCCAGTGGTAAAGCAGCACGCTACCTTTTGCTTATTTTTTTCACATTTTCCTTTTCTTTTTTTTGTTTGCAGCGCCTGGGCCCCATAACTTTGGGCATTCATTTTTTTTGCTAACTTTCTCCCCTGATTAGGTTTCATAACCCCCCCCCCCCCCCCCCCCGTCCCATTTTATTTCTTTATTTCTTTATTTCATTTTTATTTTTATTCTAATTTCATATTTTCTTGTTATTATTTTTATTGTTAATATTAGTTTTTTAAATTATTTAAAAAAAATCAATTTTTTTATTTTTATTTTTATTTTTGCACTCATATTTTATTTCTCTTTATAAAAAATAAAAAAGAACAAAAATAATTTTCTTAATAAATTAATTTCTCTTTCTTGATTAATATTTAGATAATTAAGTTTAATTATTATATTATATTATTTTAGTGTAAATTAAAATTAATTTAGAACTTAGGTTTATTTTAATTAATTAATTTTCCTATTATTTTTATTATTTAAGACCTTTTCACCAAAAAACCTAGAAAAATCCTTTTTAACTTATTATTCTTTGTTAATTAATTTAGATTTTAATTTTAGTTAATTTCCATTAATTATTTTCTTAATTAGGTTAAGATTAAAACCTTTCATAAAATCAAATAAAAATCATTTCTTTTTCCATTTTGCATTCTTGCATTTTATTTTTAATTTTGTACAATATTCAATATGGTTGTAATAGTTAATTAGATTTAATTTTCTTACAAAATCCCCATTTTTCAATTAGTACACCCCCTCCCCTATTGATGTAATAGCTTAGTATTTTTATTTTTTGCAATTTAATGCTTTATATATAAATGCTAGTAAATTAGGGTTTGTATGGAAAGATTAAAATCAACAAGTTAGCAAACCCTAATTCAAGACAAAACAATACATATAAATCAATCCACTTGCACACTTACACCCTTAGGGTAAATCCACTTTGTTGCCTTATAAAATGGCCATGTTATGCATGTGGGGTATCTTAGCAAAAGCAAATAAAAAATATAAGATCATAGTCCCTCGATGAAGCTATCTATGCTGCCTTTTCAAAATGATCTTAGTCCCTCAAAGAGAATTGCTAAGATATCTCACAACATTGCTATCATGGCTATACGATGACTCACGCCCGTCCCTTTACATCTAAAGATAAGCTTACTTACCAATCAATGGTAAAATAACAATGTCAAAGGAAAGAGGAAATAAACAAGAAATACTTTTGAGTAGGTAGAATATTCTTATTTGCTTGCTCATTTTCAAACCAAAACATCCTTGTTATTTTCAAAACAAACACCAACACTTTCAAAACATATTTCAAACTTGAAACATTTTTCAAAAGATCAACACTTTGTATACATTCTTACGAACGAGAATTATTACAAAGTTCGCCTAAACGATGGCGCTTTTTCAAAATACTTTCAAAAATTCACACAAAGCATATTTTCAAACAAAAGCAAGTGATCTAGCAAGCAACTAAGAGCCCGTAGATAACTACGGATGAAAAGGATGCTAATACCTTTACTTTTCATAATCTACCCCCCGAACTCAAGAAAACATCTCTAAAGGTCTTTCATGTTCTTTTCAGCCTTTCCTTTTGGATAAAAGAAAAGTCAGTGGCGACTCTTGCTAACCGCAACATTTGCGATCAAATGCAAAACAACCAAGTTTGTTCTCCCACCGTGTTAAAGACCAAAAATCAAACTTATCGTTATCTAATGTTACTGTGTAAAGCTAAGGCTAATCAATGATTTGATTTTAGGGAAACTAAGACCTAAAACTAAATTAAAATAAGATTAAGGAAATATATAATAAAAGAGAGGCTAAAATGTGGGTTCTGTGTATCTTAGGGACTTTGTAACTTATTGGCTCACACTGACATTAGAAAAGTGTTTAGTAGAAAATTTCCATTTAAAGAAAATATCTCACACTCTCGTGGTTTTGAATAAAGTCACGCTCCTTAACTGTAGTATTTTTCTCTCACTCGCTCACTTGAATCAAGGAATGCATTTTGAAAACTAAACAAATTATAATTAGTCCTAAAGCGCTCTCGTTGTGTTTAGGATGAATGCCTAGTTTTTACTATTTGGTTTGATCCCCACACTCTCGCAGTGCCGACTCAAATCTTAGTTAATTTCTCACTCTCGTGGAAAAATAATGTTAAATAACCTCTCAATCTCATGACAAAGCTATTTAAATTAAACTTAAAACAAAGACCAAAACAGAAATTTCAAATTAATTAATTAAGCCAACTTTGTTACTGAGTCCCGTCATAAATGACGGTCCTCACATACCGGACTCAAAACTATTTAGTCGGACATACTTAAAGAAACAAACATGCAATTATAATTATTAACCATGAACATAGGTATATTTAGACTTGTAATGATAAAACAATATTATAAGAATAAGAAACTAAAATAATTGCAAATAAATAAACCTGGAAGTAAAGCAGATGAGATAAACTTGAATAAAACTAAGAACGAAATAAATCTTGAAACTTGAATAGAGCTTTGAAATAATATCGGCAAGATTGATCCAAGCGTTACACAAATTATAGGCCAACACTAATGGTGTCGTAGTTCCCTAATGTGAGAAACTACCACTTTTACATGAGTAATTTGTTGCCTAAAACTATGAACAACACTTCCGCACACAAAACTTAGATCCCCCAAAACTAACTTCTAAGATCCTATATAGAGAGAAATTAAATTAAATTTACTTCAAGCTTTATGTGAGAAGTAGTGGAGATAATGGAGAAAGTGGAGAAAGAAGTGGAAAAATGGGAAGTTGAAAAGATCACGGGGTTATAATAGGAAGTTGGGTTTCGTGAGTGGTTACGTGAAGAAGATGTGGAGAAGACTAAAAGAACAAAATACGTGGCGCTTAAAAGAGCCTGTGGCGAGGGGCATGCCTTGTGTGTCGTGGGGCACACAAACTTTAAAACTATGGCGACCGTAACACCATGTGTGTCGAGGGGCACACATATTTTCAAGGCGTGGAGACCGAAATGAAGGTTGTGACGACCGTTACAGTCTTCTGTCATGCATTTTCCTGCTATTTTTCATAATTTCTTCAATTCTTCTCAATGTCTTGGCCATTTCTCGTTCTTTTTCACATGGAAGCTCTGTGTCTGCATGTATGTGAAATGAAATAGAAATACCATCATAATATTACCTAAATAAATGAAAACGATAATAAAATGCATGCAAGTCGAGCAAGAGAATACGATATAATTTCACGTTATCAAAACTATCATTAGTTCCAACCATCATAACTTATATGTCACCAATCTCATCTACCTTCAAAGGATCAATGTCGACCTGCATCTTTGGCTTTTCTCCAAATTAAAGTCTTCCTTATTTCAAAGCTTTTTACACCAGATCCCTGAAAAGAACACATTGAGAAGTCTTATGACCAAGAAAATTATGAAATTTGCAGAATCCCCTTTTCTTATTTTGTTCAAGTGGGGGATTCTTGAGGCCCTGAGGGACCATAGTTTGACCATCAGCCACTAACAAATCAAATATTTCATCACATTTAGTTATGTCAAAAGTGTAAGTATTGGTGATTGATTTGCCATTCTTTTCATTTTCTACGTGGTTTCTCTCGTTCGAAGTTTTCAATAGCTTACACACGTAAGGAGGTCCAGGCTGGAGTTCAGCCACATTAACCTATGTTTTTTCCCCTGACTCTTCTTCATCATAAGAATACTCGTCAGTTGCTACGTAAGCAACCTTCCCTTTTTGTGGTACTTATTTGGTTTGGTTTTCTCAGCTTTCAAACGTTTGATTAGTCAAACTTTGATAGTCAACTGAGCCTTATCCTTCAAAGACTGAGTATCTAACAACTTCTTTCTAATAGAATACTCTAATCCATTTGCAGCCATTTCGAACAACTCGTGTTCAGGGACTTATGTAAAGTATCGTGCTTTAAGAAGTCTAAACCTGTTAAGCATCGTGCTTTTAAAAGTCTGAACATGTTAAGGTATTGGTCTATTTTCTGAGTGCTATTTCATTTAACACTAGACAATTCTATTAGGCTTATTTTGGATTTCCCCATGTGAAATTGTTCATGGAACAATTTCTCCAACTGAATCCACGTTTGGACCGACTGTAGGGGAAGCATTGTAAACTAAGTAAACACATTCTTTCTGAGGGTATTTAGAAATACTTCATCCTCAATTCCTTATTCACTATTAAGCCTCCAAGTTCTATTTGGTACCTGGAAACATGTTCGATAGTGGATTCTTCGACATCCCCTACGAACTTAGTGAATTTTGGGAGTTTCCAACCTCTTGGTAACTCTGTTTGTAAAACGAAATCTGGCAATGGCGAGACATACATAGTCCTCTGACAGTCCGTATTCATTCCATTCCTAACCATAATTCGTTCGAAAATGGATTCTAGGTTCTTTTCCCCAGCCACTTCTTCTCGTCAAACATGCCTGACCATTTAGTCGGGATTCTGGTTTCGATTTTCTATTACTACTAGGAGTTTCTGGAACACCCTAAGTATATTGATCAACATAACGGGGACTCAATGGTTCTTCTCCGATTGTTTCATCGACCATCTTCTCATACTGCACTGGTTCCTCACATGGCGGCGGTGTAGCTTGTTGAACTGACTCTCTTAGAGCACCAAGGCAATCACTGATGTGAGTCACTTGTGTTGCCAAAGTCTGATAACTCCGCACTGAATTCTCTATCAATGGTCCTAATATGAAACACATGTGTTGAGTAAGCATATTGACCATCTCATGATTACTTTCATCTATTTTCTGCCTCATGATAACAATGATACTTGGTGTAAAAGTAGTCATGATTTGGTGGGAAAGACCCAATCCAGTCGAATGACAAAATTGATTTCCTAACGGCCCCGAGGAATGATATGAGGAAAATGTCGACATTGAGTTTTCACCAAATGTCGAACTACTACTATATAGGCCTACCATCATCGCCGTTGGCATTCTGAATTCGTGTTCAACATTATATGTATCCCTTTCAAAACTAGGCACATACTGCCCATAGGTTGGGACCACACACTGTGTGTCTCTCTTGCAAAACTAGGGACATACTTCCCAAAAGTTGTGACCACTATCGGTATTGCAGTTACTGGCTGAGTTGTGGTAACTATTTTCGGGAAGTCAGAGACACAAGTACAAAACTTGAACCCATAATCACCGCCGCACTGGTATTTCCTCTCAGAGTTTGATTCCTTTAAGAAGTTTTAAGATCAACCATTTTTCTACCACTTCTCAATTTCATGCATAAAACGAGAAAGGCTCAAACATAACGTGTCCCACCGGGTGTGCCAATTTGTTTCTCGTGAATAATCTTTAGCCTCTTATTAAAGGTTACTTGCAGGATCGACTACAATAATCCTAGACTTAGTGTTTTGAGTGTTTTGGGTTGAAACTAGTTGATATAGGATTAGTAGGTATAAAAAGGATAAAGTAAAGGACAATTGCAAAGTAAAGAAAAATAAATGACAAGACTTGTAATTTAAAGTGAAAATTGGAAATTGCTTTGAATTGAAATATGGAAGCGTTCATACTTTGTCAAGCCTGAACTCGTTTCTCTCTATGATGTGGGTACTTTGAGTGTAATGCTCTAAATGTGAAGAAATGTGGCCTCTAACAAAAATACAAACGTTTGTTTAAATAGAAATTCTAAGCGTGTAACAGTCGATGATTACTAGTCCCACGTTGAGATTCATGGAGAACTGCCATAAACTGCTTTGAAACATTCCCACGTTCTTACTGGCTTGTGAGTTGATAACTGCTCTTGCTGCCACTTATCATTGCATGTCGACATTTATATCTGTTGAGCCTGCCTCCGAAACTGGTGTCTCTGCCGATGAGCCTTCCTGATTAATACTTCTTTAAATCGGTCAATGCATCCTATTATTCTTTATGGACACATGCCTTTCTAACCAAATATACCTTACAGCTTGAGGGCTTACTTTCCTAGTCGAAAATTGCTTGTCAACATTCCCATAGATTAGGAAGAAGAAAAGAAAAGCAAAGTATATCACTGAAAGCCAAAGACTCTGACTCTGATGATGATATGTTTCTTATAGTACAGAACTTCAAGATATTCCTAAGCCATGAGAAGCAACAAAAATATGAACAAGAAAAAGACGAGGAAAAATCTCCATTCATCACGACATGCTTCCTCTGTGTATAGAAAGGGAACATATGGTAAAATTTGCCTTTATCTAAAAAGGCAAATCAAAAGAAATGTAAGAAACATAAAAAGAGGGAAAGAAAGCTTACATCAAATGGGAAGATAACGATATGGGTTCCTAAGATGATAAAGAAGAAGCCAACATTTGTCTCATGGAAAATTATCAAGATGATGAGATAACCTCTTATTTTTCTTATCATAAATTTTTTTGCGTTTGTAAGAAGATAACAAAATAGACAAGAAATCTGAAACAAATGGTCTCTATATCCAAGATATTATTTCCTCTCTTATATTTAAAAATAAAAACCTTGAGAAAGAAATAGAAATTCTTAAAGAACAACAAAATAATCCAGTTCAAAACTTTTTAACTTTTAACAAAAAGGATGAATCTGAAAAGTGTAACTTTGAAAATGAAATTTGTGATCTTCAAAAGACACTTTTCAAGTTTACCAATGGAAGAGAAAACTTGAATCTTCTATTGGGAAATCAAAGAGCTCTCTATAATAGAGTTGGTCTCGACTATAAACCCAATAATAATTACAACTTTAGTAACATTTGTAATACTAAATTCACATGTCATTTCAAAACCTTAAAGTGAAACTATTGTAATAAAGAAGGTTATATTGATATGTTCTCTTTTATTAAGAAAATTCATGAGAGCAAAGAAGGACATCCTCCTTCATACTTTTGATTAAATCAATTTTTGAGATCTGCTTAATCCAAAGTATTGATTCGTATATGAAAGTGTACATTTTGAAAATTAGTTCTAAGTGATGCACATGTAAGTTTTGAAATCAAAGTTTTCACGGAGAAGAAATGGATGATTTAGAGATGAAGATTCGAAGAAGCGAAGTGGTTAGCAATAATATTAAAAATCATATGATTCAGTTTAACATAAATTTTTCCGAGTATGCTATCATAGTTGACCTTGCTTCAATTAGGAATTTTGAGGGTTGTAGCGTGGCCTTGGTTCACGGTTTAAGAAACAAAGGATATAAGGCTCAAGATTTATTTTAACCCACCCCATTCTCCTTGATATTCTCCAATCCTAAGTTTGATTAATCCAATGGATGTATTTAATATGTAAGAGAATTTCCGTAGTCGCGATGATGATGATAAGCATTTGATAAGGTTCGAGCATTGATGAGAAGCCTTGATGATTCTTGAAGTGGTAGTCACAAGATTTTTCTCCGATTTTTTTTTAATCCCTTATTTTTGCATGGGCCGATTCTTTTGATTTTATGGTCCATCGGGATGCCCTAACTTTTTCCCAAGTCAAGCTTTCTTTTTTGATTTTTTACTTAACTTAGCAGACTTTTTTTTTAATTTCTTTTTGCTTTTTAATTTTGAACATTTGTGTCTGTCATGCTGATTGTTGTAAGCTTCATTTTCATTGTTTTCTCGACCTTGAATGAAGTACTGAGGAAGAAGACATCGTGGACTTTGTCTTCTTTGCTTCCTAACTCTTTGATGATATGCATGAGGAAGAGGATGTGCTTGAACCTTCTTATATCGACTTGATTCTCCTGAGATTAAAATGCTCCATTAAATTAATTGAAATCTACCCTGCCCCCGGTTAAAATTACGTTTTTTTAACTGAAAAAACTCCAACTCCTGGCTCGAGGAGATTGACTATGGATTAACTCCTTATTTCTCAATTGTTTAGGAATTGAAACAATGTCTTACATCGTCAGCCCGGTCTTACCATTGATCGCTATTAAGGGAAGGATGAAGAGAATCATGGGACGACCCAAATGAAGTTTCCACTTCAGAATCACTCACTAAATTGGTATTATTATCGCTCATCTTAACTGAAAACTAGGAAATGGTGAAGGAAAAACTTGAGTTAGAAGGGTATACCTGGTAAGAGGAGATTGATGAAGTAGGAGGAATGAGAAACGAGAAATATTTAAACGAAGCTCTGGATCACATCTGATGATATTCTCAGGAAAAAGGAAGGAAGATGTTTCTTTGAAAAGTAACTGTAAGCTTGAAAGCTAAAAGGTTGAAAGAACATTCAAATATTCAACTCACTATATTTATAAGCAACAACAGTTACAACAGTTGAAAGATCAAGACCAACTAAGAACAAATATCACAAGATCAAGGACTAGATTTTTATTCATGGATATAAGCCAATTCGAGTGCACTCAAGTACTCTCTAAATTGATCCATACCATAGTTGGTCACGTCACTGCACATGTCAAAAATGGATAGCGAAATGTTTCGTCAACGGGACCGCATAAATGCACTTGTTCCTCATTACTTCTTCAAAAATTGATCTCAAGCGATTCAGTTCTATCTCACCCTGAATCACGACATTGAGGCCAATCAATAATACTTAAGGTTTCCCTCGGCTCCTTCAGTTCCCGGCAAAGCCTCGGCCAAAGGCCCAAATAACCAAGCTCAATCTATCTCAAATCCATTATAGTTGACTCAAAGTATAAAAATAGTTGACATGCGAAGAGCAAGGTACTCTATCTCTGATATCCAATTTCACTATACTCATCTTGAATCTTGAGTTAACTTGGGTGTTAGAGTGCTAACCACGCAGGTCCATCCCGCGCCATCATAAAATAGATCAAAGTCACCATTCAAGATCAACAATATTCAACTCTCTTCATTTTTGGTTCCTTCATGAAGTTATATGTTCTGATTTTCAAACAAAACAATGACGTTGTTTATAAGAATCAACTTCTGATTTTTACGATTTCCACGAGAATCACGTTCCTTCACGAACATCACAAAAAAAACATGTAAGCTCTAGATTTGAGATCTTTTATCGGTTAATAATTTGTGAATATATTTCAATATGAGAAAAATAGTTTTTAATGTCTGAGAAAAAATATTTTTAACGCAATTAACATATTAAAAAAGAGTTAATATTTAAAAAGGAATTTGAATTAAAAAAGAAGTAATTGTAAAATATTAAAAATATTAAAAATATTAATTATGATAAAATAAATGAAATAAAAAATAAAAAATAAACTTTAATTAAAAACGCAGGGGGTACATTAGTATAAGTGAGGTGTTTGATTAGTAAAAGAGTAGAAACATAATTGGGCCTAAAGCCCAATACCCATGCACTCCTAATCTTGTTATAACTAAAAAGTGTAGAAATAACAACAAGCAGTACAACCCCCACCCTCAATATCTATCTCAAAACATGGAATCAAGCAAATTCAAAATAAAAAAGGAACAAACACATATGTTATCCAGGAGTTCATCAGATACACCACTGTCTCCCTGCTCTCATTCCCAAACGAAAAAATCAAACCTGAATTCGCCGGATTTACAGCTCTGACGGCGGCCACGTGGGAGATGGCGTGCACGAATGGGCTGGACAACATTGCCGACAGTTGTAACGCGAGAGAAGGCCAGCGGTAGTGCAATTGGGATGGGTGACTACCTCTGTTTGCTTCGGCTTCCAACGATGGTGGCTGCGGTCTTCGTCGGAGGAGTGATCGAAAGCATGGTTTGCGGTTCTGCAACATTGGGCTTGTGATGGATCTGGACGGAAAAGCTGTGCGGAGCGGTTGCGGATCTGACAGTGAATCAGAGGAGATGGTCGTCGGCTAATGGTGATGTTGCAACTGCATGGTCAACATCAGTGATGCGAGGGTCTAAAACGGAGGCAGTTGGAGATTCCGGTGAGGACGCTGTTGGAAGCGATATCGCGGTCGGCGTTGTCTATGAGGATGGATCCAAATCCTCTTTTTGCTTCTGTGCTTTTTTCCAATTTCTTCTATTCTTCCCTCAAGCAAGAACTTATGTTAACAACAAAAACAAACGAGTCAATCCTGTTGTTATTAATTTAGATTAAGGGTGATGTTAGCTTGATAAAGAAAGTGATGTTGTTAACTTAATTATGGTGTTTCATAATTCTGGAAAATCTTGGTTTATGTAATAACAATAGGTTTTTAAACAATGATGATGATGTTGTGAAGATTATATGTGTATGTTTCCGAAGGTTTGTTGAAATGGTGGTACTTTTATGATGTAGGTATCAAAGGGTACAAGGTGGTGTTTAAAAAATGGTTTTGGATAATGAATTTAGATATAATGAGTTTGTATGAGATTTTGGTGTTGTTACTATAAAAGGTATTTAGAAAAAATGTGAAACTGAGATGGAGTGTGAAAATTGTTGTGTAATTTGTGAGAATAGTTTTGAAAAGGAGGGAGGAGATTTTTTAAATTAAAGAAGATGAGAGGAGATGAAGGAAATATCCTAAAGCATAAGGTAAAAGCTAGGGAAAAGAACTGTCTAACCAACGAGAAGCCAATACTTGACACAATGAGTCAATGTAGAATTCTCATCCTTTGAATTTGAAACCAAACAAGATAAGATAACAAACCTCTTAATAATACCACACTTCAAATGCATTAAGTCTTCACAAAAATTGGATAGAGTAACAGCTGTATACAGAGAAATTCTCAATCGTAGACAAAGAATATAATCAGAATAACCTTCACACAAAGAAAACAAATAACCCAATGTCTCGGGGTAAACCCCAAGAACTCCATACAAAATAACAATAGAAGTCATAAGTTCCCAAGGGTAGTCAAGGTCTCTAATCCTATGTCCAAAAATTCCATAACTCCAACATGCCAATGATAGTAACCAAATAGTCCAAGTAACCTTAAAGCCTTTTTTATTGTTCAAGTTGGTTATTAAGTATCTTTAAAAAGAAAATGAAAGCTTAAGTGAGCAAAATAAAAATGACATAAAGATAAACTCTCAAGTGAGCAAAGATGAAAATAGTATGAAATGAAAATGGTAAAATAAATGGTGCGTAAAAGTAAAGGCGTAAAGTAAAAGCATAAAAATAAAATTCAATTGTTAATGAGTTAGAAATTAGAGGTTAGTTGAATGACCATCTTGAAACTTGCATTTGAAAACTCATTAGAAGATTGATAAAATCAAAGCTTCTCAATAACAAGTTTCATTTCTTTTTTGTCAAGTATATCATTCATTTCAAGTTCTCGAGGCATCAACAAATGGTCAACGATGTTTAAATAATTTACTTAAACCAATGTTTATGAAGATTCATTAGAGGATTGATAAGACCAAAGCCTTCTAACAATGAACCTCAAGATTATTGGATCAAAGGTTTCAAATTAAACATACTTGGGCTTGCAAACATAGGTTTGGGCCACAAATGATCATTTCTCGAATCAGGATAAAATTTTGCGCTATGTTAAGCAATCGTAAGTGACTTATATAAAAGTCGCACCTATTTTGAGGCCGATCAATAATAATCTATGTACCATATGTTTGGAGAAATGATATATAGATAATTCTCTAACAACATGTAGTACAAGTAAGAAATGGATAAGATGGGGAGGAAGAGGATACATTGTATGAAATTAAGGTTTCAAATATCATCAACATCATTCATCCATTTTGGTGGATTTGGTTTTTCAACCTATCAACACCCAAGATCCAATGATATTGAAGAATTTGTCACCAAATGAAATCCAAGTCAGAACAAAATAAAAAATAATAAAATAATATTTAAATGGTTAATAAAAAGAAAATAAATAGTAAAATACACAAAGTATATTGAAATACCAAATAAAAATCCTAAAAAATAAAGTTAGAGGTCAAACATGATTCAATAATAGTTGAAAAATTTTTCAAAATTTTTTAAAGTCAAACTATTTTTAGAAATAAAAGAAATAAATAAAACAAACTAAAAAATGGTAAAAAATAGTAAAGTCAGAAATAAAAATAAAACAAAGTCATCAAAAATTTCCAAAAGATCAAAGGACCTTTCCATAGTTTTTTCATAATTTTTAACAATCAGAAAATAATTTTAAACAATTACAACAATCCAAAGAAAGTGAAAAATCATAAAAAATATCAAATCTAAAAATAAAATTGTGAAAAAATAAAAATCAGAAACATAATATTCTAAAAAAAAATTTGTGAATTTTTTCATAATTCTTGGACCAGAAATAATTTTTTTATCGATTTTTGAAGTTTAAAACAAATAAATATAAAAATCAGAAAATAAAAATAAAGCCAAAAAAATATGGACCACTGGATCATTCTCAAAACGTGTTAGTAAGCAGATCCAAGGGATTTGACACGCTTTACATGATATGGTCACTATTGGAAATCACACCAAATCAATTTTTAAATCAGATTTTAATAAAATAAGAAGAAAAAATATGGTCCATTGAATGAAAAGTCAAAACACGTTAGTAAAAAGATCCAAATAACCTGGCGCACTGTGCATATCATGGACCTTCAACCAAAATACGCTGAATCAAAAAACAAACAGGCAATGAAAATAAAACAAATGTCCAATGTTCATTGGTTGAAGAGTGACACGTAGGTCGTCTTCAATCTCCAGACATCCTGCGCGTGAGAATTTCTGAGATTCTTCAAACGGAAACGTTAGAAGCTCAAACTAATATCATTGGGTTCATCTCTTCAAGACGATCCTAACCTCACCCTCGCGAAAAATTTATATAAACTGGGCGAAGAGGAAAGTGCAGAAAACCAAAAATAATAACAAGCACTTTAGGTTAGGATTTCTCACTCAATTCTCAATGTTTTAAAAATTGTAAGAAGCACAAGGATCAGAAGGATGGGTAGAGTAGAATAGGCTTTTATTTGGAATGATTTGGTTCATAAAACCACCTGAACGAGGCTCCCGAAAACAGCTCTGAAAATGAACTTCTGTAACTCAAAATATGGCTCGATTTGCTTGGTTTAAGTGTTGGAGAGTTTCCATGTTTATGGAGGATGATGAATATATATAACGAAATTGTGAAAAGAGAGCTTGAAACTGTGAAATGGAATTTCAAATTTCTGAGTTGCGAATGAACTTTGGCAGGATGTATTTGGCTCTTAAAGCTTGTGTAAGAGTGCAATGTGGTCATCTATTTATAGGGAAGTGATTGAGAATGAGAATTGAAAAAATTAGTGGAGTTTGGAGAGAAATCGTGAGAAGCTATGGACATAAGACACATGTGACTTGCTTAGCATCAAAACTCACTCAAACTTTGTGTTTTAAGGCTCTAATCCATTTTTGGCAAGTTGGTTAAACACATTTAGATAAAAAACGTGCGCTAATTTGATGTTAATAAGCCACATTATGGATTTCAAATTTTGACTTTAGAGAAAACTTCAATTTCAAGGTACCAACTTTGAACCCATGGTCTTCATAACTCAAGAGGTCTTATGGCATAATTATTGAAGTATTTGAAATATAAGGTCACAATATTTACAATGTGCAAAGAGTGAAATAATTTGGATGCTTGAGCTAGAAGTTATGATGAGTCAAAGTTGAGAAAAAGATGCTGACTTTTATACTTAGAAAAATTTCAAATTTCTTCTTCAAAAGTGACCTATAATGTTTTGATTACAAATAAGTCCTTCCCCCAAAATCTTTCTTTGATAATTGATGCTAGATTGAATTGGACTTCCCAAAGAGCATTGTGAAACTTGAATCACTCAAAAATACCAAATATTGAAAAAGTTATGGCCTTGTGAAATTGGTGAAAATCCATGAGATGACTTATAATCTTTTGATCTCAAAATGTATCTTCAAACCATTTTCAAGTATTGCACCTAAGAGAAGAGTTGAATTTCACATTCTTAAGATCAATATGGAAAAATAATGGGCTCAAGGAGATATAAATTGACCAAGTTATGATATTTTGAAGTCACATAAGGGAATTTGATGGCCTATCTAGAGGACTTGTCATATTTCTTCATCATTATAAATCTTCCACACAAAATTTTCTTGAAACCTTTGAAGTGATTGGTTGACAACCATTTAAAGAGAAGCGTATCTTTGGAATCACTCAAAAATATCAAAAGATGAACAAGATATATCCCTTAGAAGTTCAAAACCCTGGCTCCTAAAGCACCAAAATAACTTGGAATCCCTTTTCAATTTTGACAATCTTTCTTGCACAATCATTTTTTCCATGTGAATAGAAGTTGTTGTGGATGACAATAGGAAACCATGGCAATAATAACCACTTCTAAATATTAAGAATTGAGAGAGTTATGCACTTGTGATCAAGGAATCAAAAAACTTGTCCAATTAGGTCAAGCTTCTTCAATCAATATTTTCATCTTTTAACTTCTTTTGACAAATTGAGGCATGATGAGTCATAGTAAACCTTGTCATGATGTTACTTTAGAGAATTCTCAATGATGACGCTTGAATCTCAATGAAGCTTTGTTAAAGAAGGAATGTAAATAAACTCATGAACCTATGAATCAACCTGATGAAATGTGTTGTGCCCTCACCTATAGTAACATCATTTAGAGTAAACATTCATTGTATTTGTTAGTTAAAGTTAATCAACACAAGACAAATATGATCACAATATACAAATCAAAGTTCTTGGTGATCCCTCATGAGAAAACCTAGAGATAGAGAGAAGAACCAAACCCAAGTGTAAACTTGATATGATTGAGTTGATATGAGATGATAGAGGAATCTTAGGGGCAAAAATTGGGGTACAATAGCTGCCCTTATTTGAGTGTCTTCTATCCGGAGATATGAAGGTTAAAATCTTCATGTCGACGCGATTGAAGATACTTAAATATAAAAAAAAACCTGTTTTTTGCCCTAAGATGCCATGCAATGCTTATGATTGTGCATGCAATAAAATAAATCTAAAGGTGATGCAGGACACCACTAGAGAATTAGCAAATGAAATAAATGATCAAAAGAAAATCCGACCAGGAAAATAAATCACTGGTGAACAAAAGATTCAACTCTATTGGGGTAAAGCCCAAGGAGGAGATAAAGCATCATCAACTCAAATAAATGAGGAAAGAAATAAAGGATGATAACAATCGACAGATAACTGCAAACTACCCACTCATGGAGAAGATAGCAAAAAAAGTAACATCGACTCATATGAAAAAGAAATGGTAAGATAATACTGTCAAATACCGATATTAGGGCAGGCAACACGTGATTAGCATCAATACTTATGACTGGAAACAAATGAACTTCTTTAGAGAAAAATGAATCTCAACGATGAACTATCTCCCATAATGACAAGACTACCATTCATCAGAGTAAAAAATCTCAAAAACGAACTATCTCCCATAATGACGAGACTACCATTCATCGGAGTAACAAATCTCAACAACGAACTATCTCCCATAATGACGAGACTACCATTCACCAGAGTAACAAATCTCAACAATGAACTATCTCCCATAATGACGATACTACCATTCATCGGAGTAACAAATATCAACAATGAACTATCTCCCATAATGACGAGAATACCATCCATTGGAGTAAATAAATCTCAACAATGAACTATCTCCTATAATGACGAGACTATCATCCATTAGAGTATAAATATCAATAACGAACTATCTCCCATAATGACGAGACTACCATTCATAAGAGTAAAAAATCTCAATAATGAACTATCTCCCATAAGCACTACTGCCTCTTTAGAATCCCACATAAAACCGCGATCATGATCCAAGCTTAGAAAACTATTTAAGTTTTCATTAGGAGTGTAATTGTCATCATCACAAGGTGCCACATTCGCCAAGTGCTGGTCGAAAGATTTCTTTCCACCTTTAACCTCATTGATCTTATAGCAGGTTTGACCAGCTTCTATATTTTCCACCATGCCATCATTCCATGAATCCATTCACGGTCGAGTAATAAATTGAAGTTTACTTTGGAATTTATGACCATCAATAAAGTTGGCCTGGTGGTTGTTCTAACAACCAATTTAACCTGGATGACCCCAAGTATACTACTGGGTTTCCCTTCATAGTTTGACACAACCATGTTATGAGGTCGAAGATCTGACTCACACTTCCCCATTTTCTTGAACAAAGCATGTGGCATTAAGTACACAACTGCCCCACCATCAAAAACACTTTATTCATCGACATGCCATCTACCTTTTTCCTTATAAATAAAGGCTTAAGATGATACAACATATCTGGACTTAGTTTCTTAAACATAGCCTTTGTTCTTAGACAACGCCACTATTTATAACATATTAGCACCAGGGCTTTTCATCATCCGCCTCGTCGGAGGTGAAATCTTCTTCATTTTCTGATACCTCTGACACTCTGTTATATTCTGTAGGTAGAATTGACACAATTCCACAATTAATGATGAAGTCTTCACCATAATCATCATCCACCATACCATCTTCTGGAGAAGGTTCATAATCAGGCTCTTCCTCCTCTCTACCCTCAGATGTATGAGTATACTCAGGTGTAGGATTATATCTAACATTTTGTGTTGCCACTTACTCTTTGTTACCTACAAGAGCTATCTTCAAAGCCAACCTTTGGTTGGTTGTAACCTTCTCCTTTTCAGTCAACCTTGACCTTGAATAAAATCCTTTCTGAACTGGAGCTCCACCAAGTTTTTCAACCTCCGTTGGTTGTGTGCTTTTGACACGTCTAGCAGCTACAACAGGTTTCAAATGGGAAGTCGAGGCCTTCTTTGCGGATTTTTTATTCATCTAATAACGCCTCCACTGTGTCCTTATCATTGGATTTTCCCCCTTATAATTAGGAGAAACTTGATAACCTTTTGATTTAACCTTCTTTTCTTAGGCCTCAGCTTCATGCACAATCACAATCCACTTCGGCCTTTCCCCCCCTTTTGGCTCACCGGTTCCACCCATTTTTCTTGTAGGGTGTCCGACAGAGGGCGAAAGGTTTTTAGACGAGGTTGTTGGAACAATCTTCTGTACTCTTTGTTGCATTGAGGAATTCCTTCTTTGTCGAAAACAAACCTTAGAGCTGGAGGCTTCTCTTTCTTTAGAGCCTCTTTTTTGACAACTTCATATTTCTCAATTGCTTCTTCATCATACACATTGTTGCATCTTGGGCATAATTTAGCCTTCGATCTTTTCACTCTTCATTTTTCCTGAAATTCAACCAAGCTCTCTTCAGGCTAAGGGTACACTGCCTGTGATTTTCATGTCAAAATTATCATTAGTTCCAACCATCATACAATCCAGAGGCTATGAATATAAAGCTTCCTCTACCTTCAAAAGATCAGTGTCGACCTACATCTTTGGGTTTTCGCAAAATTGAAGTCTTCCTTCTTTCAAAGCTTTATGCACCAAATCCATGAAAAGAACACATTGAGAAGTTTTATGATCAAGAAAATTATGAAATTTGCAGAATGCCCTTTTCTTCTTTTATTCAAGTAGGGGATTCTTGAGGCCCTGAGGGACCACAATTTGACCATCAACCACTAACAAATCAAATATTTCATCACATTTAGTTATGTCAAAAGTGTAAGTATTGGTGATTGCTTTGCCATTCTTTTCAGTTTCGACGTGGTTTCTCTTGTTCCAAGGTTTCAATAGCTTACACACGTAAGAAGGTCCATGTTGGAGTTCAGCCACATTATCCTCTATTTCTTCCCCCGACTCTTCTTCATCAGAAGAATACTCGTCAGTTGCTACGTAATCAACCTTCCCTTTTTTGTGGTACTTATTCGGTTTGGTTTTCTCAGCTTTTAAACGTTCAATCAGTCAAACTTTGATATCCAACTGAGCCATATCCTTCAAAGATTGAGTTTCTAACAACTTCTTTCTAATAGAATACTCCAATCCATTTGTATCCATTTCAACCAACTCGTGTTCAGGGACTTGTGTAAAGAATCGTACTTTCAGAAGTCTAAACCTGTTAAGCATCATGCTTTTAAAAGTCTGAACCTGTTGAGGCATTGGTCTATTGTCTCAGTGCTATTTTCGTTTAATACTTGACAATTTTGTTAGGCTTATTTTAGATTTCCCCATGTGAAATTTTTCATGGAACAATTTCTCCAACTGAATCCATGTTTGGACCGACTGTGGGGGGAAGGATTGTAAACCAAGTAAATGCATTCTGTGAGAGGGTATTTGGAAAATACTTCATCCTCAAATCCTCATTCACTACTAAGTCTCCAAGTTCTGTTTGGTACTTGGAAACATGTTCGACAGTGGATTCTTTGACATCCCCTACGAACTTAGTGAGTTTTGGGAGTTTCCAACCTCTTGGTAACTCTGTTTGTAAAAAAAAAACTGGAAATAGCGAGACCTACATAGTCCTCTGACAACCAATATTCATTCCATTCCTAACCATAATTCGTTCGACAATGGCTTCTAGGTTCTGTTCCCTAACCACTGCTTCTCATCGAACATGCTTAACCATTTGGTCGAGATTCTAGTTTCGATTTGCTATTACTACTAGGAGTTGCTGGAACATCCTAAGTATAGGATCGACACGCTGGGGAATTGGTGGTTCTTCTCCTACTGTTTCATCGACCACCTTCTTGTACTGCACTAGTTCCTCACGTAGGGGCGATGTAGCTTGTCGAACTGGCGCTCTTGGGGCACCAAGGAAATCACTAATACGAGTCATTTGCATTACCAATGTTTGATAACTCTGCACCAAATTCTCGATCAATGGTCCTAATATGACACTCATCTATTGAGTAAGCATATTTACCATCTCATGATTACTTTCATCTATCTTATGCCTCATAATAGCAACGATACTTGGGGTGAAAGTAGGCATGATTTAGTGGGAAAGTCCTAATCAAGTCGAACGACCAAATTGATTTCCCAACAGCCCTGAGGCATGATACGGGGAAAACGTCGACATAAAGTTTTCACCAAATGTCGAACTACTACTATGTAGGCTTGCCATCATCGCTGTTGGCATTCTGTATTCATCTTCAACATTATGTGTATCTCTTGTAAAACTAGGCACAAACTTCCCAGAGGTTGGGACCATACCACTGTGTGTCTCTCTTGCAAAACTAGGCACATACTGCCCAGAAGTTGTGACCATTGTTGGTCTTACAGTTACTGGCTGATTTGTGGTAACTATGTTTTAGGACAGTTGAAGACACAACCACAAAACTTAAACATATACTCGCCGCTGCACTGGTATTTCCTCCTAGGGTTTGATACATTTCAGGAGTTCTAGGATCTACCACTTCTCAATTTCATGCACGAAACAACAAAAGCTCAAACACAACATGTCCCAACGAGAGTGCCAATTTATTTCGCGCGAATAATCTCTAGCCTCTTATTAAAGGTTACTTGCAGGGTCGGCTATAATAATCCTAGACTTAGTGTTTTGAATGTTTTGGGTTGAAACTGGTTGATATAGGATTCATAGGTATAAAAAGGAAAAGTAAAGGACAATTGCAAAGTAAATAAAAATAAATGACAAGACTTGTAATTTAAATATAAATTTGGAAATTGCTTTGAATTGAAATGTGGAAGCATTCATACATTGTCAAGCTTGAACTCGTTCCGCTCTTAGATGCAGGTACTTTGAGTGTAATGCTCTAAATGTGAAAAAATGTGGCCTCTAACAAAAATACAAACGTCAGTTTAAATAGAAATTATAAGCGTGTAACCATCGACGGTTACTAGTCCCACGTTGGGATTCATGGAGTACTACCATAAACTGCTTTGAAACATCCCCACGTTCTTATTGGCTTGTGAGTTGATAACTGATATTTCTGCCACTTATCATTGCTTATCAACATTTGTATATGTCAAGCCTGCCTCTGAAACTGGTGTCTTCGTCGACCAGCCTTCCTGGTTAATAATTTTTTGACTTGGTCGACACATCCTATTGCTCTTTATGGGAACATGCCTTTCTAACCAAAGATACCTTACTACTTGAGGGCTTACTTCCCTAGTCGAAAATTGCTTGTCAATATTCCCATAGAAAGGGAACATATGGTAAAATTTTCCTTTAGATAAAAAAGGAAAATCAAAAGAAATGTAAGAAACATAAAAAGAGGGAAATAAAGCTTACATTACACGGGAAGATAACGATATGGATTCCTCAGATGATAAAGAAGAAGCTAACATCTGTCTCATGGAAAATTATCAAGATGATGAAACAACCTCTTATTTTTCTTATCATAATCTTTTTTGCGTTTGTAAGAAGATAACAAAATACACAAGAAAACTGAAACAAATTATCTCTATATCCAAGATATTATTACTTCTCTTATATTTAAAAATAAAAACCTTTATAAAGAAATAGAAATTCTTAGAGAACGGAGAAATAATCCAGTTCAAAGCTCTTCAACTTTTAACAAAAAGGATGAACCTGACAAGTGTAACAAATATGATACTTTGAAAAATGAAATTTGTGATCTTCAAAAGGAACTTTTCAAGTTCATCAATGGAAGAGAAAACTTGAATCTTCTATTAGGAAACCAAAGAGATTTCTATAATAGAGTTGGTCTCGACTATGAACCCAATAATAATTGTAACTTTAGTAACATTTGTAATACTAAATTCACATCTCATTGCAAAACCTTAAAGTGAAACTATTCTAATAAAGAAGGTTATATTGATATGTTCTCTTTTACTAAGAAAAGTCATGAGAGCAAATAAGGACATCCTCCTTCATACTTTTATAAAAAAAACATTGTGAGTGAAAAATAAAGAATTCATATGCTTCATTAAAGACTTATGGCTCAATATAAAGACATCTGAAAAGAATGTTTATGAAACTAATAATATAGGACCCAAGAAGATATGGTTGTCTAAAGTTAAGACCTGAGCTTTTATTGCAAGAGTACTTTATAGTTTCAAACACTAAATGGTACCTTGATAATAAATTGTTACACATATGGTTGGTGACAAAACCTATTCTTCTCATTCTTTCCTAAGAAAAGAGGTTTTGTCTCTTATGTAGATAATAATAATAATGTATTTTTTTGGGTTTTGGAACCGTTGGTAAGTTCCATGGTCCAATGATTGCGGAAGTTCTCTTGGTTAAAGGGATAAACCATAATTTACTTTGAATAAGTCTATTATGTGACAAAGGTAATATTGTGAATTTATGTTCTTGTGGTTGCAGGGTTATAAAATCTAAATCAAATAAAACTCTGCTTGCGAGCTCAAGAAGTTGAAATACCTACACAATGAATTTAAATAAAGTTCCTTCAAAAGACATATGTCTCCGGAGTAACGAGGATGAATCTTTGGTATGATATAGGATAATAGCTCACATCCATATGGACAACTTAAACAAGTTGGTCTTCCATACTTACATTTTGAAAATAACATATTATACGATGAGTGCTAAAAAGGTAGGGAAGTAAGGGAATCTTTTAAAGCAAAAAAAAATTGTTTCTACACTTACAACAACTTCACATGGATCTTTTTGGCCCATCCAAAACCCAAAGTTCTGATGGAAATGCCTATTCTCCATAGCTTGGTGAACTTAAGCTCCATAAATTTGGCTTTCCTTTTCTAAATATCTCTCTCCTTGAACAGATTACTTGGGACCAAGACATCACCCCGCCCATCAGAGACGAGAGAAAAAATAGAATCAGTTTTGAACATACTATAAGTAAGTTCATAGGCCATTTCCATTTTATCCCCCTTAGGGAGATTCTGGACAAAGGATAAGTTCGGCACTTAGACAATAACAACAACCTCCTCAAAAGTGTGTGGAAGTCGGGAAGAGATAATATAAGGTATCTTTATGAAGGGAGTCACATCCTCATAAGCAACGTCCTCAACAAGATGAGTCAATTTTGGAGAAGCATCACACTGGGGAAATTGTTGTTCCTCATTCCAAATCCTATTCGTTGATAATGGAGGCGAGGTTGGTTCCTCCACCGTCAAAGCGGCACATCATCATCAAGATGATCTACTTAGAACACAAGAGTCAAAACTTTTATAATCAAGGTAGGAGTGGGGGCAGAAACAGAAGCACCAGTATTCACCACAGCCTTAATACCCTAGGAATCTTGCAAGACGGTATAACATATCCAACTTGCTTATCTTATCCTTGCTATATGTGAAACACAATCACGCATGTCAAAAAATCATAGAGACTCCACTCTCATAAAATATCTCCAACCTCTCCTCAAGAGTAACTACACTAAAGATAGCATAAGTATCAATTATCCTTTTACTAACTTTGATATGGGGCACCTCATCAGGGCCGAACCCTTCATCATAACCAACCCCCCAAAACCAATATTGCTTTCCTCCTTCACTATTATCTCATTTGGAGAAAGAGAATTCAGTTTGGTACAGTAGGAGCCAGCATCTCGGTTAAAGTGGATCTTAGACTAGTACTTTGGATAAGAATTTTAACATTATTAGGGAGAACCGGTAGGGATTTAACAGAAAATAGACTAAGTTTTAAGGTGAGGGGCTTCACCAATATGAAATGTCTCAAGAAATTTTCCCAATTCAAAATGAAGGGGTCGAACCAAGAGATGATGGAGAAGCCCCTGGTTGCGAAAGTTTTCTGGGGAAGTGCACCTCATATGAAAAATATTAAAAAATAAATTAAGACATGGCTTCTAGGACTTGTGCTCGACACATAGTTGGAAGACCCTTATGTATGCCCATGACCTCAGATGAAGTTGAGAAGGAATAACTTTTAAATATTTCAGGACAACGAGCTCAAATTCAGAAAAGGACAACTTAAGTCTTATTCTTATAAACAAACACTCATAGAACAAAACCATGTAGTCATCAAAAGAGATACATATCCTCTTTTTCTCTAGCACCGGAAGGACCAACCACTCCAAAGGATCACCGACCATAATGTCAGCATTACAAAGGGCGGCCTCAGTGCTCAAAGTTGAGGAAGTACCTGTTACTTTAGCATCCACCGAATCATACATCGGCGCACCCAAGCGATGTTAAAGATTTAAATATTATAGTACCTCAGTAATTCTAGGCTCACAACCTATAATTCGTAGGCAAACTTGAATAAAATTTATAGCACATTCCCTTATTTCCAAATTGGTTAATACCTCCTCTTTCGATAAGATAGGAGGGGGCAGATGAACTTCAAATTGAGTTTTTTTTTTCCGCGAACATTTGATATAATTATGTCTAACGACCTGGAAGAAGAAGTTTCTTCCTCCAAGGAATTCTCATACATCCCTTCTCGCCCAAAATCGTAAAATAAGGTTATAATTTATAGTGCTACATGATCGCTATTAAGGGAAGGATGAGGAGAATCATGTGACGACCCAAATGAAGTTTCCACTTTAGAATCACTCACTAAATCAACATTATTATCGCTCATCTTAACTAAAAAAATAGGAAATGGTGAAGGAAAAACTTGAGTTAGAAGGGTATACCTGGTAAGAGGAAATTGATGAAGTAGGAGGAATGAAAAAGGAGAAATATTTAAATGGAACTCTGGATCACTTTTGATGAAATTCTTAGGAAAAAGGAAGGAAAATGTTTCTTTGAAAAATAACCGTAAGCTTGAAAGCTAAAAGGTTGAAAAAACATTGAAATATTCAACTCACTCTATTTATAAGCAAGAACAGTTGAAGGATCAAGACCAACTAAGAACAAATATCACAAGATCAAGGATTAGATTTTTATTCATGGATATAAACCAATTCGAGTGCACTCAAGTACTCTCTAAATTTCTCCATACCATAGCTGGTCACGTCAATGCACGTGTCAAGAATGGATAGCAAAATGTTTCGTCAGCGGGACCGCATAAATGCGCTTGTTCCTCATTACTTCTTCAAAAATTGATCTCAAGCGATTCAGTTCTATCTCACCCCGAATCATGACATTAAGGCCAATCAATAATACTTAAGGTTCCCCTCAGCTCCTTCAGTGTTCGGCAAAGTCTCGACCAAAGGCCCAAATAACCAAGCTCAATCCATCTCAAATCCACTATACTTGACCCAAAGTATAAAAATAGTTGACATGCGAAGAGCAAGGTACTCTATCTCTGATATCCAATTTCACTATACACATCTTGAATCTTGAGTTGACTTGGGTGTTAGAGTGCTAACCACACAGGTCCATCCCGCGCCATCATAAAATAGATCAAAGTCACCATTCAAGATCAATAATATTCAACTCTCTTCATTTTTGGTTCCTTCATGAAGTTATATGTTCTGATTTTCAAACAAAACAATGACGTTGTTTGTAAGAATCAACTTCTGATTTTTACGATTTCCACGAGAATCACGTTCCTTCACGAACATCACCAAAAAAAACATGTAAGCTCTAGATTTGAGATCTTTTAAAAAAATGATAACCTTATATGTTGAACATCACTTATACTTCAATTAGTTTGTTTTTATAACATTGGTTTTTAGTTGACCAAATTGAATCAATTTCAAAATTTACAACATTGATTACTTTTTATATTTAATGACAATATTATTAAAATATTTATTTAATTTAAAAATATTTAGCTGATCCATTGAGTGTGAGTTATTTCACTCAATATGAAAAGACAAATAAAGAAAATTTAATTTATTATTTCATTTTAAATCTAAAAGATTAATTACATCTGACTGATAATATGCACTAATTCTTATCATGATAAACACTTAAAGTTTAAGCGGTTAATTAAGTTGTTGAAAAGAGTTCCACAAATTGGTGAAAGTCAAACTAGCTATAAATATAAACTTCACAGTGCATTTTCACAATCATCCGAGAATCCAAACCTAAGGAACCGAAATTTGTGATAGAAGAAGAAGAAGAAGTTGGAGAAACTCGCTCATCAAGAATCAAAACTTTCCATTTCTTGTTTTACACTCACTCAGGTTTCTCTTCTCTTCTCTTCCTTGCTTAATACTCTTCTTTCTTCTATTCTTCCGTATGATTGATTATGTTTGTTACACACGCTTCAGTATAAGGAATCAAGAAAATGTATTTTGGAATGCCATTATTTGTTCTCTTACAATAGTTATGGTCTTGTCTATTTTTATTCAAAACTTGTATTTCATTCTCATGCACTTCTTCGGAATTCATGAATGTCTAATATGGTGAGTTATCAGTGTGTGTAACTCTGATCATGGAACTTCAATGGATTCTTTGAATCTTTGTTTGTTCTTGAATGTTGTGATGAAGAGTATGTAACTATGTTAATATGTGCTCAATGGTTGTGTGCTTTTAGGACTATAGAGGAATGATTTTTTCAAACAAAGTGATAATGTGACTTAGTTATCAAAACTATGAGTTTAGAGTGTTCTTCTGTCAACATCAGTTTGTCTTGTGGAGAGAAAACCCTCAACTTTCTTGTTTTTTTTCAATGCAGGATGACAGAACCTGACAGTGAAACCACTGGGGAGAAAAAGTTGCGGCCAATAACAATTGGAATTGACATTAGCACGTGGCCGCGTTGTGTGGCTGTGTGGAATGGTATCCAAGTGAAACTTTTTAGCAATGCATCAAATAAGATGATTATGAAGGCAAATGAACCTTTTAAACATCCTGGCCCTTCTGTTGGAGCTATTACTACTAGTGAAGTCTCACTCTCCCCAGGTCAACAGCATGACATGTTGTTTAAGGCTACAATTTACAACATGAGACGCATGATTGGCAGAATTGATACTGACCCAGTAATTCAAGCAAGTAAGAATTTGCCATTTCTAGTGCAGACTTTGGACATTGGCGTTCGCCCTTTATTTGCTGCACGAATGAACACTGCATGGAGATATACCACTGCAGAACAAGTCCTGGCAGTATATCTGGGTCGTTTAAGAGTAATGGCTGAAACTCTACTCCAACGACCGGTAAGAAATGCAGTATTTACAGTTCCAGTTTCACTCAATCGATTCCAGCTAGCTCGGTTATATTATGCGTGTGGGATGGCTGGTTTTCGTGTTCTCAAGCTGTTGCCTCAACCTACAGCAGTGGCTTTGTTGTATGCACAGCATCAACTGCAAGCTTCTTCTTCTCACAAGGATATAGACAGTGGAAGCCAGAAAACTGCTTTCATTTTTAATCTGGATTCTGGTTATTGTGATGTTGCTGTGACTGCTGTTACATCAGAAGGAGAATGCCGAATGAAAGCCTTGGCAGGAAGTGCTGTAGGTGGAGAAGACTTGGTTGGAAATATGATGCGTCATCTCTTACCAGATTCTGAAAATATATTCAAGAGACATAGTGACGGGGACAAAGAAATTAAAGCAATGAGTTTACTTCGAGTAGCAACCCTGGAAGCGATTCATCGGCTTAACTATCAGACAAGTGTTGAGTTTGATTTAGACTTGGGAGATGGTTTGAAGATATGCAAGGTTGTAAAGAAGGAAGAGTTTGAGGAGGTAAACAAAGAGGTGTTTGAAACGTGCGAAAGGCTAATCAGCCAATGCTTGCGAGATTCAAAGGTAAAGGTTGAGAGATTAAATGATGTGATAATTGTTGGTGAATTTGGGAATATACCCAAGGTGAAGAATCTTGTTACGAAAATATGTATAGGAAGTTCTAAGAAAAAGAAAGGACGTAAAGGAAAGAAACTTTATAATGCTATGAATCCTTTGGAAGCTGCACTTTGTGGTGCAACAGTGGCAGGAGCTGTGGCCTCAGGCATTGGCAATCCCTTAAACTTGAACTTGATTACTTCTCACATCACATCTCTTTCCCTCGGAATTCGAGCTAATGGGAACGACTTTGTTTGTATAATTCCGAGGAACACATCAATACCAATAATAAAGGTTATGGAATTCACAACTATTCATAGTAAACAAACTGAGGCATTGATCCTTGTCTACGAAGGTGAGGGAAAGAAGGTAGAAGAAAACCACCTTTTGGGATACTTGAAAATAACGGGAATACCCATAGCAGGAAAAGGAGTTCCTAGAATCAAAGTGTGTATGAATATAGACGATTTAAATTGGCTTAGAGTTGTAGTTTCTGTTTTCATGTTTAGATCTCAGCAACCTGTAGTTCCTGCTATGGAAGCGAGGATGCCAACGCCAGTGTCCGACGATGCACACTTTTTGCACTATGAAGCACTAAATAGGACCTATGGAGACACAATGGATTTGGCTAGCTACTCTGCCAAGAAGGAATAAAGTCCTGAAGATATGCAGCATATATCTTGTTTGGTTGTTTGTTTTGTTTTTTCAGTAGCAGATCTTGATGTATAGCTCTTATGTCTGTAACATGATGGAAATCGTGAATATGCAAGAGAATAATTTCATAGTGATTTTGTTGTCTGAATTTGATGGCTTCTAGTTTTTATATGTAATAATGATGTAACATCTAAAGTTGTTTATGCAGTACATTGAGTCAATT